>JANZLQ010000086.1:17574049-17593636 GCA_026212715.1 Elanus axillaris | reverse complement strand
GGGGGGGGGTGTGCAAAATAAATTCTTCGCTCGTGTGTGTGCAAACGACAAGCACTATATTTAAGGTGCTGATGCATCATTTAGGCCTCAGCTTGACTTCAGGCATACAGTTAATCCCACTAAAGCAAGGTACATACTGAAGTACTTACTTTACTAGGTTGGGCTCCACATGTTCCTTCACCAGTCCCATGCCAGTTCTTGTTTCAGCTTTCAGCATCGTTATGCCTTTTCTTTCTGGCTGATTACTCCTGTCAGCTGCAACAGAGAGGGGCTAAATGCCATTTGAGCTGATGAGCCTGAACTTCAGGACTACCGTCTCACATCACCCAACACTTTCCTTTGATAGTCTGTTGGGTTTTTTTTCATTAGTGAGTTCCAATGCAGGTAGAGCATCTAAGCTACTGTGACTATTATGGCTTGGGGCCAGAACTGCTTATGAAATGCAGCGCAAAAATGTCACTGTCTCTCTTCCTGAGCATCCCCTTCCCCACTGAGGGCAGCAGGTCAGCACCCACGTTGCTGTGGGCCTCTGCAGAGCTGCCCTTGGAGCCAGCAGGTTTGAACCACGTAAGTAATGCCCAAGGCTCTTCCCAGCTTGTGGCCTCAACCTTCTATGTCCCACTATATCACAAGAGTTAACATAAAGCCTGTTACTCTTCATCTGTTGCTATCAACTCTTTTGGAGGATTGTGTTTATGTTGTCAGTATCCAGTGTATACCAGATACAACTTTCTTTATCAGTGTAAAAAGCAGAGTAGTAGAAAGTCATCCCACTTAACAGCAGCACATTATCTCCCGTGTACCTTTGGACAGGCAATGATGATAGGACCTGGCAGTTTACAACAGCTCTTTATTTCACTCATATTATAAAACATCATCACAGGCCTTCAGTTAAACAGTGTTCACCTGTTTCAAATTATGAACTTCATTTCCCCCTTTATTATAAATACTAACAGATTAACTTTATTTTCCATCAGCAATACCATAAAAACTTAGTCTAGCTGAACATATTTTTCAGCAATCCCCTGATGCAAAAATCCTGAAGAATTTGAAGTAGATCTCTATATTGTATATATACTTAGTTTTATATATACTTATATCAAAACTCACCATTTCTGTATATCACTGATTATCGTGATCTTTCACTTAATAAATTATGTCAACAGTATGAAAATATGAACAACCATCTAGTTATTTTGCTGCTTTATGAGATATTTAATGATTGAACAGAGAACTACAAAATTACATGAATGCAATGGAAAGTCATGTACATGTTCATTTAAGATTTCCATATGGACTTTTCTTATTCCAAAACTTTTTCCACAGTTTAGAAGTCCTTCAAAAGCTTCCAGTTACCTCTTTCTTTGAACACATACACACAAAAGGTTATGATGTGCATATATGTATTATACATTACATACTATATGTAGTTCTATATATATTTATAAGCAAATATATCTAACATACTCTGAATATACATATCGTATGTAATATATATATGTACAGAGAGATACCACAGGGGTGTCATGTGCATTTAGACATACAGGTGTATGCATAAATATATATATATATGGTAAATTTTTCCCTCTGATATGTATACACTGCTCTTTCCGAGAACTGGGTGCCTTCCACAGAAACCTACTGCCATCAGCGTGATCCATTCAGTTCCAAAGACGCAAGCAAACCTGTCCCTGGCCCATTTAACTTCAGTAAGTTCTGGCTCATGCCACATTAACTCCCGTTCATGCTTTGAAATGGACCCATCTTGTCCTTGGGTTAAGTTTTAAATCACCAAATTAAGCACAGCTGGCACTATAATGTATTTGAACAATAACCAAGAGCACTTAAAAAATAAAAATCACACACAGGGGGCCTGATTCCTCCCCAGCCAATGCCTGTTTCATCCCAGTGTGACTTGATTGTCTGAAGGGACTGCTGCATGCAACAAGGAACCTGTGAGTAGTGTGAGGCTGCTTGTCTTGGCTTTAGAGTGTAAGACACACAGAGTTTGAGTAGGTTGAGCTGTTTATTTTGCATTTGGATTTATTTGTAAAGGAAAGAACAGGCCTCTTATGGAAAGATAAAAGATGGATATTCACTAGAAATAACAGCATAGATTATACATTCTTAAGTGAAATGTGTCCACCATATAACCTTTGGGTTACATTTTTAATTTGTTAGATAAATATTTACTTACTGAATGTGTTTCTACTACTATGCACCTGATCAACCAGGACAACTCTTATTAAAACATTTTAGATTCGTACTCTGCATAATAAAAATACATACTAAAATTCTGAAACTAGTCACTGCTAAAAAGTAGATCTTGGATCCTGCAAAGATCCAAAGCACCTGCTTAAAATTAGCATTTGAGTAGGTCCACTGATGGCCTTTACTGTGAGTGAGTGCCTAAATATTTGCAGAATCAAGACCCTTTATTATTCAAAGGTAAAATTTGGGATCTCACACCTGAGAATATATAGTGGTTGCTACCATGAGTAATTCCCACCGAGGAGGACGTTACATCTTGCGGCAATGGCCAGAGCAGACTCTGAGGGCGAGAGACTGACTTTACTCATGCATGAAAAGCGAAGGTGGGAACGACTCTTTAAACAGCAAAGAGCAATGACCAACAAATCTTCTCAAACACACTACATTTTATTTCCCAAGAAGGCCAACTTTGCATTACACATTAATAACTTAAGCATATTTTCCTCCTTAAATATATTTGTATAACATAAAAATAACAGATCTCTATTTTTGAAAATGAAATTTGAATAAAAAATTGCTTTGGGACTGAAACTGCATACTTCAATTTTCTCCCACAGCAATTTACTGACAGCCAGGTTGTAAACCCCAGAAAACAGGGGTCTGTGGTTGGAAATGCTGGCACAGCCTCATCTTACGCTGCTGCAGTACATCTCAGTATAGAGACGAGCAGAAGCACTTTTGCACACAGGTTGCCAGAAATCCTACAGCTAATTCCCTATGTGCTCGTTCTGCTGTAAGACGGTAAATTGATTTAAATTGCCAAAATAAAACCAAACCAAAACAAAACTGAAACTTGTGCTTCTAGAATGCCCTGACCCTGACCTCCCCATGTCACCCAGCTTTGGCATAGCTTTGCCTTCCTTATTGCATGCCTGTTGACCCATTCTGTGGCTGAAGCGTTAGCGTGTATGTTGTGTAAGCCTATATATTAAAGAAAACTCTCATAAGAATTGGATTTCTGCAAATTGGATTGGTAATTTTCTTCATCTCTGGATTATTTCATTTTGTAGGGTGTAGTGCTACCTTGGTTGAACCCAATGGGGAAAGTCCCACTGAAGTCAATGATGCAGAAGGAGCTGTTAGACATTCAAAGACCTCTCCAGCCAACCTCTTTGTGATTCCCTCTCTCACAGTCTTTAAAAATGTGCCCATTATCACCAACCACCAATGTTAAAATTCACTCTTTCTTTAAAAATACAAACAACATTTACCACAAAAATTATGAACGGAAAAGCCATCAACTTCTTTGCGGGTTATTACCTATCTGTATGACACAAAAGAAAAATCATTTACAGTCACAAACTGTACATCATATTCAGTGGGGGACAGTATATTTGTGGTTTAAAGTAAAAAAAGGATTGCTTCAGTGGTAATTAAAATAATTATTGATGAGATATAAGACTTTAAAATAAAGTGTGATAATTTGGCTACAGAGACAATCATTGTAATATGTCTAACACAGAAGTTTGGATAGTAGAAAGGTGAGTAGAGGGACCTGGGGAAGGAAAGACACCATCATGCAGAACAGCGCTAGTTCTTGCTCAGTATACTCTTCAGGCTTCTCTCCACTGCTTCATCTAATTCTTCTTCCAGCTCTTCCTTCTTGGACATGGCCAGTTTAGACTGATAATCTTTTACTATTTGGTCTATATATGGTGCACTCTGAGTCCCATGCAGCATCAGTGTCCACTCCTTCAGCACGCCCCGCTGCGGCAGACTGCCGACAAACCCAATCTCTAGAGCCCAGGTGCCTCGGGGATCTTCTCCCCAAGTGTGTGTGGTCATGAAAGGCCATTTGTCAAAACCCACCTTGGAGTCGTCATCCCTGGGGCGCCGGCTCAGTAAAATGGACTTTGTTCCCATTGGCGAGGTCATGTTGATGTTGAGGTCTCCTCGCCTAGTGGAATTCACAGTTATAACTGCTTGGACGTGTTCAAGGTATCGGACAAAGTTTTCCTTCCCCTCACAAGCATCAGTTGTAAGTGTGAGGACCAGCTTGCCACTTGGTGGTATCTTTCTGCAGGTCAAAAGACAATTAAGCAAATTAAAAGGATATACACAGCATGACACAGCTCATGCTAAAACTACTGGGTTTTGGTGCCTCACAGAAAACCTGTACTATTTTCCTTATTAATACATGGAAAAGTAAGGAAATAATAGTTGAAAACTTAGCCAGAAAGAGAACATTATCTTTTTTAAAAATTATATGAAAACCTTAATTTGAAAGTACATTATGAAAAGTACACCTACACAAAGAAAGAAGGAATATAATTAAGAATTACATACTGCTATTTAAGAAATATTAACATATATTTAGTAGCTGCCTTTACTTACCACTACTGTATTGGGTAACTGCATAATAATGTGTATATTCAGTAGAAGAAACATAAGCAGTCAGTCGTGTCAGACAGTCACCTTAAAAAACAGCAGCAAATGTCTGTCTGGACTCAGAGAAGCCAGTTGCATGGAATTTCAGTGCAGTTGCATTCAAGCCTAAATCCCTGTTCTGATATTGAAATCAGCACAAATATGGGATCCCAGTTTCAGGTCATTTGAAAAATATTTTTGTATGAAAATTGCTATCCTTTAACTGCTCCGGCACAGTAGCACACATGCGTGCACACACACCAACACAGAGGAAAGAAGTCACCCTTGTTTAGTGAGTTGTCAAAGTGCTGCATCTTGAAGTCACAAGTTTCTTGGTTATTTTAATTCAGTCCTTACGAAGGCAAACTCACAATTAACTGAAGGACATTTGTACCTTGAGGGTGGAATATAAAAAAAGTATTACCAGGAAGCTAGACCCACAGACGGAACACAGGCTCAGTCCTGCTACATTTCTTTTGCAAGGACACTGTCATCAAATGGAAACCAGATCCCTGTTATCAGCGCACAGGGTTCCTTTGCTGGAGAGTCAGACACCTGAGGACGCAACGACTGGAAGTCAGCACGCAAGAGGAGAAAACCACTTCACGTCTGGTCTGTGCAGTCACTCACAGCTGTTAATAGTCTTACCAACACCTGTCAACAGGATGAATTACAAACCAAAGGAAGCCACATTACACCAGTTGGTGGTCCTGGCTCCCCCCTCACTGGGCACCCACGGTGTGGTTATTCCCCATGTGGTTGAGGAAAACCATGAGGCAGCATCATTTCCAGAGAGTGCCTCCAAAGGCTTCCAAGAAGAGGTGAGTGTGCGTGCGCTGCAGGAGAGGAAGGCACCTGGATGCCTTTCCAGCTCTTGCAGGGGATGCCTGCAGCCACGGTGCACTGGCCAGACCCGCTCAGGATCTCAGCGCAGGCCTGAAGGCACTGGCCCAGGAGCAGCGCCCTGCCAGCAGCTGAGGCTGTCGAGTGCCTGCTAAACCCCTCCGGGTCACGATGCAACTGGCAACTACCAGTTGCCTCAGAAACTGGCTGGCAAACTACACAGGAAGCGTAAACAAAATTCTCAGTATCCACCGTCAGCGTGCTGCGAGCATCTGACACTTTCCTCTGTCTAAAAGAAATACTTGAAAGACAAGAATTACTGCAATAATTAAAAAAGGGAGTAAGTCACAAAAGACTCCAGTCCGCTTGTCACTACCTCTCTTCCAGGGGCTTCTCCATGACCTAGGTTTTGCAGTAAAATTAGAGAGTCCCTTTTAAAGGGCATTGACCACTCTGCAGTAATGAATACCTTCTTTTCAAAAGAAATGATTACCAGCCTTTTCCTTTGTTAACGAAATCGCATGTTATTCAGAGACCAGTGAAAGCATTTCATTGAAGCCTAGCTTCCAAGAATTCTCTTCTTCCCAAGATGAGCTCCAGGTATTGCAGCTCAGTACATCACTGATTGGCTCACACCAGTCTCTGCCCCCTCTTTCTTAGAGTATTGCCTTCTTGGGAGTACTTGCAGACCAAAAAGACATTCAGGGCCAGGTCCTCAAGGCATTTAAACACTTACCTTAAACTGAAAACCCTGTGTTGTTCTGAATCTTATGGATGCCCTGGAGCAGAAGCTGGTATAACATAAATATTGTATAGCTAAAATATATGAACATACAATACCCTCAAGATTTATTTTGTGTGCCAGAGCACAAGGAAAATGCACTATATGCCAGCCAGAGACGAAGGAGCATAATCTCACAGTTGCCACATGCTTGTAATTTCTCTGCCTGGGAAGCATCATCCTCAAAGCAGTCTGAATTCACATTGTCTCACAGCAATCTCACACAGCTGACAAAGCTTTGTCAAACAGTGCTTCATTCTCACAGTTGTGGTAAGTGCTTTTTATCTCCTGCAGTAAATGAGGGAGGACACCACAGTTTGAGTCTTTTCTATCAACACCCAAACCCAAAGAAATAAGAGCAGTGTTACCACTCCATCTGCTATGCAGACAAGCCTGACAGCTGCAGACAGCTTTTCTCCCCACCTTCAGTACAAAAGTTATCTCGGCTCTCTAAAACACATGAGAAAAGACTTTCTCTGTTTCCCCCTTTCCTATTAATTAGAATCCAATACTCTCTGCTTTACTAGACTAATTACTATAGTCCAGGTGAATTTCCCCAGAGAAACAAAAAGAACCAAGGGTGGTGAAAAAAGCCCAACATGAAAGGAAAAGGAGATGGGTTTTCCACACACTCGCAGTGTACTGTTGCCCATTTGCTATATATATTTAAAAAAAAAATAAGAATATATATTTTAAAAATGCATTCACTTCTGCATGCAGTGTAGTACCCAGTGGAGCTAACTGCTCTCTAGAAACATACTCCCATGCTCCTGTTCCTCATCTACTGCACTATGATGTCCTAAATCATCTATGTATCTCCCTGAACCAGCCAGATTCAGACTTGTCCATTTATTTCTCTTTTTACTGACTCAACGAAAATCCCTTTTCAGGGAAAGTTCCTATTGCTAATAAGTGTTTCTACATGCAGCAGAGAAATGCTGCACTTCAAATACTGATTGCTTTCAGCATGTTGTATGTTCTAGGCTGTCAATTCTTTCCTGGCCCATTTCTGCTAACTGACAATGCTGCTATGGTACATGCTTCTGCATCAACTACTCACCTAGCTAAATATATACTGAATATGTATTTTATATATACAAATATCTATACTTATATAAACATATACATATATGTGTGTGTGTAGAAAATGTTGCTCCAGCAAGGCCAAACTAGAAAACTAACCCAATTATCTGTGGCAGAAGTGCAGTATAGTTTTCATTTCCAAGGAATCTCTGGAGATGCTGGGACTTCACTAGTTTTATTTACAGCGTAATTCAAAAAAATGTAGATGTTGCAAGCCATGATGCTTATTATCTCCTATCAGTGACATTTTCATTGGCGGATGTAAATATTACTGCAGTCCTATTAACATATAGATGTGTTGGGTAGTTATAGGAAGGCTCCCATACACAGTGAGATTACAGTGCAGCAGAGTTAGGAGGCTTAGGTAGTGACTGCCTTGCCTGAACTTTACAAATCTGTGTGCTGTAAGCACAAAGCCTGTTCTGGGTGCTGCTCTCAAAAGCCACCAATACAAGGCAGTTGAGAAATAAACTCTGGAGTTTGTTGGGCAATGACAGCTATAGGGAAGCTTTACTGCAGTTCCAGATCCCTGGGCTGGAGGAAATGCACCATCACCTCTGCTTTTCTATCCGTTCAACAGCAGAGATGGGACAGAAGCACAAAGGCAGAAGGAGACAATACTACTGCATAGCACTTGCCCAACTCTGGCTCAGTCTGTCACTGGAATACATCTACCACATTGTCTAATGCATAGAGCCAAGCCTATAGCATGAAATTTTCTTTTTTCCTCTAGGATGATCCCCATTTCAATAAATGGGGTTCCTCTAAGATAAGTAAGATTATTTGTCTGCATTTAAATTATGAATAAACTAGAGAGAGCTCAAAATTAGCTTCAGTACTCTCTCATTTGTTTCCTACCTGTGAGTGTGCATAGACCAGATGAATTAAAACTCAGATCTCAGCTGCAGAACCTTGGATCCTGCAAATACAAACCCATCTGGAAGGGTGGGAACAAACTTACTTTTTGCCTGGCTGAGCTATCTGCTGGGGTGGCTTACTTATTTTGCCTTCTTTTTCCAATAGAATAATGATGCCTTCAAAAATTACACTGGAACATCAAATTTCAAATGGTATAGACATAAATTGGCCATTATTACATTAGTATTTCAAATAATTATATTGAAGTATAGCTGTTGCAGTCAATTAGTTTTAATTCATTCACTTGTTGACTCATTCACTTTAGCACATGAAGGTAAATCAGAAAATAATTTGACTACCTACCCTGCAATTAGAGATCTGAAGAACATAAACCAAACACAATTAAATGCTGTTGTGTTCAAAGTGAATCATTGGTACCTGTAGATAATTGTTTCAGTCTTCTGGAAATAAAACTGTCTGGTGGAATATGTCACAAGGAGATATGACCTGGCTGACAGATATTTCATGTGGCAGCAGTTTCTGTAATTTATAGTGCCAGCCTCCCAGATTTTCACACTTGTGCACAAGCTCTTTATTCACAGAAACTTTGGCACAAACATACCTGTAAGTACCCAAGAGAAATGGATGTTGCTATTAACACTACTGGCACTAGCAACGATGATACAGATGAGCTGTAGAATGCACTCCTCCATGAAAGATCATGTAGTTTATTTTATCAACTTACTGGAATACCTGGAACACTACTGGCAATGTTAGTCTTTCTTAGAAAAAAATCTTCATTATATTTCTTTGACTATCTATGTCTTTGTCAACATGTTTGCATGCTTGTGGTCTCCTAAATGCCTGGAAGAAGCCAAACACGTATACTAGACCGTCCACTTACTCGGGTTCCTGTATTGACCCTCCAACACAATGGAATCTCTCAGGAACAGTCTTCCAGTCTTTTGCCATCTTAACCATTGCTCCTGCATCTAGGACACCATAGCCAAACAAATGGTTGAATTCCAGCCCAACACCATTTCTACGCCAATGATGAACCTCATCGTGAAGCTGGTTCCTCTTCGAGGTGAGCACTGTCAGATGCTGCATGTCTCTCCATGTCAGATCCAAGCTGTGGAAGAGTAACACGGAAAACAAACAGTACAGTATTTCCAAGCAGAAATTAAAGAAAGACAGTGTGTTTGAGTAAGCTTGTTGGTAAAACTTGCTTCTATGAATCACACAGGAATTGTATCTATGCATATAACAATAACAAAGCTTCTGTTGATTTCAGTGGAAACAAGAATAGGTTTTAATTGTATAGTAATTTCCCAAAATATATTCCCCAAAATTGCAAAATCATTTCTGATTGTTTCCCTGTTCTTAAAAACAACTGCTTTCAACTACACATTATAGGTCCACCATGCAATTTTTAAGTTAATAAAATGAGTAGGATATTATACTAGATCCTGAAAAGAATACAAAAAGAAAAGGATGATGACAGAATCTCACCTAGCCTTACTCATAAATCTTGCCCTCTTTTCCTTGCCTGCTCCTCCTGCTTTTCCTATGGACTTTCCAAGGTTCACCCAGAGAAGCCCTGATTTGATGAAGCTGATGAGCTATAACAATCAAGGTCTTAGTAATTTTGGTAGTCTGGAAATATAGATACATGGGCTTTGAGTAGCTGGAGGTGTGTATTATAAGGTATGGTAGAAGTTTGTCACCCATGATATACTAGCATGGATGGATGCAGTACAGTAACATTTGTCTAGATTCAATGATCATTTTTCATCATCAGCTTTTGTCTTCCTAGATTTGCAGTGATTATGATGACAGGAAGGACGCTTAAAGTTATTATTTTGGAAGCTTTAGAACTGACATTCTAATTCTACATAAGTAAAGCTATGCCAGTTGTTTTATGATGAACTCTTTCAACATTACAATATGTCTGATTCAAACCATCAACCTAAAAGGATCTGCATTTCAGCTTTCTGTGTCCCAAGCAATAAGTATGTGTGCATGCTGAATGTACACCAGAATAGCTAATTACTGTCATTTTTCCAAGGTGACACATGAGAGCTGAAAACCAGATATAACTTGCATCATTCTTATTGAAACCTTTTAAGAGCTACTATGTATCTTAAAACTGTACTTTCCATTTCACATATTGGTCTAGTTTTAGAGATATGTCAGATGCATATTGTGTACAAGCTGAGAGACATACTGCAGGCAGCGGTCATCTGCATGGGAAATGGTTAGCCATTCCTGTGAAGGCTAGCGTAACTCATCCAGGGTAGTTCTGCACACTACAATGGAGTTTTAACAGACCCAGCCTGGGAGGAGATAAAAGACACTGTGACAGTTCTTTCTACGTCACCCCACCCCCTTTTCAGCAAAGGCTAGAAAGCCAATTGCAAACCAGGGGTGTAAGTCTAATTTGTACTCATGATAGTTTGGCAGGAGTAATTCCATTCTTCATGGATAGTTCAAATGAAGAGGAACGGTAATTATAACTGATACTAAGGTTGTAGTCCAGGTTAAACATGCAGTAGTCAGAAAATTCATTAAGCCTCTACATTTTTATGGCCATAATTATTTATTACATTGTGGCTGTCCCACTGAATGAATCTGATAGTAGAAGGATTGATCATCCAAAGTTAAACACTTGGCATGTGTGTTTTACACGTATGAAACCTGAAAAATGAGAGTTGGCCCAAGTCATGCTCTGAGCACAACAATCATTGCTCTGCTAATGATAGAAACTTTGTCTCCTCTGCCAAATCTTCTTCTGCATACTGTTGAAGAGAACTATGTATGTAGTGCTTACTTCATGCTGTGGTTACAGCAACTGAAGCTGTATACTTGAGCAAATGTTGTCTCACTTCATAAAACAATTTAACACAAAGTAAAAAGTTGGTATAGGTTACTGAAAGGAAAACTTTTCCTAATCATTAGAGAAGAAGATAATGAACTAAGATATACAAGAGCTCTCCAATGTCAAGAATAGCATGAAGATGGTAAATAGACAATAGATATTTATTCTTTCACATAACAGAGCAATTAGGTGGCACAGAAGCAAATCATCAGCAACGGGTTAAGAAAAAACAAACAAAACATTCCCCACCACCATTGCCAAAAACTATTATTACTGTGGAACTGATTGCCACTGGAGGATACAGGTGCCAAATACAGACAAGCTGAAAAAGAGTTAGACAAATTCAAGGAAGATAAATCTGCCTGTGGCTATTAAACAGGATAGGCTCACTGCTCTCTCTCCAAACTACTGACTGCCAAAGCTGTTTTTGAAAGATTGCTCTTAATCCCTGTTTGTTGTACTCTCCCCTAAGCATCTGTCATTGCAGATAGTATGTGGCACAAGATGAACTCCTGTCTGATACTCTAGGTTTGTTCTTGTATTTTTGTAGGCTGGGCATTCCACACTGGGCATATGGAGAAATGAAATAATCTCTCCCTCCAAACAGTGCTGGAGAAGACAAACCCCTGGAAGCAGTAGAGAGGACACAGAGAGAGCGAGTCAGCCAAAATGTATCTGCTATATGGCTTTGGCAAGACTGTTGCTCCATCTGTAAGTTACCATGCTTGTCACTGCTGTAGCAGGTAGCTTGTTTGCTGCTCATTCTAGCCCCTTGCCACACACAGCCAATTTGTATGATGAACAACATTAAACAAACCACAGGCCCTCTCCTCTCTAGAGCTCACAAGGAATTTCTCAACAGCATACTTAGCCTCCAGGGCCAAGGCAAACACTCCGGCTGCTTCAGGGGCAGCTGCAGACGTTCCTGAGTGACGCAGGGTGCAGTTGCCATACAAATCCGTTGTAGCCTGCAATGATATTAGATGTAATTAATGAAACCAGCTAGTCCATTTTCCTTGCAGCTACAGACTCAGAAAAATACAGAAAGTGGAGTGTGTGGCCTTGCTCTTTAGAGTAATTGTGTGTTTGTTCCTAGGATCTGTTTTCTTCTTTAGAGTAGTGTATCAATTTAAAAACACAGTGAGACATAGTTACAGAACGTGTGAATGAGAGAATAAATCATGAGGTAGTAAAACAATGTTCATTACCACTTAGAACTCATAAACGCATATAGGTGGCATTTATTTCCTATAAACACAGTTTAACCAAAGGCCTTAAATTCTCTTAGGGTTATCAGGAGGATTTGAAACTAGAATTGTTAACAGTATTGAGGCTTTCTAGCATTTGTGCAACTCCAGAACCAAAAGCAGTACCAGGCTGCTATCTTCCATGCAGATTAGTCACTAGGAGAGACCAGAAGGAAACCTCAGAAATGTATTTTATGGGGATAATTACAAAGATGCCACAGATCATCTTGGCTGATATCAAGACAGAAACCAGTATTTTTTCCATCTGATACTGCACATGGGTATTTAGGATTATACAATGTGTCTTTAGGGTTTGAGACGGGGCCATGGAAAATGTATAACAGCTTTTGGCAAAAACTAACCTTCAGTTACTACACTTGAGTTTTCCACCCTGTGAATTAGACTATGTCCTGGCTAGTCTGAAGGTGCTGAAGAGCAGTGATCGGTACGGTAGAAGAGAATTCAAATTACACTTCAATAGAAACGGATTACTTTCCAGTTGTAGGTGGCCCTGTGGGGGACTCGAGTATGATGCTCCACACTGCTCAATAGGAGACTAAGGGTGATCTGAACCCCCACATTTCCTCTGGGTGACTGAATGTCTTTCTGCGTTGTGCAGCTCGTAGTACAGCAGAAGTATGGTTCATGACTGCTCTGCCAGTGTGAGTATGATCTCAGACGTTGACAGTTTTCATTTAGGTTTTGACAGACCTTTTGTCACACTGTCCTCTGGAAAGAGTGCAGTTGAACTTCTACATCTGGTTTCTGACACAGGAAAGCACCAACTATATGAAGCTCTAAGAGAATGAAGATCATTGCTGTTCTCAATACTAATCCCACACCTCCTCAGCTGACAGTTTTGGCACCATCACGTACTGCAGATGAGCAAATATCCATCTCAACAAAGAACCATCTGCTGCTCCAAAGCAGACAGAGTTGTAATGGGCCGTGGGAGTGCACAAAGACAGCAGCAACAGCACAGTAATATCTGGACTCACCACACCAGCCTCCGGATTTCTCTTCCTTCCATTACTAAAGGTGGAGGCTAAGGTTGAAGAGCAGCTTTCATCATACAGAGCTGTCCGTCCATCATTTATAGCAGAATTGATGGAGATTGTCCACATGCTTGATGCATAACCATCACAGTTACAGTCATCGTAGCTGCCCCCATCCCCAGAGGCCCAGACATAGATGCTTCCTTTGCCACCCCGGCCCTGTGAAAGGGGAAAATTGACCCTCTTGGGTTAAACTGCAGATAGGAAATAGCAGCTACTTGAAACTGCACATCTGATTGTAAAGCTAGGCATCTATAAAGGAGAAAACTAGTCCAAACAGAATACACATCAACCTTAAAGCTGAAATAACATGGACTTCTGCAGGTTATTAAATCTAGTTAACTGGCAGGCACAGCCAGTTCTGCAACCTTATGTACACAGAGCACTTCCATTTATCTCCTGTTTTGCTTGACACCCTGAAGGCTCCTGTGCCAGATGCTAAGACATTTTATGGATTCATTAGTGTTTATGTCAAGGTCTAAGTGCTATGAGGAAAGCATTCATTTAAAAAGAATACAGGTCATCTCACATGCTGGGTTTGCAAGATCCAATTAGGTTCAGGCAATGGCTGAAAAACTCTGCAAAACCAGCACCTTTTTCTCTCAACAGATTCATCTCCAAAAGTATCACTGACTCAGAGCTGTTTTTCTGACAAACCAGCTCCTACTACTAAGCAGAAAATAAAGTTATGAGACCATATAAATAATCTACAGAAAGATGGTCTACCAATTACACTGAGAAGGTGGCAGATGGATGGGAGAGATTGAAGCTGAAGGGCAGCTATAAAGGCTTCCCATTAGTTGAAGGTAAGAAATCTGTATCCTCTACTCAACTTCCAGAGAGGAAGGAGTAGGAAGGGATCAACTCAGCTCCTTTTTCTCATCCCATACTAAGAAAGAGGTAGGGGCTGCCTGGAAGAGGGTTAGACCTGAGAACCCGGACACCTGGGGAAAGATCAGTGCTACTGAACCCAAAGCTCAGATCTCCCACTGATTCCAGCACAGCCACCATTTCTCTCTGTGTTTAGTCCAATGTAATCCAACGTTTACTTCCAACAGCACCAGAAGGGTGCAAAGCCTCAATTTAACATACTGTTCATATGCATTGAGCAGAAGATGAAAAAAATGTCCTCTAGCCTCTTCATTGTCCAGCATGAAATGGAAGTTAAAGAATATACAAACATAGTAACCTGCAATGGTATTTTAATAGGGAACCTTTTCTATCAGGAGTTTTAATCAAATCTGAGCTCCCAGCAGTAGCTTCTATTTTTCATCATACCCCACTGAACAGAGCAACCTCATTATTTCAAGCATGTTAGTGAGTTGCATTATAATCCACTGAATTGCACAGCAGGTTTGCTGCCACTGGGGTATATAACATCTCAGGACATAGATTTCCATAACAAAGATGATGACTATGAAAAAGCATACTGAAATCAGTCTAAGAACTCCCACAAAGATCTGAGATCAATTCTTTGTGCTTTAAGGGAGGAGGAAACTGTTGCAAAAATATATACTCTAAGAAAAAATAATTCCAGCAAATTATACAGTTATGCCTCTTTTCCCTTTGACTTCTTCCCCTACAGGGCCAGACCCTGGCCTTTAGACTCACTTCAGAGGCTACGTCCCAAGCTTGCCGTCATGCCTGCATATACCATCACAGCCCCTTGCAACCATCTGCCTCCTTTGGACAGCCTCGGTGGCAGCTCAGGCACATTTCTCTCTGTCCCAGAAAGGCAGGCTTCTGCCTAACGCAGGGGGCAGGTGCCTGCTGGTGCCAGGAACAGGACATTAAGCCGGTACAGAGCCATTCTTAAACAACTTTTTCCTTCCAGCCATTTTAAAGGGAGAGGAAACATTTCATTTTCATGTGGTAAATTCACAAAAGCAGCTTGGCGCCTGGCAGTTAGCTTCTGCACTGTTCAGCATGGGGAAGCAGACTTAGCCCTGCTTGGCAAATTGTTCCACACTGCCAGAACTGGGTATTAGTATGAAACATTTCAACCCAGGGCAGGATTTGTGGCAGAGTGGCAGAAAACAGGTGCAACAGATTGCTGGTGGGGAGCAGGGGCAATCCACAGGGGAAATGAAATTTGGGCTCAAATTCATGGGTGGAGTTAGCCTGCTGAGTGCTGCTGAGGACGGGTTTCTGCATGTAATTACTCTAACATGAGAATGGCCTTAGGACATGACTTCTATGACAGTCACATCCACAAGTGTGGCTTAGTGTTAAAACTCATAACTCAGCTCTCAATATTCCAATTTCAATTGCCTTTACTTCTTAGCCAGGACTGGAAAGAGGAGCAAACACTACTGGAATAAACTGATAGCAGCCCAAGAGCATTATTTGCAATGATGCTTAGGACTTGCTGCTTACATTTCCCACAGCCAGACCTGCAGTAGTTAGATAGTTTGCACAGACAAACTGTTTGGTGGCTGTCCTCAGGCATCATTTCACTCACCAGGCAGAAATATATGGTTTCAGGGGAAGTGAATTTTCAGTTCTCTGTATGGTAGCAGTCTAAACCAGAAAAATCCCAGTTCGGTCAGCTAAGTGTCATGCTTAAAGCGAACCGAAAACTCCTATTTGCATCTCAACCTTATATGAACGTAAAAAATTTCAGTGGTGTCTCCCAACTTAGGCTGCTGCAAATTTCGGCCAAAACCAGGACTGGAGAAGCTGGTAGTAATACACACTACAAACACCAGGGGGAGCCTGAAGGAAGCTTCAGGAAGAAGAGAGACCAGCAAGATAGCAAGTAAGATAACATTTTGAAGAGTATCTTTTCTCCACAATCCTGGTGAAACCTGGTCATTTCCCCTCAAATCGATGCACAGCACGGCACCCACACTTCTGAGCCATTTGAAGCTGCATCTCGCTCAGAGCTGAAAATGGATC
Source organism: Elanus axillaris (assembly GCA_026212715.1). NCBI lineage: Eukaryota > Metazoa > Chordata > Aves > Accipitriformes > Accipitridae > Elanus > Elanus axillaris. The sequence goes on along the minus strand of JANZLQ010000086.1, from coordinate 17,577,355 downwards.
TTGGTGCATTTAGTACTAGCCCAACAGGGGCCTACCTCTCAATTCAGGCTAAACCAGAATTAAATCTTGGGCATGGCTATATGCTTAGAAAGTCACAGACAGCTACTGGGAAGCTCTCTTTGTAGAAACAGCAGGTTTTCTATTTCCAGTGTCCTTCATGGGATGTTGTGCTACCAGCGAAAAATATCCCTGATTAATTTTCTTACCCCTTTTCTCAAAATCTAAAGAGTATAATCACAGAAAAACTTCTTTACGGAACTACCTTGTAAAAGTCAGTTGGCAGAGGACTGCAGCCGAATTCACTTTATGTAACTTCAGGCACATCTTGAACTCTTTTTTCCCCTTGTTATTGTGTTCATTCATCATGCTTGCTGGGCTAGTGCCTAAATCAGTGTTTCCCAGAGCTTTGATTGCTGGATCACGCTTTCCAGATAAAAATGGTTGGTATTTGACAAATAAATTGTCTCCAGCTTCCCTGACCTTTCCCATCAAGGCTGACAAGTGCCCGGGTGAATAACAGCTGTGCCTCTAACATGGCACGGCCCCTGCAAAGGCTCCTCTAGTTGACCCCCTCCCGCCTGGCCATCAGGGTTGTTAAAGATGGATGGAAGGAACATAACAGTCTGTACAGCACATTTCACATGCCATTTGGCTTTGGCCTAATCCTTCAGTCATATATCAGGACTAACAGTTTCCAACTAGTACAAGCTAAAAACAAAGAATGGACTCCTGTCCTGAAAAGACAAGTACCAGGGAATGACAGCATCAGGACACCAGCAGGCAGATGGGCTCAGAATAATAAGAGACCAAAAGCAGCACCTGACTGTGAGGAGGTATTTTTTTTTAGGTGCAGTGAAAAGGTATTTCAGGATAAGGACAGCCAAATGGCTTGCTGATGTTTATGGACTGTCCCATTTCTAAGGAAGAAAATGCAGATGAAGCACATTTGAAAAAAATATGAAAAATTACCAAACTGGAAATTGCTTTCTGTAACAAATTCAAAGCATATATTATTTTGTAAGCACCCTTCTTTTTGCATGACATATGATAGCTATTTTGTAATTCTTCCCCTTAAGAAAACAGAAGTGTTTCAGCACTTTCTATATAATTTAATAGCAATTTATGTGTCTGCTAAGGTAAGAGATAGGCTGGTTTTCCAGGAAAAGCAAAAAATTCTACAGCTTTTTTAGGTCTTTGCCATGGCTCCTACTGACTTAAGAATAGGAATCAGTTAGTTTCCATCCTTTATTAATTTCACCTGTATTTTCCCCTGAAAAGAGTGTTTCTTTCTCTTGAGGACTGAATTATTTGAAAATCCTTATGTGTTTTGTAATTAAAAACTGCATCCTTCAGTAACGATTGCTAATTATCTCAGAAAGTATAGCTTGCAGCCCAGGCAAGCAACGCAAAACTGCCATCGTGCCCCCAGGCTGCAGCATACCAAGGCAAAGACAGACTGTGGAAGAGCTGTGGGACCATTTGCCCACTGTTGTGACTTGGCAGAGAGCACTGGGCTGGGCTCTTGAGACATCCAGGAGCCTATGCAGAGACCTTGCTCCGTCCAGGTTCCCCCACCACTCCTGTGCATGCGCAGTCCAGCTATGCGGTGTAAGCCAGCTGGTAGCAGTGAGTCCTTGGCATCGCTGAACTGCTGCTCATCTTTTGCCCTGCCAGGATTTTCTGGAGGCTGCCTGCATATTCCTGCATCCCTGACATGGGGCCAGCTAGACAGCCCATTGAGCCCTCGCTCTCCTGGCTCCTCCAGCTACCTCTGCATCTGCCAAGCTGATTTGCCCAGAGCAATCTGATTGCTTGCGACTTCCTGGATCCCTTTGTTCCTTTCTTATACTGATTCCTTGGGGAGTGCTACAATCTAAAGCAAAATCCAGGCAGAAGCACATGCCTGACAGCCAGCCAAGTAATCTCAAACACAGACGCCAAAGTTTTAAGCCGGAAACATATTTGGATTTGCACAGTTTGCCCCTGCACATGTTCAGGGGGACAGCTGTCTTGTTTGAGCTGAATACCTTAGCACTTCTCCCATGTCCAGCCCCTTCTGAAAGCCTGGAGCTGTTGTACCGTGTCCCTGGAAAAGCCCAGTATGTCTGGTCTGCCCAGCACACCCACAAGTCATGGAGTTCGGCACAGAAGAAACAGCAGCTGGGTTATCCTACTCAGATTCACCACTGCTGAAGATGGTGTCCCTTCACTGTCAGCCTAACACTCAGGCATTCAATGGGGAAGGAAGAAAGGCTGTTTTGGCAGGAGCAAGAACTCAGCTAAACATTTGGCTGCTATGCAGATGACAACTGTCACTTGGAACCATGTTTCAGTCATGCTTCTCCTGGTTTTGTCCCTTTCATATTTTGTTGCCTCCAATAACTGGCTGTCTGGTTCCTCCTAGCAGATTTCTGAAACTATTTGGGTCAAGTAATAATCACTCAAGTACAAGAGACTGCTGCATCTGAGAGTCTCAAAGAGCTAAGCCTTATAATTGTTAAACCCTAACAAAAGGCTTTATGTAACTTACTCTATACTTGGTCATGGAAGAGTACTGAACTCCCATCCATGAACCCCCAATTAATTGCATAATTGTTAATACCTCCTTTGGCTAAAAATAATGCTTCAGCCATTTTCTATGTCTAAATTACTGTTGAAACTAGATGGACTTCTGTTAGCCAAAAGAAATTAATGGAAAATTACACTTTTGGTGACGAGAGACAGCATTAGGTTTCAATTAAGGTTCAGTCCAGCAGGGAAATGGGGAGGGAACTTTGAAAATGCCAAGACAAAACCTTTTAATTATCCATTCCTTTTTTGTTGGATCCTGGGCTGCCTACCAGAAGTGATAACGTGTTACTCTAGTCCAGCAATTCTGCAGGCATAATTCTGGTATCGATAACATTTGCAAAAATCAACTCCATATTTCTAAACCAGGTTATCACTGAGAAGAAGATTCTTAAATACCCAATTTACTTTTTACCAGTGACAATGCTGTTTTTTCTGCCCAGAGCTCCCAGCTGGTGTGATGAACCCCAGTCTCACAGCTCCACCTGTGGCTCTTGCAACACTGTGCAAAGGTTCCCATCTTGTAGCACCAGCCTCGCTGGGAAGCAAAAGCCCATGGCTGCTGAGTTGCAGCAGAGACAAGGCAAAAATACTCCTGGGGTCAGAGCAAGACAGGAAAGTCTACATTTTGAGGCTACCTTATTGTCTTGTCTCCTTAGAAAACTGTTGGGGATTGGATTGCAGACAAAGGGCATGGGTCTAGTGATCCCTTGTATCAGGAAGGGATGTTTCAGTTAG
>JANZLQ010000086.1:17560049-17573949 GCA_026212715.1 Elanus axillaris | reverse complement strand
TCACTCATATTGGGTCGACTGCATTTCTTCCTCCGCCTTCTCAGGCCCGAACCTATGTCGGGGATCCTCCCCGCAGAAAACAGTAATTTCCATGTCAATAAAGAAAATATTTACATGTGGAGCTTACAAATATGCTATGTTTGGCTATGTTGGCCCAACCTGTTGATACAGCAGCTTTCTGCTCTTTATGAGACAGTCATTTGAGTCTTTGTGAAGGGCAGTATTTAACCCTGTCACAGGCCCAAGCAAAGCACAGACCTACGACAGCCAAGGTCTTTAGTTGACTGAGACATCCCTGAAGAGGCCAGTATCACAACAGAAATCAGTAGCAATTTGGTTTTGCCTCCACCCTGTCCTCAGAGGCACATGCCTATTCCCCCATCTGTGGCAGGAAGGCAGACGGTCACAGACTGATCTCCAAACCTGGGTCGTGTACTCAGTCAAAGGTCATGTATCCCATCACCAGATCAGAAAAGCTGGTCATGCTGTTTTATAAAAGCCTGAAAATATCTCATCACGTGACTTCAGGATTCCAAGCAGATATAACATGCTCATGTGGGTTTTTAATAAGGTTTGATTTTAGCTTACATAAATAGGACAAGGCATGGAATTATAATGCATATTCCAGATGCAATTGCAATACAATATTAAAGGGCTCCCAAGTTATAAAGAAGCTTGTAAGGCCTCCTCAGAAAGGGAGTAAGATGGTTGCTAGATCATAAATTAATTTCTCTATCCTCACTTGGCTGTTGAGAAAATAAAACAATGTTAGATGTATCTAACTGCATATACTTTATTAATGTGATATCTTCAGCATGCTTCACAGAACAGTAACACAATGTCTGTGGCCTTAGAGAGAGGCAAATGAGAAATACTTCCTTTCATTTTTAACACCGTCCTTTCTTCTTTCACTGGTGAGGCCAATTACAGAGCCATGATGAGACTATAAATTCTTAATACTGCTCCCCTGGCAATTTGTACTTGTGCAGCATTTTCTTAGGTAGAACCATATTATGGAAGCAATAACATTTTCACCAGCACAAGCACAAATGGATCATGTCTTATATATTCTGGCTGAGCCGGCGAAGTCTCAAGAAATTAATTCAGTCCATGAGCAACTCCAACTCACAACCTACTAATATAAAAGCCTACATCATAAAAATGCAACAGATAGAGACCAGCTTAGCTTGATTACTCCTTTTACTGGCTTAAATTCCAATAGCTGAAGCTGGAAAGAACTGGATTCATAAAACAGCAAATAAGAAATGTTTACTGGATATTGCATTAAAGACAGGATGTACCATAAAACATGGGTAGAACTAGTTCTTCAGCTAGTTATCTCTCCCTCTTTAAGATGACTGCTGATACAATTCTGGATGCAAGGTACCAGAGAACAAAAAGTCTGTATTTAAGAGCGCTGTGCTGTCACTGGAATCCCATCTACCGTCCTTACCTCCTTCTCCAAGCTGTCTAGCCCTGAGAGTGTGTACGCACAGGTCAGAGAAGGGATATGTAAATCAGACAGCATTGCTCTGTCCAGCAATAGTATATATAAAATGCTACTAACAGCTCACTCCCCCTTCTCTAAAATGAAAGTACTGCTCAATTAGATGAGCTAGCTAGCTCATCTGTGTGTGCTCAACACTGCTGGGCTGCTTGTTCCTAAGTCCATCACCCTGGTTTGTTGTTCTGCTCTGAATTTTAGTTTGTATTTCTGCACCTGCAGTAACATCCCTCCATAGGTCATCAAAGAAATATATCTGCAAATATGCGACACAGAGTGTTTAGGAGCAATGAAACTGAGCACATGAGCAGCCTGGTCTTGCTGCAGGGCTAAGATATCTCAGGACAGCGAAGAACAATGTTAGGTTGGTGATTTACTGAGACTGCAAAGAAACATACCTTTTCTCCCTAGACCCCATAACCTGCTGCTGATCATAGATGTGGCTAAGATGGAGTCTAGAGGCCAGGTAATAAAATCTCATTAAGGATATCCATTTTTTGCTCCTGGCAAGTGTGTTTAAAGAAAGAGAGAGGGCATGCAACACAGCACATTCCCTGGATATCTCTTTCACCAGACAGAGCAGCATTTGTCCTTTAGCCTGTTGTACATTACCCCAACGGACTTGGGCACAGTCTAGCACAGTCTCCTGTTACAGCTGGCAGCCAGCATTGGATGCCTCACAGCAAAGGGCGAGTGCAAGACCCCCTAATTAGGCAGGTACAGGATACTCACAAGTTTCAACCTAATCTTTAAAAACTACAAGTTGTATTAAGCCCTTTCCAATTATGTCCCAAATATGTCTTTTTTAGCAGCTGGAATTTGCATTAGGTAAGATAGTTCATGTGTGTCAAACCTGTGCTGGCAATTGCCAATCTCTTGTGGATGTTTTATGTGTATGAAACTCTTCCAATCCCTACTCTCATGTGCCTGCTAATTCAGCTGTGAGCTCATTTATCTTTGCAGTGCAACTACCACTATTCTGTGACCCAGTCACGCTGCTGACTACTGCCCCTAAACAAAAGTCATGAGATAACACAGCAAAGCATAGACTGCACTAAAAAATGAGTGGCATTGTGTCTTAGTAACAAAAAGCAGTTTGAATCCCTTTCTCAATACCTTCTGATTACATGTATTACACTGACACCAAGTTCATGCACATGCCATCCCCTTTGTGTTCAGCCTTCGAAATGCAATTAGTTAAAGAGCCCATAAAGGAGTTGCCAGTGTGATGGCCAGATTCTGCTGTCCTTAATTATGCTATTTTAGTGCTGCTGTTACTCATGCCATTTACCTTATAAGTGAACAGCACACTAAAGTGACAGTACAATTAAGACAGAAGGCAAGAATTAGCTTAACAAATGCCAAGAATGGGAAATGGAAGAGTAAAGGTAAGAAGATAAATCAGCCTTACCCCACCTGGTTATGGCTGCATGGCTTCAAGCCACAAAAACAGACATATAAACAAGAAGTCTCACAGTTTCTGCAGTTTTCATCATCTTATCATTATCAGGTGACTAGTTAACCCTGACACCCAAGCAGCTCTGGAAAAAGGACTTCAAAAGGACATGACAGTGGAATGGAGTTTGGGGGAAGAATGAAACTCTTGTCAGTGAGTTTCTCCTTGAGGTGGGTTCCCAAGTGTGGTGGCAACAAGGTAAATGTTACCTGTGTTTGTCAACTCAGTTAAATGCATATTCCCTGTAAGAATTTTGTATCAATCTCACTTACTTATTTTCAGTTTATTGCCTTAGAAGTAAGGATATTAATCTTACTCTGTGCAAGAGATCTTACATTTTCTTTTAGGCCACTTGAAAATATTGCTTTTAGTTTAATAACGTGTTTTTATTCTCAGCATGTTGCTTCCTCCCTGCCAATACTTCAGCTTCATCACTAATTTGTGAACCATCACTCTGTGAGAATCAGCTCTAGACTGAGATAAAGAATGCCTACATTTATTTGTCTCTTCATTTATAAAGATACTTTTCTCCTTAGTAAGAGGGGGTTTTATTCTGAAAAATGATCATAGATTGGATTTACATTTGAACAGCCAATAGAGAATTTGATGCATATATTATATACCTAAACTAGGTAAAAGGGTATTATATCAAAGGCTTTTTACGTCTTCCTTTACATGCAGGAAAGTCTGTAGTGGGTTTTTCAAAGCACCATGGAGAGTACCCAGCATCCACTGACATCTTGAACTATCTTTAGAAAAGCTGGCTCTCCACAAAAAGAGATCAGGACAAACTATACCCCAAAAGCATTCTATGACAGGAAATGTAATGAGCAAAATAAGGGTAAATAAAGCTATGATCACAATGCAAAAGGAGTTATTTGAGGTGGAGCTGTCTCTTCTTTCATGCACATATTGCCAGGAGATAGCTGGGATACAGCCAGTGTAAAATTAAGTGTAATTGTCCCTGGTCAACAATATCCCTCTTAGGTAGAATCCAATATCATTCCTTCTGCTCTCTAATTCTGCAGTGGCTGTTTGACAGAACTGGTTTCCTAATGCAGGCTCTCCTGTTAATTTTATGCTTCCTGATAAGGTACAAGAGCAATCCTTCCCAGAGCACAGCTCACCATCACCATTCTCTCTTCTTTGCAAGCATTCAACCTGAGAGACCTCAGGGCCCCTTCTGATCTTAATATTGCAAATTATTTCTTAAAGAGAATTGTAAACACTTCTGAGAGGAAGGCATTAAAGAAGTAATATGTCCAACACTCCCAAGTACGAGACTATGACCAGACAATAAAATAGAAGAGAAAAATCCCTTCTATACTTCATTCAAAGAGGTTAATTCCACGGTAACTCCACAAACTAAAGCATATGGCATTACGACAAGTTAATTGAAAGATCTTTTAAATACCAAACCGCAAAAAAACATGACTACAATTCAAAATCTGCTTCTCTTGAGGGGTAAAATACCTCTACTTAGTTTAGTTTGCATTCCCCTGCCAGGGTTATTAGTGCTTTTCTGTTACTTTTAGATGAGTTCTGCACAGGAAGAGAATAACACAAAAATTATATGGGAATTTTTCTATATTCAGAGTTTATGTCTCCTTCAACAAACATTAGTGGAAGGAAGATCAAGTATCCACTAACTATAAGACATCAAGGGTTTGCTAAAAACACAACTGTGTTACATACCTAAGAAAGATTATCTCCAAGACAGGAGTATTTAAGGGGATTGTTATGGAAACACGATAAATGAAAGAAGGTCATGGGAAGAAACATAGCTTGTGTAAGATGACTTCAGAGGGACTTTGAGCTCATTAGAGGTTTGTAAAGTTTATACATGAAAACTGATCAGACTCGGGAGAAATTTGAGACAAGTGTTCCTGTGTTATTGCAGTATGTTGCCAATTTTATGGGTGAGAGCATGAAGATGGCTCTAATTCATCTGTTATAGGCAAAACACTTGAGGCTCAGGATTTGAGGAAGCTCTAGATGCTTCACTACCTACCACAGCAATAGATTTAATTATCACGCCACAAAACATGGTAAACTGAATGTGCTGCTCACAGTGAGGTGGTGATAAAGAGTGGGAGAAACTGACACAAGTAAGAGGAAGAATAATTTGGATGGAAAAATGAGTAATTGCAGAGCTCCCACACAAAACCACCCCAGATGTTCTGGGGAATTTCAGATCTTTTCATTATGGAAACCCATCTACGACTGACCAAGGGGAGGAGGCTTATTCCCTACAGCACCAGGAGCAGCTGCGGTTTTCCTGGCTGCATGACACCAAAGAAATGGAGACAGAGTCATGAGAGGTTTTGGTTGGTTGGTTGGTTGGTATGGACTGATTTGTTGGGGTCTTTTTTGAATTGTGGCACACATTTTAACCAACCTTCTAATAGTGTACAGGTTTAACAGTATTCCAGGATAATACTGAGTGTCTTTAACACAGAGACTGTTCCTAGAAGCAGGTGGAAAGATCAGAGTAAACAAGGAGGCTCCTGCTACTGGGCAATAATAGTACTCGTGGACAGCTGAACAGCTGTGGTACAATCATAGCTATTACAATGACCATATATGAGTGACCTGAAAGATACCACAAATCCAAAAAGATAATTAAATTGGTGGCACACCAAAACAGACAATGTGATGTCAGTAGTACAGCTGCCATGTTTCAACCTGGGGAGTTATTTACATTTTGACTGTCATGGCATATGAAAAGCATATGTAAGCTGACTAGAGATAAAAATAGTTCTACACTAGACAGCACGGTATCCTGAGACTGTACAATAAAAGCAATGCCACAATATTGCAGAGAGAACATCAACAAACTTTGGAATATGCTGAAAGTTGGGATAGCTTACACAATTGCATTGTGTTCTGCAACATCTACAGGAGGACCATGTATTCCCAAGTCATTGGTTTCAGCGTGTGTACATATCATTCCACCCCAGTACCCAGATTATTTAACAAGACTTACCTTGTTCACACCATCTGCCATTGCTTGCAGTGTTAGCTCTCTAGGTCCATCCACAGTCTTTCCATTATCAGTTGGACCCCAGCTGGCACTATATATATCTATGACTTGAGGCATATGACTGATAGAGGAAGCCTCAATAATGTCTGTCATAAATGGCTGGTCAAGCATTCGAATACCTGTAGATTTAATCAACATAAACAGGAATAATGCATTTCCCAGCACAAGATGAAATCTCAGCACCTGGAGAAGTTCTCCAATTACAGGTACTTTCATTCACTGGTGGTTTTGCTCAGTAATTTCACACTCGCCATTCACATTTCACCAGGGTGTGCTTACCCAGCAGGATGGCAGCACTTGAACACCCAGGCACAGCAATGCAGCATGGCCCAGAAAGAGAAAGCACTTTATTGCTAGCTTTCTAATTACTTAGTATTTTCCATCTACTATTTGAAAACATTTTTAAAACAGTAATATTCAGCAATCTCAGTGTTTCATAGCATTTAACTAATATTAATAGTATTTAAAATAATATTTTGTTACAACTAGGGAAAAGGATTAAGGCCCGCCCTCTCTAATTTATACTCAGCAATGTGTTGACACTTCATTAGTTTTTCAAATACTTTTTTCTGTTTATTTTGGTTCTTCTCCAGAATTTAGTCAGAGAGAGGAAACACGCTACACAACAATTTCCTGGAAAAATATCATTGTGTCAACATGCAGATGCAATAGCAAAATATGGCCAGTATTTGGAGAAAAGAAGCAAACTAAAACCTTCTTCCTTTAACCCATGCTGCAGTAGAAATCGAGTTAAACAACACAATCCTAGGACATGCCAACTTCATAAATCTTTGAAGTGTTGGCCCTAAGCAAGCCAGAGAGTGTGACAAAGACAGCAGTGCAAGCCCTCACATCCATCAGGCCTCACACGCAGGACAGTTTCACTGATAGCCAACCTCTCAGTGGCCTTTGGGTGAGACCTGAGTAACCAGGGATACGTTCCAACTCCCGTCTGTAGCCTTCAGTTGAAGTCCAGTTTTCCCCAATAGTTTTAGGACACAGATGGGACAGAAATCAATACCACAGAGCCAAACAGTATGAATGGCAGCGAGGACCCTGATTTAGAAGCCAGTGCTTTTACGATATTCAATACAAAATCCATGTGCCAAATGTGAGGCTGGAAAAAGCGGTATGAACTTCAAATAGAATTCAGACCAAAGCTGGACATTCCTGATCGCTAATTCAAGCTAGAAATTATGAAGTCTAACTCAGCGATTGAGAATTTTCTTCACGTGCTTCTAAAATGCAGACCCGCACTGAAACCACAGAACTAATTACTGACCCCGGGGAGGTGGGGGAACAAGAGGAGGAGCCAAGCTATCGGGTTTGACCTTAGGGAAAAGAAGAGGTACAAGCAGCAAAACACACGATGCCCCAGATCCTTGGCTACCAACTTGCAAGTCCACCTGCGAACACGGGCCCTGAAGCCAGCACACCCTCGGTTCTGATCAGCGTCCACGTCCCCACTGACCACAGGGGGGTGCTACAGGTGCATGCTGTCCTCAGGCAGGAAGGGCTGGCACTTCCAAAAACCCGTGGGGATTTTGCTACGAAGTGGGCAAGTAGGGAAGATTATTTGTAGGCTGTTGGTCATCAGAAAAAGCCTTCACCTCTTGATTTTTAAGCAACCAGCTTGAAGTTGTAGAGCTACACTAACAATACAGGTGAGGTCCAGCCAAAATCCCGTGCCTCAATTGACATTCCTCTAAAAGTAGCTATTGCCAGCATGTAAATTTTCTGAAATGCCCCATCCCTGAAGAGGACATTACCATTACTGAAGAAAGCTTAGCAAACATTGCTTGGTGCCCTTCTACAGAGGAGATTCAGCTTTCAATTGCGTAGGTGATGGGTGAAATGTAGCCTTCCCCAGATTCTTCTGACGCTGCAGTGAAACAGGCACTGTCCGGGCAGAGCAGAGCTGCCCATGCACACACACTGTGCACCATTCCCAGGAAGCAATGGGTGCATCCACATTGGTGTTTTAGTGTGGACTGGGAATGAAAGTGAAATTCACAAGCATCTATCTCTGCTTGCTGTGCCTTGGTTCTCGCCATGGAACAACAGTCTTAGGTTGGGAAAACTGGATTTCTTCAGATTAAACTAAACTGACACAGGCTGTCCAAGAGCCTAACTCACTCCAAGCACTGTATTCAGTCTATCAGTGCAGACAAAAGCTAGTTAGAAGTAAAAATACTCAACACACCCAAGGTGTGAATGCTGGGTGGTTGGTACCACCCATTTCATTCTGTGCATCTGCTCCTATGGCTCTGCATCACTTGTCAAAATAGAGGAAACCAACGACCACAGAGATTTACAGCACTGCAGGCCCTGCCCTGTGACAGTCTAGAGTAAGAGCAGTGTGGGATTTGCCTTTTCAAATATTTTCTAAGTGCAGCAGGAACGTATATTTTACCTCCTGCAAAATGAGATTTGTCACAAATGATTCTGCAGCTATGCAGGGAAGAAGTACTGAAAATCAACACGCAAACAGGAGTTGGCATAAGAGGGAGCAGAGCTGTTCCTTTGCAATGTTATTAAAGAGGCTGTATAAGGCCCTCAACTGAAAAGGCAAAGCCATGGAGAAATTCTTCTTCGCAGCTACTATGAAAAGTAATAAACACATGGCCCAGTGCCAACCTGCAGTCCGGTCCTGGGCAATGCTCCCTGCCTCTGCAGAAGTTCTGCCTGAGGCACAGTGGCGTTAAGAACTATTTACACCTTGAAGGGCTACCATACCTGCCACCTTGGAGTTGTACGCAACTCCGACGCCGCAGATGTTGTTGTTGGCAGCAGCAGACACCTCTCCCGCACACCTTGTCCCATGGCTGCAAAAGGGAAGACAGAGACACCATGTGAACCCCAGCTAATGTGTGTGCTGAATTGAGCTGGACCACCTTGGTCCTGGTTTTGCCTCATAGTCAGCTACCAATGCTTCAGAGGAAAACTGTTCCATGGCAAACTGTTGAGTGCTGTACTTGAATGCTTGGATGAGTTCATTCCTTCCTGAAGCAGGAGATCATCGACTTCCCCTCTGCAGTACAAGCCATGCTTGCTCTGAGGTTAACATGCATACTTATATTTCATTTAGTTGTAGTTACTCAGACCTTTTCTTAACTCTGTCAAACAGGTTCTGCCTTGTTACCACTATTAGTAGAAGCAGACCCTTTACAGAACATTGTAAAAATAAAATCAGTATTAATTCCTTTATTTTTGACTTGATAGTGTGACACCCATTATTTTGAAACCCTCAGAACAAAGTCCAATTGCCTTTTCTGCTGTTCAAACATGTGTAAGGAGAATATCCCTGCCCATAAAAGAAATGCTATGGAAAGAGGTGAGTGCAATACTAAGCTGGAGTAGCAGAAGGAAGCCACAATGGTCACTGCACTGCTCTGCAGCAGAGCTATGGCCTGGCTGGCCAGGCCCAAATCTGGCTGGACCTAAGGGCATGTGCATCTCTCTCCTCCAGTGCCTTATTCCCAGGAGAGCTGACAAGGTGCTCCAGCTGTCAGCTCACAGAGCTACTGAGCGGGAAATGTCTGTGATCTGACACAGAGGTCCAGGTTTGGGCTGACATGTGGCATTTCAAGAATACTTGGTGTCTCTGAAGTACTTCACAGCTCTTAACAGAGACTCTTTAACTGGCAGTGGCTCTGAGGCAGTCCTGCAGGAAGGCTAACTGCACTTTCCTTTCTCCTAATTCATCACAGCAATTAAACCACAGAAAGGATAAATATGGACAATATAATCTGGTTTTTAAAAAATAGCACAAGAGCAGAGAAACTACTGAAACCTATGCTGCTGTCAGGTTCTTTTAAGTTTAAGATGTTGAATCAATATGAATCCATCCTACTGCTCACATCAATCCACTCTGTGCATGAAAACTGGCATTGCTCCTATAGCATGCTAAGGATTTATGCAATTACCAGTGCTGTATTATAAAGGCATACAGAGTACCACATAAACCATCGTGGGAGGCAGCAGAATTGTTTTGCTTTAATCATCTTTAATCCTCTCTCTCTCCCTTTAAACACCTCTGGCAAAGGTGAATGTAACATCAATAAAGGGGTGAGAAGCAACAAAATTCTTTTTCCTGCTGTACTTGGAAGAATGTTTTTTAAAGGCAGCTTCACAAAAGAAAATGACTGGCCTCCAATGTACAGAATGTCTTGATCATGAAAGGGTGAATATCTCCTGTGAGTTCCTTTTACAAAGCGGGCAGAGAGGAGAGTGATACAGATTTCTTATTCAGCTGCTGGAGAAATTTCTTTCAACAATCAAGCAGGTTTTCCCTCATGCCCTTAATCAAGGAACTGTGAAAAAAATATACCTCTGCTAGGCTTTCATTATCTAGTCACCTGTGGGATAGCTAGAAGCCACAAAGCAGAATAAACAGCTTTGTTAAAAAATTGTTTTGCCTGATGCTGGGGTGCAAAAAATTGGTGACACTGCCAGTGAGCTCTTCCTCTCACAGAGGGAAAGACTGTAGTAGGACCTTCCTGGTGAAAAGATTTTATCAGAAGGTCCTCTCCCCCACCTCACTTCCCCAGCACACTGGCCCGCGTTATGGAGACTGCAAGCAGACCTTCCAGTAGCTCAGGGTTTAGATACTGTGCTGTTGACTGCAGAAAAAAAAAACCCACACAAGAGTTAGTGGAAATGCATTTGGTTGAATTATTAATGGCAAATATCAGACTTTTCCAATTTAGCCCTATTTGCTGTTCATGTATCATTGATAAAACCATTGTGGTTTCTATGAAGTGACCCATGTCATGGACACAAATCACAGCTTTTCTCCCCATCATTCATCTCTTCACTATTATTGCCATATTTAAAACAAGGAGATAGAAAACAATTAAGAATATTTTCACCTACAAACAAGTTACTTCAAAGGTAAAGCATATATTAGCACATAGAGCAAGTCATATATAAGCATATAGAGCAAGTTTTACATAAACATTACATAAAAGCAAACATTTTACATGAACATTCATGAAAAACTAAGGTGGGAGAGGGTGATTCAACTGAAAAACAGTTTTGCCTTCAGCTGGTTTAAATAACATATCTGTATTAGTTATGAAAATTTCACTCTGCTTTGTCTTCGAAAACTATTTCTAAAACTCACTGCCAGTGCTATTGTGCATGCCCTTCTATTAACATATTTTTTAAAAGAGTCAGAAGTGTCACAGATTTTCACTGAGGTCCCTTTTCATCTGCTTTGAAATGCTTCTGCAGATGGCAAAGGACAGGATCCATCCTTCCTAACTTCAGCTGTCCGCAGGGGAGAGCTATGCAGAGCTGCAGTCTCTATAGCTGGGACAATCTGCCTATCTTGACTGCTTTAATTGCTTGCACTGGGCAGCAGTTAAATATGTAAAGCTCAGAGGGACGCTTTTGTGGGGCAAATGCCATCCCCTTCTTACTCACATGACACTGTCAGCTTCTGAGCATTTGAGTGCTGGCACAAGGGAAAGCATTTGCCTACTTGGGGGAACATGCCACTCTGCCTACACCGAGAACCAGCAGAAGCGCTGTGGCTCCTCCTTGACGCGTGGGTCATAACACTACAGGTAGAAAGAGCTGCTAAATCTGTTTATACAAATTCTCAATTGTTATGTTGTTTCCATTGTATTGACTGAAAAATGAGGAGGAGGGGAGCAGGTGTTTTCACTCTGTTAATGAGCACGGTCTGGAAGCCAAGGGGAGTTCTTTCCTTGACTGAGTAGTATTTTGTTTGGATCCATAAGTAAAGAACATTTTTACCTCTGAAGAATATGGGTTCCCAAGACACCGAATAATTTTTGCCCAGTTCTTATCTGAGTGAGAGAATATACAGAATACAAAGGCTACAGGAGTGGAAATAATTACTGGTTATTTATATCATGGCAGAAATTCGTAATCTCAGTGTTCTGAGACAGTAAGCTCTGAGCTGTGCCTTCTGCATATCACAACAAGAAATCAGAGGGCTGTAGAGAAAGCCCAAGCTATTGCTGACTCCTATGGGTCCCTCCACACTGCAAAACATGGTACATGCCAAGGTACTGAATGTGGTTCAGAAGTGGGTGTTAAAAATCACAGGCAGTTCCCAAAGCGGTTCCTAAAATACACTCTGAGTACTGTGGGGCTGCCTCTGCTTTTGGGAACAGGGCTTGGTTCAGGTTCCTTCACTGCTCCTACTGCTCCTCAGGCTCAAACACAGCTCTGCCCCATGTTGTACCCAGTGTCAACTATCCAGCTTGGTCCCCAAGCTGTGGGTTTGAAGAGTCATTATGGTTAACACAGGAATAAATCCCTTGGCTGTCCAGTCATCTATGTGCCTCTCCCTGCAACAGCAGCTGAACTGCCCAACTGCAATTCCCTGCCTGAGGTACCACACTCTCCCCTTCCAAAACCCACCCTGCTTGGTTTCACAGGCCAGTGGCTGTTAAGATGGAAAGGCCAAAGTACTTCCAGCAGCCTTAAAAAGCACAATGTGGAAGAGGAATCTGTGCTTACAAGCAGAGCAGCTGCAATTAATAAAAAATTCCAAGCAAAAACCTCTCCCTTTTTTTCTTAAAAGTCTAATGACACTTTGCACATGCAGCTGGCAGCGCACAAAAGCCCTTAGTTCATTTCTTTTAAAAACAGTCGTCTGCTTCTTGTTCCACAAATCACTTGATTTGCTCATAGAAATGCATTCTTTATGGAAAAAGGGATATTACTCTATCCTGTTTTGAGTCTGATCCTCCTGCATGCATAAAATTCAATGGGAGATACATCACTGACTGCAAACTGAGCAAAATGGAACCTTTTTTGCAGGTTTCTCTGAACAGCTTTTCCATGTAACTACTCTCTATCCAGACGCTCCTGTGCAGCTACACATATGGATAGACACAGACTGTCACAGGCAGACAGTTTTAACCTACCACTAATAATGCAGGAGTCAGAAGCTATGACAATAGCTTATATATGAACATATCAGCTTGATTAACAGTATAGCAAAGAAATACACACAGAGAAAAATACAGTCACAACTACTCCTGAACAGCTGGATATAGTGCATTGGTTTGCATTTTAGCCTGAAGAAAACATGTAATCTTGCATCTTAAATTAAAGCCTTCTTGAATTGTGCAGGCAGGAAAGGGATGCTTTACTGAATGTTTTGCTTCCATGATTTACCCTGCAAGGCAGAAAATTCCCTATCTCACCAAAGAAACCTCAAGATTCATGACAAAGAATGCTATACTTTCTAGGTATCATTTTTTTCTGGAAAGAATAATGAAGGAAATCTCCAAAGCAATTTCTGCATTGCTTTTCTACTCCTGACTTGCTGACTTGAGCTCCCTATTCCCTCAAGAAGAGAAATAGAAGAAAGTGTTGCAGTTCTCTGACAACCTGAATCGTGTTGTTCTCAATAGTTACAGATTGGGTGACAGGTGACCCTTGATTCTTCACTTGGATGCCTGATATTAGCCAGAGGCACCTGGGGCCAGAGACTGTAACCATTGCCACATCCAGGATGCTTGAGGCCCATTTTAAGAGACTTTATGAGGTAACTTTGCCTCCAGGGCCGCCTTCCATAACATAACACATGAGGCCTGTAAACTGTGCCCCACTACAAAATACTTGGTAACAGTACAATCAGTGTTAATGGGACTTGGCAGAACACACTTAGTTTTATGAAGTTACACACTGAAAATGACAGAAGCTGACATTACCCACTGAAGCTAAATTTAATTTTCCTCCATGCTGCTCCAGAGCTAAGTGATATCTTTCTTCTACAAAGATCCTTTGCATAAATAAAGCAAGAAAGGCAGCACACTTCACTATACAATACAACATTTTTGCCTCAGTCTTCACCAGCAAGTGCTCTGGCCACACAGCCCAAGATGCAGAAGGCAAAGGCAGGGACTGGGAG
>JANZLQ010000086.1:17542886-17558641 GCA_026212715.1 Elanus axillaris | reverse complement strand
AACAGGTTGCCCAGAGAGGCTGTGGATGCCCCATCCCTGGAAGTGTTCAAGGCCAGGTTGGATGGGGCTTTGAGCAATGTGGTCCAGTAGAAGGTGACCCTGCCCATGGCAGAGGGGTTGCAACTAGATGATCTTTAAGGTCTCTTCCAACCCAAACCATTCTGTGATTTATGATTCACAAATTAGAGCCCTAGTCTTTCTCCAACTTTCTATTCAGTAACTGGAATCATACTAGTTTAAAAGCGTCAGATGTCCTTTCCCAAAGTGAAGGAGAAATCTCACTGGCATCTTGCTTTGGCTGAAAAATGGCAGGACTACAAAGCAGGACATCACAGCTCCTAAATCTGTTTGATCCTTTCCAGGAAGCCTGTGCCTGAGGTGGAAGCACAGCTGCTCCACTTCTTTGTTGTGTCACTCTGACAGAACTAAAATTGATTTCTTTAGAAACAAAACAAAACAAAAACCCCATACAAAACTCAGAGGCCATTAATACAGCCATACTAAGTTGGAGATGAAAACCACATCAAATAGGCCTGAAATTTTTTTTATAAGCAAGCACTGAAACTGAGCCCTGAAACCTTTAGGAATTTTCAGATCCTCAGTGGTGCTGCTCTGTAAATGCTGGCAATGCCAATTATATTTACATCTAGAAGACATTTGGAAATTTCCTTGAAAACATCCTGAAACAATTTTTGCAAATCCAAGCCAGAACCTGCCTGAGACCCCGGGGAGTATGCTGCAGAGCCACAGATGCTGGATGCTGACATCACCAGGTAATAAACATATCTTATAGATGTGCCTTGGACTCTGCACCCTTGACTACATTAATATCTTGCTAGGAACCTGACAGAAAGGGCTTTTTCATGGGACAGATGCTGAACTCGGGGAACATGTGTTTTTTAAAAAAACTGTCAAAATGTGTTTCTGTTCCATTTTAAGAAAAAAATAGTTTAGGGAAACAAAAAAGGTCACACTTCCTAAAATATGAAGCCTTTTCTTTTGGGCCATTCTTATTTATACCATACCTTGAGGACCAAACCTTCTCCTCCTGTAAACTGCCTAAGTTCAGAACATACTGAAGGAGGAGTGGGTCTTGGGCAATCATGACGTGTTCAGAAGAAAAAACACAACAAGCAGAGCTGCACTGTTGATTCCAGGTTTATAAACACAATAGAACAGGTTCCTGGTCAGTGTACGTGGACTTTTAATTCCTCCAGCAGCTAGAAATATCCCAGAATCAGCCCTGAAATGCTACCTATCTACACTGTCCTTAAATCAAGGTGAAAAGACAGATGATTCAGAACTTAATGTAAGATTTAATTTTTTAAACTGGTCATTCTACACATTGCTGCTTTTCTGCTCCCTTAGTCTACAACCAGATGAAAAGACTTTTCCCCTGCAAAGCCTTTTCCTGTCTCCAGCTTAATTCCTTTAAAAGTAGCTAGCAGTGATTATGCCTCAGACACAGGAGATGGGAAACCAGTCTATACAGATTTGGGTTACCACAACGTCCTAGGATAGCTGACAGAAAAAGGCATGTGACTATCACCCATTCAAACAATCTAAATATATACATTTATGAAGCAGCAACTTCATTCATAAACTACAAAATCGTTGCTCAGTGCTATTTAGAGGTGAAGGCAAAAAAATGAAGTCTTAAGTAACCTCTAATTTTCAAACAGTAGTGAGACTGCAGCTTCTGTTTTGGCAACCACTGAATGTAGCAGAAAACAGGCACTCCACAAATAACAGCAAATGCTTATAATTTCTTAAGCAAACCAAAATGAAGAGCAAGTTGATCAAAATCCATTTACCTGTTAAACCAGTCATCTGTATAGCGGGGGTAAGGGTAAGGATCATTACTGCTGAAGTCGTAGCTGGCTTTGGCATTCTGCAAAACACAAGAAGTCCAGTAAGCCAGCAGAAAAACAGATATGCAGGGCAAAGTGGAACTCAAATTGAAGGGGGAGAAACTCTGTCCTCTTCATTCTGCAAGATGCATCTGGACACAGTCTGGTCCCTGTTGTGCTGTGCCACTTCCCACACCAGCAAGCCTGGGGAAATATGCTTTCTGGACCGCAAAGCCTCCTGTGGCCCATTAGTATTTCCAAACAGTGTGGCCAATTGTGAGGCGGTCTGAGAGCTCAGGTTATTACTGAGCTCACCAACACTTACAAGAGTATTTAGGTGTTACACTACTTGGTGTGGTAGGACAAAGTTTAAATCCTATTTTCCAAACTGGTGGAAATGACCAGACACTTGGGTCTTCCATCATAGAATTATTTTTTAAATACTCATTTGTGGTACTACGACAATCAGATTTCTAAAAGCATTTCAATGCCTAAGAATGTAAATTTCTCAAAATTCCAATGTGAAAACATTAATGGTCAGCACATATGCCTGAAAATCCCTTTGCATATTTTCTTGGTCCTTTAGATGTCTGAACAGCTTCACAAATGTGGCTTTCAGGCGCTTTTGAAATCTAAATCATTCATGATTTTGCCCTATCAGCTGAGTTAAGGGCACTCAGCAACTTTTTGATGCTGTATCTGAGAAGCAAATGGAAAGTTTCAGAAAGTCAAGTGCCATCTTCTTTCTTCTCTCTTAATGAAAAAATAAAGGGTGACTGAAAATTAAGCTTTTAAAAATATTTAGAAGCTTCCTCTCAAGTGTATGTTCACAGTTTATATTTTAATAAACACCATACTCACTGAACAGAATTATGTTAATTCTTAATTAATGTGTACTTGCATTCTTTCTAAGATTTGGCTGAGCATGCTATTGAAGATAATTTGAGACTCGTGTATGAATAGCTTTGCTCCTAAAAAAATTCCCCTTCAGCAGATTCTCAGTTCATGGGGTACAGGAATAGACAGTCCATTGGTAGCACCGAAGTCTTTGGGTTTTGGATTCAAAACCCCTAACTCCCCCAAAATTGTGCCAGAATTAAACAGGGACAACACCATCCTTGATCCTTGGAGGGTAAAACTAAGTATCTTTCAAGTTACTGTACAGTGACTTTTTTGGGTGATCATTTCAGAAAGCCTGGTTGCTTATATTCAGCATGGACAATAAATATTTTGGAGCATTTGAATGGAACAGAGATTTGCAGAATGCCTGTCATGCGGCTTGATGCTGTTCTCCATTTCAGACATAGCTGAATCCCTTTGTGAGCATCCTTATTGATCTCCACATCTCTAAACTAAGGCCCTGATTTTCACTCTGAAGATGCCTTCCAATAATGTCAGCTATATCCACAACTTCCCAGTGCCTCTAAGTCTCTGTGCCCAGGTGTATGTTTAATTTACTACTTTTAATTACCACAACTGCTTATATAGCATTTTGAATGGCAGATTTTTATGAGCTAAGAGGAAGTAGAACATGACTTTTCAGCCAGGGGAAGAGAGGGAATTTGACAGTGGTCTACAAATCATGAAGAGCACAGAGAATGCAGACAAGGAGTTATTATTTGCTACTGTTCATGATACAGGAACTGGTGGGAATCCATAGATGTTACCAGAGGGGAGATTTAGAAGCAGTAGAAAACAAGAAGTACTTATCCACAGAACAAGTAATGAGATACAAAATTTATTGCCCCCCAGCAATAAAGAGGTTAAAAGCCTGAGCAAAATCAAAAAGTGGTTAGACAAATTAACGGAAGATAAATATGGAAGGGGTATTAGACACTATGCTTCCTCCTTCTCCAGCAGTCTGTAAAACAGTGAATGCTAGAAGCTGGGAGGCCACAATGAGGTAGCTACCACAGTTTCTGACTTAGTGACCATACTGCTCCCCAAGCATCCACCACTGGCTGCTGTTTGGGGCAGGATCCTGAGCTAGAAGACTCTGGGGCCTCACCCAATGTGCCTGGCCAAAGCCATGTGGCCCAGACATCCCATCTTGATGAAACAGAGGAAGTTTGGATTCTGCAGTGTCCAAGGGAGCTGTGACAAGGATTTGTGCAAGGGGCCAGGTTTCATCCAATACATGGCAGTAAAAAGAAATGTGCTCCAGTCCTGTTCTTTATTAATGAGTGCAGTATCTAGTCCTAGCAGGACAACCACATCTTGTGGTAAAGTCAGAACAGAAATGACAACTCTCCAAGTAATTTAATAAGCAGTTAAAACCTACTCTTTTACAGACTCTAGCTTGGCAAGCTTTGGAGAGAAATGCATTGCAATCACAAATTAAAGAAACTTTCTTACACTATTGCCTTGGACTAGACATGGCCTGGAAACTATGCAGATTGCAAATAACTAAGCTTAGTTCCTGTGATTTCAGATCATTTTTTTCAGGTAGGTAGGGTCTAACTCAGTACTAAATGCAATTAGTTCAGTATATTGCCAGCTTCTTATTCAGTCAGAGCTTCTGTTTTCACTCTAAAAATACTGTACAGATGAGAATTTAAACTCTGTCATGGGTTAGCTTTTTTTTCTTTTTCTTTTTTTTCCTATCTGGAAGAAATGCAATCCTACTTACATAGCACCTAAGCTCAAAGGGGGTCTAGTGAGGCTGATTTTTCAGGACATCATCAGACATGCAAGCACCTCGTGGAAGCTATCAACTTCTCTTGACTTTAGAACGCCCTTGTGCAAAGAATTATGGATGGAAAAGCCCTTCTAGCTGTGCAGATGTGCCACTGTTGTCCAGAGTAGTGACAGGCAAAGGGATCCCAGCATGAATGATTCAACCACCGTACAGCAGACTGCAGCTCTGCTGTATGTCCCATATAACTGAATGCCTGCTTATGGAAAGGTTGCTCTAGGCAGGCTATGATCAAAGTTGTGCAGCACTCTTCCATATCCTGTAGCTCTTACTCTGTTGATTTTGGATCACTGCACTCAAGGGAAAAAGATATCTAATGTAGCAGGAACCATCCAAAAAGTGCAAAATTAAGAAGAATTCTTGGAAAGAAAAGCAACTGCTGACTGCACAATTTATCTTCATTAGGGTCTTTGAGAAAAGACAGCGAGTTTCACCTTCATGATTGAATATTCCGCCCACACTACAGAAGCAGAAAAATGGGTAACGCAACAGCAGTGATAAGTACCAATGGACTGCTTGAAGTTCCTAATTTAAAGATCAAATCCCCAAACATCTAAGCCTCAACTTTTTTTAGGTTTTGGGTTGGTTTTTTTTAAAGCATAAACAGCGACAAATTAAATCAGTTTCAACACTGGACCAAAAAGGGAACTGCTTTGTTAAATAGTTAAAATATCTAATCTTGTGTTTTGGGAAGCATATATTATAATTAGTAGCCTGCCATTCTCCTCCACAGGCTGGATTCCTCAGCAGGCACCAAGAGGGAATTTATTGCTAACATGGAGATTTAATCAGGGTAGGAACCTGGGAAGTGGCAACCAAAACCAGTGCAGATGAGGACTTGTAACAGCACACTGAAATGAAAACACTTTGCTTTTCAATTCAGGTGATTCCATTTCCAGTTTTAATGCCAAACTAGTCTACTGGTAGTTACTTCTCTTGGACTTGAAGTGTCTAATATTTGGGTTTCAATATCTGAGGTAGTTTCCTGGTCTTTTTCTCCAGGGAGCAACTCAAGCCACCAATCTTCCTCACTGATCACAGATCGCTGTCTAGCCTTAGACTAGTCATTAGGCATACAGTGTTAGAACGAGATTAATTCTACCCCTTGTGTTCAATCAAAACTAGTTCACTGTTGCAAAGCAATTTGCACCTGATGTTTATCAGTCACCATTTATACACAATTACTTATAAATAATGTCTATTATAATAAAAATGCTATTACAGAGAGGAACGGTATTTTATTTTAAGGTGTATCTCTAGTTTTGCTTTCTAGCCTCTACCCCAAATAAGATGCTAACAGAAGAGTACTGGATCAGATGATGAGATTCTTTCAATCATTTAAGTAATGGCTTGTATGCCACAACACAGTTAAATTACTTTTGCCTGTGTATAAAATTCTGCTTTCCTTAAAAATAAGCTTAGACTGGCATTTTCCAAAGAATTGCCCTGTACTTTTAAAAATACATGCAGTAAAATCTTCTGTGTAAAGCATTCATTATGTAAAATACGACAATAACAATAAATCACTTGTCCAATGTGTTGCTCAGATCTGTAATAAAATTATGTACCTTGAATAATGCAGCAAGCCTCTGAAGTGTAATTCACATATACTTCTCTTTTTCTCCATAACTCAAGAAATGTGCCTATGCTCAAATGCTAGGCCAGAAGACAAACAATTAAAAGACGTATGTTCCACTGGTCAGTTTGATTCTATTCATGACATTAAAGCATTGGTGAACTTAGTCCAGAGATTTGTATCTTTTAAATGAGAAACATTTTTAACACAGGTGGCATTTGGTCTTACTACCTTCAGGCAACTGCAAATCCTTAGAGATCTGCAGCAGAAAGATACCTTTTGCTTGTTTGATTTCTTTACTGATCCAAAGAGTGAGCAAACCCCTGAGCTCAAATTACAACATAAAACATCTTGCAGAAACTGTACAAAAATAACACATGTCATGTGATGGGAAAATGAAATTCAGTTTTGTACACACAAGTTTAAGAAAATGGAATATGCTCACCAGGAGGCGAAAAAGAAAGCAACATGGTATTTTGCCTGGGAGAGGTGCCATAAGGCTTAAAGGTCATTAATGAAAAGAGGCACTGTTGCTAAGTCGGTAGTCATACAGTGAGCCCTCTCCCCTCTGCCATAGGAAGCATGCTGTTGTATTTTGGTTTGGTTTGTGTGTTGTTGGGTTTTTTAAATGGAAAAAACCCTGCAACTTCTTAAATAGCTCTGCCTCTACATGAACTAATTTACATGCCCTATACTACTATCCAGCAAATTCAGAGCTGCGTTCAAGACCTTGTCAACACCGAAAACATATCCACAAAGTAATGGGCTGTATTCAAAAATACTAACTTTAAAGAGCAAATTCACTGCTGGTGAATACTGTCATCTCCTTCCAGAAATGTAAGCCTTTTACCCAGTTCTTACGGGTACATCATAAAAGTAAAAATACTCAGCCAGACAACACCAGCCAGATCTTGAATAATAAGACAGCAGCACACTTTTCTGCCATCCTCCTCTTCAAAACAGTCACTGAATAATACATCAGAGCATCATTTGAAATGGATGGAGCAGAGAAGTGTGCTGGGTCCTGAATAATACCTGAGGTGTCCATAAGTCCTCCTGGTAATCCAGTTTCAGGTATTCACTAGAGGACCTGCTTGGCTACAGAATGAGCAAACACAGAGCACACCACAATGGTGATTTCATTTTGTGGTTATTACTGAAAAAGCTCTTACTTAAATTTCCACAACACTCATCAAGCATCAAGAAAAACTAGTTTTAGGTTTAAAAACAAACAAAAAAATGCAGTCAAAAAAACCATGGAGTCTCATGTTGGCATTTATATTTATCTTCATGAAGGTAGCATTATTTTTAAAGTTACAGTTACAAAGAAAAACATCTTCAACCAAGATCATCTTACATTGTGTTTTTCTATATTAAATGGATTTCCTTTGTCAAGTAACTGATGATCCTCTCTACATACCACTTGGCACTACAATTTCACACAACCTCTTATTTTACTTTTTTCCTCACTAATTTCCTTCCTACTTCTCCTGCAGACAAAATCAGAAAAATCACCATGAGTTACATTGCTGGCTGGTGCTCTTCAGCATGTAAGCATCTTCCAAAAGAAAGGCTGCCGCTAAACAATCTCTTTTATTTCACATGGGGAAAAGCACCTGGGCAGTACAGCAGTGATGTATACCACACAGGTATACTTAAAAAAAAAAAAAAGCAAGCACAAACTTTTTTCAAGCTTCAAAGAACAGAAAAAACTATCAATTCAATTCTTAGGTACCAAGACTGTTGAATGTTTTCCCAGGAAACAAAATGAAAGTCCAAATGCATCCAGCTAAATGCCATCTAACTCTCTGCAGCTGTTTGCTAATGCTTGGCTCAGAGAAAATTTAGGCTGGGCAGAATTTTTAAGACGTGGAGAATTTTTTTTTTTCCCCCAACAAAGTTTTATAAATAAAACCAGCTTACTGAAATATCCTCCATTTCCCCTGCATCTTCACCTGACATAGGAAAGAGCATAAGAAATTGAGGCAGGCATGAGACTTCATTAAAAAGCAAGCAACCAAATGAACTTGTGCTTATAATAAAGAGGCTGCTTCACAATTCACCTCTTGGCATTCTTGGCCTGCTCCACAATTTTCAGGTTGATATGGAGGAAACATGAAGCACATCACCAGTTGTTAATTACTCAGAGCCAGAGATCTGAAGGCAAAAGCAGTTAACCTATAAAAAAATGAAACCTATTTCTGCTCAGCCAAACATTCGTTAATTTTCAGAGGGGGTGCACAAGAATCTTTAAGCTATACCTGCAACATACTGAGGGGGTACTGAATGTTCACAGGGAGGCATATTACTAAGACAACTATAGTAGTAAAATAAATATAAATCAAGCAACTAGTTACTGTTAAAGATTTTCAGAGCAAGCAGCAAATTTAAAGCTTTAAAATTCAGAATATGGAATGAACTCCTTCATTTCTTTAATTTGGGGCAGGGAGGGTGAGGCAGGAGGGGAGAAAAAAACTGGTATCTGAGTGGCTAGAGATGTATGAGCCACTGGATTATTTTATCATAATAGCAAACACAAATTGTGCAATGACTTTTACTGAAAAATACTATGAACACATATTTCATCCAGCTTTAGCGTTCCATTTTATTAAAAACCCGGCCTGCATTCCCTTTCCAATACATGGATTTTTCTCCCCTTCAGATATTTTGATCATGTATTAATGTGACCTATTGAAGTTGAGAAAGTATTAGAGGTATAAAGCTGGCAGCAGAGAAATGAGGTTCACGTCCATTATTCTTAGTTATATTCCTGTAAGAAATAACCGACAACTTTGTCAGTACATCAAATATGTGTTGGGTGCTGAGCTTCAGTAAAGGCTGTGTTTGTAGCATTTTGATGGCAGCCAGTGCTTACAGCCTTTTGGATGGATGAGCTGGAAGAGAAGGGGAGCTAAGCCCTCTCGCTCCCCTCAAGAAGCCCAATCCAAAGTCTACCAAAATCTGCCACGGGCTCTCCCACCAAACACAGCAGGCAGGACTCAGATCACACCCAGCATAAAGGTCTCTTAAGTGGCATGTGGTGGATAAGGGACAATTTTTTCCACCAGTGTAAGAAAATCTATAGCTCAGAGTTTGCAGTACAAACTCGGCAGTCATTTGAATCCAGTCCTTTAGCATGACATGGTCTGGGCGAAGAGCAGCTACTTCCCTGCTGCTGTGCATGGCTAGCCGGTGTTGGCACCCACATCGCGCTCTGACTGCAAAGGCATCACAGAGTCATTAAGAACTGACCAATTATCAGCAATGCTCGCAGCAAAGTGCAGGAATGCTGGACATGTGGTTATAATGGCACTTCTAAAAGAAACTTGCGGGATGTTAAGGATGACCACTTTAACAGGTTACACCAATCTATTGTTACAAAACTGGCAAACTGCGGCTTTGCAAAGCGGGAAATCGAAGTGGCTTAGATGGTTTGGGGAGGTAGCTACAACAGACCGGCCTGGTCCATGTTGGTTATGCAGAGGGGAGGACATGGAGAGCTATTCTGGTGATACAGAGGAACTGAAAGTAAGAACAGATGAGACAGAAAAGCGGTTGGGTATTTTCCTCCTTCTGAAAGGTTTCTCAGCTGACAAGAGAAGAAACTGTTAACAACTGCTCAACTGGTGTTTCACCTAAACTGCATGAATGCGGAAGATGATGAATGGACACATAAAAGCGACATTGTAGGTGAATCAAAAGGAGGTGAAAATTTCAGAGCAGAGACTCAAAAAACACAATGCAAACTATTATCTACATTTCTTGTGTCACAAAAAGCAAACACAGGTTGATTTACATGCCTTAGAGTTAAAAGTTCTTGAAGATCTATTCTGTTTTATCCCAGTTGCATGCTGACCTCATTAGCATAGTTTGAGAGCATCCATGGGGAGTATTAATGATTAATCTGTGAAGACATGCTGGGCTCTCAGGGATTTTAATGGACCAACTTATACACTTTTGCATTCATTAAAAAATTTGCATTGTTTATTCTGTGTGGAATCAGCAAAATCAATGGACAGCTAAATCCAAAATTTCAGGGAGAGAAAGTACGATCTTCAGAACAGATATTCTCATCCATACACTACATTTTCCAAGTGTTTATGCTTTTAAATAGTACATGATCATTCCAGGTTCTTCTCTTAAAGATTATTATATTTGATCACAGCTAATGTTTTCACAGTAATTTACTGGATGTGTAAATTTAAGAAATGTCCTAGACATTATTAGCTGACTGAAAGATTCACAGTTACATCAGCCAGACATGGTATCACTGTTGACTAATTCTGCAACTGAGTTAAGTGCAACTGAATTAAAGTGATTTAGTTTCTCACACAAAGTAATACTAAAAAAGCATGTGCTAGCACTGAAATTACAAAGTCCTTGAACATAGCACAGCCTTTGTGCTCTCCTTTGTACATATTCAAAGAGAGATTCACCTCCTTCAATAAAACCCTGACCACAACCTGTCTGCAGAACATTTCCCGCAATCCCCAATCTACATCAAAGCTTATGAGTTAAGGACAGCACAGAGAACATGTGACTGGGAGATGCACTACCATATCCATTTAACTTTCACCAAACAACAGCTACACAGCACTGGAAGTGGCTGAAGTTTCATCAAATAACAAGCTCCTGTTCTACAGTAAAACATGTTATTCCGGGCAGGTGTGTTTCCACAGCTCTTGGTATCATTATTTGCCCAGCTGAAGCTAGGAAGCCTATGTCTCTTACTGTAATGATTTTTAAAAAGGAATACACAGTAGAAAAAAACATCACAAACCTGTTATTTATATGATCTGCCAAATTAATGATTGCTCTGAACTTAATGGAAAAACTACCAGTGACTTCAATGAGGCCAACGTTTTATTAGAAATTGTGCACTGCTATTCTGTTCCCCTGTAAGAGATGTTCATTATGCTTATTGCTTCTGTTGGGAATGTAACAGAAGTGAAGAACATCATATTTAAATCAAAGCAATCTGAAATAGGGCAGGTGTTTAAAAATATCTTAGCTACCTACATAGCTACTGAGAAGTAAAATATTAATATTGAAAACATAAATGCATACAACTAGAATCAAACAATGCAAAGCAACCAATCATGCCAAGATGAAGTGCCAGGACAGAAAAAAAATTAATTAATTTCAAATGAACCAAGTTAATTTACAGGTACAGTGAAGAAGAGGTGTTTAAAGTATTGGAGATCATCTGCATTTTTATCTACTGTATTTAGGCTATTATGGTTTTGCAGAAGAAAGCGGATTCCTCGCAGCCTCACTGCTCTCCTCTTCTGCAAGTTTGGCTTATCCAGAGGGCTTGGCCAAAACTCTCCTTTTAAAACCAGTTGCATGCCCACTAGCTAACAGCGGGTTTGAGACTTTC
The DNA here is from genome assembly GCA_026212715.1 of Elanus axillaris. Lineage (NCBI taxonomy): Eukaryota > Metazoa > Chordata > Aves > Accipitriformes > Accipitridae > Elanus > Elanus axillaris. Next base: position 17,547,140 of record JANZLQ010000086.1, on the reverse strand, counting down.
CTTGCCAAAATCATCACTGGGCCTGAAAGTCTCTCCCTAACACCTGTCAAATTTTGATGAAGCTTTGTGAGGGACTAGTGTTCCCCACATGCACCATGTAATTCAGAGTTCCCTGGTGAAACCTTGGTAGCCAAAATGTAACTATTGCATGAATTTTAATTAAGTTCCATTTCAATGCTGATGGCTGTTGAGGGATTCCAACACTGGTTAGTGTCTTAAACAGTATGAGCAGTTAAAATAACTATTGTTTGAAAAACAGAAAATTAAAACCAGCTTCCAAATGGAAAAATCTTCAAAAATGTTTTTGCCTTTTTTGACCCACAATGTGGTATTTCCACTTTGAGGAAACAGCAGCTCTTTATTTCATTTTGTTGAACTTGGTTTTAAAATTACATGGCATGCACTGCCTCCAGGGGACTGTGTATCTGACCCTGTTGTCCCAAGTGGACTATGCACCAGAGTGGAATTTTATTGCTGCTGTTATAATTCAGCATGTTCTAGAAGTCAAATATTTAAAATGAGGTTGAACTGATCCAAAATAAAAATATTTCACTTTAATTTTCCCATGGACATTTTTATTTTACAAAATACTCACCTTTCCTAGCAAAAATATTGTTCTAGTAGAAGATTTCGGGCCAGTTCCAAAAGCTAACTGGTCTACAAAAAGGGAGGTTATAAAAAACAAAACCAAAGCAATACCAGGTACCTCCATGGCAAACAGTGAGGCCTAACATCTTTCCTCTACCTTTCTTGCCCAAATAAAAGAAGAAAATATTTAAAAAAAACTCACTTGGAGAACCCTGGAGAGAGGCACAAGCCAATTTCAAAAGCACCAGCCAGAACTGATGCAGAAACATCCTTGTCTGCTCTCTTCCACCCCTGTGCATTTCTCATTTCAACAGTCTAAATTTACTTTCCACAGACGATGTCTTAAGTGAAAATTAATACCACTGCTTAATGATTAAAGCAATTAGCCACCTTGCACTTTCTCAGTGTGCAGCTGATTAATTAAGTACATTGATTATAGAGAAAAACTCTGCGGACAATGCATGGTCTTCAGCTTGCAAAGCAAGTCTCTTTGGCACCATCTCACTTTGCTTGCACACCAGGCATGCATTTAACTTGGAAGATTATCCCTCTCAGGTGGTTCTAATACAGAATAAAGCTGGAAACTTTTTGCAGCATTCATTGCTCTGAAAATAATCTCAGGCAAATGCAACTACAATACGTTAGTATCTTTCTGATTCCAAAGGAATAGTACTTTGAGGATATTTTATAACGAGTATAAATTGGTGCATCCCCCTGAAGAGGCCAACATCAGTGGAGCAATACCAACTCCAGCTGTATAGATGGAGCTAAGCATCAAGCCCCAGAACTTGTCAAGCATTCAGGACCCAGATGTCACATAATGGGCTTTAGCAAAGCAGTTAGTATAACACCTTTCAGTGTGAGAAATCCAGTTTTCAGCTGCAAACACAGCTCTGTATGTGACACAAATCATCTCTCCTTAAGGCAATCACACCTCCTTCACAAATTGCAGCCTCCTTTGCAGAAAAAGCCTCCTTCTATGCCCTCCGGCCATACAAAATAATCCAGAGGAGAAACAGTCTTCAAATTATTTTTGCTGTTCCATCTTTTTAATTGAGTTGAAAGCTAGAAGGCTGTGATAACATCTATGATTACAAAACATTTTTATGTTTCATGAAGTAAGAAGATACTGACATTTCCTTTACATAGCACCATGGCTTCTCTCTCTTTTTAGCAGTGCTCATATTAAGTAGCTATAAGGCAGAGAAGAGGAACTGTACAGTCATCTTATTTAGACTTCAGTACACGAGCGCCACTGTGACATGTACCTGAAAAAACAGTTACTGTTGGGAGCAGGGGAGGACTGTTTGCAGGACCCCATTATGTTTTCTGCATGTGACAAACCCAGAACACCCTTCCAAGTACACAGAGAACCTTATTTGCCTAGCTGATCTTATCAGAGAAGGCATCATCTCTTTTTCAGCCTTTCATACTTTCAGAGAAAAAGGCACAGAACAGAGATGAGCCCAGATCAGGATCAGCACAGAATAACAGAAAAAAATTGCCAATTTTCTGAAACAGAAAACTTCATTCTCTTCCCAGTAACTTCTAGTTTATTTCAGTGAAACTTCATTGTCTTGCATGTCCTGAATGATCACCTTCTAAATGCTAACACCAGCCCCTTAGCTGCCAGAAGCCACCTGAGCAGCATAAACAGTCCAACGGAAGGCCACTACTTTCGGTTGCTAAGGCATTAGTCCGCCTGGCATTTAAGCACTTCATCCATCTTCCTACCCTGGCAAAAGAGGTTTAATTTTGTCTCAACAATTTCTTGACAAAATTTCTGCCACAAGCTGCTTTAACAGCATCCATCAAACAGTGTGCTTACTGAATTTTCAGTGTTAGTAGAAGCTACTGTGAATTTATCCCACGTTTTGGTTGATAATTTTTAATTGCTATGCTACTCTTTATTTTAGAAAACCTATTAGCAAAAAAAACAACTCCAAAGCAACACCAAAAAAACATGAAACCAACCAACCCCAAATCCAATTAGTGACGTGTTGAAACACCTGAAACAGATCATTCTGTTCTTTATTTTTTGATAATGTATTATTTCAACATTGCCATTAAAAATATGTACTAGCAACAATGGCCAGCACGCAGTTTGCCCATAAAATACCGTTGATGTATTAGTAGTAAAAGTTTATTGAAATTAAGTATCTAGTGCATGTGCCCAATAACCCTATGAAATGCAGTAGGAAACGGCAGTGTAACTGTTTCAGGCTCTTTTGAAAATCATGCTGTAGGAATCAGATCTCATAAAGCTAACTGAAATCATTAACTGACACCAGGCAAGTAGAAACCTGACTCTACTATGGTTTGGCTTTACATTCCCTGTAGATCTCCTGGGCTGATATTAATTACAGTTCAGAGACACTGGGAGCTTTTCAAGGTCTTCAGAGGGTTTCCAACAGATTCTGGTCTTGGAAGGGTAATGTTTTTCTCACCATCAGTTATATATGTGAACTCTATTGGGCTTGGGCAATTACATCAGCTGGGATTTCTGTGGAGCAGATCATCAGGGTCAAAGCAGCATGGTTCAACAGATGTCAGTGGAGTTAGTCAACTTACAAACCCCCACAATTAGGCCCCAGTGATTTTAGTGGAGATACTGATGATTTGTACTGGTAAATCACTGAGATCAGGCTCATGGCCTCCAGAACAATTTGCCAGTCCTTTGGGCAGCATGCAAGGATGCCAAGGCATACTCAGAAATTCATGCTAATGAAGGAAACACAGACTTTATAAAAGAAAGAAGATCTTTTATGCTGTTGCTAAGCTTCACTGCATATATTGCAGTGTATGATTTATTGCCTAGACCATGCCTTATTTCTTTTGTGGCTGTTAAGATTATTCAATGTTTCCTTCCTCTAGTAAACAACGGAAATTGCAGCTCATAACAAAAGTAGAACATTTCACTGCTTATGTGATAATTATTCCAAAAATATGCTTCTCTTTGCCACTCGGCAAGGGGGGGGGGGGCTGTTATCATATTAGCAGGTGAAAAGTTACCTAAAGTTGTGAGAGAGAGACTGCTTTGTGTTTGGATGTGTTGCCAAAGTGGAAAAAAGGTAAGACCACCTACTATTTACATTTGAATAAGAAATGGTAGATGACAGAAAACTGCAATTAACCCCCCCGGGTAGCTCCAGAAAGTCTTCCCTCATTCCTTACCTATGGCCTTTTGTGCTCAGCAAATCCTTTCCCACGTACAGATTGAGTGACAGCTGGTAAGGACCTTGGAAGACAGAACGTCTCAAGGTGGTACCATAAAGACACATGTTACAGAGAAGAAAAAACCAGAAGTTAGGGGAAGGACAGCAATGAAGTGCTGCTAGGATGACTGCACATTTGTTTGTGCACATTACATCTGTGTAATTCCACAGATTTAAAAATATTTTTTTTCTTATCTGAATATGTTATATTACTAAGAACTGTGGCACGATTCTCGTTTTACATGTAACAGTACTTTGTAAAAAAGTTACCTATTCACATAGTCACCTCCAGTTTTCCTACAGTAAATGTTTGCCTTCTATTCTCTCCCTCCCCAGTTTTTTTTAAACAAGCTTTCAGCTTCAGGCAGAGTTCAGACACTGAATGAAACCAGCAATTATTTTACTCCTGGCCTGAGTCTCTTGGTGGCCCTACATGTCTTTGGACTAACCA
>JANZLQ010000086.1:17529909-17542786 GCA_026212715.1 Elanus axillaris | reverse complement strand
CTCACTACTGCTTATCAGGTACAAACCCACTTACATGAGATGATCAGCTCCCCGCTGCTGTAAATGGGATAACGCAATGACACTGACCTTCACCAGCAGACACTGTCCAACTATAAAAGTACAGCAATACAAACTGATACAAAAGACAGATCAGCTTGTGTTCGTGGCACAACAAATCTCCATTTGCTCTCTTAGGTTTTTCTTTAAAACAATGTACTGAAATTTGTAACGTACACCCCCCACAGTTGCTGTTCTTTTTTATTAGGCATAGCTAATATGCAGCCCTTTTCACTTCACTTTTCTCACTCAGATGCTGTATCTTGGAGAACTCGGTTCTGAAAATTGCTGACTTTGTATGTACAGTCTGAGTTGAAAGAAAACCATGGAGTACACTAGGCTTTAGCTTTTAATTTTCAGTTCATAATGAAGGGCTCTCTTTACAGAGAAAAAATAATTTCCTGAAGTCTGAACCTCTGCAGGGTTTCCAAGGCTTGGAAGAAAATATTGATCATTTGACAATGAGTCTCTTTGCATTCACGGTGCAGAATGGAAAATTCCAGCTTTGCCATTACCCCAGATCCCAGAAAAGCAAGTAGCCATACTGCAGCAAGCAGGGAGGGGGTGCTGGGAGAGCAGTCCATCCAGCCCATGAGCAGGCATGCTTTTTTTCATGTACATAAAGTGCATTAAAAAGAGAAATGGATGATTCAAGTGGTAAAACTCAGAAACTGCATAGAAAAATATGGATAGAAGTGCATGATAGGTCATAGTTCAGCAATTTTTAGGACAAATTTTTTTTTTCTTTAGAAAGCTCTTTGTCTTCCTTGACCCTCTATTTTGTCTAAGTGCTAACACCCATTAAACTATTCAAGCAAGAAAACCAGCAAGTCAAAACCATAAAAGCCAAATTAAACTGAGTAACTAATGCCAAGATTTTGTACTTGAAAAGTGCTCAAGTGCCAAAAACACCACCTTTGAGAGACTTTCTAATTGCTCCCAATTTTCCAAGCAAGATGTACAGACATTACCAGGGTATGCAGGCACTTACACACTTGAGAAACATAAGCTGTAGGCTTTTAATTTCCTAAAAATAAACAATATAACTTAAGAGAAAGCTGCCCCAAAGTGCAAATGTCATGAAACACCAAACGTGGTATAGGAATTGTACAAAGGTGACTGCAATTGCTACACCAGCCTGAAGCGAGTTAATAACTCATTCCTTACGAGACTCATTTCATTGCATTTTTACATCTAAACCGATCTTTCATTCAGCTGAATTTAAGTCCTTGTCTTTACTTCATGCCCAAATTACTACCTACTGGGAGAAAAGGCCTCCACAGCCACAGTAGCTGCTATCAGAGCAGTATCTCCTAGGGCTTAAGGAGGCCTACACAGCCTTGCAGCGAGAGGAAGAGAGGCAAAGTGCAGATGAACCAAGCCCTGCAACTGCTGTGCTGTACTCAGGCAAGGGAAGAGATAGCAGATTTTAGCAGCGGGAGCCGGAGTCAACTTTGCCCTTCAGCCGGCCACCTCTCAAAGACAGCAACTTCAGCCAGCTCTGTCTGTGTGAGGAGGTACCAGCACCTCTGGTTACCAAGTTTACCCTTTTACTAGTTACACTGCATATAATGTGCTGATTTATCAGCACATTTCCTTGCTGCATCCTCTGGTATATTCAGCATGGAATTAAAAGTGAACCTTAGGCAATAAAGATGAACTATCGTTGTGGTTTAAGCCCAGGCAGCAACTAGGCACCACACAGCTGCTCGCTCACTTCCCCTCTTCAAGTGGAATGAGGAAAATAATAAAAAAGTAAAACTTTTGGGTTGAGATAAGAGTAATGTAAACTCAAGCTTCCCCCCACCCCACCCCCCGCCATGCTGTGACAGCCTAGAACCACAGATTTCATGTGATAGCTCTTTTTTTTTTTTTTTTTTCTGTATTGAAAACATTGGGGTAATATCTCCTTTAAGACTGATCTTTCAGATGGGGTTTCTGCTGGTCCTTTAATGACTGTCTTCCTCAGTCTTTTCTCCCCTGTGTCTGGCTATTGATCTGCCCTGCACAAGCCATGCCTAATTCTGCATTTTGCATTGACAATCTTCTTTTGCCCCTCCACAGCCTGATCATTGCTCCACTACCGGACTGCTCCTTGCTTGGACAAAGTCATTCCCACACAAACCTTTTCAGATTTTCATCTCAAGATCAGTCTCCTCACAAGTCTTCCATGACTGACATTAAAGGTTTGTTGTCCCCATGCCCGGACAGCTTTTCTTCTCCAATTTTCATCGCAATATTTCTTTTCGGAAGTCTCAGATTTCTCCCCTGCTCCACTATTTTCTGATTTCTAGTACCATGTCTGTAAGTTGTTATTCTGTGTCATTTTCCATTAATTTCTAGAATATTCACTGTTGCCACTCGAAAACCAATACATTTCTGCTAAACCTAACAAATATTTATCCATCAAATGGAAAATATTTTTAATATTAAAAGAGAAAACACTGTATTACTGAGAAATCTATTTTTGGTTTCTGGGCGTGATCTTAGGTTCACTGTTAACAACAGAACTGTTCCTATTTGCCATTGTATCAGATATGGTGTACAGACTTTTTTCTTGTTTATTTGAAACATGATTTTTAGAACCAGAATATTCCCACATACTTTGTCCACACCTGCTGCTGGAAAGTGAGTAAAGAGCATGTGCTTTGCCCAGATCATATGCTAGAACATACACACAGAGGACAATTCCTGCAAAGAAAAAAGCCGCTTTTTCCAAAGTTCTTTATTTGTATCAATTTATGGGAACATCCTACTGAGTTATTCCCTTGGGAGAGAATTTTGCAATCAGGGCACAGGGTTTAATTAGCTGCTATCAAGTTATTAAGCCAGTTCATAAGGAGTAAAACTGGCGATCCTGCACTTTATCTCTGCGGTCAGCTACTTCCCAAATTCCTTGCCCAAAGTAAACACCTTCTATACCCATTTATTGTTTACCGAATGTGCTTTGCTACTTGCAGCAACAAATAGATTTTCATCCTGCACGTTATTATTTTCCAAATTGAAACTACGTAAAAATAATTGTCTTTCTCATTTCAGAGCTGTTCTATCTGAATGGCTCATGTTTTTACCAAAATTTCCAGTTGTCTTTGTTCCTTCTTTTCATTTGATTCCAATTGCAAACTGAACCACATTGCTTAGCTGAAGCAACCAGGGCTTCCCTCAGGAAGCCACTGACTGCAGGAGAATAGCAAGACCTAAGGCAGAGACACTGCAGTCCCCCCAGCAAGGAGCCACAGCTTTTGACGCCCATTGCCCAACAGACTGCTGCAAGCACCGTGTGAGAGCAGCATACCACAAAGGCAACCCACAGTCCATGTGTTCTGGAAGGACTTGTAGATGCCTGGAGATAGGAGTACTAGTGTCAACAGGGGGTTGGGGAGAGCCCAGAAGAATTAAGAAAGATAAAAATCCTCTAGTCCGAAGGTCTGAAGCCCGAGATAGGTTTGAGGAACAATCAGTTGACAACTGTGTGCTGTGAATACACAATTTGCCACGCACATGCTTTGAAGCACTGGATCAATCACCTGTTATAAAGGAATTAAGCTGTTCCTGGAGGTTTCAAAGGCTAATACATGCTTTGCCACAGCCCACAGCTCTGTGGCCGTCTAAGTGACAGGTGCATTCTGCATCTTAATAGCAGGATTTAGAGCCAATTCCCAGGTTACTCATTTCTACCCTAATTCCAATATTGCAGGCTGCAGCTTATTTAATGTGAGGCAGCAATGTCATTCCTCCACAAAGAGCATTGTCACCTTTCCATTCCTTGCACAGGCAGTCCCATTTTAAGTCTGCTTCTTTCAATGTGAAATATATCATCTCTAAGACCAGCAGTTCAGCTGTACTGTTGTTCCACTCATTATTGAAAATTTTGTAGCAGAGGGACTATAGTAACAGGAAAATCCACATTTTACAGGAAAGATCAGCATGTACTTACATAATTTGATGCAAGATCAGGATGCAGATAATCAATTCCTGCAATAAGATAATGACAAAACAGAAAGCAAAGGTTAAGAGTTTCAAAAAAGATTTTCTAATAATCACAGAACAAAACAAGATTCCTTTGCAACCGCAAGAAAATGATCATGGAGAAAAATGCAACTGACTGAAGTGAGATTCCAGTTTTTAAATGTGGACTTTTAAACTGGTGCACCATTACTGATGCAGTCCCAGCTAGGAGCTGTCAATCATTTATGTAAAAAAAATAGGTGCCAGTTGAAAAGGTGAGCTCAGCAACAAAATTTATTGACCTGTTTTGTAGACTAGATCTTATTTACATATTAAAATTAGTTTAAATCACAATTTATCTTTATACAAGTTCTATATCTCAAAGCATACCAAAACTAACAAGATCAGTAAGCACCAGATAAGTACAGGACATAAAAATTAGTATTTTTAACCACAGAAAATAATAAAGTAAGTAGACAGAAAATTACCTAAACTAGACTTGGGGAGATCACCATGGCAAACATTTTGGATTTTGCGTATGAAAAAGTATGTTTAATATTGGATTAGACCATTTTAGCAAATATTTGAGCATAGGCTCTGCACCTTGGCAGTGTGCTGAAGACTGCTGAAGGGCAGTGGTATGGAATATACTCATTCTAATGCATGGTGTCTTTCTACATATGGCAAATATACAAATCCCACTGGATGGTGTAACAGAAGCAGCACATCTACACTCAGATGGGATAAACTGTCCTATTACATATCCAGTTAAAACATACAAAGAAATGGCCACCAATCTCATGTTACATTTTGATCATTACTCTGCCCCATGTCTCCAACCACCACACTATTACATGCTCAATTTTATCTGCAAGGAAAGTTGTATTATAATGGTTATTCTGATGAAATTATTACCTCTTATTATGTAGGGTACTTAACACTACATTTACATGAAGAGACCCTTGTATCTGTAGAGAGCCTTACTGATCCAAATGGTAGGTGGACAACAAAAGTCTCAATGAAGAATCATGTTATTCAGGTGGTCTCTTCCAGAGCCACTGGAAGTGAATATAAGGCAAATTACCCCCTTCTCTAAAAGCTGTATCTAGTGGGCCAACAGCTTTATTTGACCTGAAGCTCAAATCGTTTGTCATCACGCCCATCACAGCCATGCCTAGCTCTTCTGAAAGCTAGTCCTGCCTCTGCGGGAGCAGTGAAATTGTGATTTCGCATGACATCACATGAGAGATCATCCTTCACATGAGATTGATCTCTCATTAATATTCAGGTGTCTGAGTCTACCTTGCTACTTCCACAAAAACTCCTTGTCTTAGGAGTAAACAGATGAGGAACAGAAGTGAGGACAGATCTCAGTTGACCCTAGAAAGCATACGGGGATCCAGACATTTTATTTATTTATTTTTAATATTATTCAGGCACCATAAAAGGAAAACATTCAAAATTTAGCCCAAAGAAAATTGTTGAGAGACTGCACAGAACTCCTGAACTTCAGTAAGGAACCCATGAGTAGAACGGCTGTGTCTGCAACTGTACCTTTTATCTTCATCTTCCCTGAACTTAGCCTCAAATTAGTAATACATTTAATATGCAGGTCTTTATTGACATTCAGCACAAAAGTGTTTAATTACTTCAGCTGTCAAGTAAAACTTTGAGAATAATGTAACCCAAAGAACGTTTGCTTAAGTACTTTTTGCACAGCAATTACTTCCCCCAGTCAGTGCCTACAGAAGTCAAGGGGAGTCTTTCCTTTGGCTTAATGGCCATTATAGTGTGCCCTGGAAGATATCTGAGCGATAACTGCAAACTACTTTTAATGCTTGGATATCCATGCTTCAGTATCCTTAGTGAAGTCTTTATAACACATTTTCCCTGAAGATCTCAAAGTCTTTAAGGAGGCTGGTAGGCTCACCACTACAAGCAATCCATTATTACTTTTTAATCTTTTTTTGACTTTAAAAAGCTACTTAAAAATACTAAATTAGCACTCAGTCTTCACTTACCATCATCCATAATTCCTATGGTTACTCCCTTCCCTGTGTATCCCAGCTGCCATGCTTCAGCTACATTAAGGTCAAGTCCAGGAGTCCCATCTGCTTGACCAGTGTTAATCTAATACATCATTGAAAAAGAAGAATAGCTTTTTTTACTTGATAGACTAATTTCCACAGCTACTGAATTTTGCTTTACGTCTTTGCATGTATCTTTGGTATGGAAAATATATCCCATTTGCTCTGGAGTGCAAATCTGTACATAATAATACCTATGACAATAATGCAGCGGTAAAAAAAAAAGAAAAAACAAAACACTAAACAAAAAAGAACCCTGGGTAAATTCACTTCTTTGTGGTTTCTAAGATTAGGTTAAACACTGCATCTTTTGTACCCAAAAAAGGGCTTTTCTACTTAAGCATGTCAGGCCAATGAGTCAGTCCAGTAAAAAGTTACATCAATGGATTTTACAGAGGACTCTTTTTGTGAGTAGGAAATGCTTTTTTCTTGAAAGCAGGGATCTACTGAAATTCACGACCACTGGGTTTAGTGCCAGAAACAATTTCTTTGATAACCATGTTAGCCCTTCTTTAAGCAGGGAAGTTCACTAGATGAACTTTAAGGTCCTTTCCAAGCTTGTGTGTGCATGTGATTCTGTGGTTCTGCAGTACAGGCAATCCCCTGTATCTTCAGGCATTACTTATGTTTACCAACCTCGTTCGCAAATTTCTCAAGTTCCATGGGAAAAATAATACAGCTTTTGCTGTTCCAGATGCAAAAATTTTCAATTTTCTGTCAGACACATCTCATTTCAAAACACATTTTAGTGTACTTTAGAATCTGAAAAAGTATAGCTTCATAAAAATTTTGTTATTTTTATCACTGCAACATTTTGATTGAAGTACCAGAAAGAAGTGAATTAATCCACACTTTAGTTTATCATCTCATAAAGTCCTATCCATGCTAATGTGCCCTCATTCATGTGAAAATTCTTATCTTATGAAAAAAACCCAGCCATATTGGATGGATTTATAAAATATAAGAAATGGATTAAAAGGAAAGAGAATAAGAAACACTACTCTTAAGCAAAAAAAGACCCTTCTTAACAAGGCACTACTGCAGTTACTGCAGTTACTAAGTATTTCATCATAAATAGGTTGCAACATTAACTGACCAAAATTACTTTATCAACCTTTTAAATAGAAAAATACCATTTTGGCTACTTCAGTGTAAAAATTTAGTTTTTCTTTTATGACTAAAGACTTCTCCCTATAAAATATGACACATTAAAAATTGAACGATTTAGCAAAATATTAATTTCTTTTGACATTATGCTAAGCCAAAATTCATCAGTTTTCAGCTGTTCTGCTTTTGACAGAAGAAAATCAATAATATTCAAATTTACATAAGAAAAGAAAAACCTCAACTTTTCCTAGCCAATACACTAGAACTTTTTGTTATAATTCTATAACAATATTTTACCTGGCAACAGCTCAAAGACATGATTCATATGCAGTTTTAGGGGTCACATCAGCACACCAGGAATGCCCACAGGATACCAATACAGTTCTCTTTCAAGCCTTCTAAGGATCTTTCCGTTGACTGAAATGAAATTCAGCTCTTGAAATGTGCTGGGTCTTCCCAGCATAAAAGAAGTACAGTTAAAAACAACAGGACCGAGCCTTGGATCCATTCCCAAGTTCTTGTGACATATTTGGAAAGAACTCTTGCAAAACATTGCAACAGCACAGAATAGCTTGAATGTCAGTTATTTATTTATAATTACTGTGATTTTCTCTCAAAACTTACCAGGTACCATTGCTTTGTAAATAAAGGATCATTCATGTTGATGTCAATGTCATTGATGTCTCTATATCCTCGCTTCCTTCTGCTGAAACCTTCCTGTTGCACAGCTTTCCTTACCTGGAAGGGTTAATTTTTACACCTTTAGCTCAACATTGTTAGCCACATATACAAATATTTTTTTAGCCTTGTTTTTGTGAGAGGTAAGGATTATGAAATCACACTACTTGTGTTTGTGTCACTCATTTGCAACTTCTAAACCAGTGACCGATTTCAACCAAAATTTGCAAATAGGTAGAAAGCTCTAGGACTACTAATACAATGGCTACATGGGGCAGAGACACCCAGAAGCGTCCTATCTGGAGGAAAGCTACAGCTTGAACATGTTTTAGACACCCAACGATCTGCATAAGAAAGAGCCCTTATTCCAGCATCATTATTATCATGGTTCTTGCCATACTTTTTCATTGCCACCAAAATCAAAACATTGTTCTTATTAGAAGCTAAAACTATTTGATTCCCAGTATGTCACTGTTCCAAGCTGTAGGCATTTGATAAAATGAGGATCCAGGTCTCAACCATGCTTTTACTTTTTCAGATTTTTCTCCAGGGCATTTTCAGAGTATTAGATAGCCTTTTCTGCTGAAAATATTTGCTGGGAGAAAAAAATCTGGCATTGTGTGCTTTCATCATACTCCTGAGGGTCTCGAAAACACATCTTGTAAAGTGATCTACTTTCAAGGATTATCATTGCAATAAAAAAGTGGTAAATAAATACACTGGCAAGAAAAACTAAATGGCAAAGAAGCCACTAAACTGACCACACTGGCTAAAGTGTAAGATATGAAAATACTGGTTGTGAAACACAAGTAGCCATACTTCTTAGGGATCCTTCTCTTTATAAACAGCAAATCCACAAAAGCATTTAAGTAAGCACTGTAGAAAATAAGAAAAGTTAGACACACAAATATCTTTGACACAATGGCCATAATCATCTTATTCATACCCATGTAAAAGAACACTCCTAAAGGAGACCACTGAATGCTTGTAATTGGAGCCATAATATGTGCTAACATATTCCCAGACCTTGCAGAAGTGCTGTCAGGTTTGGCATACCCTTTTTGTACTCTTTAGCCTAACACCTGGAACCAAGATAGCATGAAGAGTTCCAGCAATTCATTAAAAAAATATATACAGGAGTTACACCACTGTGTTGCAGTAATTCATATAATGTCAGTCAAAATCAACAGAGGAGAAATTCATCCAAAGGCTAAATCAGACCTTAGGTTAGTTGGGTCATTCTTGGAGGTGTCCTTCAGTCTCCATTTATTAAAGCAGGAGCCTCAAAAGACAGTGCTCAGTGAGATGCCTAAGGCTGAGATGAAATGGGTATCTAGCTGATGGAGCCTAAAAGCTATTTTTCCTCGCAGCTGTATTGCTTCATTATAACCCTGAAAACCTAATACCAAATTCATAGTGAACAGGATGGGGCAACGTGCCCTGAAAAGGCAGCATCAAATGTTTCTAAAAATCTACTTTTATGAATTCTAACTCCTTAACTAAAGGTACCAAATGATAAAATATTGAATTGGTAGATGCTTTCATTTATACGTGTGTTTCCATTACTTGTGCAGGTTCGTTAAAAGCAGAGCAAATTGAAAATAAAGAAAAAACCTAACACCAAATAAGCTGGAAAGAGGACAGTGATTAAGTAGGACCCATACTAGGTATACTTAGTGGCTCAAGGTAACTGTACGGAGTAAAGAAAGGTATAAGCACACTGTTTGATAGCTCTGAGATAAGGCTCAGTGATGCCATGGAGACAACAGAGCAATCACCTGTCATTATGCCTTCCTCTGTTACCATGCCTGCCTCTCTGCTTGTGACTGCAAACCCCAAGCTGTCACCACAGAAAATAATTATGAACAGAAGCCAAACCTCACTTACAGGGATGCCAGAGAAAAGATTTCATGTATTTGTGCTCCCACGCAAGCCTGCAGGCTCTGCAGGACCTGCTGCATTAAGGCACTGAATTAGGATTTAGTACAAAAGGATTTCTACTAATTAAAAAGCAATGCTGAGGAGCCCTGGCTTTTCTTTAAGACAACCTGGAGGAAGTGGGGGAGCAATTTGCAGAAATAGCACAGGCTGGTTTCCCTCTTCAGGATCATCTCGTTTGTCTGATTTGTTCCATCTTCACAATAAAATATAATTTATTTTTTGTTCTATATTGCATTATATTATAATTTCCCGAGACAAGGAAATATGCCCCTCAAGGAGGTATAACCTTCTCTGAACTAAAACCACTCTGTAGGTTGTTTTCTGGGTATTTGACATGGAGAGAAGGTGTATAGGTTTTTAAACATCCACTGATGTAACAGTCTCAGAAATTCTGAGGCCTCTTTCTCACTGCAGAAACAAGGGGGGGATTTCCTCACATTCGCAAATGATGGTAACTCATACAATAGCATCCAGAAAAGATTAGGCATTTCTGTCATGCAATGAGGTGAAAAGCTTGGGTAAGGCCTTGGTAGCTCCCCACTTATATAATCTACAAATCGCCTCATTCAGTTGCCTTGTATATGGATCTTAGCCAGTGCGAGGTAAGAACTTGCCTTTCTCCTGAAGAAAATGTGTCTAGAAAGCAATGATCCCAAGATAGCTAACAACCATATATTCCAGAAAAAAATCCCCAATAGAACAAACTTGGAAAGGGATTATGCAAATCAAAGTTGAGTGGAGAGCTGCCCATTTAGGGCTGCAGACAGCTGATTTGGGAGAATCCTAGTCTTCTGACCAACTGGATATCTACATCAGAAAAATAGCATTTTTCCAGAGCTGGGAACTTGTGCTTTCCTATCTGGTCTAGATCAGGAGAGGGACCGCATCTGATTCTGCTTCTATTTTACGGTTTTCTTCTTAAAGAAGAGCAGGCCTCCTTGTGACATCAGTAATATAACTGCCTGAAGAACTGCATCACAAGTGATATGTTTAGAAAAACACATACACGAGAGAACATCTTTGCATGTGCAACGCTAGAAAATAATTGGAAAATATTCTGATAACAGCCATAATCCCATGTACTTTTGTCAAGTTCAGACCTGGAATCCAACCCTCAATCCAATGCACAATGCAACCGCATGCCATCTTAAAATTCTTGTTTTTCTAACTGAACCAGGAAAACAGCATTCATAAAACTCAGGCTTCTGATAATAGCATCTCTAAGTGATTCAAGCCCATGAAGCATGATACTTATTAGAACATAGTGAAGGAACAAAATTTTCTTACTAAAATAGCATGAATTTTACTGTCTCAAAATTAGGCTTATTTATCAGCAATAACAGCCTTTTGTTTATTTCATTCTTAATTCACTTACTCCTTTTTCATTAGGATACAGGATTAAGTAAAGAACAAAATCTGAGCACCTACATCATGTGACTAAATCATGTAAAGGTACTAACACTGTTGCAATCAGAATGAAGGTCATGTATCAAAGAAGTTAGACCATGGATGATAAGATCTTTACAAGGAATAAAGGTTCAAGTATTGATTTTTAATATACTTGTACTTATGCATGGTGCATAAAGTCACTTGGATCATAATAAACCAGCAGGATACTGATGCAGAACAAATTAACAAAATAATCAATTGACTGCAGTACTGCTCTGGGAGAGCCAGAAATGGCAGCACTCTAACTGTGCTCTATGCTCCTGTGAATGCCAAGATAATCAGCTCCTCGTTTTGACAGAACAGGGTTAATTGTACTGGTGAGCTCCTGCAGTTAAATGACTCTGTTATATTGAGTGTAAATGACAGATTTACTAAATTATACCAGCACAAAAGTGGAACAGTACACACAACCCCAATATAAAGAATCAAGAACTTCAGAACAGGATAATTCAGGCCAAATTCCAGAGGAAAAAAGGCAGTCCCTCTGATAACATCTAGTAGGCACGACTATTTTTTTTAAAAAATCAATGTAGCGGTGAGATGATCAACCAAAGGAAGTAGTGGTTCTTTTTTCTCTAAAGCCTCAGGGTCAATGCAGGTCTGTTCCTGAAGGTGAAGTAAGAAGTTTTAAACTGATAGCCTGTATTTTTGAAGAAATCAGGCTGGTGGTCAGACTTTGGCCCTATGAATTGTACTGAAAATCAGTCTCCCATAAAGGTGGTTTGGAACAGTGTCCAGATGCACGAAGGCACCGTCAAATAAACCACCTTCAGCTAGTGGAAAGCTGTCCTGACTGTTGCTGTCATTAATTTCTGATATCCAAAGAAACACAGTGGCACCAAAAGATGGAGGCAGAAAAGTTCAAGTGTGCCAGAATGGTCTACACACCTCTCTTTAAAAAGTAACTAGAATGGGATATCATGCATCTATAGCAGCTTTTTGGGGTCTTATCCATCTGCTCCTAAACCCTGTGCAGAGTTAATGAGTGAGTGTGTCTTTTTCACCTCTGATTTCTCTCTAAGTAAACACAAAGGCATTTAATTTTACTATCCACGCCACCCATGTAACATAATAGAGATGTATCTATTAGGGAAATGCTGATCCCATTCAGAGAGTACATACTCATCACCTGTATTGTTCCACAGCTGCTTGCTGGCAAGCTCTGAAGATGTCAGAGAAGAGCACCCATCTCACATTCTTCTACATTTTTGTTAAAGCCCCAAAGTAACCAAGTTTTGTGTGACTCTCCACTACAAAATAAAATGAATAATGCTGACCCTCCTCACTAGCAAAAAGAAAGTACAGACCTACTCAAACTGTAGCTAAAGTCATATGAACCAAAACTGAATCACTTTTAAATGGCAATGGGGACAGGTCATTTCTGCTATTGAACCAACAACCTAGTGGAGTGAGGCTGTCTGCTGGTTTTGGCTGGGATAGAGTTAATTTCCTCACAGCAGCTAATATGGGGCTGTGTTTTGGATTTGTGCTGAAAATAGTGTTGATAATGCTGAGATGTTGTCCTTATTGCTGAGCAGTGCTCACACAGAGTCAAGGCCTTTTCTGCTGCTCACCCCACCCCACCAGCGAGGAGGCTGGGGGGGGCACAA
>JANZLQ010000086.1:17496700-17520155 GCA_026212715.1 Elanus axillaris | reverse complement strand
TCCAGCAGCTTCTCACAGAAGCCACCCCTGTAACCCCCCCCCACTACCAAAACCTTGCCACAGAAACCCAATACAGACACCTACACAATCCTAATTGCTAAGAAATCAGATACATCTCTGAGAAACCATACCTTCCCCAGCTGATGAACACGCATTTGGGGTCAATAGCACAGTTTAAAGTAGGTCTAAAGTAGCACAAAGACACACAATTCCCTGACTTGCTGCTTCTCTCCATCTGAAAATGCCAAGGCAGGACGGTGTTGGATTTCACCTTCTGGGAAAAGCTGCATCTGTATATTTTACATATATAAACTGCAACATATTCAGTTAAATAACTTGTGCACAGTTTTTGCAAAAAATTATTTGCTTACTAGACAGCAAAGAATGAAACAGTAAATGAAAAAAAACGTTACTTAGGTTACAGTTTCCTGAGCACAAAGACCTCCCACTCAAATCTCTATTAACGCTAGAGAGGTAAATGTGTTTTCTCCATCTGCTGCTGCCGTCCTGGGAAAAGCTGGAATGAGCCGTGGGGAAGCAAGGACAGGAGAAGAGGCAGGACCGCTAATACTGGATTATATCCAGGGACAAATGCCTCCATACAATTCCGTTATTATTTTATGCTTAGATAGCCTCTAGGACAGTAATTTCCCTTGAGCCTCCAGATCATGCATGTGGAAACACTAAATGACAACAGTAATTACAGTTTAAGGTTACTGTCCTTTGTCTAAGTCTTTTGGGCTTCAGAGGATCTGCGCTAATCTCTTGGTTTTTATTTTTTCCCCACTGTTCTAGTCTCAGTTTTCTTATTGCCCAGGTGCTGTAAAGACCACAAATGGCTGTAATCCAACATTTTTTTTAATTTTTTTTTTCCCCTTCCAGAACAGTAGTTTGAGCATCTGGAATCTACTCCTACTTTTGCTCTGCTTCGCTGTACCACCTTTTGGAAAATCTGAAGCCCCCCCGTCTATTTCCAGCATTGGTGAAATGGGCATAATCGATATTTGCAACATGCTTTGAAATCCATAGTTAAAGATTATTTCGTTAAATACTGTAAAAGACCACAAACTATTTCATATGGACAGACAGCCGTTTCAGTGGGAGATCTGCAAGTATTAAATCACCAAAGCAGTCCCTTTCTCACTGTCGTCTATTTTGTAGGCAGACAGAAAGTATCTGGGAAGATTTATTTGACTTTCTAGCTTACACTAATTATTCATTGTTTGCAAGTCAGGTAGGTAATTCACCTTGCACATACTTCTCAAGTACAGTGCTAATAAGAAAACCACAATGGGTAGATTTTTCTGACAAACATTCTCAGGTAAACAGCTGTCTTTACAGAAATACGTCCTTTCGCTATGCAAAAATGTTCAGTATTCCACAGTGAATGGCAAGACACCAGTAGACGTCAGTTTGACTCATACTCCTAAAAGCAATGTCCTTTTTCATACCTTCCAATCTCAATCTGGAATTTGCATTTCTTTCATACACTCGAACTTTCTTCCAAACCTCACTGACACATGAAAGTGAAAACGTTTCATAATTAAACTCCAAATTCTACTGAGACTGCATATGGCAACTCTGAAATAAACAAAAACATTTTTTTGCTATGACAAGTTGCTCACTGCAGAAAAAGTTTTCTTCCTTAGAGATAACTAACCAAACCCAATGATTTACATCCCCTTTTCCAGTTTTTTCTCCAAATGGCTTCCTGGAGGTAAAAAAAAAAGAAATTATTCATACCTCATCTTCTGTACATCTCAAGTTAACTACTGGGGTTTTTTTTGCTTTTCAGTGAATTATAGCCTGTGAGTAAAAAAATGCTTCCTCCTTTGGAGGACTGTATCACTCAGCTCCAATTACCTCCTCAGAACAAGGTTTAAGAAGCCACTGAGTATGCTCTGACTGAGGGAAATCTCAGTCTCCTTAAATGTTTTCAGAAAAGGTGGGGTGAGATGAGCTCTCCTGGTTTTGTCATAAACTCTTCAGGCAGTTTTGCATAACAATGGCTTCCTAGACTAACATCCAAACAGGACTAAAAAAACTTTTGATGCAGATGTTCAGCAACTTGTCATTATTCATGGAATTAGCAACAGAAACAGTTAGCTCACACCGAGCCCCTGTGCTTCAATTTTTCAAAATGGCTATGGATCAAAGACCCAGTGGAAGTTTGCTAGAGTTAACCAGCATCAGAGAGCAAGAGGTTTACACAGCTGTGAGAAGCTCTAGCCCTCACAGTGGCACTGCTACCTTTAAGTTTGTTCTTAGCCATTTAGATTCAATTAATTAAGAAGAGCAGTGAAGTGAGCAGCAAGTTACCCATTTCTATGAGCAGAGAAGACTGTAGTCCTGGCTGATAATCAGATGCTTGTTTCAGAGGTTGTCTCCCACTAGCTATTTTTCTTTGAATGAAACGTGCTTTTCACATTGTGGAAACCAGAGTCAGACCTATGGATGTCTGGAAATAGGATGCTCATTTGGAAAGAAATAATGAAACTGAAGAAAACAGTCAAAACCAATCATGAAACAAAATCTTACAAAGGTTCCAACAATGAACACTGAAACAAATTTTATTTTATTTTTTGCTAAATAATTTGGTGCAGTAAAATATTTTTGCCCCGATTCAGTATTTCAAATATGAAAATGCCAATTCTGTTTGTTACTTTATGATTGCACCATCAAAAATAAAATCAGCTGAAGTCTTAAAAATAATTTTTTTCTTTAGGAAAATAATCATTTTAGTTAGTTGATTGTCTGATGGAAAAAATTTCATAAGCTTTCCTTGTAACATGTCCTGCACAAGTTGAGGAAGGACGCCTGAGACTTACGAGATATGAATATGGTTAGATCTGGAAACAAGGACATAAAAGTTTAACATGTAGGTTTCCCTTCCTCTTTTCAGAAAATAAGTAGTCCAAAAAGAAATCCTATTCCTATAGCTATCAAGGGAATTATTCCAAGAAAAGCTCATGTTCCAAAACAAACAAAATGGATTCCAATGAATATTTTCCCAGGAGAGCATCACTGTTGAGAAAAGAAAATAAAGCAAGCACTGTTCAATTATGTCAGTATCTCCTGGCTTAAGAGGACCAGCATTTTTGTCCAAACTCTGCCAGAGATTGCTTGTTGCCCCGTGGTATCAGATCCATAAAATGAGGCAGGCTACTACAAGAAGAATTCAATTTGTTCCGATTTGCAAAAAACAGCAGTTATAATGGTACCTATAAGGTTTATAAAAGGTACCTCACATTTTTAAGACACTGTGCAGACACTGACTAAGAACACAACTTTTCCAAAGAGCAGAGGGGCTGGGATAGCAGCTGCCAGCTCCTTGTTTCGCCAGGTGAAAATGCCTCCAGGCACAATAGTGCTGGCTTTGGTGGAACCACAGGTTGGACAAAAGTGACCCAGTAGCTCTGCAGGGGAAGGCTGGCTGAACGCCAGGGAAATCAGCAGCCTAACATAGAAGACAGGCTCACTACTGAGTTTATCATATTTGCCAAATGACAAAGCCAAGTTAGATGGGAACAAATGTAATCAATCACTCGGGCTCAGACTCCAAGACAAAATACAGGGCATCTCCTCACCCCAGTAACTTATTTTATTTTTCAGATAGATTCTTGATGAGGATACAACCAATGCATCTGGACTTCCTCCAAAGAGGAGGAATAGCAGAGAGTGTGTGGACGTGGTGAGGAAGAAGAGAATCAGCTATTATGTTGAACATAGGACTGCAGTGTTACATAACCTAGAGCCCAGCAGTAATTAGCTCAGTGATACTGCTGTAAGACCAGGAGTATAAAAATAATAATTAGATCTGGCAATTCTGGTTCTTCTGTGAAGACTTCACCTTTGCAAGGCTCATGGATCCCTTACTGTGTATTCCTCTGTATGAAAGAATAATGCTTGGAATCAATAAAGATAAAATGAAGATCAACTATTTACGTTTATGAAATACTAAATCTGTACATGTAATAAGAGCACATTTCTTTTCAGCACTCAAGACGGTAGATGGCTATTGGTATAAAACATAAAGCTGTATCTTCCCAGAAATGTGGCCATTCAGCTATCACTTCATTTACACAAAATTGTGAAACTGACCAGAGTCCATTTATGATTGTATGGAACTGATTGATACTATACAACTAATTAGGAAAAATATGTACTATGGAGATGTTAAGGTATTTCTTAGTCTTTCCACAAAGTGTTATTCTACTCAATCCTGTTCTCCCCCTCAGTGTGGAAGTTTACAAGACCAAGAAGCATTATTCAACTTCACCTACCCATGACTTGCATATTAGCATTTTAATTACTATTGGCTATTCGCAGCTGTTAGAGATACCCATTTTGCTGCAAAGCCATGTTCCAATGCAGTATCAAATAATCACTGCAGAATACTATTCAGAAATAATTTAAATTTAAACCTTTAATTCCTTTCCATTCTATCTCCAAATACTGCAATCAACTTTCTCTGACCTTTGTAAACCCCTTTTTGTATTCATGGAACACATCATGCATGAAAGCAATGATTTCACAGATGTATTTATAACTCCTTGTTGGCTTCTGGGCTGTTTACTTGGTGGCTAAAAAAATATTATACTTAAGATACTGCATACGCATTTCGAAGATCCTGAAACACAGAATGCTCGTAGCAACAGTGTTTTGGAACAGACTGCAATAAACCCATAGACCAAAATGCTGTTGATAAAGAAAACACTCCTCAAATTTTGAAGAGTAAACTATGTCAAATGGCATGAGTGGATGCACTACATAATACATTTATTGTATGATATAGTAATGTATGCCATTATCTTGATTTTTTTAGCTTGAGTCTCTAGTAGAAAGGTGGTGGAGTTTTGTAACATCACAGCCCTGTAATGCAAGCCCTGGCACAGCATGCTCAGATACCCCAGAAAACGACACCAAAAAAATGCTCCACTCTTATGTTGTTATTGATTTAACTGTATACCATCAGCTGCACTGCCTTTTATATATTGCCAATGTCATATACAGTAAGTGGTTCTGGTCATCTAACTGTACACGCAAGAAACGCAGTCACTGTTTTAACAGCTGATTTTCTGAAGTCAAGAAAGAATAGAAAGAAACTTTTATAAATTTATGTTGTTTCATTCTAAAACTACCATGTCACAGTTTAAAATACATGGGCATTGTATACTATCAGGTACAATATTTTAACTAATTCTATATAATTCCTAAAGTATATGCCAACCAATATACTTCCAGTCTTTCAAAAGGGTTTAACACAAAGGCAGTTCTCCAGTCTCCAAATTTTCTGTTAGGCTTAGAGATTTGCCAAAAGGAAAGACTCCAAAATGTCTTGCGTTGTTCCTGAGGAAGTTTTTCTAGCATACAATTTGTTCATATTGAAATCAAGAAAGTGTACCTGAATACACATGGTTTCTAAACTGAAAGTGAAGTGAACTGTGAAGATGGGCTTACGCACAGCAGCCTGGCTTCTGTCATAGCTCTAATGTTGGTAACTTGGAAAGGCAGAGCACTTTTGAACCTCCACATATTCTGCCATCATCAAGCACAAGTGCTCCCAGGCTCTGACTGACTCTTCACATCAAGCCCAGCTGACCTGAACTGGCAAGAGGAAGGGAAAGGGTCACCACGCAGGTCCAGGAGATGCCAGCCCAGAGAAGGCTTTCTTTTATTTCACCAATGCAGGCTGCAGCTGCCTTGAGTTTCCCAAGGGAAAAAGGAATGATTATCACCAACATGAAGTCTATGGATTCCTGATCCAGTGAATGCCAAGATATTCATGACCTTCAGTAACTGTTAGCTCAGCACATCAAAGCACTGCATTTCTTATTCTAAACCAAAGCAAACTTGTGCAGCACACTAAGTTCCATGTTAATCCAAAGTCACTGGCTCACTCACACTGTCCATTCCTCTCAACATCCTACTAACAAAAAACTGTAAGCCATAGATTCTCACCACTGCCACTGCTTGTCTTATAATATTAAACAGACCCCACTGACGACTCAAGGCTGGAAATTGCACAGACAAATAACAAAGGCAAGGCCCGCTCCACAAAACAGAGACTCTCCTCATCAGGCAGGAAACAAGAGGGAGACAGGAAAAAGCAGAGGGAGACTGGGGAGCGATGTTGCAGTCAACAGAACAGACATCAACAATAAAGCAGAAACTTAACTAATGCCAGTTCAGCAATTCACAGGTAGCAGAGTGCAGGCTGAATGTGGTCAGCTATCCCAACAGGTTTTTGTAAAATTACTGAACTTCCATATGGTTACAAGTATTTTTCAGGGATAAAGCTCATTTTATTGGCTCACCCCACCTTACCCCACATATTACATTCAGCAATATGAGAATTATATAATACGTGACTAGAAACAACTTCAAGACGTCATTTGAAGCATCTCAGGGCCCTGCGGAAGAATCAGCCACACCCGAGTCAGTTACGATCACTGTCTAACCTTGTCTTAAAAACGCTAACCATGTGGACTCCACAGCCCCTGGTGGCACCAAGACTGCAGTGCGTCAGTACTTTTATTTTTGGAAAATTCCATGTGAATCTGCACAGCATTGTCTTCACTTATCAGTCTGTTACCTTCCAGTACATTCATTTATATTTTTTCTAATAGAAATATTTTTAGCTTACCCTGTAATTTTAGTTATACACTATTTCCATAAAAGACACATGTATGTTTAAGTTTGATGTCATTTTGATAGTCTGTTATTTTATTATGTGCAGCTAATGGTGCTCTTTCATATAATACAGCTATATAAGATTTCTAACATTATTTAATGCTGCTGTTGATGGATTGGGGTTTTTTTTGCTCCTTGAAGCTGTCTTTCTTGTTACAAATAGAAATAAAAGATCGATTCGGCTTAGTTTTTACATCATGCTGGATATAAATGCATTTGCTCCAGCAGCAAATTGTTTGAAATATTTAATATTCCATACTCGGTAGCATTGTCGTATTTTACATTAGAACTGTAATGCACATCACAAACACAATATACATACACAGTCCAAATACAAGCCAGAAATGTCACACTTATACCAGGAATTCAAACTTAGAAACTGGGAAGTTCTTCAGCATATGCTTAACATACTCTGCAGTGGACTACTGTGTCAACCTAAGTGACAGCTTAATTATCTGAATGACTCTAGGCATCATTATTTTTTATATCAGAGAGTTCTTTTTATTCTTACTATAGAAACTGACTCCTATGCAATAATTGTGATATCTCAATTAAGGAGCAGCTAAGTGCTTTACTGTTGGAGTCACTGTTGCTCAAGTATGCAAAACGTAGCTGGATAGGGCTTTCTGTGAGCAGTTAATCTCCATCAACCCTTATTGGGCAGGTGTAGAGTCTACAAAGGCCAGACACAACATGAAATAGGACTCCCTCAGATTCAGTTTTCAGAAAGCAATCACGGGGAATTTAGCAATCATTATTTGCAGTGACAACAGCCATGCTATGTGTATAGTAGAGCCATGAACCAAACTTGCTACTTCACTGAATTTCCAACTTTGTTCTTTTGACATTATCACAAACACAATGTCATGGCCTAAAGACTAGTTTATCTTCTGCACTCTGGAGGCACAGCAGTACTGCCTTACTTCTGTCAGCAGTGCAAGAGGGGCAAAGTAGTGGGAAAACTTTTTTCCTTATTTATCAGGCACCTAAATCTCGTCTTTGCAGCCCTGTTGATAGCTTGTTCAGAACTACAAAGATCATACAACACATGTAGTATATTTCCTACATTTACTAATCTTTGTATGATCCGTTCTTTTTCCATGTCTGAAGTGCAGGGCTAATTCCACCTTCCCATGAACTGACTAACTGCATCTGACTCTTTAAACACTGTGCTGTAATCTCTGCTGCTTCTTCCTTTTCATCTTCTCAGATAACCCGTCATGAACACATACATTTAAATAAGCATCCACCAATATCTGCAGTCTAAATATCATAAAAGCAAAATGTTTCATTTAAGTGTTAAATTCTCTCAGTAATAAGACATACACCAGATCAATTATCAGATGATCTAATACACACAGCTGACTAGAGTTTCCTCAAGAAAATAATTTTTTTTTCTTATAATGCTTGCCAACTGGCTTCATTATGAATTAGAAATACAAAGTCTTCGAAAAGGGCCCTGAGCTGTATGGGAAAGCAAAACAAATACAGTTCAAGATGGTATCAACTGAAAAAGTTATTAACACAAAAACAGGTCTCCCTCTGTGAACCAGAACAGACTCTTGGAACCCCCTCCTCAAATACACTGGATAAAACATAAGACAACTTACACCACAAACGGGTAAACCAGGGATCCATTCATGGAAGACACTGCCTGTTTTCTGCACAATATGCTTCATTTTGTCAGGATGATTGACGACAAAAACGTCTTCAGTTCTTGCCTGGTGAACAAGCTGGCAATGCAGCTTCAACCAACCAGTGTGTGGATTTGAGGGTGGCTGGTTTTTCTTTTCAGTATTGGAAAGAAGACATTTCCTCTAATGAATTTTCCTTGGCTGTTCAGTATTTATTACAGGTACTTAAGCTGAGCTTTTATTACTTAATGTTCCATTTCCTTCCAAAAGGATAACACCAATGCTCATGCAATGCTGCCCTATAGTCCCATAAAATTGATGGCAGCTCCAAACTTTTTGTGGGCATAATCCTACCAGCAGCCAACCCCATGACAGCATATATTAGGGCAAGACTCTATAATAGGCTTCACTGGGAAGCATGTCACCCCTACCATGTGCAGCATGAATTTACATAAAACAGTTGAAAATGTGAAGGGCTTTTTATCCTGCCATTTTCTCCTGTCTCTCTATCCTAACACACACATCCATACCTCCCTGCATGGCAGAGAACTGGACGGGGGACCCGAAGCCTCCCCTAAGATTTGAGACTAGGTAGCAAGTCTTAGGCATTACATTCAGTTTATATAAAGTTTATTCCCACAGAGGCTTAAAGTTTTGTATAGATCTGGGGTCACTACTGTGGTGAACTGCATGGAAATTAATCCCTCTACCTGCAAAGGGAGTTGATAACAGGATTACAACAGTGCACAGGTCAAGTGCTGACCCTTTCTTATGTGGTGGACTTTGGTATTGCCACCCCTTTGCTTTTGGGAGCAAGCCATCTTTCTTCTGAGAGAGAAGCATCATCTTGGGATACCTTCCAAGTTTTGATCAGAAACTTATCAGGGAACAAAAATCACTAGCACTGGTCAGGAAGCTGAGAAATCAAGATGTTGGGCATGGAGCAGGAGTAAAGATGCCACATATAGCCGTTTTAATTTAAAAAAAACCCAAACAACAAGCTGTAAATTGCTCCTGTTGCTACATTCCAGGGACAGAATTGCCTGTCTCCAGTACCAGAAGGCTGGAGGAACAGGCTACAACTCCAAAGCAAAAATCACAGAGATCTGACCAAATCAGCAAGGAAGACTACACTAGCTCCTACCCCCTGCATCCCCAGGTCACTGCACTCTAGACTCACTGGAGAACTGGGAAGAACCGAGGAAAACTGGGTACTCCTGATCTTACCAGGAAGATTTTCATTTTTGCAAAGCAGAAGATCTGAACTTGCATCTAAGGGAGTGAGGCAGAAGGCTCCAACTTTAACCCATCTCAAGCCTGTCATTAATGCTGCCAGACTTACATTGCACTGCCACTGCTAAGGGCTGCAGCTTGTTAAGCAGCGGTGGTTTTCCTAAGCTACTGTCCCTCCTTGCCCCTGTTAAAGGTGACCATGGATGAAACACCTGGCTCCAGAAGCACTTGGCAACCCCCTGCCTGGCATCACAGGGCACTTCTGCCTTCACAGGTTGCAACAGTCCAACCACAAGCCAGTCACATTAAGGGGGCATGGGAGGGATCTGAGGTGAGGAAGGATATGGAGAATTTTGATTTATTTAATTAAAAGCTTTCATCCTCTCCATTTACAGCCTCCTTTTCTTCCCTTGTCCCATGACATAAGCAGTTTGAGGGTACCGTTAATCGTGGGCACCTAGAGACTACGCCTTGAAGAAGCTGCGCATCTGCCCTCCCCAGACTCCTGTACCAGCATGGTTATCAACCAAGTCTCCCTCCCCAGTCCCTTTCTGCAATGTAACAATTGCCATCACTGGGATGTTTATCTCCAAAGAAGTCATCATCTAAGTGCCAAACTCATTCACTCTCAGTGGATGATTCTCATTTCACCTTCCCCCACTGCATGTATATATTTATTCCCCCAACACCAACGGAGATGCACTTGCATATAGATATCAGTAATGGGACTCAGCTCTTCTCTGTATATTAAAGCCTCTTTCTTGAGTGGGATTAATCTTGGCAGCTGTCTGACAGGAGAGACTGTGTGGGAGGAAAATGGTTTTATCTAAAACTTGAAAGAAAGCAAAATAATCTTTGAGAGAACAAACTGTGTTTCAACTCTTGCTCTTCAGTGGAAGACTATTTACTAACAGAAAATACCCAACAACAGCAAAAATACAAAAGTATTGCTCTGAAATGTAACTTAATGACCATGCATTTTTTCTTTCCTTTTACTTATGTGTCCACTTTTCAAAACATTTATGAATAAAACAGCTGAGTCTCTCCACAGGAGGCCAGAATCTAAGTCAATTTTGAAAATCAAAATTAAGCAAATCCCATGGTTCTCTTTTAGCTATGGTGGAGCAGGAAAGGTCTCCACATCCCATCCTGCCTCTACTGTACTTTCAGAGACAAGAAAACTAACAAACAAAATAGTATGAAGTATCTCTGTATTTCTGATTTACTTTGCCAGAGCACTCACGTTGATGACACATACCACTGTTCCTCATAATTAAAATCAAAGTTTGCTCTTACAGAAGCTGTATTTCCCCTTGCTCGCAGGGAAGTCTCCCACGGATAAAGGTCATCTTGCTCTAAAGCTGCACTCAGGAGGCAGCATGCTTTGATGTCAGTGTGGACACCTTGTTTCCAGCCTATCCAATCTACCCCTGTGCTTCTCCACCTCCTCCTAAGCTCATGGGGCTGGCTCCATGACCAAACCACTCAACCTTTTTTCTGACTCTGGGCTCTTCTTCCAGCCTGTCCCACTTACTCACTCCACACCTTCACACTGATGTCTGGTCACACCCTACTGTGGCCCTCATGGGCTTTATGTCAGTCAGCTGGGGCCCTTGCCCCTGCTGTCACCCTGCAGTTTCCTCCTCCCAGCTGCATGCACCCATGGGTCACGGCAAGCACTTCCTCCCTGCCTGCAGCTCCAGGGCAAAGTACAGCAGCTACTTAAGTGAAGTTTCCCAAGGCAAACAAGCCTAATGGCTGACCTTTTGGTCTGAGAAATTTCAGCTAAAGCAATTAACAGATAAAGGCAGACAAAAATGCAATTTTGCGTGCAGGATGCTGGATATCTTGCTGCAATGTCTCATCTCATTAAAAACTCCAGCTTTAAGATGTAAAAATGTTTAAGGGACTTTCTCCCATCCCCACCCCCCAAATCTATTTGGCACCAAAGGTACATACTGTAAAATAACAAAATACAAGTGCACCTGGAAATCATGGAAATTTGCAACTGACACAAAAGGGTTGTTTCTGAGCAAACCTCTCCTGGAAGTTTCTCCGTACCTCAGAGAATGTAATTTAAATAACTAAATAGTCTCCATTTGAAGCAGTTCAATTCACTGTTGCATTTACCATTCTGACAGCAAGGATCCCTGGGAGGACTGTAGTGACAGCAAAAGCCACGATGCTTCATGTGCCTGCACTTTTTTCTTGAATAGTTCAATAGCACAACACACTACATGACACTATTACATATGCCTTCACCTGCTGCCAGCACTGCTGCAGGCTTCAGCAACACTAATGTATTAAATAATGTCAAATCTATCGTATCTGAGGTTATTCTTCAGAACAAGGATTCAGTTCTTGCTGGATCTCTAGGAAGGCATCTTAATAATATTCCATTCCCACCCCTTTGACAATGATGATGTGTATCACAGAACTTCTGTATATGTTTAGCATATCTCCAAATTATTTTGGTAAAAACACTGAGTAAATTTTACACAACAAAGCTTTTTTGAGCATGTTAAAAGACATGCAGAGCATGAAAATGATGCAGTAACCTGTTTGCATAGTGCTCTGCCATCTATCTCCCCAGACTCTTGAAAAACTGACATGGCTCCTCAAGGGATTTACTTGATTAAAGAACATTAATTAATTGAGTGAACATCTGTGCTGTTTTTCAACTAATAATTAAAATTAGCTAGGAATTGTAATCTCCTTAAAAGTTAAGCGTATACAGAATAACTGCAGCCCACTTTCTCACAACATTTGGGTAGGGTTAAGCAACTACAGCATTTACCCTAATGGTTCCTGAGAGATTTGTAAGGCCCTGTGGTGGAAGTTTGCTTCCTGGTTAGCCTGACAACAGGAACATTTTATTCTTGGCTTCATACATTAACGTATTAACCATGACAGTGCTGACATTTGTTGCTAAGTTAAATTGAATGTAAATGGTCTAGAAAGCTGCCATTAAATTTAGAAATTATTTTTGGAGTTTGAAATTAAGTACTGTCAACACATCTCATGTTTCCACTTATACGCAAATATGACAGAAATTTTAATGACTTCTCCAAACTCCGCGTATAAAAGAAAGAAGGGATATAAGAGTAATGATTTTAATTGCTCTCAAACTGCATTACAAAAAGCAACCAACATATATGTTATCTATCATAAGTGCTCAAGGACTATCCAACAGGACAGAGTAATTAAGAGGTCTAGAGGAGAAAATGTCATGTTACATGTGGAAATGAAATGTTGCTTCCACCCCTCTTCCATCCCCCAGTGTAACCCATGAGGTCAGGATACACCCAGAATCATCATTTTCCTCATGTGGGAGATATTCGTAGTTATTTAAACACAGGGCTTTATTCCCTGAGATCAGAGTGAGCCAAGGAGAGCTGAGCCATTGGTATGCAGCACCAGGAAGAAGTGGAGATTAACAGCAAAAATGAGATTTTATCGCATGTGACAGAAGCCAACTAAGACTCTAGACCACAAATATCAGATGACTGCAGAAGAGAACATCTCCAAACAAGAAGGTAGATTCATTTAAACTGTTCCTAACAGGGCTGCAGACCCCTAGTCTAGAGGTAGCCAATCCAAGAGCCAGTCTGGAATTAGTACATGAGTGCTCAGCCATGTAATACAAAGCTGGAATGACAGTTGGTGGATTCATACAAATATCATAGATATTTGTACAATTTTAGAGGCTTACAGAAATATTTATTTCAGTAGAGTCACCTGCACAATGACTGTACTCAGTCACTAGTTTGCAACGTACTTGCTTAGTTGTATGCTTTTTCTGAAATGGCTTTGAACAAGATTGGGTGGTTCAGGGAAATGAAAGACACCTCTCTCAGGACATTTGCTTAGTATTCACTAATTGTAGATGGTTTCTCAGTGGTTTACTTTCTGATCCCTACTTGGTAAACAAAACGAGGGAAGCCTGATAATTTCTACTCAAGGCAGGCTGAATGGGCCACTTCCTCATAGGCCCTCACCTGTACCTGGTACCAGCTTTAGAGAAGGGGGCCAGGAAGAGGTACCTTACAGCGTTGGAAGACCAGCGGCAGCCCCAGTGAACCTGCCAGCACTCAGGTCTCAGCATCTCAGGATGAAGTGATGGGGCAGGCAGCACCTGGAACCTGTGTGGTTCACTCACATGGCTCCCAGCCGTAGGAGCAACCAACCGTGTGTATCCCAGTTGGACCCCGGCCCAGAACCACTTCAAATTTCTGCAGAAGTAGGAAAATGAAGCTGGGAATTCATCAGACCTTGCTTGCTCTGGTGTCACAACAACAATCATGATCTTATTTAACCTATTTTTCTTTTCTTCCTACTCAATTTTTCATTTTCGTAAGTGTTCCAATACCATATAATATCTGGCAATAAAATTCTGTCTGAAACAGAATTGTTCCCCCCTCTTTTTTGCTCACAGTGCAGAGAGTTTAAATCCTACTGAAGGATTAAAAAATAATCTATTTGCTGTCATGATATCATTCCTCAGGCTTATCTACTTTCTTTGGCCAGTAAATACACTTTTTGTGCTACCTGGCCTCACTCCAGCCCAGTATTATACTGGTGTAAAAACTGAAGAAAAGAAAAAAGGATTTGCTAGTGCCAGCTCATAGCCTTCTGCAAAAGGGGCTTTTCCCTCCTTTCCTGAGGGGTTTACAATTCTGAAAACAGAGAACACCATTTGCAGACTGTGAGCAAGTGCCTCTAAAAGAAATACTGAAGTTTGACAGCATACACTCTTTTAGCAGCTGGTGTGTACACTAGCTCCTGAGAAAAAGTCTCAGCATGACTGCAGAAAAAATGCCACCAATCACACCACGAGGTATTCTGGGCTGGATGACCCATGGACTAGCAGGATGCATGGAGGGGGACGATTGTGAGATGTACCCTGGATGGCCTCTCCCTACAGTAGAGAGACAGAGTGCACTGAGATGTCCCGGAGACTATGGCATCACAGAGTCTTACTGGACAGAGGATACATCTCAGAAAATGTAAGAGCATTTGTAGTAGTGGAATAAAAATAAAAGATGAGGCTGTTTGGGAGGTATGTGCATACAGCAGTCACCAAGCTTGAAACTAGCATGGGGAAAAAAACGTAGCCGTAACCACATATTTGATCATCACCCCAATCTCATAAAAAATAGTGTGTGTCACAAAGAAAACACATTAGGTACACATAATGATGAAACACTTACTCTGGTATCCTTTTCCAAGTGAAGCTTGTGTTGAAGACTGCGTCTTCTCCTGGCCTTGGCAATGCCATTGTGATAAAAGAAGTATCCAGTATCTAAAAAAGGGAGCTGAGGAAAAGAGAGAAAGAAAAAAACATCATGGAGCTATTGGCTACTAATAAGGATGACATGGAAGATTTTCACCTGTGAAGTGACTCGGGAATCCACAACACAACTTGTGAAGAGTTACACCAAAGGGTCCAAATCACTCTTGAGAATGTCACTTCTAAGTTACTTTTAAAAAGTGTGCCCAGCAGCATTAAAGTTATTTGCTATAGGTTTACAACACGTAACTTCACTTGTATACACTTGGTACTATTTTTGCCTTATGTTTAAGGTCAACAGTGTCAATATATTTCTGAAAGGCTTCCCAAATCATGTCAGGATTATTCCCTATTTCCCGAAAAAGACAGAATAAAAGAAGAAAATGAACTGCAAATTATCTGAAACTACCACAAACAGTCCCATCCTTCAGCCATAAGGCGTTACACAAGTGCTTTTCTGAGCCATTATAATGCACCTGAGCTGATGCCGTAAGCAGTAAGGCAGAAAGCAAAGTGATTTCCACTTGCAGAAAAATATATTTGGAATTTCTTCTGAACAACAGCAAATGGAACATACAAAGAATATTAAGAAAACAGCCAGCTCACAGTGGCCAGGTGGGAACAGTCTTGTACAGCTTTACTAAGACATTTAGGCAGCAAGCAAACACCTCCTGAGGACTTTCCAGCCCCACCCAAGGCAGATGCCAGGGAAGTAAGACGTATATCTTATTAAACACATCTCTCTCCGCAGGACTGGCAAAGAGTGACCAGAAGGCTAGTAGACATTTAGCTTTGAGAAGGCTAAAAGACATGGTGTTAGGAGAACAGCATCCCACGTCCAGCAGTCAATTAGAAAGTTCCATTTGCATCTCAAATTCTACAGCTTTTTCCCCATTCCAACTTAATAGGGAGATTCATTAATTTGATTCATTTGTTGAATGTTTAAATCTAAGCAAGTAACTGCGTATTTTTAAACTAAGCTTCTCTTTGTAAAAGTTGAAAAAAAATGAGCTCTTGTTGGGAAGTTATATGTTAATTCTGTGAACATTTCAACTTCAAAGGTTAGACTACCCTGCATGTAAAATAACTACTTAAAAGAGATATTCCAGAACAGCCGTGACAGTGCTGTTCCTCTCCTTTTTATAATCTATACTACACAATAACGTAAACCTCTTAGCAGGAGTTCAAAGTTCTTTACGGAAAAACTGCCATCTAGATACAATACTCATTGTGAAAACCTGGGCTGAATAAGAGTAGCAGGATCTTGCTGCTGTAAAACAGATTCTTTTCCTGTATACAAGAATATACAGTTCACAAGTATAATTTTTCTTCCATGATATTATCTCCTGTTTCATTAAATCTATCACTATATCTGGTGGAGTTCTGCAAGTATGTTTTGGCATACATGTGGAGCAGTGTGGGAATGGAAGATTCACAGTGAATTCTGAAAGTGTAAAATTTGGTCACATTCAAAAAAATGAGTATGTGAGGTTTTGGTTTTTTTCTACAAAGTCCTTTTTTATGTTAACTGAAACATTTAATATCAATGAAATCAAAGCATTTCATTTTCATTTTTTAAATTCCATTGTGTATGATATATAACGCATAAATGCAAAGTAACTTAAAAAAAATCAAAGCATTCTGTTCTGATAGAGATACCTCTTTTTAAGCATATATAAAAGATCAAGGAGATTTCATCAAAATCCTTATGGTTCCTTGGAGCTGATTTGCAGGGCTGACTGGAAAGCATTTCTGGGCAAATAATCAGAATATTTTGCATCAGCTCCATACCCATGCGAAGAATACAACAGCTCAGGCAGAAGGAGAAATGAGGCTATGAAATCTCATGACAGTGGCCACAGGAGTCTCCTATGCTTCATATTCATCCTCAGAGCTGCAGCTCTTGAGGCTCAAATTCTGTCTGGGTTTAGGTCATTTTTTACAGCAGATTTATGCTTAAAAAGCCTATAGCTGACACCTTTACCAACTAGGTAATCATGTATCTCCATAATCCAGAGTTTGGCAATAGATTTGACTGTCCAAGAAACAGCCCTTCCCCCATGTCAGATACATTACTCTAGGCTCAAAAATATGCAGGGGAAAAAAAATCTAAATAGTCATATCAGTTACAGCTCGAAATCTGTCTCGCCAGGTTAACCATTACTATCCATTGCAAGCTGTGGTCCAATTACCCCTCTAATTCTCTCAGTGAAATCAGGCTGTTTTCCCTCTTTTTATCTCAGTATCAAGCATTCAAATCAATTCCAGTCAAATATTCATCTTGATGTTCTTCCATTAAGGAAGATTCTTAGCAATTCTGAAGATATCTGGAAATATGTAACACATATTCGCTGTTCATTTTCTGTGTAGGGTTAGTTTCTATTGCCACTTAGAATGAAGTAATATATTATATAGTAAACTTTTAAAGCCTGACCATAAGCAAAAGCCATTACAGTTAGTACAACAATGACCAGATTTATGGGCAAAATCATGAGTAAGCTTGACTGAGACTATTCCACTCCTTCCACAGATATCCTAGTAATCTTTGAGGAACTCTGATATTTTACAGTTCGTATGGTTTCCACATGTGTTCAATGAAACTCAGCAGGGGGACAGACAGGAAGGCAGCTAAGTGAGGCAATACATCAAATATGACATCATCAAACATCATTGATTGTGAATAATTAATAGCAGAAACCAAGCAATTTACAGGAAGATTCTAAACTCTTCAGTAAATCCTTAAAATTAATGAATGTACAGACAGGAGAAGTCAGATGCCAGCAGAGGACCTAAAATGTTGCACGCTTTGATGAGGATTTTGCGTTGAGATCTGTGACTACCACAAGCAACCACTGAAGTGCTCCGGTTTTGATGAACTCCTGCTACTGGGTCAGTAACTCCTCTGCAGCAACCAAACAGCAGGACACAGGTAGCTCCCAGCAGGGTTTACATTCCTGCTATTAGCTCCTCCAGGAGGCCTACTCTAATTTGGAGCTAGAGAAAAAACAGCAAATAGCAAAATGAACAGTGCATGTAATGAAGTGAAATGAAAACAGAAGGGCTCCTGTACATAAAAAACTCCAGAGTGTCACCAGCAGTAGCTGCTCTGTAATATTCTCGTCATAAAGCTGGAATCATATTTGAGTAAAATTCCTATTTCAGCAGCAGCAGGCTCTGCACGTAACGTGAAGAAATAATGCACTCAGTCTGGTGGCCCAGGTTCTTTCTATAAGATAGAAGCAAAGCTTCCTGCCCTCAGAGAAAAATTAGGAATTAAGTAACAAAACTAATTACTGAAAAGCACTTGAATATTCAGGTGAGGAGGATTGTGTAGAGTTAGAAAAGGGGCTGCTATTGCCCTGATGTATAAATATGGTCCAATACAAAGTAGGACTCTGAGAATCTCAGGAATTACAGGCACTTTGTTACTTGCAATATTTGTATAAAATTACTAGGGAAAAATACGTACAAGCAAAACTAGAATCTCAAATACAATGCAGCAAGTAGAGCAACACCTTATATATCCACCTGCCTCCTCCTTTTCTTCAGATTTGCAACCTCCTTGTGGTTATTAACAATACTATATAAAATAAAGGCGAAATCCTGTTTAACTTCCTTCCTGAAAAAGATGTGGACCAGAAAATAACTTTTAAAAATTCAGTGTTCAACTGAATGGAGGAAAGAAAAACTCTTTAAATGGAAGACGCTTCTCTAGAAAGCAAAATGGCTAGCATGTACCATTCAATATGGAAGGAAGCAGGAAACACTTTATATCATGCAAACTTTTAGCACCGGTATCTCTGAGCTATCTTGGCTGTTCTCAGACTACTGCTCCACCAGATAAGTCCAGGTTTAATCACTATTGAAATAAAAATAAGTAAGTTAAATTCATGGTTCCCAGCCTTTCTGCACTCTCCTCCTTACGTCTGACAATCTTTCCCCAGCAAGAAACAAGGTCAAGGAATTTACTCTGTTCTGCCCTAGATGCCACTCCCAGGAAGAAGGCTGTAAGTAGGCAGCTATAATTCTCCCCTGACAGGCATTGCTTCTGAATGGTCATTCCCCAGTATTGAAAGGGAGAAGGAGGGGAAAAAGACACAGTCCACTGCTGAGCCCTCAACTACTGATCTGC
Source organism: Elanus axillaris (assembly GCA_026212715.1). Classification (NCBI taxonomy): domain Eukaryota; kingdom Metazoa; phylum Chordata; class Aves; order Accipitriformes; family Accipitridae; genus Elanus; species Elanus axillaris. The sequence continues at coordinate 17,501,173 of JANZLQ010000086.1, read as the reverse complement.
TCCAAGAAGGAAAAATCAGGTATAAAGGTAGCCTGTTCCTCATAGGCACCTGATCTAGGATGGGGCAGTACACATGGCTCCCTCGGAGCTGACAGCTCCCATCCCATTTTGTCTACTTGACAGAAAAAATCAAATGGTCCTTTTTTGGTCTTGCCTTGGACAATATACAGGGTGGCACCAGATGTAGTTTTGCCTGTCTGAAAGCAAAGGTGTCCTGCTTTTGGCTGGGATACAGTTAATTTTCTTTCTAGTAGCTGGCCTAGTGTTGTCTAGGATTCACTATGAGAAGAATGTTGATAACACACTGATGTTTTCAGTTGTTGCTAAGTAGGGTTTAGACCAAGTCAAAGACTTTTCAGCTTCTCATGCCCAGCCAGTGAGAAGGGTGGAGGGGCACAAAAAGTTGGGAGGGGACACAGCCAGGACAGCTGACCCAAATTGGCCAAAGGGGTATTCCATACCAGATGACATCATGCCCAGTATATAAACTGGGAGGAGTGGGGCTAAGGGGGATCACTGCTTGGGAACTAACTGGGCATCTGTTGGCAAGTGGTGAGCAATAGCATTGTGCACCCCTTGTTTTGTATATTCCAATCCTTTTATTATTGTTGTTATTTTATTATTGTTGTTGTAATCATTATTAGTTTCTTCCTTTCTGTTCTATTAAACTGTTCCTATCTCAACCCATGAGTTCTACCTTTTTCCTTCCGATTCTCTCCCCCATCCCACTGGGTGGGGGGGGAGTGAGTCATCGGTTGCATGGTGCTTAGTTGCTGGCTGGGGTTAAACCATGACAAAAGGACATCAATATCAGCTGCAAAATGGTGCAGGGCTTAAAGAAAAGAAGCCACAGAAAGACTACATTCAGACACTGTTCCTCACTCTAGAACAGCAGCACTGGGGCCACCTTTGGCAGACCTAACACTGAAAACAACTGTAAAAGCATCAGCATCATGACCGGAAAAGCCCATCCACAGCAAAGGTACTACAAAGCAGAAAAAAATGCTTAAAAAAATAAATAAATTTTTAAACAGTCGAATAAAGCTGCCAGTGGCATCAGTACTTTACCTGCCTCTCACTGAGAGGCCCAGCATTCACAGCCTGTCTCTAGTTTTAGGAAGTGACAAATCCAACACAAACATAAAGAGGAACCTTGATTCCCGGGCTTATGTCTAACACTAAATTTTACTGACTCCTCATCTTCAGCATTAAATTTTACTGTGTCACTTCAGGGGTCTATCTACATACATGTCACAAGCAAATTATGGTGCCCATAGAAAGCTTAAGAACAGATGGGATTGTCCCATCCTATTTTAACAGGACCGATCTCTGCCCAGTCTTCCCACACCACCTTTCATGCTGTATCACGTAATGCAGCATCCCTACAGTACATTGTTAGCATTTGTGCATAATTTCCACTGATTTCTCCCCGATACTGTAATATTCTAAAACCAACTTACTTGAATCTATTGTTAACGTTCCTTTCACGAGTTCCCAATTGAGACAACAGTCCCTAACAACTTTCTTTTGAACAAAATCATTTAAAAATACAAGCAAAAGGTGATTTATAACAAGTTACACCAGGGTCGCCTTCTTTGACTGTCACCAAAATCAGCATAAATGGATCAGTGAACAAGATTCACAGAAAGCCCTTATCCAGCCAGGCTGACAAAGACCCTTCTCAGGGCTCCTCGTGGCCAGGCATGCGAGGGTTCAAACACTGGTGCTAAAGAAACCCTTTGTCTGCTCCAAGGAAAAAAAACAATACCCATCTCCCAAATTAAGAAAATGTTTTGTTGTATTTTTTTTTTAAAGTATAACACAAAACATCTCTCTCCCACAGAGCCGAAGCACAGTTCCTAACTTTAAAAGGGGCCATAAATCTGCACAGGTGAGCTCTTTCATCCCATTACTGCTCAGTAATTACACCAACGGAAAATATGACCTAAAGCTGGCACAAGTAAATGTATTTGGAGCCTTCATGGGCCCCACAGGCCTCACTCCTTCAGTTGCCATTATAGCTGAAGCACAACAAAGTGCCTCCCAGCAGAAATTAGAAACCTTTTAGAAACCTTTTCATCCTGGCTTCACCAAATGCACTAAGGATGCTTATAAATATTCCAGATGAATTTTTAAACTCTCTTTCTCTCATTTTCCCTCACCTCAATTAGCATTAGAAATGGTTTTACTTTTAAATACACAGATGGGAGCCAAGTCTGAAGTCAAAGGCACTCACTCACTATAGCGACGAAGGCCATGTAAGAGTAGAGCCAGCTAGAAACACAGGCAGCCCCAGGCATTGAAATAACACAGAACAAAGCACGAACAAGAAAGGATTAATTCAAACGTTGGTGGAGAATTGTGAAATAGCACAGAGCACTAAAGCTATGCCAGAGCCTACCCAACATGAAACCCAGTCCACTGTGTCCCCACAGCCCCAGGCAAGGATTTCACGCTTTCTCATTAGCGTTCTATAATTACTCTGAAGACTCAGCATAAGGATCCACACAAGCTCCAAACAGCCCTGAAGATGGGCACAGCCAGGTCTAGGTCCAAGTGTTATGACTCAGTCTTCCTGGCTTGCTTCTCATTGCACCTGTGTCTTATTTAGCTGCCTCCACCAAAGCCTAATCTGCTTATCTGGGCAAATCTGGCAGGCAGAGGTGTTAGCCACAGCTTTAACACTCCCAAAATATAAATCTCGTACTAAAACATCATCAGAACATGATTCTTATGAAATCAACTGATTAACACACAGTACATTTCTCCTACAAAATAATTCAGAAATGCCTGACTTAGATACTTACATATGTTTTCAGCTCCATTTCATATACATATCCCACCACCTCACAAGAGAATCAGCAACAGGTGGTGGTAATAAGAAAGGATTGTGACTACTTGATTGAGAGATCCAGAAGTCAATGGAAATACTGTAATACACATGGTAACAAGTCTATCTGTTATTGTTATTTACGATATTGATTATCCTGTAAGAACATGGCAACATTTCTTTAAAAGTACTATTAAGTCTTTCTCAAGGTAGCAGAAGTAGTTTCCAATGGTTTCTGAAAGGTTCCCTCACCTCCACAATGACGTGTCTTTTCCTCTAGAAACAGTGTAAAGTCAAATGTGATTTCCAAAGACTTTGCAGAATATATACCTTTGGATTTTATTTTATCCAAAAGGATAAAACAAAGCCTTTTGTCTAGTCCCTCCTGCATGCAGCAACCACAAGATTACACAGTCTTGCCAACAGCTGGACATGAGGGTTTAGTAAATACAAGGGGGTACATGGAAGAAATGGAACCAGTTGCAGACTGCTGTTGTGCTTGCACGTCCAGTCTGTCGATGTGGAATTCATCTGAGCTCCCCATACAATTCATGGCAAAAAAAGGAGGCATTTCCAGAGCATGATTTATCTCATCTGTTTCAGGTGGCCATGTTAAAATGAGCAGAGCTGAGCCCCAGGAGCACTTCTTTCACTCCAAAGACTGTAAGAGGAGCACAGCTGTCCACATTCAGGTATATCAGTTTAGACTTTTAACATCAGTTTGTTCTTACATGATCACACATCGTGCTTCCAAGCGCTTACAAAACATTGCTCCATTGGTTTGGTTTCAAGTTTGGAATATTTGGAATTTGATTTGCAACTGAATGAATCATACAGGTTTAACGTTTTACTGTATTTACATCACTGTTAAGCTTGTCACTGAAGGGCAAGTAGGTAACAGTCATGTAAGTCATCAGTGACAAGACTGTGGAGTTGCTGATAGTTTTACTGGTGAATTGGAGAAGCCATTTGAGGCTTTTAAAAGCTATTCTAGTTTATGTGAATGGATCTGTGCATTTTAGAGAGTTTTATCCATTACTCTCCAGTAATCATAAAGCTGACTATCAATTCTACCACATGCACTATTGAAAGCCGGATGCTTTCCAGTACACTTTCCAGATACTTCCTCTCTGAAGAAGAGGATAATGTTCTTGCTTATACACTAGCACTTGCATTGGACTGTCTGGGTTAATCCAGATCATCCTTACCTGGAGTAGGTGATTGTTACTGTTTGGCTGACAACCTGAAGGGAAGGCTTAGCAATCATCATTATGTCCTCTTACATAGATGTGGAAGATCCTGCAAGAAGAGCACCTCAGCCAAGCCCCGAGTAATCCTGGAGCTCAGCACCCAGAGAAGTCACTGTGAACATCTAGCAGTCACGTTGTCATTTTTAGCAGCAACAAATGGCCACTGGGAAAATGAGACAGCCCCCTCTAATCATTGAGCTACGCAGCTCCATAACAAGCATACACAACAGATAAACATAAACATCATTCAGAGTAATAAAGTGTGATGGGTTGACCCTGGCTGGACGCCAGGTGCCCACCAAAGCCGCTCTATCAATCCCCCTCCTCAGTTGGACAGGGGGGAGAAAATATAACAACAGGCTCGTGGGTCAAGATAAGGGCAGTTTAATAAGT
>JANZLQ010000086.1:17451319-17473564 GCA_026212715.1 Elanus axillaris | reverse complement strand
CCGCGCCCCCCCCCCCAGAGCATGATTCATTATCAGGCATCAAAGGCTAAAAATGGTCAGATTCAGATGCACTCCTTCCTGCTAAGCAGTGGTATCAGCATTCAGTCACCAACCTGTATAAGCCAGGAGAAAAAAAGTGAGGCAAGGAAGTCTCCTCCTGGTCAGCTCTGCCCATTGCTCTCAGTGGGATAGAAGCCACTACAAATACAAGCTGGTGCTGAGCAAAAGCTCTAACTATGCCTCAAGGCATTTTTAATGTCCAACTTCAATGCTAACAAGTGGAATTGCCAAAGAGTACAGTAAAGGAATAAGCATCTTAAAGCCTTTACAATTAAAATTATTTCAGGAGATCATATGTTATCACTAGATGGCATTGCTCTAAATCTTTCAGTGCCTCTCTCCTGAGCTCTTTACTGTATGGGTAATATTCTAACAGCTGGTGAAACACACAGGTTCTGCTGAGGTGGTGCCAGCCACGCTGCTCAAAATATGTGTAAAACACTTCAGCAAATCTATACAGTAAGAGATTTTATTCTAACTTTGGCCTCAACTCTTCCGTTTACTACTATAGAAATAAACATTGTCCATAAATAGATGTTCAATTACTCCAACCGAAAGCCTCAGCCTACTCAGAAGTGTTTATAAAATGACTCCAGCCCCCTCTGATAGCTCCCCCCTTCCACAATTCACCTTCACAAATCTTACCACCAGGGACAGCACAGTTGGTTACAACTCATGTTCATGCGTTGCATAACAGCTGTAAAGCCAGGGCTTTTTGCCAATTCACTGCACCACTGGGTTGACCCACTGGCCCGTGGAATTTGGGGTTGGGGGAATAAACACAAAGCCACCCACTCCACCCACATTAAAAGTTATTTTCAGGGTTTTTTTTTTTTTTTTTACTTGAACTGTTGAATTGTCTGTGAAAGCTGTTAATGAAAAGTCTGATAGCATGAAATAAAGGATTAAAAAAGCATGAACATTTGTATTATCTCTAAACCTGCATAGGTTTTCCACAGCATAGAAATGACACAAGAACTCAAACCTCCATTTTGAAACAACCTTAGCAAAACGTGTGTCCAGTTTGGTTCTGGAAACTACTGAAATCTCATTCTGACTCCAGTAACTGAATCCCATGTATTGTATCTAAGGCTTATGACCCAATGTGCAATGGTACCATATCCCAAACAGGGTTTAAAGCTTCAAGAAGGTAAAGTTTAGCCATGTCCAGAAATGCAATCCTGAAATTCCCTAGCCTGTAATTACCTAAAGCACAGACATAGCAAAAAGACTGTTTATGCCCTTCACATTCAGGAGTCACTGGGTAAGAAATATAGCAAGGTATTGGAAAAGACACTAGGGCCTAGAATTCCTCACTCTGAGCTGAGGGCCTCAGGCACCAGGTAAGAAATCATGATCCTTCCAAGTCAACATTTTCAAGACATAACAAGTGAGGACATTCAGGACATTCAGCCCCTCACACAAGAAATCCCTGTGACTATCTTAACAGCTACAGCCTCGGATCCATTGCTAGATTTTTTTCTTCCTTTCCAAGACAGACCCTTTAATAAAACGTATTCTATGGCCTGGATGGCACTATCTGCTTTACTGATTTGACAAGCTGATTTGTATTTGCCTTTGTTTCAACAAATCAATTTCATTAAATCAGCAGCAATGACCCTTACTATTTCCCTGAGCTCGGATCAATGCCAAGAGATTAGAACAGCTCTATGACCAGGAGTGTTCCTGTTCAACAGATATTTTTTTTGCTAGGAATAAGATGATTTGTAACAGTCACACCACTCAGTTTTAGCAGGAATACATGGCCATTCCAGCTCTTTTTAAGCCATTTCAGTGCAAAGATAGAGTGCTTTTCAGTAGAGGAAACCAAAGTCATCCAAAAAACAAATAGTTATTTTCACTTTTAATACTACACAGAGTTAATTTCCAAAAGTCCAAAAATTGATATAAAACAACCTTTATTTCCTTTACACACTTCCTTATTTGCATGTTCTGATAAACGTACACGTAACGATCTTTCAGCTCTGAGAAGCAAGACACAGTCTCAGAGAAGCAGATCTAGGACTATTCACCCCGCTCTCAGAGCCCATACAGGCTGCATTTCCTCCACTATGTTCTCCAACAACTGCTTCAAGTCTTTCTAATTGGGCATATGTAACTGTTCAATCAGATTGATAGCATTTATTCATCCTTACAAAGCACTTGAGCTCTAGGGATGAAAGCAGCTTAGCACTAATAGTACTATTGTCTTTAACGTACAAAGGCCTTGAATACATGCTGGGGAAAAATAATAGGAAAAAAAGTTTTAGCAGTTTAACTGAATCAGTTTAGAAACATTTAAATAAAATCAGTGAGCCTCCCTTATGCTGGCACTCAAGAAAGTGTCTATAAATCAGTTTCTGAACCATTTAGCACGAGCAGGAAGAGCTGTGTCCTGTGCTTTCAAGCCCAAGGTGCATGGCACAATGCTGGTGTGCTGCTTGCCTAAGACACACCACTGATGTCCTAATAATAGTCCTCCTTCTCTCCCTTCTTTTCTGAAAGAAATTTCCTGGCAGGTACAGCCAGAAAACAGTCCCACCTTCATGAAAGTCCAGGCGTTTTTCTGTTTGTGTTTTCTCTTTTCTTTCATCCAATCCAGCAAATGCCAGCCACTGATTAACACCTCATTTCCACTCCTGCTACCTTGCAAGTACAGTTTCTTCCTGAAATAGCCAGCACAGATGGACCGATATCATCATTTGTATGTACTTTGAAAAAATCACACGTTGAATCACCATGGCTAACAGGTGACTATCACAGCTTGACACTGCTGTATAGACACAGGCTGAGTGTGCACATTATGCCATTAAGGAATAATTAAGTAGTCTGTTAATAATCTTAAAAACAAACAGTGATTTCTATTAATATATTAGTCATCTTAATAAAACTACCCACATATACATGATAGATGATGATGCTGACAATAGGATTTAAAAAGGAAAACCTGTGTGATGATAGCATGCCCTCAAAGAGAAGTGAGTCTGTGGTTCAAATATGTGAGTTCAGAGACTGAATCCCCTTTCAAGTCTGCCACTCACTTCGAGTGTTGCACTTACCTACAAAACGGGGGCATTTATATAAATTGGGCATATCTAATTTAATCAGGAATCCAGTATTGGAACATCCACATAAGAGATTACGAGAAAATGCAAAACCTCACATTTCCCTCCTCCAGAAGCAAGTGATTGGAGTCTACAGGGACTTTAACTTTTTGGCAGAGAAACAAGCTTTTCCTTCTTAAGAACAGACCATTCATGGAGTCATTTATCCCTTGCCCTCCCTGGCTGCCTGTGTAAGGTCTGGCATTTCTCTGCTCAGGAAGCAATTCCATTTATTTCTGTAGCATCCCTCATGAGAGTCTCAACAGGGCTGAGCACTGAAATGAAAGGTCACCAAGAAATCAAAGCAGGAGTGAGCTATGAGCTGGCACTCATGACAGCAGGAGAGAAGGATGGCTTTATGGCTACAGGCACATGGGCTAATTGCAGTTTTCTTGACCTCTGAGGATTTGGCTAAGATGTCAGATCTGAATTTCTTTTATTGAACATACAAAAAAAAGTCAGGCAAATGCTAGAAGGGAGAATGCCTTCTGGAAAGAAGACATAATTATAACATCATAGGAACTACTCGTGCATATCTAAAGGAAATTGTATCTTAAAATCAGCATTTGCTGCAAGGTTAAAGTGAAAGAGTATCTGAGATTGAAGTATTTTAGCTATCTTTCTACCGATAGTCATTGGTAATTATTAGTTACCTAACATTTCTGACAAAAGCAAGGTCTCTCTTTAGTCAAGAATTTGATGAGCTACACTGGAAATATTTGGAATACCATGAACAATTCTGGTCACTCAGATTCAAGAAAGACTGGAACTGCTGCAGGCGTTTAAAAAAAAAACCAACAATGAGGACAGTCATGGGAACCAGGAGTCAGCCCAAAAGCTGCAAAATCCAGCTGAGTTTTTTCAACCAAAGCAATAGAAGAGAAGGGATAGGGCTGCTCTGAAAAATCACAATTACACAATCACAAAAACACATCTAGGGGAAAGCACTGACAAGGAAGGGGCACTTAAGACCAGGTGCAGTATTGTTATAAGAATAAATGGGTAATAATAATCCATACTGAGGCATAATTACACTGAAAGCCAAAAGATTAAGCACTAAAAGAAAAGCATTAAAGGAGTGGGTCTTATAGCCGGGAAATAGGTTTTAAGATATAGCTTGCTAAGTTTATGGAAAAGGCGGTGATGTGGTGCATTCAGCAAGAAGGGATTGGAATTGCTAACCTAGTAGAACACTCCCAGTTCTTTCTACCAATGCTTCTTTTAAAATAAAAGAAAATAAAAAGGCAGGGCTCACATAAGGCAATTTTTTTCAAGAAACATACACATGTAGTAATCTGCATAGAATTTTCATTTCCCCTTGTGGATTTGAAAAAAAATGGTTAAACTTTGTTTTTCCCCTATTACAGTTAAAACATCTGCTGTGAAGAAAGGTAAAGAGCTAAGACTAAGCATTTTTCAAAGGATGACAGATTTCTGAAAAGTTTATCAGCAGGGCTTGGCAACTAATAGAAGTTACAAGCCCATGATAGACAATAACCAAGTTCTGTGGATTAAACAAATGCCAAACATGGCAGTGGGTTGTTTTAGACTACAGAAACTCTCCAAAGGCAGCAACAGTTCCAAACACCATGAACTACCCCTTTGTTCCTAGGGCATGTTCTGTAGTACATATCCCTCAGGCAGGATAACACCTCTACCTTTCATAATGAATTCTATCAATTCCAACTACATTAGACCAAGGATGACTGGGGGCAAAGACCCCAAAATATGCAGTATGTCTTGACCTGACGTCCTCTACAAAACAGTACGGGAGACCTAGATGGTCCTAGTGAGGCCTTGATCTGAATATGACAGTTCAGGTCCTTATTGTACCTTGAGGGCCTCATTAGGAAGGGATGGTAGTCTCAGAACTTCCCTGAAGAAGAAAGCGAGCTGCAGCTCCTCTTCTGAGCTGCCCTGCACAACACTGCCTGGATCAGTTAGCGCAGGAGGAACCATGTGCTGGTCCTTTCCTTTCTCAGAGCCAAGGGGCACCTGGAGGATGCAATGGTTTTAAGGTCTCAGGAAGCTGCAGCCCTGCTCCCATTTGGATATAGCCAGAGTGATTACACCCTACCAGTTGGCCTTGCATGCAGCCCAGGAAAATGTAGAGATGGAAGTAACATAGGAAGAGTGGCAAAGTAAGGGCACTGAGGAGTGTTAAGAGACTGAGGGAAAGGAAAAGCAAGGAGAGAAGGCAATGGGAATGCATAGGAGGAGGAAAAGAAGTGAAAGATGGATAAACCAAAGACGATATACGAAAAGATGGCATGAAAGAAGAGACACATAAAGGAGAGATGGGGCCAAAATACATGCAAAGCCCAAACAGAACAGTATGAGAAACTGCTATGGGAAATAAGAAAGCTGAGTGGATGTGTGAATGGGATGTACTTCTCTTTGTCATGGCAGAGCCACTGCCTCCTGTCTGCCTCCTTCCAGGTGGCTTCCCTGCAACAGCTTGTGTTTCTAGTACAGCTGCCCAGTAGCCTATATGTTCATCTCTATATCTGTTGATTCTAATATTTGACATTGCATCTTACAAAGCACCTAAAAATCAGCTCTAAATAATCAGCTAGTGCAGTCTCTGCACATCTGTAAGGACTGCAATACAACACCTTTTCAGTACAGCACCATTACAGTATGACTTTAAGCCTCTACAAACAAATTGAACTGGTGAACAGTTGTTGATTTATCATGTAGTTCCCTGGAGCCACAGTAAGGTTCAACCCACTTACTAGATACACCATACAAATTCCTGAGAGGTGACTTGAATTACATTTAATCTTTGTTGCAATATGAAAACATTAAGGTGCAAGACATTTCCATCCCTTAAAATGAATTAAATCACCTCATTCCAGGAAAAGGAAAGGTGCTGCTTCAGCCTCAGACAACGCAACTCCTACTGAGGTCAACAGAAATTTCCCGATGCAATGGAGGTGGAACAGGTTGCAATTCCACACTGTTTTTATTTGGTAGTAAACATCTCTAAAGGAGGCCCTGAATTATGCTTTCACACAAACCTGGTGTTCCCCAGCAGGACCGTTTATGTGAACAGAATTTGGGACTAGCTGTCCTGGGTATAAAGGTGCAACTTCACTCCTCATAAGCCTGTGTTATTTCTCCAACACTCATTTGCTTCTGGCTTCCAAAAGTTGCCATAAAACAGGAAGAAACTACAGCTTTTTTGTGAAATGACAGAAAAGTGGCAGTCGTCCCAGCTGCAGAGCTGTGAAAAGATGATGGCTGTTAGATATATCCTTTCTGACTGTATTTTTACAGGAGGAAATCACTGTGAGTATGCACAATCCAAGAGCACTTCCTCAAAGCTGAGAGTTCAAAGCAGCTTTTGTCAGAAAACACACAGAAAAATCCTCAGAACAGGCCTTCTCTAAGAGGAGCTCTCCCCACCTCACAAAACCCCTGTAAACAGCAGTTCCACAGACCTGGTCATTCCTGGGGTATCTGCAACTGTCCATTTGGAAATACTGTGCCCCTCTTGAGCAGTCATCCCTCTGTTGTGCTGTTCCTTGTCTAAGGGAACACAACCAAGACTCAAGTGCCCGTTCCTAGGAAGCCTTTCATCCAGTGTAGCTGTAGACTGATCTGTTAGTTTGTTAATTTGTTTCTCAAGATTACAGGGCCTGACACACTCTCTACTGCTTATATTTTAAGAGCTTCTAGAACATGTTTCAGAAGCAGCTGTCTGAAACTAAGAAACAGAACACTTGGACATATCTGAAGATGCTAGTGACACAGTATTCCTGGGCACTTCCTTGGGCTGAGATAGCATCAGTGACATTTTTATCTAAGGATGTAATGAAAGGAAACTAAGGATTTTCAAAGTTTGGTTTGGTATTTTAGCAACAGAACTAACATAATGACAAACAACATTCAGGCATGTACCTTATAAAAAAGCCCATCAAACTACTAAAAGTTGTAAAAATTACATAGAGAGTTTCTGTCCTTATTAGTTAATCTCAGTCATGAAAAAACCCTATGATTCCAAGTACTTCCTAGAATCAGGGTCCAAAACACTCTAAGGTTCACAAGCAGCTTGTCTTTCAAGAGGACCAAGGATGTCAGTGAAAGCAGAAATTCTCTCTACATTCTGAAATAGTTTTATGAGCTAATATGGTCTAACCAATAATTTTAACTTAAAAAACTGAGCACATACTTCTGCAGAGATGGAACAGATGAATAGTGGGGAGGCAAAGCCTTTTTACCTTGAAACACACTATGTTCTCATTTCTAAGCGATCTTTCAGTCTTACAGTTTACTTATTTGCTTTTCCCCTCTGGCACTTTTGAGCAAAGACTAGGCTTTTAAAACCACTGTGTGACCTAATGTTAATCAGCAAGAAAAGCATCCATGAGCATGGGATAGGATGCTGACCATAGGTGTTCAAATCCAAGTTTAGGGTCCAAAAACAGACCAAATTCACTACTGATTTTGGCTCCAGGATTCCTAGCACTGGTCACCCCAAGTGCTATGTTGCACTTAAATGTGCAACTAAGACTTAGAGCTTTTAGAAACATTTCTCAGAAGAGGTCTCATGAGTAAGGAAGACGGCTGACTCCAGAGCTCAAGGCACTGCGCAAGACATTATGCCTGCATGAGAACTAGGACCACTGGTGGCTCCACCACAGGATGAGAAACAACAATGTTGCACTGTAAGTCACCTCATGGCACCTACCACTATTAAGGCACTGTTTATGCGAGAATTGTTAATGACATAAGGAATGTTAGAAAAGGAAGTACAAAGCATTGGGCAAAGGAAAAAAGGTGAACAATTTAGGTAGCCTTTAATGTTTGATGCCATACAATTTGAGTCCTTGCACACAGCAGGAGGTATTTGACATTTTCCTCTTCAGAGATTAGCACTTGCAGGTGTTGATTTAAACTAGGATTTATACCCTGACTGTCATTTTTACAAAGGGCACAATAAGAGAGATTAGCAAGAAATTGCCAGGCACACCATCCTTAATCAGCTGCAAACTGTTTTCATCCTAAATCTGCAGGTTAGTTATGTGGATATTGCTTTTGCTGACAAAGTGGGGTAGCAGGAAAGACCATTCAGCCGAACAGAGTAAAAATAGGTACCAAGAAAGGGTGTCATAAGATCTTTTTATTTTTAATCTGAAACAGATTCACAATTTATGCCACCTCTTTTTAAATATTATCTGGTTTGGATTAGAAGTTCTTTCTCAAACACCAGGATCTCCCCATGCCCTTTACAGGATACGGGTTCCACCTGAGTATGTCAGAAGGCTGCCAGGCCAACTTCTAATTACCCAAGTCCCTTGCTTGATACAATCTAAAGTAATGTGCATCCCCTTTTCAACCCAGGAGTCTTCCTTTGGAAGAAGTACGTTTAAAACCACAACACATAAGGAAAAAACCCACCCAGTTATGTGTGAATAAGACCTGAAGACTGAATATATCATTAAGAAGGATTTTCTTTGGCAAAAATAGAAGTAAAAGCATTGTTCCTTTTGATTTTCTGTAAGAGTTCAGCACCTACTTTGTTCTCAGTGCAATTTGCCCAGGTACCTTTCAACCTGCCTTGTACCTCTAATCCATTCTGAAAATCTCATTTTTGTCTGCTTGGCAGTTATGGAAACATGCGCTACAGCAAGATGTATTTCAGTTACAAGGGATAAGAACTGTGGGGGAAAATATTACATTTTCTGCCTCTCTTCTCGTTATCCAGCATCTAATTTAAAAGCTGGAAAATGAGTGCCTCTTTCACTGCTAGTCTTCTTGAAAATTGGTGTCCTGTTTAGCCTGCACCATGGGATTTAAATTATTTCATTCTAAAAGTTATAAAGCACCAGAAGTTCTTGCCTCTGAATGAGATGGATTAATATTTACAAAAATTTATATGTTTCTTGATAGGGTTTAGTCTGTATAGCCCTTTATCAATGGTGCCCTGATATGATAGAGCTGTTCCTGTTAGGGTTAGGTTCAGGCAACAAGCATAGCAGGTTTTGTTCTCTTTCTGCCTGGAAGAGCTTAGGTGAAGCACAATGCTGGTCCCTATGAGGTACAGTTAATCTCCTGAATGGTAAAAGACTTTGATATCTTTTCTATTAAGGGCGAAATATGTTGAAGCAGCTCCCTATTATTGATACTGCCTTTTGAGCTTGTGTTAGTGATTCAAAGCTGACTGAAAGCACATCTGCCATGAAAAGAAAGCCGTGGACCTGAAAAAGAGGGGAGACCTGTCCATGCTGTATAGGGTTATCATGGGTTTAGACACACTGTCTCAACTGGGCCTGCTGTTGCATTTCCACAGAGTGTCTGAATGGACCCCCAAAGGCATTCCTGCATTTATGTAAGCAGCAAGCTTTGGATCTAGCTTTCCTCTCATCATGTGTTGAAGTGTTACAGAGGCCAGGCTGTGCTGGGCTACCTCTGTCACAGGAATTAACAGCCAGAGAAAAGATAAAGGGCTGGGACAGAGACATCAAACATTAGTGGGCTGCTTCAGAGGGAATTGGAAAGGTGGGGTGCAGTTACAGTTATCTCCCACACCAAACAGCAATTCTGCACCTGGGAGCTGCAGCAACCAGATTGACTTCCCAGGCCTCTGCCCTAAAAATAAGCAAGGGGAACATTTGGCTGTTTTTTTATCTGCTGCCTACAGTTTGAGAAAACTGCTTTCCTCATCTGCACCTGTCCAGTGAGAAGCTCTCAAAAGAACAATGTCAAAATACAATGCACCTCCACGTCCCAATGGGACCAATTTATGATGGCTGAGGATCTGACCTAGACTACTTCTCTCATTTCTCTGCTACTCAATCTGTATTCAAAATGTTTTGCTATCAGAGGTTTATCTTATGAAATAGTAATACTTTTCTGGCTCAGCATGAAGGTTGGGCTAATGGATGGCAATATATTAACGCTCCAGGTAATCAGCTCAGCAACTTTCAACTGTCAGTCACAGCTCTCTGAAACTATCCTGGCAATAATAAATGTTTTCAGATCTGCTCATTGCTCATGCATTAAAAACAGTATCCAGCAAATGTGAGACTTACCTCTCTGTGTACGCAATGGGTCTAACATAATTGCAGCAATCCAATCAACCATTCGGAAAATAATTTTAGTTCTTGTATAAACATCTGTTTTTTAAGCAGGGATATGCAACCAGCTCAGGAAGAACTCAATAAATGTTTTCAACAGTAAATAAACCATAACTCAATTATCAAAGTAGAAAATTAAGAGTATTGTTTTGCCCAAGGAAAAAAAAAAGCTTCTGGAAAGGGAAAAAAAATTATTCTTTTATGTTTATTTTAGCAGGGCTGCACTTTTAGTGAGACCACATTTAAATTACTAGACTGGACTTTGAAAAGAGGATAATATAGCAAACCATCCAGACCATGTAACCTTCTGTAGGTTTAATCTACAGAAAGCTTAAGGTTTCATTTTCTGCATGAAGAGATAGGTCAGCTCTAATTCTTATATGAAAGTTGCTTCAATCCAACTCTAGAAGAAAATTCCTGCATTACCAAGCTTGTCCCTGCAGCATATTTAATATTTCCTTAATCTCTTCCTACTACTAAATAGTTTATGGGATTCACTGTGTCTCAGTCCATAGAAAGTTTGCCCATTGTAGAAATATATTAGGACTTGTGATAGAGGAGAGATCAGTATAAACAGGGAAAAAAATTGTTCATAGATTTCTCCCTCCACAATGTTTATCCAATTACCAGTATCTGTTATGTTTTTATATTCTGACTTAGATTTAAGTTTTTCTGTCACAGAAATCTAACTCACATAAATAATATTTTGCAAAGAATTAACAAGTTTTGTGCTACTTCAGCACCTGTCTTCCTCCTGAAGGACAGTCCTTTTATAGGGTTGCTTCCCTCCATTTTGCTTTCCCAGTAAACAACCTCACCTGACACCTTATTCATCATCCACTAACGGTGGAGAATGCAAACGTGCTTGCACTCCTGATTTATGCTGTCTGATGAAAAGAGTAACAAAGAGACTGATTTATAGAAAGTTAGAAATCATCCTTGCCTTTGCATTACCCACTGATATAACAGCTCCCTGACACCTGTGATCAGCTACACCACATTCTTACTTCCTTGACAGCAGCACTGATTTAGAATTAAAAATCAAATCCCCCAAGCCATGAAAGTACAGAGTCTAACTGGGGAGGGAAGCAGATGAACTCTAGTTTTGGTTACAGCTGGCCACAAGTATAAAAAAAAAAAAAGTTATTCACAAAATTAGAAGATCAAAGAAGTTTGGGGTTTTTGGGTTCCACGCTCCCTGCACCCCATAAATAACAACATGCAGTATTTCCAAAAGGAAATCACTCCCATCGAGCCTATAGCCCATTAAACAGAATGGAAAACTGGACAGCATACTGAGCAACTACAGGAAACACCTAGAAGAATCCCAGGAAGAACAGCAACCTGGGGCTCACAGAGTCCCCACTTTCTAATAGGCAATTAGTAGTGCTGACAACAACAAACTCTCCCCAACCAGAAAGCATTTTGATCCTCAGCCTTGGGCCAAATCTCTTCCAGAATTAGCAGTTCTTTCCTGAAATCACAGAGGTTTAAAGAGCTACTCTGTCCTGGAGCTGAACATCTAGAAAGCATCATCTTTTAACCCCATCATACTGCAGCTGCTGGACCATCTCTATAGAGCCAGAATTCAGAGACATCAAAATTGGATTCAATCAAAACTTGTCAAAGGCCAAATACAGGGTCATATCTCCCTGTAATTGGTAAAGAAAAATAATGAACATTTTTCTTGTGCCCTGTTTCTGCCCTGGGGAAGATGCCAAGCAGTACCATTTCTATATACTTCCTGCAGCATACTACTGCCTTTTTCTAATCTAGTCTGAAATGTTCTTAGGTTAGAGTAAGACTACTTGAGTTTCTCTTCTTACAGACATTCCTCCCAGGAGTACAGTACTTCAGTATTTACATTTCAATTACTGGCCTCCAACATCAACTCTGCAAGCTCTCTGCTATTCACTGAAAACACACTTTTTGTGTCCACCAGCACAACAGCTTTTAGTTAATATGCCCCCAGACCAGAGAAACCATCAATGAAATATTAATTTGTTGTGCTGCTGAAATTACAGTTCCTGGCTGGGCAAACTAACAGTTCCTCTGTCACAGGAACGGGTTTGTTACACGTAATTGCATGTCTTACTCTCTTTCAGAGTCATCAAAAACATTTGAGGTCTCTACATAACTTCAAAATATCTGAATCAAGCATGGAAGGCTAACAAGAAAAACAAACCAAAAAGCTGAATGCTGTCTCACACTGCCCCATATGATTAAAGAGAATTAGAGAATCAGCAGAAAAGCCCTAGAGTCATTGTCATTGGTATTGGTCAGGAATGAGTATCTAGGGAGCTGCTGAAACTGCTAGCACTTGGGAACCTTGTGCAGTTTCCTGCTATGGAAGATGAAGTAATTAACCCACAGGCCGTGTGCCTCGGCCAGCCCAAGAAAGGAGAGAGGGGATGAGCAGAAAGTCCATCAGACCTGAAATTTACCACATCTGGGATATCTCAAGGGATCTGATTCCAGCAGAGCAGGTCTTGAGGCAGAACAGAGGGCTAGGATTCAGAACAATGGGATTTTACTCCTGTCTCTGTCCATGCAGAGAAAAAGACACTTTACCTCCCTGTTTCCTTTCCTATCCCTTTGTGTGCTCTATCAACTTAGATGAAAATGCTTTGTGTGCTTGCAAATTAGCACCCTGATCCTGGGCAAGACTAAAGAGTGCAGCATGCTATAAATAAGCATTATGTTACCAAAATGACATTGGTTTGGGAGGCCATTTTGCACATTGGGTCAGAGACTTCATTCCTGCCACGATTCACAAGAATATCTGTTCCACATGTAGTCTTCCTTCTTGCTGTGTTGGCCAAAGCAGACCTGACTGAGAAGGGATCAGGGGCAGTAGGGGTCAGAGACCATTCCACAATTTGGAGCCTTCTTTTATTTAAAACAGAGGACCCAATCACCTACAAAATATCCCATTAAAGCACATTTAATCTAAATGAAAGATTCTATTGCTGCACAAGCTATCCAATCCAAACATTGGATTTGGTCTATTCCAAACAAAAAGAGTCTCTTCAAGCAATATTATGAGAAATTTCTAAATGAGAAGGGCTGGGTAGATCTCCAGGTAAGTTTTCCACTTAGTAACTTCTTTCCCAAAGAAGGCCTACATAAGAACAAAAATCCTGCAAACTAGGATTTTTCATTCTTCTTCAATATAGACAGAAATGAGTCAACAAGGTGAAAGAATGAAGAGAAGCAACGGAGTAGCTCCTCACACTGCCTGTTGAGGCAGGCCCAGTGCAGCCAGGCAGCAATCTGCAGTCCCTCAGATGAGGGCAAAACAGATTTAGAAACACTTTTCCTCTTTCCTGAAGTTCTCCAAGGGGAAACAGAGCTTAGCAAACCCTTTCAGTAAAAATCTTTATCCAGGAAATAGTACACTGCATAAGCCCACACATCACATAACATTGTTTCCTAGTACTGATAAACTAAGATGAACACTTTGCTCAGTTTGCCTTACACAGCCATTGGAAATCCCTTGGAATAGGGTAAATCATTAAGAAAAGGCCTCTGTTATGCAGATGCCAGGGAAGATGCATATTAGGTTATTACATGCATCTGTATCCATACCTGTGTCTTTGCATCTATCTAAAAATATACACCGCTGGTGGTACTTATTAGTTTGTTGAGAATGCCAATGCAAAGAGAAAGTGGTACATCTTTGTTTAATAAATTAGTCACAGGAGCATATCTGTGTTACACACACCATCAAAGCAACTGCACTTTTTATATGAAAAATCCATGGGATACCTTTTGGTGTTGTGCTGCAGAAAACTGTGGGAAGGTTCAACTCTGGCCATCTCCAGCTGATTTGTAAATAGCTTTTGTTTCAGAAGATACTTATATTTTATATTTTAGTGAGGGAAGGAATTAATTCTTGATGGAATTGGGGACTTGTGTAAAGATTAACTGACAAGGGTAATTTAGAAATTAATTTAATTTCTATCTCCTTGTCTGATCCCATGTTTTTATTCTCAGGCCCCTCCATGTCAAACCCATCTCCACACGTGACACGCCCTATCAGCTTCTAATATATCTCCTTTTACATCTTTCCACAAAACATACCTCTTCTTTTAAAACTAACTCATTTCTTGACATGACACAAAATGGTAAATCAATACATTTTAGATGAATTCAGTGCCCACATTATTGAAGTTAGTTCAGTAGCTATTAATCATCTATTAAGAAAAGTAAGACCTACTAAAGTATATAGGCTGAAAAATATGCAAATGTATATTAAACAATTTACCCAGATCATTAACACTCTTGCAAGATTAATTGAAAACTGACTTACAGAATCAAAATCCATTCCCCCTCTCTCAACTTTAAGCCTGGATATACCACAAGAGCAAGCCATATTAAGTTTAAAGCTAATCTGATCTAGGCTTTGCTGTCCCTCTCTAAGGGCAAAGAATTCTATGACATTTGGAATTGGCAGCTAGTTACACACCATGCAGTTTTCAGCAGTATCTATTTCAAAGTGATATAATTACATGAATCAGCCCTGCTCAGTGCTTGTGGAGAGCTTTGCCTGGTCTGGTTTTATTCTTTTTTCTTTGCAAATGACTGTACAGTATAAAGCTCTGAATAGTATGCGTTTATGAACTTGAGTATAAGTGTGCTGCTATTTTCTCAGGAAAACTGTCTTTATAAAAATAACCAGCACAGGGCCTCATGGCACTTACTTTCAGAAGACATTTGGTTTCATGGAGCAAATACCAGCAGCTGCATTGTCAAATAACCTGAAGACTGTGCTGGATAAATAATAAAAAATGGATCTCTGTGTGACACGCAGGAGATGGAAAGAAATGAATCTTTGGAACTCATCTTCAGAACATCAAATAATATACCTGACCAATGAAAATCCAAACTGAAAATCTTATTTTAGCTGCACATACAGACAGCACTTGTTTTATGAGACAATGTAAATGCACCCAAGAGCACTAGAAGACAGATCTTACCTTGTAGTTTCTAGAATCTGGTATTTAGCCCAAAACCTTTTAAAAGACTACCCAAATTTCATATGTCAGATGTAGAGTTATCTGCACAGAGCAAAAGAAAACAAACAACTCCAAATATACTGAAATCAAATAAAAATGCAATATCCCTAACTGTATACATATTTGATAAGCAACACAAAAAACTCTTTTCAACACATCCTGTAGAAAAAGGCTTTAGTTCCTTGCCCTTACTACCACGAGTATTCAGCCTAAGTTGCTGCCCTCTCTAAAAGTTTTAAGCTCTGAAAAGCAGAAAAATACCTCAGATGATAAATTATTATCTTCAGATATCTTGAGATAGTCAAAATACTTAACAGTGACCTTGCCACTTTGTTCAGTGTGAACTTACCTATTCTGCCAATGACTTATTTTAGCCTGTTGGTAACTTGTTAGCCATCAATCCAGCTTAATTATTTCTAGTAAACCCAAAACGTTGATTTGGCATTAAACACATTCATCTAACAAAGTTTCCATGAAATTAAACATATTTATCCCCTTGTCAGCTAACTGAGCCATCAGTGATGCTTTCTCCATATACCATGTAAGACTTTAGCTATTATTGTAAGCAAATGAATTCAGGACAAAAATAGAAACAGCCATTAAAAGATAGTTGTACTAGATAATTCTTGCTTCCAGTTCTGTCTACATATATAGGTTTAAGATCTTCATGATACTCCAATCAAGCTGAATTAAAATGCTTTCCAAGTATAATTTTGTGCTATATAAGCTTGTCTTATTAAAAATTGGGAGGAGAGGAAAAGAACAACCTTGCGACTATGAACTAAAATAGTGCTGATACAGCTTTCTGAGAATGAGGCAGACTGTTCATAATCTTACATTCCTTGTTTTCACAAACGAAAGAAAATGGTAATTGGGATTTGGTACATTTATATGGAACCTCCAAAGCAGAATTTACAAGAAATAATAAGGCCTCAAGCTGGCCTTGGAGAAGTCTCATGCCCCAAACACAGCAGCACTGCATATAGTTCAAGGTGTCAAAGTGGCAGAAAGTGACCCTTCTTATGTACAATAGCCGCCTAATAGGACTGTTTTGACAGCAGTACCTAAGGGATTACAAATAATGATGACCTCCAGGAAAATTTTTCTTCCATGTCTCCCACTTAACCTCAATCTGATTATGAGGATGTGTAGTGGTTTTGCAAACCTTTGTGATCTGAAACGCTGCTCTGTACAAACAGGTTTTTCATTTCCTAGTTAAGGGAACCTAATACACAGTTACTCTGAGATGCCTTTTCATTCCTTTGTTGGCATAGTGAGGTTACTAAGACTCTGTGAAAGTATCCAGCATGTCAGTTTTCAAATTGCTATAGAAAGTCTATTGCCTGTTCAAATGGAGTGAGTTCCTCAAAGCCACCTGTGGTTCATGCCAGGAGGGGTTTGCATGCAGGGTTCCTGAGAGCAATCACACAATGGCTGTAGAGGAAAAGCAAAACCTCCTGTCATGGTTTAACCCCAGCTGGCAACTAAGCACCACACAGCTGCTTGCTGTCAGTGGGATGGGAGAGAGAATCGCAAGAGTAAAGTGGGGAAACACATGGATTGAGATAAAGAGAGTTTAAAAGGCAAAGCAAAAGCCATGTATGCAAGCAGAGCAAAACGGGGAATTCAGTCACCACTTCCCATAAGCAGGCAGGTATTCAGCCATCTCCAGGAAAGCAGGGCTTCATCACGCATAACGGTTACTTGGGAAGATAAATGCTCTAACTCTGAATGTCTCCCCCTTCCTCATCCTTCCCCCAGCTTTCTATGCTGAGCATGACATCATATGGTGTGGAGTATCCCTTGGGTCAGTCGGGGTCAGCTGTCCCAGCTGTGTCCCCTCCCACCTTCTTGTGCCCCCCCCAGCCTCCTCGCTGGTGGGGTGGGGTGAGCAGCAGAAAAGGCCTTGACTCTGCGTGAGCACTGCTCAGCAATAAGGACAACATCTTGGCATCATCAACACTGTTTTCAGCACAAATCCAAAACACAGCCCCATACTAGTTACTATAAAGAAAATCAACTCTATCCCAAGCCAAAACCAGCACGCCTAACCTGATGGACAGGATTATCCTGAGCTGCAAAGACAGTCAAGACCATCACAGATTTGCACAAAATTACTTGAAGACACTGTGAGAGAAGGAATCACAAGAGGCTTTTTATTCCCATTACAGAACTGAGAGCCAGCAGAACTTCCCTGATCCTCATGACCACAGCAGACCACTTGCACACATTTTCCATACGAGAAATTTGCTTCTTCAATTGTGGTTATATCAAGAAAGAAGGGAGGCAGAGCAGAGCAGCTGGTAGGGCAGTAAACCAGGGCTTTGAGCAACCAGGAGCACTTGATCCTCTCTTCTTCTAATTAGCTGTAACATGAGAGTAACACAACAACATATTGAACATATTGACTTCTTCCACTCCTCTTTGTACCGTATCTGAAGTGGTTATGGCTGCCATTCTGTCTCATGGATTTTCTGGTTCTCTATTTTAAATGTCACAACTGACTCAAGAGTCAGTGCCAGGAGAGAGAATATGCAGTCACCTGTAGAAAAGTTAGCACTAACAGATAATATCTGCCTATTCTTTCATCAAAACAATTTTTCATCTCATCATTTAGCCCTCAGGGATAACATGACCTAGAAAACTATCAGTTTCATAGCAGAATATTTTTGAATGAAATGCTCTGCCCAGATTCAACAAACTCCATCAACCCATAACGTAAAGGTGACAGAGTTAGTAGGTGGTAAGCAACGTCCTATTTGTTGAGGACTTTGTTAAGCACAGACTGATATCTACAACTTAACTAGCTGCTCTTAAGGTGGTTTCAAGTTTGCTTGCCTTCTTCAAAATCTGCTTATACTTGGCAATCCATGTGGAGAGCCAGAAACTTATGGGGAAGAAAATGACTCTTCATCAGGAATGGTGTCAGATGAACAGTGGCAGGTTAAATGGTAACCACACTCACTTCTTTCTGTGAAGCAGGACAACAGACAACATAAAGAAACCAGAGCCACAGGGCTGGGGGCTATGGCAATATCAAGTTGATGGCCAAATGAAATACATGTATACTGATACTGATACACAGGTGGTTCCAGGTCAGTCTGTTCTTTCCTCTCCATTTCTCCTGATTTCTCTGGTCTGGCCAGGGATGCACACAAGCTGTCTGGATTTTGGAAAACAATGTTTGAAGTGCAATGTCAATACTCTGGTTCGACTAGACAGGTAGGTATGAGCCAGCAGACTGAGATGAGACATTCAGGGCACTCTTCTCCTTACCACCTTTGTCCTCTAATATTTGCTGGTTTATCTGCATGTACAGCTTAGTTATGGCCTCCAAATCACTTCTCACTAATTCTCCTCTAAGAACAATACAGGCTACAGCAGAACTTAAGAAGAATGACTAAAAAAGGATGGCAGAGAGCTGGGCTTTTCACTCTTTGCACAATGCTGCTGTGTGGCTGAGTGCTTTCAACCCCTACAGACCAAGATCAAACAGTTATGGTGTCCACTTCTGCATGCCACTGCCACGTTTGGTTGCTGCTTCTCTGCATAGAGGCAGTTGCAAGCAGGATCCCATGCCATAACAAGGAAGAGATGCCTACTTCATCTCACCATCAGTGCAGATCTGACTCCCTGCTCCTCAGCCATCAGGGCTCTTCTTGACAGGATCTCTGTATTTGCTCTATGCAATAACTGTATGTTCAGCTTCTAAGCAGCTGTGTTTAATTGAGTAGAATTTTAAAATCTCGCTTGCTGTCAGATACACAAAATAAATCACTAAGAGGCAGGAAAACAGCTTATGGAAGTGAGGTTACACATCTCCATCCTGAACTGTGGGGTAGGTTTAGCACGTTTTTGGAGCAGCAGTGTTAAGACCAGCCAAAGATCTCATCCAGTTTTTGTGGTTGTTCTTTGATCTCAATGTCATTCTCCAGAGCTACACTGGGCTGGTGGTGTCTGAGGCTGTCTCTCTTATATTTGCTGTTAGGGCCACAGGAGCATGTCCCCATGACCACATTGATGATAATATCACCCATGATAACAGCATGATTAAACAGTGCCAGTTCCTGGCAAACTGACTCCTCTTCCTCATGAAAGCAAAGCATGTGCTTCAGCCATTATCTTCAACAAGGAAATTTATCATTTGGTTCTCACATGGTTTTCAATTTTTTTGACATTTAAAAACAAAATTACCTTTAGCCATGCTAACTCTCCCCCATTAGTACCTGACACACAGCTCTGCTGACTGGGCATATAACCTTCTGCTCTTCTGAAATTAAATGAAGGCTCAAAGGTTTCGTTACCAAGGCAACTCCTTCTGATATTTGTACAAAGTTACATGCTTTGGAGGGAACCTGCAAAGCTGCCGAATGCCGCAGGAAGGACACCTGCGGCTGGCTCTTTTAGGGTCATGTAAAAATGAACAGATCCAATATAGGCTGAAGCTCTAACAAAGCCCTGTAACAATTTGAGTGTCTAAATCTGGCTGTCTAAAATAAGAGGAGCTGTTGCATGAAAGTAGCAGCAGCTTGTATATTGCTAGAGGATAAGAAATCTTTGCTAAACACTATGCTTTCAAATATACTTAGCAAAAAGGACAAACGCAAGCAGTATTTCTGCAGCCCAAATGAACACTACGTACAGAAAGAATAGCTTTACAAGAGAGCAATAAAACTGAAGTAAGCAAGTGTCTCTTGGATGTGGCTATACCAGAGGTCCCAGTGGGACAAGAGGTTTATGGGACACAATTCCAGAGGGTAACAGACACATTAATGAGAGCATCTTTTAATTTTCCATGGAGGAAAACCAAAATGAACATGAATAAATTACACTGAAATGTCTGAGACTGCCAGAGTGCTCAGGATTTAACAAGGGAAAATTGACTGCCAAAAAAAGCAAAAAAAACCCTAACTAAATACAGCTCACACAGAGCAATGCTGAAAATTCCAGGGAACAGCAAAGAGAATGAGCCTCTCCAATAAGGGTTAGAAAGCAGCTACATCAAACATTGCTGTAGGTAAGAAAAATCATGAAAATGAAAAAAGGATGAGATCACCATTTCTGGTGTTTTACTCCTCGCATGGACTCCATGGGCTAATGTAATTCATGAAGCTAGCAGGATTTTTCAATCACCATAAAAAGAGACTGTTGTAGATTTGTTCTTTATCCCATTACTGTTATTCTTACAAGGAACCACATACAATCCAGTTCATAAATACTGCAACTAGAATTCACCATCATTCCCACTATAAGATGCTGTTTTCAGTTGCTTGCAACTTTGTCAAACTATCAGAATTGCAAAAGCACCTTTATTTTGGCATTTTAAAATTTACACTTTCAACTTAGAGCCTTAATACCTGCATTTTCTAAAATAAAGCTGGGCTCGGGTTTATCAGAACAATGCCAGAGTGTAAAATCAGAAAATTGAAGATGCAAGGGAAAGGATAAGTTTCTAGTTAAGTCAAGGTTTCATTCCCAATTCTACAGCAGGACTTCTATACAGTTCTGTGTGTGGGAAAGGACCAAGCTTGCATGCATTCCCAAGGTAAAATGGGGCACTAATGCTCTTCGTCAGCCTTTGTCTGCCTATATCTAAACTAAATGGTTTTGGCTTCTGCCTCTGTGAAGGTGTGAATCCCTACAGCTGACAAGGATGAAACAAGCAGTGGTTTGGGAAATACCATGTCGGCCATAGATGTACTTCCACAGTGAAAATGGGTCCTGCTCAAGACAACAAAATTGTCCATTCCATGTTGAACAGCTTCTCTTATCATGAAACAAAAACTTTGTTAGTTATACAATCTTGACAATGCTGCAGCCAGCAAGAAGGTCATATGAACTCACTGAAATATGTTAGTGGGAAGGTAATAAGCTACCAGAGCTAGTTTGAGTGCTAGACTGATGGTTGTTACACCCCCTAATTATAGTAGGCATAAAATAACACATCTCTGACAAGTAACAAACAGCAGAGAGAGAGCCCAGAACATACACACCTTGCTGCTGTATTTTCAGTAACAAGACACACTGTCCTACTTCCTGAAATACTGAGTTGCCTGACTTTCCAAAATAATCACCAGCATGACTGTTTCCAAACATATAGCTCTACTCCATGCTGAAAACTACTTCAGTCATACTGAGACCTGCCCATCTCTCTTGAAATAAGTCATTTTAGGAAGATGATGCTCCTTGAATAAGTTCTTGCTTAGCAAATACAATCTTGATTGAAAAATATCAGTAAGAAGATAGATAAACAAGCATTGTAAATATCTGCATCTGTGTGAATTAACTGTATCAAGACCTCAATTCAGGCAAGTATGTAAATATATCTTTACAGAAAAGAATGTATTGTTTGTTACTAGAGATTTCTGACTTCAAGAGCATCTATAAACAGCAGAACTGAGTCATCCCAAGGTACTGTGAAGTTTGTCAGTTTGTTTATGTTTGGTTTAATTAGTAGCATACTTGTTCTATTCCTAGAATCATTTGGGGTTTAGGTAAAGAAGATCTGTAATTATAAAGTAAATTGTCAAGCAAAATTAAACTGAATTGAGCCTATGCATCCTCTGCTGCTGTTAGCAACCTTCAGTCATGCTTCCTTTTGGTCTTCATGTTGTTTCTTCCCAAAGGAACAAAGTCAGCATCTCTTGCCACCAATGGGAAATATTCAGTAAATGCAGTAGCCTCCAGCCTAACTAAATCCTGACATAAGTTCACCCTGGCAGTACACAAAGACCATCATCACTGCTCCTGGTGGACTGTTAATTGGGTTCTCTGTCTTATTATACTCTGTTCCAGTAGCAACTGTAATCAAATGGCTGTGTTCAAAGAATAAATCAATGACCCACTGCATGCAGTTTTTTCCTGAGACATGCTCTTGTTTTGCCACCATTCCTTAGAGAGAAACACACATAATATATACCATCTATCAGACAGCACCCAAATGGGAGACCTGACTTATTCCCCCCCCCCCTTTTTTTTTAT
>JANZLQ010000086.1:17425714-17437885 GCA_026212715.1 Elanus axillaris | reverse complement strand
GGGACTTTTTACAAAGGCATGTAGTGACAGGACAAGGGGTAATGGCTTTAAACTGAGAGGGGGTAGATTTAGATTAGATGTAGGGAGGAAGTTCTTCACTGTGAGGGTGGTGAGGCACTGGAACAGATTGCCCAGAGAGGCTCTGGATGCCCCATCCCTGGAAGTGTTCAAGGCCAGGCTGGATGGGGCTTTGAGCAACCTAGTCTAGTGGAAGGTGTCCCTTGCCCATGGTGGGGAGGGGGTTGCAACTAGGTGATCTTTAAGGTCCCTTCCAACTCAATCCATTCTATGATTACCAAGAAAAGCAAAGTGCACTTATGCAAACCAAGCAAAGGCAATGATAATTGTCCTAACTCAAAGCTAGGTGGGTGCCCAAGCAATGACAAAGAAGCAGAACCCCCCCAAGAAACTGCCACCACAGAGAGGAACCCACCAGGGGAGGAGAAACAGAGTAGGTGGAAGAGCCAAGTGATCGAACACTGAAGCCTCTATATCCCAAACATCCTGTGCATTATGGACAGTCAAAATACTCCAGCTGAGAGGGACTGAGCACCCATCAGTCATGAAAACAGAAATCAGATGAAACCAGCAAAGTGATAATTCATTTTTTATCATAATGACCTGCAAACTCTGGCACATAACAGGTTCAAGAATTCACCTGGGCAGCAAGTCTCAGCCCCAAAGATCCAACCTGAAAGGAAAGAAATGGATGGAGGACATCAGAAAAACAGCTAACTTGTAGTAGCAGTTACTGCAAACTCCAAACTCCTTACAGTAAAGCAAGCCCTATATTTGAACTCACAGAGTATGGCAATACAATTATAATATGTATCAGGCAAAAAAAATTCCATGGAAACTATGAAATACAGTTATGCAGGTAGAGTGGGAGGTTGTACAAAAATCTTTAGCTCAGAAGAACTCTTGCAAAATCTATCCAAGGCATTGCAAGTAATGCAAATGTAGCTTTCCATCACATAAAAGAAAAAAAAAATCATTGGTCAGAATCGAGGGTGAGGAATGGTTTTGAAACCTGAGATACTTCAACAAACAAACAACTGGGAAGATAAAGAAAAGTGAAGATAAGAATCAGATAGGAACACTGAAATTTAGTGACAGGTAAAGTAAATGTTGGAAAAGTAGGTGTGTTTTTAGAGAGATCAGGATTAGAAATTAAAGAGGTCAATTAATGATGGAGGAGCTAATTCTAGACACTCAAAAATAAAATACCCTCCTGCCTGGTTTTGTTTTGTTTTCTGAATTGTCTCTCCTTACCATGAAATAAAATATTTGCACAGGTTTGATAGACTATACAGTGTTCTGTAAACAACCTACAGATAGCTACAGTATAAAGAAATTCTAAGAAAATGTCAGGATAAGGAATCAGTTGTATCACTTGAAATGCCCCCTGGGGAAGTACAGACATCCAAGTACTGAGCATGATTTTATATTCCAATTTCTGTTTCAGAGTATCAAAGCCAAAAATCATACTGTCCCCTGCTTAGATCACGTAGCTGGCTCGGAACAAGATGAATTTCCTACTGATACTGTGTTTGAGGAAATTGCTCATTGCATGTTCCCTTGGGCTGGATGCCAAAAGGAAATTAAAGATACATTGGCCAACTCAGCTGCTATGCAGTAAAAGCATCTGAAAAATACAGCTCATGATCTTTGCCATGTCAGGGCAACCTCTCTGCAAATGAAAGCTAATAAGATTTGGATTGAAAGGAGCAATGATAAAGTGTTTCTAATATCTAGGACAGACTCTCATCTGGGACAGCTGTAAGAGCCAGGATAGAGTACTTACTGAGGACCAGGACCCACAAAATTGTCAGATCTATTACCTTCCTTCCTACCAAGTGGTTTGTAACAGGGAAGGAAAATGCTGCAGCTCATTGAGAAGCAAAATTTTGTCAGCATTCAGAACAATGTGGATGTTTTCTAACTGGTACCAAGTCAGAGTTTTCTGACTGCTGACCTCACTTTGGCAGAAGGAGGAAGAGGGTTGAAAAAGAAACAGCATTTTTTTTCCATAAATGTAATCCTTCTTTAAGAAAAAAAAAAATACCTCTGAGATACATATGACTAGACAATCTGTACACAGCTCTAAAAAATATCACCTTAAACCAGCCAGCTGTTGAGAAAGCAGCACAGGCAACATACCACTAAATTATGCAGCCAGTTAGAACAAGGACAGCTGGCTCCAACTGCTCTCACCTCACTGCACTCCTCTGAGACAAAGCTTTTTCAGTCACAAATATTCAGGAAGATACCTGTTTTTTGAGATACTGAACACTGATCCAATCCTGAACACTCAGAATTTGGAGTAATCCTATTGACTCATTCACAACTCACGTAGTCTCAGTGACAAGGAGCACACCACAACATCCAGGACTGAGCCCATTTTCTGTTGTCTACATCACTCCATCCTTCCCATCATTGCACAGACAGCCACAGACATGTGTGTTGTTTCTCAATACTCCTGCAAAGAACAGCAGAGCTCCTTTGGAGAAAGGGGAAACAGTCCTACACATGTATTTGGGCTCCCTTGGACTCAGCTAGACATACCTTTCTTTGAATGTGCAGTCATTGGAATTTCCCCTTTAAATCTTTATTTGGCCAGTGTCCATGCACAAGTATGATTTTCAGCATTAGCCCTCATACGATTGCAACATATCTAAAAGATACTTTCAAGTCTCTATCCATTACAACACAGAAGTCTAACAGATACTTACTCAATGGAAGCTTAGGAAACTAAGCAGGAGGTAGACATCTAAGTACTGTTATGTATACAATCATTCACTCATTTGGAGACTCATATAATGTACCCCACAACAAAACATATGAAAATGTGAAGAGGAAATAGGTTTTTAGAGGTTACCTTCTCCTATTTTAACCACAATACCAAATGCATTGCAATGCACGGTCATTTAGTGGCACTCATATTTTGGACATGCCACTTGCAGGGAACACACCACTTAATTGACAACAGGGTGGGGAAGCACAAACTGTTCTTTTTACATAAGAAGGAAGAGAAGAGCATCCCTTCCAAATCTGCAGGGATAGGCTGGAATTTCTGGCTAAGGAAAACCTATTGCTTAGTCCAAAAGAAAACGTCATTTTCAGCCTAAGTTAGGACTACTGCAAGCATTATCAGGGCTTGCTAACAATAACCTCAGTGAGAATGGGTCTCAGATGCAGAAGGAGATGTATAAATATTCTCCATGGTTACAGACTTCAAACATAGCCATCTGAAGAGCAAGTACCTTCATGGCCCA
This sequence comes from Elanus axillaris, assembly GCA_026212715.1. NCBI lineage: Eukaryota > Metazoa > Chordata > Aves > Accipitriformes > Accipitridae > Elanus > Elanus axillaris. The sequence continues at coordinate 17,434,610 of JANZLQ010000086.1, read as the reverse complement.
TTTAGTTCGATAAGAATGGAAACATCTTCAAAAGCAAGTCACAGATACTGTTTAAATCACAGCCAAAAATCCTGATTATGCTATCTGTAAGAGAATACACTTCCCAGAAAACACAGCATGTTAGTGAGATCAATAAGATAAGTGGGACATAAAGAAGGTACATATTTGGCATAGGTGAAGGCTTGGCCGATGTAATATGGCCAGTGTAAGAAACTATGCCTTAAGAAAGGCATAAATCAATTGGAAATTGCTCAGAAGTCTAGAAGACATGACCTATGAGAAATGAAATTAATGTTCACTCTAAAGAGGAGTCATATGAAAAAGGACAAGATGTAAATGCTTTCAAAAATACAAAAAACTGTCAAAAGGAGGTACTAAAATATCAAATTGAGAACTTGGAAGAGCAATCCACCTCATGTTACTATGTAGAGAAGCCATAACAGGCTCAAAATCCTGTAAACCAAAATGGATCTGACCATGCTTTTGTAAGATGACAGTATCACATAAGCTTATCCTGTTCCTACTCCTCCTCAGGCATCTTGCTGTGACTGCTGTTAGAGGCAGACTGTGGTGTTAGACAGACCTTTGCTCTGGACCACAAGAGCAGTTCTTGCAATCCTATGTGTTCTCCACACCCATGGTAAGTAGAAGACAGAACAATTAGGCTTAAATCTATGCAAAAGAAAAATTCAGGTTAGTTATGAAGAAAAGAAGAATCAAATCTCTCCCTACCAATAAGGACAGTGATTCTTCTGAATGACTGCTCAGAGAAAACTCAGAGAAAAGGCAGGATCTCCATCACAGGAAGTTTTCAAAAGAAACGCCTGTCACCAGGGACAAATCCTGCTTTTGGAGAGAAGAATGGACTGAATGACCATCAGGCCTTTTTTCATCTTATGACATGAGGATTTAGTATTGAAGGGTTGTTAGCCCACCACCTGCCTTGCATAAAAGGTTTCTGGACTGGTTTGAGACCTGGGCTAGCTAGAATACATCTAGTTGAAGCACACCTATCATACTGCAATATTGTTTCCTTAAGTGGATTGCTAATTAAAAAAACGTGAAGAAGACAGCCTATCTACCTAAGGCTGCAGCTGGGACAGTTATTGAGCACTAAGGAAATTATATCTGCCAACAGGCTCCGTGAACCTTCTTTGCATGCTGAAAATATCTTGCAAACTGGTTGCTAGGTGCTCTGCTCCTTGACATTTACATGTTTGAGCAAAAATACATCTGCTGTTTAGCAAAACGTCATAATAAATGTCATTTTTAAAACATTGTCTGCTGCAGTTCTTGTAAGCAAAACACAAGCATCATTTCAATTCTTAGAGGGAAGTCCTGTTATATGACAGCCAAATGCATGCTGTCTCTTAAAATGCTGAGGACTGGTGCAGCCATTTGTAGAGAGCAAGTTAAAAAAAACATAAAATCTATATTTTACTGGCAGTAATATCTCAATTTAAAACCTTAACCAAAATAAATGGTGTTATTCCTATTAATTCATCACCTCTCAATAACGCAAGATAGAAAGAATGTGCAGGTTCATGCAATCCATTATATAATCTAAAAAGAAAGGAGAGTATATCTTTTAGTAGACATTAGCCTGGACCTCAAAAAAAGACTAAGTCTCTGTTTGAGCTCTGGTTCTGACAGATACATAGCATCTGGATTAGTAGCTTATTCACCCTGTATGGATTTTTCAGGTGTTAGAGGAGAACAATGCTACTTTTGCCTAGTTTAGTTGTTGCAGGGGCTGTCTCTTGCCTTTGGCAAGTGTTCTGGGGGACTGCTATGTCACTAGATGCTAACAGGTTGTCATGGTTTAACCCTAGCCAGCAACTAAGCACCATGCAGTTGCTTACTCGCCCCCCTCCCCAGTGTGATGGGGGAGAAAATCGGGAAAAAGAAGTAAAACTCATGGGTTGAGATAAGAACAGTTTACTAGAACAGAAAAGAAGAAACTAATAATGATAATACTAATAAAATGACAACAATAATAATAAAAGGATTGGAATATACAAACGATGAACAGTGCAATTGCTCACCGCCTGCCAATCCATGCCCAGTTAGTCCCCAAGCTACAATCCCTCCTCCCCACTCCCCTCAGTTTATATACTGGATGTGATGTCACCTGGTAAGGAATACCCCTTTGGCCAGTTTGGGTCAGCTGCCTTGGCTGTGTCCCCTCCAGCTTTCTCGCTGGCTGGGCATCAGAAGCTGGAAAGTCCTTGACTTAGTATAAACATTACTTAGCAACAACTGAAAACATCAGAGTGTTATCAACATTCCTCTCCTACCTAACTCAAAAACATAGCACTGTACCAGCTACTAGGAAGACAATTAACTCTATCCCAGCTGAAACCAGGACACAGGTAAACAAGCACTATTAGGTGGCTTTCAAAGATTGAGTCCGATGGTTTTGCTGCACCAATAAAGATCATGACAGAATGCTGCAAAATGGTTTCCTCTTAGCAGCTCTTTACATAGCTTTGAATGGTTAAAGACATCATTTTCTGAGCGCGTCAGGGACTCACTGCTATTATTGCTGGCTGTAGCCGGGGCAGTGCAAGAAGAGCATTCACTACAGCACCACTCCAGGCAGGAACTGGACTGAGAACAGGTAGTCCATATCCCATCAAGTCCTGCTGAGCTGCAAGTAGCTGTGAGAAGGGCAAATGGAAAAGTGGGTCCTTATTTCATCCCTGCTGCTATTATACAAATAAATCAATAAAGAGCAGAGGCTTTCGACCTCTAAACTCAAGCCAAAGTGACAGTGGTTGAAAGCCTTTACTGGGCTGACTGTTCAGTGACAAGGCACAAGGGAAAGAGTTTGAGCAGTATGACACTGGCTCCCAGGGGGCATACATCAGCACTGCAAGAGACTGACAACCTCCGAATGACAGCAAAGGAATGAGCAACAATTACACGGTGTTACAGGAGCTTTGGGTACCTCACATATTCACGGCTTCTGCAGTACCACTCTGAGAATAGAACGCTTGGGCTAGTTTTGCAACCTTCAGCCATTACTTCAGATAGCGAATAAAAGAGAGGAAAAGGTCTTAGCTGATCTGTCTCCTGGCACAAGGTGGCACCAGGCAGTCCAGTCCATCTCAGACCAATGTGACAAACTTCCAAAAGGTGTTTAATAATGCATTCCATGCTAGTTTGGCTTGACTTCAATAACCAGAAGTCTTCTGCACCACTGAGTGCATTAAAGTACCCACTAGCTGATCAGATCTGAATTTAGCAACATTGAAGAAACTCAACACAAGGGCCAGATTTGTCATCATACATAGGTTAAGGAAGCTGGAGAATCCTACTACATACCAAAATGTATGAATCTACATCTAGCCACAACATTGCATAAAGTATAAGGCTAGAAAGCTTTGAAGGAAAAAAAAATGGTCTTGAGTAAGGTATTAATTTGGGTTAAAAGGGAAGGAGGAAAAAAAGTAGTTATGTAAATTAGGAATTCTGGGAGACAGATATGCTTACAGTTAACAAAGCTGATCTAAATATGAAAGGACATATAAAAAGCTACTTGCCACTGCAGGCTTTGGGGTTTTCACTGTATATCTTGCAATACTTTGTGCTTGATTTCAAGATCAAACTCCTCTAGACAAAACACAGTATAAGAATTTCAGATTGTTTCTTGCAAGGAAAAGCTCTTAACTCAGGCAAACCCCAAGTGCAACCTGTGGAGCCAAACAAGAAGAACCACCTGTAACCTGCAGGACAGATAAAAAGAAGCATAAACATAATTGTGGGGACTGACTACCAGTGTCAGGACTGGAGATGCTGCAGACTCCATAGCTCTTGGTACCATGCTTCTGGCTCAGATATTCTCTAGAAGCAAACTCACTGTCACTGGCATAACACAGAAAGCCAGCTTGGCCTGGTCACTAATGTCAAGCCCAAGGCAGGGAGACTCAAGTATCTTTCATTCATCCTTTAGACACTGTGCATGGGCCCCATCCACATGTGTAAAGACATGCCAAGACAGTCTCTCTCTGACCTCTTGTGAAATACGTACTTCTGCAAGAGGGAAAAGGAATGATATAGGCCATTGCTCTGCATGTTCAGTGGATCACATCTCTGAAAAAGATAAAAGAATTTCCTGAAGGATTCCCCATCATCTTCAGAATAAAAGAGCTCCATTCTGGTATTTGTAAACAGGCACACCACCAATTATTGTTAGAAGTGATGTATTTGCCCTGAAACCTTATGGCTTAGTCTGTTATAATGAATCTAACAGTCATAATAATGAAAACTCCCACTTCTATCATAGCAGATGAAAAAGGAGAAATGCTGATACTATGAGAAAAAGGTTTATCAATATATATCTGACAACACACATTTATAAGCAATACAGATAATACTAGCATGCATTCCAATTCCCTAACTGTGTAAATCTGTGTTAATTAGAGCTACAAACAGTTAGCAGGGGAGGCCTGTTTCACAGCATCTGATGTTTATGCATGCTTTGGGGGCTATTTTTGAAAAGCTGAAGGCAAAGTAAGGTTATTTCAGGAACATTTCAGTGCGCAGTTTCTCACAAAGCTGAAGTGATTAGCGCTGAGGGTAATTTGTGTGGAGGTGTTTATCACCTTTGTGCTAGTATTTTTTACTACAATTTTTCTATTAATTCAGCAGTTTGATACTCAGCTGACACACTGAGGGCTAATACAATGGAAAAACAAATAGAATACTATGAATAAAGACCAGCTCAGAGTGAGGGCATTTCACTGACACTGTGAATCCACTCTCACTGAGAAAGGATGGCTTTTCTGACTGCTGTCTGGAAAAAACAACAGCAGACAGCTATGTTAAAACAAGTTGAACTAAGCATACAAAAAAATAAGTTAAATTTCTACAAGTTATTCAAGGCCATGTATTTAATAACTGGGTCTGGGAAGAATGTAAAATTGAGATGCAGGATCCTACCTTGTGCCATATTTTCTTCCTATAGCTTTCAAATGTCATATGAGTATAATTCAGTCAATTACATAATTGAAGATTGATAGTTTTGTCTATACAGTAATAGACTAGAAATCTAGTTCATGTTTAAATATTAAGAAATGTGCATCCTATTTGGAAGGAGAATCCTGTGTAAATTTTTGTGGAGTGATCCTAAAGATTTCCTTATCTATGGGAAAAGGCGAATAGGGAAAGGATACTAGCTAGTATGAGATACAGAACAGCCTAAAAACTCTAACTTAAGAGAATTATATTAAGTTCTAAATTGTGCAGTAGCTTTCCATGAATCAAGCCATGAATCAAGATCCATTTTAAGCACTCCTCAGAGTTAATGGTAACCATATTAATCAACATATCTTAATTAATTTTAAAAATTATTACAATAAACCTTTCAGACTCATGTCAAAACACCCTATTCAGATGAAACCCTTATGGAGCTGAACTAGACAAGAGAAGTTAACATTTGGATCACAGCTACAAAAACAAAAAAGTCACAAAACAAATGCATCACCCATATGCAGTTTTCTCAGAAGCACTCTGAAAATTAACTCCATCATTTGCAATAAGAGATATATCTTTTAGAAAGGTGAGCCCTGTGGAGTGCTGGTCCAGTTACTGTAACATCAGTGCATAATGCTTATAGCTCATTCCTTTGCACCACCTGAGCACAAAATCTCACAGAAGGTGGACAAAGCCTTCATTCCAGGTGTTGTAGTATAAACTGAATTAGTTTAACTAATGCTGACTTTCTGGTCACATTTCTGGATTATACTGCAGACCACAAAGTTTTAGAAACTGGGAATATGTTGCTCAAGTTCTGGTTTATATTTAAAGCAAAAGCCCTTCATTCATTCCCAGGCTAATTTATCACACATGCTGGTAAATTCCACTTCTGCATTTGCTGATACAAGAGATCTGGCATCTCTGATTCTGTGTGCAAACAGATTTCTATAAGCATAGAGTTCCTCAGAAATAATTCCAGAGCTGATTACCAGACTGCATTGCAACTCCCTGACATGCATAGAAGAAAGATTAGCAAGAAGTTTATCACATCAAAATTGTTTATATACTTTGTAAAAAAACCCAAACAAACAAAACAACCCTCTTTGATTGGGAGAGATTTCTTATGACTAGGGAATTAAAAGTGAAGGGAAATAAAGGCTCCCAAAGCTTTTAGTACAAAAGTGTTACCTTTAAAGATATTTTACATGAACGTGCCTATCCTGAATAAACAGAGAAATGAAGGTAATTTTTATCATTTAAAATAAACATTTTACAAAGTGTTAGAAAAATATTTTTCTTTCCTAAGTGTTCTGCTGCAGCAACTTATTTTTCAAATTCACTAAATTACAATGGAGAATAGATCAAATTATCAAAACCTAATTTGTAGTGCAGAGATCACAGTGAGTAATCTCACTTAATGAAGCTGTAATCAATGTCTGAGCAACTCCATTATTAGTATCATTACATTACTTATTTATGCTCTCTATTGCTAAACTCTTCACCATAAACAGTCTTCAAAGGCAAAATCTGCATAAGCTGAAACATGTATTACTCCAGAGTTTTGCAAACAACCTCTTGTTCAAGTGAAGTAGCTCTCATGCGAGACACAATGTGTGATCTAGAAGGTCAGGTTCAGATATTAGTTTAAGTCAGCCTGCCTAAAAGGATGTCAGTTTTGCCTTTTAACAACAAAAGCAGCTAAAACAGGTGGAAAATATTCTAGCAGTAGAGCTGTGATGGGAGTTCATGCTTGCTAGTGGTAATTACAGCAGCTTTCTTCAGGAGCATCTCTGCCTGGACCATTTCATATTGACTGAGACCATATGACACAGCCAACCTATTCTCCTTTTAGAAGGGATTCCATTTGTGAATAGGAGGATCTTTTTGGCTGAAATAATCCCTCTAAAACTCCACTGAAAACAACAGAGGAAATTTCAATGTTAGCAGTTAAAACATAGCCAAAAATAATAATAAAAAAAGTTAGTAAACAGTGGAGGTCTCGGGGCAAGTGTCTCCACTGCCACCCATTAAAACAGGTCTTTCATTTTTGCATGTCAGCTATAACTCTAAATGTTCAGCTACTACACTAGCACAGTCACTTAAGCCAGTGAAGGAATTTCTCAGGTATTAAATAAGCGGTGTCAGCTCAGTGCACTAAGAAAACCTGTGGTTTCCTAAACAGACTTTTTTTCATAGTAGCAGGAAGGGAGTATGGTCACTCTTGTTTATCAAGTATCCATTACACTAGTTCCACTCCATGGCACCTGTAGGGACTTAAGACAATGACACCCAGAACGCCTGAAGACCAAAGATCTCTCCAGCACTAGCAACAAAATACAAAAACAAGGGATGCAGAAGCAGCTTTGTGCCAAAACCTCTAGAACCCCCTCTTCTGAAAGACATAGAAGTCAAAATGTTTCCATAAGCTTGTAAACCCCTAAGAGTCCTCCTTTACCAAGTCAGAATATATAAAGCAGAAGAAATATAATAAGGTTTGGTTTCTATATTAAATCAGATAATTTTTTATTTTATTGAAAGAAAAAAGGAATTGCTTTGTTACAAAAGTATTCAATAAGCTGGTCAAGGCCTAGAGAAGGCACAGCAGTCCTACAGATCTATGGAGAAGTAATTAAATGTCTTCCTCAATTAACCTCAGGCAAAAGACTTAGTGTTTATTTCACAAGACTCAATTTTACCTGGTGATAGGGGTGCAAAGCAATATTTCACTATCTCCAAAAATAACACATTATTCCAATATCAGAAGCTATATCCTGTTTAGTGACAGAAAAATTGAAAGTTATCCTAGAGATCTATGCTGCTTAATACCACTGGTCTCTGTCTAGCTGAATATTAAGCAAAGGCTAACAAGGTATGGAAAGCTATGAAAAAGCCAGATCCCCCTATACACCACTGGAATAAATTAGCTGGTTTCAGCTGAAGAATGATACTACAGACATCTGTGAGAAACAAATGCACAGACTGAATTTTGCTTAAGTTAAAAAAAAAAAAATCAACTTCCATTGCTGCCTAGAAGTAACTTAAAGTAATTGCCTTTACTTGTACAACTGTATGACCACAAAGCTTTGAGAGCACACACATTCAGAATGTTTTAAAATGATAGCCAGTGATGCCTTTACAAATTCATGATGTGAAGTTTGGGTGTCTATCACCATAAGATCCCATGTTGCTACAGAACTGAATCTGCAACGTGATTATCTGGTTACTCAGTCTGCAGCCTCTAGGCAATATTAATGTTTACGCATAGGGAACTGAGACATGTTCTGACTCCTTCAGATTCACATGAAAGGAATTAGTTATAGGTGAAAAATGAAGGTTTTAGAATCGAAGCAGAAGGTTAGCTCTTCAACTGGCATGGAAGAGCTGGCTCTGGTGATACAGTTTAGCTATCTCCAGTTGAACAACCTTTCAAGTCCACATAGAACTGCCAAGTCTGAAAGGAGGGCAGGGTGTTTGTGGAAGTCAGCTTTCCTTTCATTCCAGACAGACCATGCTGTAAGTAAATTTTGTGTTCATTTGTGTGATAGAAAAATTACATATGTATTTACTTTGTATTATGCCATATAACACTAGCAGTAATTTCAATGACAGTGATGCCAAGTTCATACCAACCACTTCCATTTTCCAGTGTTCTATGTGGAAAGAAGAAAACTGTGATGCCAAGGTCAAGGTCTGGACTAACGGCAATCTTTTGGCAAATCCCAATTTATTTGTGGAAAAGCATTCATTTAAGTGATACAGTGTCTTGGTTTTGGCTGGGATAGAGTTAATTTCCTCATAGTAGCTAGTATGGGGCTGTGCTTTGGATTTGTGCTGAAAACAGTGTTGATAATGCTGAGATGTTGTCCTTATTGCTGAGCAGTGCTCACACAGAGTCAAGGCCTTTTCTGCTGCTCAC
>JANZLQ010000086.1:17396755-17424237 GCA_026212715.1 Elanus axillaris | reverse complement strand
CCCCCCCCCCCCCCCCCCCCCCCCCCCAATAAGCAGAGGAAGAATAGACTAATAGATTTAGTCTTTGGCTGCAGTAAGCCAAGACAAAAAGTAAGTAATCTACCTAATTACTCATAGTGCAGACATTGCTATGTTTTCCTGATCACATGAATACCCACCAGCCTGAGAGGAAGAGAAAAATTTAAAGTACCATTTTGTGTTACTAACCAATACAGAAGAGGCACGTCGGGCATGAAAAGGCCTTAAAAAAACATAGTAAGACACCTATAGGTAAAGACCTACTTGCTGTTCCAAAAAGGCTTAGCCATGCCACGTGGGCTCCTTTGGGAGAGCTCCCATAAATTTATGATACTGTGACAGTGAGACAGAACAGTAACCTCACTTTTTTGCTTACACATGGTTATTGCAGAACTGGTTGCAAAAGACAGGTTTACCAGAAGCTGAAGCTTGCTCAGAATGGTCTGTAACAATTCTTGCCATTTAAGATCTCTCAAATGATCACAGAGTGGCAATTTCAGACTCCACACACAATTTGGATAAGTTGAATAATCTCTCCTTCAACAGGATATCCTAAGTGGTCATTTTCACATCTTAGGTCAATGAAGCTACTGTGTCCTCCTAACAGATGTGTCCTTGTTTACAGTGAGGCTACAGGGAACAGATACCTAGGATGCTGCCAGATTTTATTGTCATATACATTCAGCTGTAAAACTAAATCAAAACAAAGGAACTTCTTCAGAGTTTCCCATCTAGCATGCCCCCAAACCCATGCCAACTCTATACTTCAAAGCTGCTCATCAGGTCAGCTAATGTTACAAGGGCATCAAGGGTTTGCTTAGGCACTGTTCTCACATAGCTTAAATAGGGTAAAAAAAGAGTAGATAAAAGCATGTCTTTCTGGTAGAAGACCCCTATAAGCTGCTAAACATGGGAAAATCCTCCCCCCCCCAACTTTTCTGCATTGGCACCAGGCAAACCAAATGGTAATACCAGTTGATCCCTATGAAGGCAGTAGTAAGGCTGTAGTTGTTTTGGTGATTTTTTTTTTTAACTAATTCTGCTTTTCAACAGGCTGGGTCTTCCTGTTCCTTTTGGTATGTTTTAAACATAGCCTGATTGAGAGACCTCCTAATTTCAGAGTAGCTATAGCAGTCATTGCTTCAGCAGGTAAACCAGCCTATAAGGAAATACATTTCAAGATCTCCAAGTCTGAAGAAAGTCTACTTTTGAACACCACATCCCCATATTTCCTCTCCTATAATCTTATATGTTAGATATTGCTTATGGAGAAAACACTCATGTTTCTCAAAAGAAATTGAACTAGGAGTATTTGCTTTGGACACTTATAGAAAAAAGCCTGCTTTTGGAGTGTTCTTTCCAACAACATGCAGCAGCAGCCAGCAGAGAGAGAAGCAGTCCTAGGAAAAAATGTTATCGGCTATGGACAAAAGAGAGGTAGCCCTGTAAACCTTTCCTAGCCTGCTTTTGGAAAGGATTATTTGGAAATTCTCTTCACTTGTACAGACAGCACAAGAGAAATATGAGGCAGAAGAAGAAATTGAGAGGAACCTATCTTAACGTTGACAGTAATATTCCACTGAGATCTCTTGCCCCTTTTCTGATGTCTTTTTAAGACTTTAACACCACTTCCATAAAGGTAAGATGCATCAGTTGCTGTGACCATGTAAGGTTATACTTCTTAATCAGCACTCCTGGCTTTCCACTATATCAGTGGGCCAAGCAGGAGAATAACTAAAATATTGCTCCCGTTTTTCACTGCAGATGTCTTTTCAGTAGGGACCTGGCAGCAAATGGTTGGTACAAGAGCACAAAAATCCCAAACCACATGCCCAGCCATACACTGCCACACCTACACACATCACCTTCCAGTGTCAGCTGCCTGCAACTCCTTAGGCTCTACATACTGGATAAAAAATTGCTAAGTGTGTTGCATAAACTGCTTTAATTTCTTTGATGAATTATTTTTCTTAGGAACATACCTGTTTTAGGAACCCATGACAATCAGGTGAGTAATCATGAGTTTTACAGGTTTAAACTACTATGTTATAGAATAACTGGAAATACTAACAGTTATCCTCCCATAGCTGTTTTCATTTGTATGAACAAATGTTATTCAAAATAGCCTTTGAACAATTGTCCTAGTTTAGCATAGCCAGTCATCACTGAATATATTCACGATGTAGTACATAACAAACTAGCCCTGTTATATGGTATTGCCATTGCTAGTAACAGCCCACAGCCTTTGTATCAAGTTTGCAGGGCCTCGTGACTGAGGCTTTTCAGGCTTACTCTATCTGAACTCATCTTGACCTGCCTGCAACTCAGTTTTAGCTTCATTTAGCTGTAACAGGAATTTTTTCTAGTTGACTAGATGTCTATGGCTAATTCATGTGAATTCTGTGTATCTTTGTAGGGCACTACCACTGTTCTATGACTAACATACTGTGGTACAGAGAAATGCAGCCTGATACAACATCAGAGACCTGGGGAAGTGTAGACACAGGATGCAATAGAAGTACAGGCATGGGATAAGGAGATGGGGCACACATTGGCACTGGCAACTCCCACAGCTATGAACAACTCACCAATGGTCAGTTAAAGAACTGCAGAATGAACGTGGAAAAACCTTGGTTTAGGAGTAACAAAGGGAAAAAAGAAATAGTATCTAACATAAGCAAAATGGCCATATATAGTAAATTTGAATGTAACATGGATCTGCAGAACAAGGAAGAAAAAGCAAAGGTGTGCAACTGTGTTGCAGACAGATAAAAAGAAACCCAAGTATAACCTAGGGTAACAAGTATATCCTAGGGTAAGGAAGAAACAACTATCAACAGGAAAATCCTACTCTTCCTGATGAAAGATTCCAGCTGCGAACAACTCACCTCAACACCCTCCACCAACACCAAAGTGAAACCATAGGCCATGGGACTTCAGGAATGGAACACCTGTGTCAGTGTAGTTTGCAGTTTGGTAGTAGACTGGTTTATGTACTTCAGATATAGTTACATGACAGTGATAACATCAGGACTAAAGCTAGGCTAAAGGGATTTCTAAAGAAGCACTGCATTGCACTGAGCAGCACATATGCAAGCTAATATAGAACTTGAGCTGAGTACTTCATCTAGTCCCACATCACACTGTAATCCTGACCTGAGAGTTTAAATAATAAAGAAACTCCTTTAGTGGACCATAACCAGAATTACTGCCCCGAAAGAAGGCTCTGTCTAATGTTATTGTCCCAGATAGATATCCTTGATTAATAACTTAAAAAGCAAGCTGCTTCTGGCATTAGCCATACTCAAGTTTTACTAGCAACAATTTTCTCTTTAGACTTGTACTTAGCTATTTCTAATTACATACAAGGCTTTTTTTCCAGTCAGATTAGACCCTTGCATATACACAAGGCTCATTTTACTCAGGCTTCCTGCAGTCTTGGTATAATCAGGGAGACAATATGAAGAAGCGGGGGCAGGGGCAGGGCAGGGTGGTGGAAGGAGTTTTCTCTTCATCACATGTCTGCAATCATAGGCATCAGGTAGTGCTAGTAGCAGAGGGGACACTGGTAGCTTTGCACCCTTTCTACCAGGAGTCTTTCTTTGTCACAGCTCTTAAATTACACAGCCATGGAAACGCTAGCTTAATTTGCTGTTATTCTACCCAGTCTGTTATGCTGGAAAATACAAGTTCTTTACAAGTCTGTTCCAGTTGTACTAACATAAGTCATATTACATTATGTAAAAACAATATTATATTGGTGTATCTAGGGCTCTACACCCAACTTCTTAATTTCTTTCCCTGGGAAGAGCTTGAGCTGGAAAGGTCTTCAGGAAGATTAAAATTGCTCTACTTGTTTCTTTATAAAAGGGAACTTTGGGAGCTAATTATATCTACAGTATGTTCCTTGTGCCTTCACAAGATAAACCATCACAGTTTTGTTAAGTGTCTCAATAACAATGGATCCATTGCTGCATAGCTATATCCATTTCTCAGACAAGAAAATCATACATTTATTGCTTCCTCTTCTTTTGGAATCATGGTTTAATTCTGATTAAGTGTTCTTCTCAATAAGGCATTACTGATAGCCTAAGTTAATCCTTTTTACAACTATACACATAGGGAAAAAATGTTTAGGAGACGCAAGTGAGGAAATAAAAGGCAGCTGGAAAAGCAATAGGGGTAAGTGACTAATGGACACATTCTCTCTGAATATATTCTCTGTGGAAGCTTTCTATTCCTGCTTAAGTTTGCTCTATGAGATGACATTCTCTTCACTCCCGCACATGCCCATTTGCATTTCACACACAGGTCTGACCAACAGTAACTGAGGAAGAGAAATACTATTATAGACAGTAAATGTGCAAACCTGACCTTTTCTCTAATTGGATAATGTCTCCTAAGACATTCAGAGTCTGATTTTGTTCTCAGTTACATGGATATAAATCAGGATGAGCTTCTTCCAAGATCAGAAGAATTATATTCTTCACCTTTATGCCTTCTGGTGGTCTATTACACAAAAGCATGCATGCCCTTTTGCTGTAGGTAGCTGAGACACTTGTCTGTCTGTAGCACATTGCCACTAGAATCCAAGATGAATCAGATTCCTTGATTAAGATACAGGGCAAGACTTTGATAGTAACAATTGATTTGTCCAGTCCCTGAATCACTAGCACAATGACTAGCATCTAAACTATGTCTTGGTTGTAGATGACATGGCACACAACAACATTGCTATGTAAGGAAGCCTATTCACGAGGATTTGCATTCTTCAGGCCAGCTTTTAAAGACTAGGTCCTGAAGGCAGTAGATAATTAAAAGGCTTTTGTAAACTGATGGCAATTAGCCTCCAAGTCATCTGTACTGCTTAACATGAAAGTTTATCTTTATAATTACTAGCTAGAGAAATAAAACTAGCATGATAGTTCCAAACAGAATTCCCACGGTTTTCTTTTGGGAGGAAGCTACCTTCTGGCTATAAAACTGATGGTCCACTAATGAGAGGCTTGGGAGCAGCATGTAAGAATATAAAAAAGGTCTCTTGCCAGAATTCAGAAGTTATTGTCTTCATCTCAGTTTTAACCTAGAAAAAAAAAATGTTTTTGAAAAAGTATTCCAATTAATCTTAAGAAACCCACCAAAACAGCATTTCTGATCAAACAGATGATGAACTCTGATATATAGGTAACCAATTTTCCTAGTTAGTCACAGGAAGCATTGCAATAGTCACTTTTAACAAGTGAAAAGTAAAAGACTTTCTGGGAACAGACACAAACCACTGAAGAAGTGCAGCATGGCGGAAATCCTGGTCCATAAGCTTGTAGAAGAATAAACATCAAAGCATTTTAGGGCATTAGCAAGTGAAGATGGATTAAATCAAAAGAATATTTACATATGAATGATATAGCTTGTTACACATTTATAGCAATGCATGGAATATTAATTTGCAATGCAAACCAACTGGGTCAGCTAATGAATGCCAATGAATGATTAACACCGCTAGTGACAGAACTGTATTTAATTGGTTTTAAAAAAGCTTACTTATTTGCTAAGTACTTATTGCACACTATAAAGATTTTCTAATCTCACTGTGCAACTGGTAAAAAGATCAGTATGGGGCAGGGAAACCGATCAGAGCAGGTTATGATCTTTGTATTTCCTTTTATACAAACAATGATTAGCTTAACCAACAAACAAACTTAGAAAATGTTGTTAGAGAGATGTGGAAGCTGGGCAAAATGCACGACAGTCAGCTGCAGCTTGTTCATATCTATCTAAAAAAAGACAACATTGTGGGGAAAAGGAATTTTCCTGTCGCATTTCAATACAGTAAGAGGCATCCCGATGATAACTGAAAGAAAAAATAACTCATCTTCCTTTCTCCGCCTTCCTGTCTTTCCCTATTTGTATGTTTAATGTATTTGAGAGCATCTTAATGAGTTTCTTCCACTGGCCTGTGATATAGGACAAAGCACAGGGTACAAGGTGACAGCATAAAGTACAAGTTATCTTAGTGGAGACAGATAGGTAGGTGACAGAGGAGGGAAAAAAAACCCAAAACAAAAAATCCAAACAAAAAAACCCCAACTGAGTAAGCAGTCAGGTGAAGAGCTTACCATGCAAACACCTAAGTGCAAACACCTCAGAGAGAGAACACACTAAGAATTAGAAATACCACCAAGATTAATCACCTTATCTCCCCCATAACGATAATCCATAGATACTGAACATTTGATAAACACAAGTTGAGAATATTTGCACCAAATTTTGCCTTGAAGGCCACTGCTTCCATCTCAGACCTGCAGAACTGCCCAGAATCCTACAGAGCATAAGGACAATAACAGCACCACTTCTAAAAACACTCAGTGACTGCATACCCGTTCTTACTGGTACTGAAGAATCTGAATCAATGACTAACCTTTCCATCAGCTTTGAAGCCCATTTGATGGCAGCATTCAGTCCAGGGGGCCAGGCTAAATCTAGTCCCAAACAAACCTCACAAGAAGCACACAATGTAGAGGGAAAGGCTGCAGCACAAATTGTTTTAATCTATTGGCTCAATGCTAGTGCACCAAGTCACTAGCATATATAGATACAGCCTAAGAGCAACAGGCAAAGAAAATAAGTTCTCTCAGAGGGCTTCCTGCAAGTTGAAATTATACACAAAAGTCACATAGAAGCTGGTTATTGAGACCAGTGCTAGTAACAGCTTGCTAGCTGCGAAAGCCAATGTAGAGACTAAAATTTATACAGCTCATGAAACAACAAGCAGGAATATATCTTCAGATGCATTTGCTTAGAGTAGTAACAAATTTTTCTTTAAACCAAACATCAACAGGCCCTCGTTTCCACTCCAAACCCCAAATACACATATGAATATTCCAGCATACCTAGAACACTACAATTGCAAACTGTGTTTCAAGCAATATGCAACAAAGGCAGCCCAAGATTATCCTTTCCTTAGGATTTATGTTAAGACTAATATAATAAAAATAAATATATTTATCCAACATAAGGATCTAGTTTATATTTTTCATATCCTAGAAGCAGATTCTACCCAAGACCCATTGTAGTAAGCATTAATTAGTAGGAAGATTAGGATTTCCAGTCACAGCCCCCTGGGACCATCACACCTGAAATGTTGTTTCAAAGAAATGCATCTTGAGGAATGCTCCCCAAACAAACACAAGAAAGTTAAAGGCACAACTCAGTATACCATATCACTAAGATTTTATCAAGTTTTGATCATGGTTTATTTAATATTTGTTCATGAGGTGCTCTCTAGCCATTTTTACAGAAAGGAAATAAGTTACTGGTATGTTCAGGGCAATAAAAAATAAGATTTGAGGCACAATTAAGGAAAATAGCTGAACACACCAAACACTTGAACAACAGAACTGTGCATAAGCTTCTACTCTATCTGCCCAGAAAATATCTCCCAAGGCAACTGGAGTTAACACATCCAACCAGTGAAATATCACTCAAAGAAATAAAAAAAATACCCTCCCCCTCTAAATAATTATACCTTTCATTCATCAGTGACATGCAGTGGTTAGGATTCATAAGATCAGATTATGAAGCTGTCTTTTCCACATTCTGCCATCTGGAAGCTTGTGATATCACACACCTCCATTCCTTTTGGTTAGGAGACCCAATAACACTTTACTGCCATCTGTTATTTTGGGAGTTCTTATGACTATTTCATGATCCTGCCAGAGTCCCACTTTGCTGTTATTGTTTATTATGGGGGGTGAACAGCTAGCTCTGACGTCTCTATGCGCGTAGCTGCACATCCTGTGATACCTGAGACATCTCCTCCCTCCAGAGGCTCTTGTTAGAGGAACACAGGAGCTCATAAATGGGGTGTGCAAAAGTAAAATTAAATACAATCCTTTGGAGTAAATTATGTGTGAACTTGATGATACCAGTTCCACTCATCCATGATTATTAAAATTTGCAAGAAGGTTGCTGTGGATGTGTCTTTGTCCAGCTCTAGGACATGGAAGAGAAAATACGACATTGCATTTTTTTAATATAGGTTGTGTTAAACCCCCCAGTACTTAACAGTAGATATGATGATTTTGTCAAAGCCCTCTTAGAGCAAGTGAAGTTCTGCTCAAAATTATTATTAAATTCCTTCTGGTTAAAAAAAAAAAAATCAACTCAAGAACAAATGTATTTAAGTATCTTGAGTATGCCAAAACAAGTAAAAGTGCATGGAGGGTTTAGTAGTTCATATGAATCTCTTGATAGAAACACTGTTGCCATAACAACAGCATATTAGAAGGATAGGGGAAATGCCAGAAACACATAACTTTAATAAAGAAAAAGATCTAGTTTCAGGTCTTCTCTATTATATGCTACAGCTCATTTACCACAGCTAAATAAGCACAGGCTGTACGCAATACATTTCAAACCAGCAAGCATCTACTTTTCTTTGCTACTCCTCACCTTTATCACATTTAAATACTTCAGAACGCATTAGTCATTATAGTATCCTTGTGAGGAAAGTGGCTTTATCACTGCTGTTTGGCATTAGGGTAAGTCAGAGAGTACCAATTAACCTGCCTCAAGTCATATTAGAAACCTACCACAGAAGCAGAACCAAGTTCCAGACTGACACAACAATATACAACCTTAACTTCAGGATACCTCTTCCCACCAGTGCTGAGCAGATGCCCAGCCCCTTCTCCAAGATTCAGAAAAGGTCAGACATGGATATTTTGGTAACAGAGAAAGTGATGTACTGATTAAGTGGTGTAGTGAGCATTAGGGATTCCCTCCTGCATTTGTTCCAATTACAAACCACGGTCCCCAGGTTCCACTAAAAAAAAAAAGCAGATTTCTTCATTTGCACAAGCTGTACTTATGTGGAAGGAAATGCCTGGAATGGGATCTCTCTTTAAGGGGACAATGATCTCTAGAACAATTTGTAAAGCATACATTTATCATCTGCATGACACTGCCTGGAAGAATTACCCCCCAGGACAAAGGATGTTGAGCTACTAGTAAATGTCATCTTTTGCATTTCTCCCTTCCCCTCCCTCTTTTTTTTGGTATTCCTCTGGGGGCTGAATTACTGTAGTTCTTTATTTCCTCAGAGTTCCTAAACGCTATTATTATTTCATGGATAAATCTGACTGAGCCCTATATCTTGCTTCCTGACAGGTTTCCGCCTAATCTTTCTGACATGGGACAAACTCTTATAAAGAGATTTTAATTGATTTTAAAGTTTTACATGTTGCATGAAAGGCTGCTTTTTAGCCACAACCCACTGTACTTTGTCTTCTGCCCTCAAACGTATTTAGGATGTCACAAGGACTTTAGCAAGCTATTCACTAGGCTTCTGTTGAATACTCCTTACAGCCATAGAAGCTTTATCTTCTGCCTGTCTTGTTGTTATGAAACTAGCCCCCAGATGGGGTTTAAGTCAACTCAATCATGCATTTCTGTTGCTAACACAGCTGGCTAGTAGGACACTGGTAGGTAGTAAAATCTGGGGTTAATAGTGCCTTTTACCTATAACACACTACTATGCTGCTGCTTTACAGTGCCACTAGAGAGAAGGATTAGTCAGTGACATGACACATAGCACCCAGGTACATGTCTGCTCATCTTCCCTGCTCCCATTAATCAGAGCCACAGGCAGTCCCAGTTCAAATCCCTGCTCCTCCTGGGGAGGTTTGACCCCACGTGTCTGATTTTTTAGCATATATGTCACTCTGCGAGGCTTTGCAGGTAGAGAGGGACACCACAGAACCTTTGCTAGGAGGACTTAGGTTGTGGTCCCTCACTCCAAAAAATAGTCTGTATGACCACCTATTGTCCCCTCGAATACAAGTTCATGTCTCTTTAGAAAATATGCCCAGCCCTACCTCTTGACTAACACAGAATCAGTATGGCAGAGCCAAAATCACTGCACCCAGTTTCATTTATGGGAGCTGACTATTCCCTGAGTCTCCCTCTCTGCACAACAGGCAAGGGGACCTCCACAAAATACCATGGGCCTTGACTGTATTCAGGTCACCCGACTCACATATTCCATTAGTGTAATGAAAACTTCATACTACAGTGTGAAGACAACCCCACAAAATCAGCTGGCAAATACTGTGTTCTGGACTAGCATAAGCCTTCAGATCATAGCCTTAAATTCAGGTAAATGGAGCAAGTACAGAAAAGCTTTCTTGAGTTGGAAGAAATTCTACCAAAGAGAAAACAATTGCTGAATGCTTTCTTCTGCAAATGGCATGGCAGGCAGCAAGTCATTAACCTCTTAATTTCCCATGTAGTTTACTTGGTGGATCTAGTCATTCTCCATAGGCAACTCTTCAGAGAGCCAAGGTCAAGCATTATTTTTACTAGTTACATTTCCTCAAATTACAGGAGTCCTAAATCCTCCATTTTTCATTTGGTGAGAGATCAGTGGGAATCTCTAAGGGTAGGTATAAACATCTAATCTCTTTGAAAATCTGAGTGATTCACGTGTCTTTACAATTTTTTTGTGTGTTTACTGAGACTCACTCAACATCAACAGAAAAATTCATTGTCAGAGCCAGCATGGTTTCCTTTTTCTAGACCTCTACTCTAAAGACTTTAAAGTACCAGCTTCAATACTTCTTTGTAACTTCTACAGTATTTTTTTTGGCCATTTGGTTTTCTTCGATGTAATATTTATCCCAGTGTATTTTTCTTAGCTTTTGCTACTACACTTGAACTTAAATAAATTTGCATTCCTTTTTTTCTTAATGATTACAAATACCACCAAGGGCCTGTGGCGGGGCAGGTGTGATGCCACAGACCAGGATTTTTTTTTGTCCAATTCATGAAGTTTATTGAGAACTAAGGTGCTTCCTCAAAATTACACACTGTCTGGAGTTCTGAGGAAAAGGGAATAACCTACATATTGCTTCAGCATCTTTATTTATATGTATTGTCAGTGTGCTAAGGTAAACAAGAGCACTGGGAAGACAGACGTTTGTGCAATGAAACAGTCTCTTTCAAATATCTTTCAGAAGGAACCAAAACTCCAAGAGCACCAAATTGTTTATCCCTTCTTCCCATTTCTTATGCAGGGCAGTCCTGGAAGAACACTCATATATTGGCTGGTAACATCATCCCTGGATCTTGGGCACAGCATGTTCCTGCTGCAGAAAACACCCTTCTGACCCTGATGAATGATTACAGAATAGCTCTGATTCAGCACTAACTTTCCTGCACTGCATCACTGAGCTGGAACACAAAAACCCTGCCTCTGCCATAGTCCACAACTCTTGGCAACCTCCACCCAGATAAAAACTAGTTGTTTTCTGGTTCCTCTATTAAAAAAACACTTCTGCATTTCACAATGGTAGCACA
This sequence comes from Elanus axillaris, assembly GCA_026212715.1. Lineage (NCBI taxonomy): Eukaryota > Metazoa > Chordata > Aves > Accipitriformes > Accipitridae > Elanus > Elanus axillaris. Next base: position 17,412,864 of record JANZLQ010000086.1, on the reverse strand, counting down.
CTAACTCCTTTATTCTCAGCAGATTCACTTTTACATAATAACCTTCTCTCTCCCCAGACAACAAAAAACTTGGTGTTAAATATCCAGTCTTGGAGGCTTTATACTTCTCCAGAATGAACAATTTCAAGTGGCAACATCTGAAGTTCCCATCTAAACCCCTATCACACTCCAGAACAATTAAGTCAACACATGCTAATTACATCTTTGAACCCTCGTTACCATGAATCCATCTAAAATAGTAGCTTTCTGAAAGATTTTCTACAATGATGTAATATACAGTGTATAAAGGAGATTAAACATCCTTTATTATACAGGAACAGTGAGCAATTATTACACTTTTTCAGATTCTTCCCAAGGGCAACCCATAAATTATATGATGCCTATTAAAGGAATCCATGGGTCCTCAATTTCTGCACACAGACTCTGAATTTACATCCACAACCCCACTTTTTAATATAAATTCAACTAGAAGATTTCATAACAATTTTCATGTAGATCATAGAAGGGTGCCAACAGATTAAATTATCTCACAGTCGTCATGCCTCCCTCATTTACACCTACTCTGAGCTGGGATAAATTTAAGACTTGCATACTGGGGCTTATTCTAAATGTCAGTCACCAACTGCTCTGCTCCTAGAGCAATCTGAGTCTTAAAAAAAAAAAAAACCAACCAAAAATCAACAGATTCTGGTCTCTTGTTTTCCCTGTATCTTTACATGCAATAAACTAACTGCAAAAGCAATAGGGAAGCACACAAGGTCACAAAACACCAAAAGGATAGTTTGAAAATGTTGCTGTATCATCAGCAACATTTGAAAGCAGTATTAGCATGAAGCAAACAGCAATTAGAAACATCCTTTCCTTATCCTACCCAGAGGCTGACTGCATCTAGTGTGATAAAAAAGGCACAAAATCTCCATTTCATGAACATAAGGAGCAGAGACCAGGAAATACATTCCAAGAGGAATAATTCTTTGTAGAAGTTGTAAAGATTTATAGATCCAGTACACTAACAAGATCTGCATCCAAGAACCAAAGTTTCTCCAGCTCTTGGAGGCCAGTTTTCCTCTCAGACTCCTAGCTTTCATTTTCTCTATAGAATAAAAGTCTTTTAAAGGGAAAACTCTGAAGGCTCAGTAAACAGAAGGTTAAGTATGATCACAACACTTAATTATGTTTTCAGTCTGCATCAGGTTAAAATGAAGGAGGCATTCCACACAACATTAGAAAGGTGCAAATGCTATTCCAGCCTTGTAGACAGAAACATTGATTTGATCATTTTGATATTTTCTTTAAAAGAGGGAGAAGAAAGAACAAGACTGAGACCTCAGCAAGAAAAAATGATCAGTCATTTAAAAAAAATCTAAGACAAATTAAAGAAAGCAAAATACAAAGATAGCATATAGTACTGTGTATGTAGAACAAATGAACCTCAGAAGAATTGGGAGAATTTTCAGGTACATTTACATACCTGAACCCAACAGACATCAGTTCATAAATGCAGATCACCCTCCAGCACCTACAAAATTAACAAAATAGGAGCTGGAAGTCTGACCAAAGAGCTACAGGTATATTATTAATCACACTTCAGTGCATGTGTCCTGTAGGACATACAATGTGAACTCAAGTCCCCATCTCTTCCTCGCCCCTTTGAGGTGGGGCACAGGTACTCTCTGCTCAGCTCTATGACACATTGACTTGCTCTGTCACAAGGCCTGGACATCTTCAGGAGGGTTGTTTATGACTGGCAATCCTCTCAGATGATCTTTACCTCAGTTTCCAGTGCCTCCTTACACATACCCCATGTGTCCTGTAGTTGCAAAACAAAAAAAGGAATTAAAACATCTGCATAGAGTGGGTAGGAATTTTAGGATTTCTTTAGCAAATAAGCTAGCATCTGGATTATGAGGAGGAATCCTGCCATGCAAACGCTCCTTGACTGTAGGGACGCAGAACGAGATACCAGATGCCTCTTCAGAATATGTAGTAAAGTCAGGTGCTGTGCCCATACTTTAACTTAGAGCTTCTTATGGAAGGTTTCTTATCAGTTTGGATCACAAATGTTGTTGTCCTAATTCTTCTGTACTCATGCAAAAAAAAAAAAAAAAAAAAAAAAAAGAATAGATCTATGCTATTTTACAGATGGATAAATCAAGGCACAAAAGGAAACTTGGGTCCAGGGTTGAGAACAGGATACAGATTCCCTGTCCCATGGGGCTCAGTCATGCTTTTTTCCTCATCGGGGATCAGAGCAGGCCTGACAAGGTGCCACACTTGCTTTCTCTACAACAAACTATGAGACCTTAGGCAGATATCGATTAGACAACCAAACTGTGGGCCAAATCCTCAGATGCAGAGATGGCAGCAGCCCTATCCAGGCAGTGCTGACTTCCTGCAGGCACAGCCCTAGGGACCTCTGAGGCACTTCTGGATCACAGATTTGAGATATGAGCTTGACTTCACAAGAGATAAACATCCAACATACCTCTGCACAGACAGAGGAAAGGCAGTGGTTTCCATGGCAACACTCATCTTAAGAGCTTTCAGTTCATCCACCCTGCTCCTCTCAGCCCCATATCCCAGGCATGCATCTCTCCCTGTGCTCATCACCATGCTCACAAAGAGTACTTAGGGATGCACAGCTGTCCGCCTGCCTTCTACCTGCAGGATTCCCATGTGTACCTGGGAAGGCAGAGAGGCCTTTGGGGATGTGCCTGAATTTTTCTAGACACAATGAGCAATTAGAAGAGGAAAGCTTCAGTGGGCTTGAGAGGATGGAGATATTTTAACTGTGAGCAGTTCAAATTCCAAATGTCATATCACAATAAAACACAATGGTCTTAATATCCATGTTAAGGTCCCACTGATACAACAAAACCGCCAAAGCAAGGTACAATCAGTGCTTTGAAATTGTCAAAGCATGTCTCCACATACTATTTGTTCACTCATACTAGTGCCCAAATTCTCATTCCTCTTTTCCTGTAGTAATAGGGGGTTCTAGCCACACAAAAGGGTGAATAGAAAAACCTTCCAGTGTCTCTTTTTATGTAAAGTATGTGACACTGTCATACATAGTGCATGTTTCTACACATAGATCTGGGTGGACAGGCAAAAGAGGACAGAGCCCTGCCCCGGGGTCCAACATGCACAGAGTAGTTCCTGGGTCGTGACACCTTTTTCAAGTTACTGATACGACACCATTGCTCTGTTTCCAAAAACTAGGCATGTGTGGAAGAAAAGAACTGGTCCCCTCTCCTCTGCAAAGTACACTGAGACCTCCTGATGGAAAAAACACTAAGTATTATAAAGTTGATGCCTTTTACATAACATCCTGCAAATTTATTATTTGTACAAAGCAATGCTTCACTTCCACATAAAGAGCATGTGTTCCCCAAACACCAATTCATGTCTCAGTCACTGTCAGAGTTATCACTTTTTACTACACAAAGTTTGCAGTGTATTTCTTAAATTGCCTGCAACTTGGCAAAGCTAAGTCAAAGGAAGTTTATGTTGAAGCCCCCTTTCCTCCCATAGCTCTGCTACCTCTAATCTCTTGCCTACCTTCCATTAGAAGTACACCTTGTGGTCTGCTCCCTCCCCAACTCCCAGTGACTCTCTTGCCTTTATTACTAGTTGTGTGAGGAATAACTACAACTTTTTCAATATCTATATTTTTAAAGGAAGCAAAGTGGCTGGGTGTGCAGTCAGTAGACTGTAGATTGAAAATGCAGTAATACCCCTGCCCAGTCTGTTTCAGTGACTTTGATTACACAGCACGAGACAATACCACACAGCATCCAGCTATAAGCATGATCAGCAGCGCCATACAGAGGCATCTGCCACTGCCACCACTTGCTGCACTTCTGAGGGATACCAGTACTCACAACAAAATGGCAAAGTCTGGCAAAGCTCATATATCATGTAGTAACACCCCTGGAGGGGAGACAGCAATGTCTACAGTAAATTCACTTTCAGCTCTGAATTTCCAATCTTGCAGTGTTGATCTCTGAATACTGATGCTGTAGTGTGGGAGAAAGAAGGGGAGGTGCCTGTCATATGCACATGAACAAACACATGGTAATAAATATTTTCTTGGGATAAAAAACTCAGTCTAACAAAATAACCAACAGCAAATCACAGCTGAAAGCAAATGTTAATATACTAGTTATTTCCATAGCAAATCAGTTCACTATTTTCACTAGTGTGTTGAGCTTAAAGCCCATGACTAGCAATAAAAAAAACCCAAACAACAAAACTCACCCCACCTTTCCATAGTACAGGCGAGTACAGAGGTTGCATTAATCAGCACAGTCAAAAGTCACTGAAGACTTGCTTTGTCTCAAGAACTTGCCTTCCAAAATACAAGCAATGCATCTTGCAAGCACAAGCAGTACTTGAGGCAACAAAGCTAGGGTACCAGATTTTGGTATATAATAATTTATACTGGTAGATAATGCTGAGTAATTTCACGATTAGCTACACATGTGTTGTTTGGGATTGGTAAAAAGGATATCTCCTCCCAAATCAGCATATTAGATGTCAAAGTTTCTGCAAATCATTAAAACCTCAGAACATAAAATCTCTATTTTTCACTTCTTCCTACTCATCTTATGGCACTGCAGCTCCCATCCAGATTTGATCTTTCAGACAGCATAACCACAGCTATTCTGGAAAAAGTCAAAAATATTTCATATCTCCTCTAACTTCAGTAAGAATAATACAGTATTTGCATACTGTGTCATAATGACCTGTAGCTTCAATCTTGCAAAAGAAGTACCATAAACAGAAATTTGAATGCTATAAACTTTGTCTATCATTTGCTTCCAAGTAAAAGGAATATTTGTTGCATTAATAAGTTTAAGAGGCCTCAGTTAGGGGCTAGACGGACAAAATGCCTGTTCTATATTTACACTGAAATAAAGTGGAATGGAGCAGATGCAGACTTTTATTGATGAGAGCATTCAGCTTTGACATCTTAGTTCTACCTTTTGCTTTTCAAAAGTTTTACAGTACAATCAAAAATTGAAATAAGATAGATAGCATTATTTATGAAAATTATTTTTGTCTATCCTTATTACTACATTTTGATAGTCAAGATTCCTCTGAAGATACTTACTCAGAGAAATCAAATGTTGGTATTAAACAGGAATAAGATTTTCTAGACAATACATCTGCCACAAAAAAAAAAAAAAATTAAAATCTACACTCCCCTCAACCCCTTCCCACTCACACACAGGTTTCCCAACCAAAAAGCCCTGTTTGAATATCACAGGCTCTCATACACAGGCAAGCTTCAAGTAGCTTGCAGGAAAAGGCTGCAGCTTTGCACCACAAAGTACACTCCTTCACTAAGGAGCATCAACTGAATGGGACAGGAATGGGCAAAGATGATGCATCTTGTTACAAAACTTTTCATGGCATGACACTAAACATTACAAAGAGCAGAGAAGTGTCTGTAAATGCCAAGTTCAGGAAAAACTCACTTAATTTGCCCCTAGTTTCTGCAATGTAGCACGAGAGAGCTACTTACATGCAGTTTCACCACAAAAAACTATTTGCAAAATAAGAGCACCATGTAAGATGGGATATGAATTACAGGGAAGAAATAGCAGCAAGAAGAGCATTAATAATCTCTGCAGGTGCTGTTAATTTGATATTTAGGAACTATTCTACCAATGCCCAGCACCTTCCCAGAGCAGTACATACACTGCTATGTCAACTTCCAGTCTGAGAACCTACATTTTCAGAAAATAATTTTACTTCTTGAAATAGGTTGAATGACAAATTTATGGTGTCCTCAATCACTTCCACATTACAAATTTGCATTTGTATGGTATTTGACAACTCTGGCACAAGAGCTCCTAACGTCATACTAACAAGCTTTTTATATTAGGTCAGATTCTCCTGTGGTAAAAATTTGACACAGTCCACAAAGAATGTCAGAACAGGAGCTAAACCAATTTATATTAGCAACGGACTAAGGTCTAACATTTTTCATGCTAGAACTGAAAGTAATTTAGGGCATTAAAGAAAAATCTGTTGCTTCAACTCTCTTCATATTCTTGTTTCTGCTGGTTTTCTCTTCTTCCTTACTAGCTTAGGTCTGAGGTAGTACTTTCTACAGGAAGGGGGGAAAAAAATCGCAGTCCTTTCAGTTACATTTGACTTTCCTCTTTCAGAAATTGCCATAATTACTAATTGTGATTGTGCACATATCAGCATGTTTTCTTAAGAACATGTTCTGTGTGAAGAGATAAGCTATCTCCCTACCTCATGCACTCACCTACACTCCAGCTCCATTATAAAAGCAAACATACTTTTTTTTTCAAAGCAGCTGATGAAAGTCTTGGGTCCCATTCCCTGGCAGCCACACTTGATAAATTACCAAATCATACAAGCTTCACCTAGTCTGTCTGCTCTACTTAAAGTAGTTTAATATTAGAGAACAAAAAATAAAATTTAAAAGTCTTATGAAATAAATGCAAATCTAGAACTAGATTATTGGCCCTGGACAGAAAAAAAAAAAAAAAACCACAGAGTATGAGATTTCTGTATTTCAGATTAGACACACATTGGTTCATATCATTTTGACTACAAACATTCAATCTCATGTCAGGTCACATGGGGAAAGAGGGACTTCAATAGACAAAAAAAATCCACTTAAACCAGCTATTGTCTGCATCTATTCCCCAAAATTCTGATTATGGTAATATCTTCCAGATCTAAGCAAGGACAAAAGAGTATTTAATGTAATACTAAAAAAACAAAAATAAAAAAAAAATTGGGGGGGTGGGAGTGGAGAACCAAAACAAACCACCACAAAACAGTCAACAGTGAGGGGGAAAAGCACCCAGAGGACAAATGCTGAGGGAAAAAAATTCAGGAAGCTTCAGTGGTTTGAAAGAATCTAGTGTGCAATACCACACATACATGCAACCACTTTCCACCTAAACCTTTCTTTTCTCTCCCATTTTGCACTTGCACAGAAAGATATAAAAAGATACGCTATCATTGGAAATGGGACTTACGAATACAGAACTGTGCACAGAAGTATAGCTCGTCATTTAACATATAATACTTCCTGAGTCAGATCAGAGGCAGGAAAATGTATTCCTTTCTCCCTCAATGGGGCAGAGTTCACTGAAGCCCAAGGGAGCCCACTGATTTCGTTGGGCAACAGGCTGGACCTACAATCATTGGTAATCATGGTAGTACAGTATCTGCCATCATTGACATGCATCATTTACTTCCAGGCTTCAAATGCATCTTCCACTTGGGAAATGACGTCTCCCTGGGTTGCTGAAGCAAGCTGAAAAAAAGAAAGTTAATTAAACCAAAAGCCAGGTTCGAGTTTTGACCTCCACTTGAAAGTGTTTGCTTCTCTGCATGTACCTGAGATTTCTCACTGACTTACTGGCAAACACTGACTTTTCAGAAGTTATCTTTATTTGCAGCCTTCAAAACAGCACCTGGGGACTGACTCACAAGTTCTCTGAGCCATTTACACCTTCCCCCAACCCTGCAAATAAGACTGTTCTTTGTGAGGCCACTTCCTCTTGTCTTTTCCTCTGAAGCAACTGGAATGGACTGGCTGTGACATTCAGCTTTGAAATACTGTCACTCATCAGGGGTCTGTCAACACAAGGTCAAGCCTTAGCATCTCTTATTTTCTCTTCCTTGTTTTCTTTTGATAGCAGAGATAGATGTGAGCTAATACTTGCCATGACACCAACTTACCTGGAATTGTCCATTTCCTCAAACCACTGCTAAGGGAGGCCATTTGAATAGATGCCTACGAAAACTGCTAAAACCAAAGGGTTTATGTCTTGGAAAATGTGAACAGCAGGTCACATTTCTGATCAGAAGAGCTAAAAGCTAAGGAGGTATTCTCTCTTGGAAGCTTACATGAAGCACAGCAGTGATAAAGAAACTGTTTTGTACATGACCTTAAATAACTTTAAAACAAAATTCTGAAAACAAATTTAAAACATTGCAGTCTACAAACAAGAATGAATTTGGCTGCCCATGAAACACTTGGATGATGCACAAATTTAACACGCATGTATTTCACTCTGACTTAAGAGCAATATTCTAGTTTCCAACAATTTTAAGACCTGAGACTTGGCAGACAATATTGTTTACTGATTCCTCAAAATGCAACATGATGCTAGCTAAACAGAGAAATACATTTATGTTGTACATCAGAAGGAGGCTGGATTGTAGTATTTTTATTTGATAAAAGCACCCAACACTGCAAAAATCTGCACCTCTGCTCCATATATGCTTGCAGAAGATATGAAATAAATCAATAAGCCAAACCCCACCTTTACTTCCAAACTTCCTTAAGGAACTTGGCTTCATTGAGTGGTTTCAGAGTGCAGAAAGAGCCTCTGTTTTTTCCACTAACTCATCTTATCACAATGAGGTCAAAGTTGTATGAAAAGAACACATAGTGCAATGAATGGTCTTTCTTGTATTTCCAATGATGCATCTAAATCCTGATCAAGAAAACACTGTTGAGTCTTCATTATCATACTCATCTCTTCTCAATCTGTTCTTGCTCTTCTCAGCATTATAAATAAAGCCACTTGATTGTAATAGGCTGAGAATAAGAAAGTGATTATGAGGGATAGGAAAAGAACAGCTGATGGCAGAAAGTGGAGAAGATGGGGCAAGAGGAGACTGTAGCAGTAGTAAACACAAGAGACAAGAACAAGGCAAGGTACACTGAGCCCTGGAGTGGTTTCAAACACTACCTGGTGCAACTGTAGCTGACACTGCTGGCTGTGTAGGGCAAGCTGGCAGAAGGATACCCTCTCGCAGACCAGGGTACTGCAGCAGTTATGAAAACTCTTACCAGGTCATGAATCAAAAAGCTATTACTTGTCCCTGTATATCTGGGCACTGAACCCCAGCTGGCATCAACCAGCTTCTCAGACTTTGAAGGCAGCAGCCCAGGATGTGTATATGCAGGGAATGAACCTGGCAGCCTGGGTGAGAAGACAGGAGGTAGAGAAAGAAAGGAAAGGAAATCCAGATCAATGATATTTCAACAGCTAGACACTGGCACAATATTCCAGAGTTAACTGCTTTCTTTGTAGAAAAGCCATCTGTCAGTTTGCTTGATGGCCTAATTCTCCCCTAATTCAACCTGTTAAGTTCTATGTTAAAATTCTACTGAAGGTATTTTTGGTGTTGCAGCTGGGGGGAGAGAAGATTGTTTTGTTTTGACATGGGAAGAATAGATACAGCTTTTTATTTTTTTTAAAGCTGCCATCATAACATGAATAAAGAAGTAGATTTTGTGCCTTAGCCTGCATTATTCTACAGTTTTTGTAAGCCACTCAGATTTCCTAATATCTTAGAAGAGAGGAACTAAAAAAGCAGCCCTCTGGCCTACTATGGCCCATAAAGGGTTTTCATATAGTCAAAGAGACTTAAACTATGGCCTTCAACAATGGTACTAGCTGATATTTGCTATCCCTACTGTGGTACCTGCCACAGGATTTCTCCAAGGGATATAGCAACTCTTCTGCATGGAATGACTCAGAAGCAGCTCCAGGCATCCACTGGGAACACTTGGGGTCACGACTGGGAAGGCCAAACACTGGAAGATTTGCTGGCTCATCCCACCAGCTGCTCTGCAAAGGCCACAACACCACCCTTCAGCTGAAGACATCATAGACATCCCAAAAGAGACTACTCATTCTTTAAAAAAAAAAAAGCCACAACCCCAACGCCCCCCCCCCACACACACAACAACCCACATCACCACACACAAAAAACCTGAAACAAAACCACCCACATGAACATCCCCTGGTGTAAAGGTGTGCAGGCATGGGGTGATATGGCATACACTGAAGATCAAGGTTATAAAGAACTCTCTAATGGCCAGATAAAAATAAATACAAACCCAGGAGCTGGGTAAAAATAATTTTAAGAGTAACAAAAACAACAGCTATCCAACAAGTGAAATACACACCATATATATAATAAATTTGGATGTGATGTGGAGATGCAAGAGAGTCAAGAAAAAGCAAAGTATAAAAGCTTGTTGGAAAACACTTTATAAAAATACAGTGTTCCTCCCAGTGATGATGATCTGTGATGGTCCAAACTCCCTATAAACCCTTCACCCTAGCCTGAGCCAACCTTAGGACCCAGAGAGACTATGGAAGGGCAAGTATAACATCAGAGAACAATTAGGTACTAGGAAGTATCAGTGATATTTTCCTAGTAGTTGTTAAACACCACCACCACCAGTGCTCTTGTGCTTCAATACTGCTTCGAGAAGAGGCAACACAGCAGCCATCTATATAGTACGGATTTAATAGATTCATTCCCCAACCAGCGTGCAGCAGAGTTGGCAAAACCCATTCAGGAAGAAACTTTAGAAACAAGGGAAGAAAAGCTGAATGGAAGCTTTGAAAATAACTTCTTCTGGATGAAGATGACACCAACAATAAAATGTGATGAACGAAAGGGCATAAGGTCAAGTGTTAAAGGAAACCTGCAGCCATTTCTCTCAGCCCAGCAGTCTAAGAGTTTGTAAGACAGGAAATCAGCTCAGACTGTAAACAAACTGTCAAGTGCAAAGTTCCTTCATTCTTTTAAAAAGAAAATAAAAAAGGGACATCATACTTTGAGCTTATTGGTAGCTATCTTCAGGGAAAAAAAGGGATTAACAGATAAATTACAATTATAGTAAGTATCCTATAAATGCTGTATTGCTCTTTCTCCATTTTATCCATGCCAATAATCTTCTCTTACTCTTACAGACTCAAGCAAGTTTCATACCTGTTTTCTGCTGAGCACCTTAGACAACTAGTAGATTTACCACTTTGCAGCCAACATAACTATTTTATGGCTGTTAATTTATTACTTTATAAATTGCCCATTGCCAGGGCATGAAGAACTTTTTAGCATCCTCTCTATAGAAAATGGCTTAATACCTGTGAGTGAAAACTTCAAATCAACTTCAAACACAGAGAACTCATGTGTCATGGTGTCCCCTCAACAGGTATTTACTAATTCCCTAGTGTATTTCTAAACAGTTTTATGTTGTGACTTGATTATTTGATTACATCTCCCAATATCTTCATTCCTCAGAACTAAAAAAACAGTAATTGTTTTTATTTACTGCAGCATCTCTCTTGCCATTTACTGACAACTGCATTGAAAGAGACAAATTAGCTAAAAAATATTCTCAAAACTCTAGTTCGTAAACATGACGAAATGAGCAGTGATAAGGGTACCTACCCAGAATAGTATGACATTTTTAAAGAATTGCTACTACATGAACAGTCAGGCACCAAAAGATCCCATGGTAAAAATAAGGCTCATCTTGTCTCACTTGAACAACAGTTATAGGACCCATATGCTCCTTTCTTTACAGCTTAATGCCTAATAAAGCCTAGTGTGAATCCACTAGGCTTCACTGAACTTCTACAAATCTTGAAAACTGATGGACATGTTACCTCATACTTCTCAAGAGAGTAGCAATAGGAGATTTAGGAAAGTTGGATAACAAAAATGAGAACCAGCACATCTCCCTGGATGTACTTGTTTTTCCTCTAAACACACTATTCTTCCACTCACAGGAGCACCTGTGATTCAGCTTAATCTTAGGAAATTTATAAATTGCCTGCATGAAATGAAATGACAATACTGCTCTGTCAATTAGATCCCATTTTTCTGAGCACACTGATCAGAACAAATGGCCAGATGTTTACATGAGCCCCATCTGGTTTGGATTCACTGGCCAAAGAGAAGTAATGCAGGTAGAATAGTATTTCCTTTCATTAAGTATAAAGAGCATTATTCATCCAAAATATCTGCCTAATATTTCTCTCAATGTATTTTCTTCATTTTGCTAAAACCATCTTATATTAGCTTGACGTCACATGGCCTGTCATCACTGCAATTTTTACCATAGCAACCCATTATCTTACACAGTCACATGAACTAAAGCTGAATGTGGCACTGTCCCTATGCATATGAAGTTTTAATTTAGGTCAGTATTCAGTGCTGCCAGCTAACCAAGGGCAGTCACAGGCTGCCTCTCATATCTAGAGCACAAGAAGAGGTGCACAGTGTGTACCAGGGCAATTTATATAAGGAGGTGTTTTTACAATGCCACAGGGTTGGAAAAACATTATTTATACCTCTCAACTTAATCTTCGGATTACTTTTTTCCCCTATCATAATCACACTGCCATTTGTAATGGAAGGATTTGTGGATAAGCCTCATAGGGATGCTAAGGGCTTCGATGTACGTACAACTGGAAGAAAAAAATTCCTCTCAAGTCACCTAAACAAAAGGCCAGGAGCAAAGCCTTTAAAACACACTCCTGAAAACCCAGCTGCCTTATTCTACTGCTCAAGGGAAGCAGGTAAGTTTTAACTTAGAGACCCAACCAAACTTGTATCTTGCACTGTAAAAATTAATCTCAGTAGTATAAAACAAACCCCGGAACTGGAAATCCAAATCCTGCAAACATTAAGGAACATTTTTTCCCTCTGGAACTTCTGTAAGATGACATGAGCTGCCATGTCTTTTCAAGACTAACATGACAGGAGCTGTGGGACAATATAAGCTCAGCACCAGCAACCAGCTATAACAAGTGAGAAGGCATTTGGCTGAGCTCAATACTGTGAGTACTTCCGCTTGTCCCACAGTAGCTCACTATTTGTTTATAGTTGGCTCATTGCACCACTGAAGGAAGACTGGGGAAAAAAAAAATTACTCAAAGGACAGCCACAAAGCAAAGTGAACCCTTAGCCATGGAAGAGGATGAAGTGAAACCTATTAACAAGGACTGAGTCACTAGTAAGTAGTTGGAAATTGAAATTGTTACACAGAAACAAAGTTACAAAATTTAAATTTTTTTTTTCTGATTTTTGGCATGGAAAACAAATTAATTCCCAGAAATGGTAAGAAAGATTTCATACTATGCATACAATGCAATGGGTTGCACCACTCAGCAAAGAACATCACAGTTGAACTTGTCTGAGGAGTGGGCAGGAGGAGAGGATGATCCGAGCATGACAAGTTGGTTAGCCTGACCTCAGTGTAAGACTTCAGAACAAAATTCTGAGAAGGGAAAGAGACAGAATAAACAATATATAACAGAATATAATTAAGAGGTGAACACATTTCCAGACAGTCATTTGAAGAATCAAAAGCAGAATTCTTAAGTAAATGATCCCTAGAGAGTATCTCTCGGACTTCCAATCCTCATCATGCCCAGAGCCAGTGAAGTGATTTACTTACCTTTCCTACATACCCCAAGTAGAAAGCAGACCACCAATTCTGGTTTTTGGGCAAATTCTCAAAAAGCAGTCTCACACTAGAAAATTCTATAAATCCCTGTTGCTAGGGAGCCCTATGGGCTTTTGGTTGTTGTTTTGTTTTTAAGCTTCATTTCCTTTCCAATTTCTCCTTCTTGATCCTTTTAATCACAGTACAATCTACAATTAGCAAAGTGGTGCAGATGAGTGCTCTCCATTTACAGAAAAAAACCCAACTCTTAAAAAGCCTTAGCAGAGATTTCCAATCTCCTGTAACAGTGTCTCCCTACTCAGAGCACTTGGGTGTCAAGTGAGCTTTTAGCTGAACTCCAGATAAACCAGAGATGCAAAACCAGTAATATCCAGCTAGAGTACATGCACTGGGTAAAAGAAGGTAGAAAATCCGAGACACACTAGATAAAGATTTTTTTAAGTATGATAAGATCTAAATACAATATTGAGTTACATACAATGTGTGGAAGCAAAATCAGGAACACTTCAATCTACTAAAAATGAATTTAAACAAAGAAAGGCTCCCAGGAAATGTCCTGCTATTTATTCATTGCTACATTGATCCACATGGCTCCATAATCCTCCAAGAAACTACAGCTAATGTTGTTAGACCCATATTTTCTACTGAACCTCCTCCTCATTTCTTGTTCCTGGGCCCTGCTACAGGGGACATGTAGAAACACACATGGAGTTTATTTGTTGTTTTTATTTTCAGCTATCTTTGATACTGGCCATAACCAGATTCTGACCCAGCATTTCTTATAAGTGACATAGTCCTCAGCTGAGATCTCAACTTGAATAGTATCCATTTCCTGGTTTACCTAAAAGCTATATCCAAAAAGTCTCTTAAAAACCTGCATGAGTCTTAAATTGGTTGACAAAAAACCAAAAATGTGCTCCTTACAGGTTGTTTGTACCCTCATCAGGCTGCTGCTCATGACACCAGGCCAGAAATTGCGGATTCTTACACTTAAGATCAGACTTTGCAGTTCAAAGGGCCAAATGTCATCATAATGCTCTAGAAGTGTCCCTGTAATGCTGAGTAAATTATATTACACTTTCTGTAATTTACTACTGTGCACAAAATACGCTGTATCTGGAAAACACAAAATCTACCCCTCTGGTTAGCAGTTTTTATAGAAGTTAGTGTGTTGGGGGAACTCTTATGGAATGAATGCTTAAAGTTCAACTCAAAAGCAGACTTTTAGTTTTGACTAATGATGACATCTCTCTCACAGTAGCAAAGACAAACCCTTTTAGCTCTTTTTTTTTGTGTGAAGTGAGAATATAATCAGTAGAAGAAACTTATAGCAGCACACTGAATTGTTTTTTCCCCTGGTCATAGCTATGCAGTATTAATAGCTTTGAGATTCCAAAGTAAGACTAAATCTGTAATTATGGAACATACCTTCCTGCTCTTGAGAAACACTGCTGGCTTACTTTGGTACTCAAACTCCTCAGGAGCATCAATCCAATCCTCTGGCCAGATTGCATTCAGAGTGGTAAATAAGGGTATCAGGTGGCATTTTGCCCAAAATAAATGCATCTGTTTCTCTTGAACTTCCAAAGTTAAGCAGGTAGATACCCTTTATTACTTGCTACACTTTCTCATTCACATGCAGAGCATGCTGCAACAGCCAAGCTGGGAAGATTTAGGAAGGTAGACACTGTTGTTTTTAAAGTTACACCAGATATAGGTTACATAGGTATTTTTTAATAGTTTTACAAGTCTTCTGAATGCTGAAAAACTGTTCTTCAAAATATACCAGAACTCCCATTAACAAAGTTTTACAGCTTTTGACAATAAGAAGTTTCGTACTTCTGAAACAAGCATCATGTCTGTACCGCAAACAAACGTCCCAGCATTTCCCTGGTCAGGACTTTTAGATTTAAGAAGTATTAATGTAATTCCAACTCATCTATTCTTAAAAGGCACCACAGAGGTAATTTATAAAGCTTTATGTTTACAGACAATGTTATTCTACATCATAATTATGCTTAAGTGTTTCAATGTCTTTGTTTAGACTGAGGTCTCCCAAACTACCACTTAAGATCAATACTTTTGTTGTCCCACAAACAGGGTTCATTCACCCAGTGTGCAAGCCAATAACACCGAGTTGAGGTATTTTCAAATTAATTTCACTGATGTGCATGAATGGGTGCCTGTCTCAAGACAGAACACCCTTGTCTCAAAAATCCTCACATTTATACACTTAACTAATACAGACTCATTGTTATTTTCCTCAATGATTGGTTCTTTCTTCTTCAGCCCTCACGTAATTTAGTGTGCAAACTGTTTTCTTCCTTCCTTGTCGTCTTTTGAGTAGGTAGTATCACTTAAGTAGGTGGTCAATGAGTCAGTGATCACAATCTCCCCCTGTAGGAATTACCTTTAACCTACTTCTTCCCTAATCGTGGCAGCTCCAAGCAGTTCTTCAAGGTTTATCGACCAGACCACAATCCATTACCTTTTCTGACATAAGCATAAAGCCCCATTGTCTAGTAGTTAGTTCCTAAACCCTACATCATGTCTAGTTCTTGTTTCTCTGTTTTAAATATTAACTGATGGGGGTTTTACACAGGACTTTAACAGCTCCCTGGTTATTTCAATCATATTATACATACTAATTGATAACACCTTCTGGAAAATTAGGATTCCTACCTAGACTTCAGAATTAGACACTGCATGATACAGAACCTCCATGAGACCACAAAACCCACAATCAACTGTACAATACTGTCCTGGTTTCAGCTGGGATAGAGTTAAGTGTCTTCCTAGTAGCTGGTACAGTGCTGTGTTTTGAGTT
>JANZLQ010000086.1:17349317-17396655 GCA_026212715.1 Elanus axillaris | reverse complement strand
ATTAGTGTTATCATTATAATTACTTTCTTCTTTTCTGTACTATTAAACTGTTCTTATCTCAACCCACGAGTTTTACTCTTTTTCCCCCGATTTTCTCCCCCATCCCACTTGGGAGGGGAAGGGGTGAGTGGCTGCGTGGTGTTAGTTGCTCACTGGCATTAAACCATGACAAATAGTTACTGATGTTGAGTTAAAGGCTTATCAATAACTAGGCAAACCAGAGTGACTTGATAGTGTGTTATTTTATTGATAAACCACACTCCATATACTTTAACCCATTTCAGGAAAGCTCTGTAGGAACACAGTTAGGATTTTGACTCCGCTACAGTCACTGCCAAAGGCTACTAGAGATACTAAGTCCAGGATTTAATTGTCTTAATTGACTGCTCCCTGGCCACCAATGTTAGACTTAGGAAGGCAAAAAATAAGATAAGTTGCCAACTCTCTGGAAATTCACTGCAAAGATTTATTTAGTCTCCAGTTTCCTGACCCTCCTCTTTTGTTCACAGGAAGGTGCCTTTGTTTCACAATGCATCAAAATACTCATCTTTAAAATGTTTGACGCTTTCACCAATATCTTCCATCGTGTCTCAGAATTCAGTTTCTGTGCTTCTTTCTGTGTTTGTTACCTTTCCTAATTGCAGAATGACAGGCAATGTTTAATCATAGAACATAGCTAAAGGTTAAATACTAGTACCAGATTTTTGTTCTTATACAGGAAAGAAGAAACACATATCACTATTTTATCTATCAAATGTAATTTAAAATTAAATAAGGGCCATAAAATTGCCTCATAAAAGCATAAACTCCATATCCTTTAGACTTTGATTTTTCTTCAATTTCCAGAATTACAGCAAATATAGAGATGTAAAGAAGACACAAAGTTTCAATTTTTCTAGAAATGACAGGCAACCTGATATTAGTATATTGTGAGATAAAACAAAACTAAAAATCAGAAGGGAGGATCTCTAATGACTACCTCTAATGTTGGGGTTTTTCCTTCTCCTCTCTCCTCCAAAGGACAAGAGCTTCAAATTTGCATTAGCATTAGATAAAGGATGAACTTGAAGCCAGATTAGCTATGCATACATCTATTTTCCTTGTTTCTTCATATACTTCTACATTAGCCTATGCTCTAAAAAGCAAAAGCCACTACATCTGTATGAAACAAAATCCAATCCTAACACCACATGCTGTAATTAAAATGTTTGTCCCCAGCACTCGGTCTTTCTGCCTCATCTCCTCAGTGCAAGACCAAAATAGGAGGCAGTGAAAGGCAGGAACTTCTTTAGTTAGCTGGCACCCAAAACTGTTAAGAGCTACTTTAGTCTCAGCACAAGGTTAGAGGACCACATCTGTTGTTCTACATTTAACCAACTACAATGACCCTTAATCCTTTCTTTCCTAGATGGGAAAACTTCATTCACCTGAAGATCCTGGGGATACCGAATATCCAAAAGATCTCCCTATCTGGAAGGAAGTTTTCAGCTGGCCTACACTGGGTTTTTGGGTTTTGTTTGTTTGTTTGTTGAGGGGGTGTGGGGACGTGAGGTTTTTGTTTGATTTTTTTTTTTTAAATGCAGCCTTATTGTTGCCAAGGGCATAGGTTACATAAATTGTTCTGTCAGCAGTGGAACTGCTGTAAGTTATCACTAACATCAGCTGACAGTTCTTTTCCCAGCATAATCCTTTTGCCCTACCAAGAGTTACCACACTGGCAGATCTGCCATCAGAAGAATATAGCTAATTTTTAAACCACATCTACCTATTCGAGTCTATATGTTGATTTTTGTATCAACGTATCTATGGGATATACATAATGAAAAACAAAGCAAAACAATCTTTGAATAGCTTTCCTTTGGAATAGGGGGGAGAATATTTCCTTGGTTTGATTCTGATTATTTTTTTTAAAGCCTGATCATTTCACAGATTAAGTTTCAGGAAGGGCTCACATTTGAATCAGTGTAACCAAGGAAATGGTAACCTTTGTGAAGACAAAATGAATAACTGGCATTACTCAGATCTGTTATGGACAGTAAACACAATGGGTTTTTTCCCTCCAGTTTCACAGTATCTGCTCATTTAATAAGCATACTTTATCACACTCACATATGTGTTGTTGCTACAGTAATAGTTCATCTTTGCTCAAGACACTGTGATGACAGCACTGTCACACATTTTCCATACTAATAAGAGTCACCAATAGACACCAGATAAAATGAACAGGTGAGAATAGTATTTTGGATATTTGGTTTTCTCCAAAGGTATAACTCAACAGCTGGAGACAAGAATTACACATAGATATATTAAATACATACGTGTTCACCAATCTTGCAATAACATGGTTAAGATCAGACAGAAATGTAAAACCTGAATTTTCTGTGGATTTTAATTCACTTGTTTGTGACTCCTTAGGTATTCTGTCGAAGTCCAGAAGTACAGAAGCTGACAATAAGAAGATTCGGCAGCTTTACACAAGGCAAATCTGAGCTATTGGGACTGCATGGTATGTTACTACATACAATCAGTGATCAAATCATTCTTTCTTTCCACATCTTGTGGTAACCAATATAGCATAGGGCCCAGGTGCAAGTCTAAGCTGAACACACAGTGCAGAACTCTGAAAACACTCAGTTACAAGCTTCTGCTCATACGCTTGGAAATCAAGTCACATACGGAAACCATCCATATGCCAGCCTACAGTCTTCTGCTTGGATTAACAGACAGATGATTTTGTATTCCACTGCAGACAAAGACGGTGTATTCAACAATTTATACCTTTTGGAGTTAGATGTTTGAACTGAACTTTATTTAAAGGAATCACCCTTTGGAAGCATTGGGGAAAAAAAAAAGAGGGTGCTGGATTAGCTATTCTTGTGTACCATTTGCTTTGCCACACAGGTACTGGAAACAACAAGTTCTCTATGTCACTGCAAAGCTAATTGCACAAAACTACTATCATCCCCCAAGCAAAGATGTTACCCTTTTACAAAGTATCACTTCACTGCAGCCTGCAAAACTAGTTACAGAAAGTAAGAGCTCCGGAGGAAAACAATTTTGTGCTTGAATTGTAAATGCCATAAGAAAGCTCCACTCAAAAAATGCTGCATTGCCTATTATAGCAGGGAAAACATCCTAGACTGGTGGTAAGGAAACAGAACAGAGGTCTGCTCCCAAGTGAAGGAAATTGCTCTGTCAGGAAGGTTGCGTGGGCCTTTCAGTGGTGACTCAAAGGAAGTGGTAGCATCTCCCACCTCCATGCCCCTTCTTACCACCCCACAAGAGACAGTATTTGCAGTGGGCTGCAGACAGTATGGCAGACCCAACCTCTATATTCTTAAGAGGTTGTAAAGTCTTGATCTACCAGTAACCAGTCATGCTGAGACACCTAACTCCTAGAAGACAACTAATTGTATTTAATTTTGCTCTGGAAACAACTATCTGCTTTTAAGAGTATGGGCAATCTCATGAAAATCACCGGGACTTCACAGATCATATTGGATCAAGGTACTGTTACAGACAGCATTAAGTAGCATGGGACCGGGAATTCATAACATCAACTACAGTTGTAATAGTAAATAATAAAGTAATAATAAAAACCTTGCTAAATATAGCTTAACATCAGCCACAACTACAAGTCAAAGCAGGGCAGCTTGGCTAGATTCAGTATAGATTTAATGCCAAACCATTAATATGTTCTCCTTGAGAGGTTTGTACAGGATTTTTTCAGTGGCAAGGACCAGTAGTATCACCTCAGTCACTCAGAAGACGTACAATAGCTTTTTGGCTACAAATGAAACACTAGTACTGAAGCTAGATTCATGTTAGATCCTGCTGCAGGAATAATTTCCCTACCTTCTCATTAACACCAATGTACTCTCTAAACTTAACACTTGTCCTATTTTAAAAATCAGGCTGCCATTAGATAGCACTCTCCTCTATTTCAGCTGACTGGTTTTAACTGATGGCAAGCATAATATTGATTATCAGCCTCTCTTTCCTTCTCTATTTACAATAACTAACCTCCAGTCAAATGCCATGCTACCATTTATAGGAATGCTCAGTCACTAGAAGATTCTCAGCCCCAGCAAGGGATGTGGTAGATGTCTGGCTGATATTGGTTTATATTCTTTATTTGATCCTTTATCCTATCTAATATATATATATATATATATACACACACGGTGGCCATTATTCTCTCCTCTGAGCTCATTTACTGAACATACCTTCAAAATAACACTGCAATATATAGAAGGGTTATTGCACTTCTTTAGAGATGGGAAACCAAGATGGGTCCCTGCCCCTACAAGGGTGCAGACATGCCTGGGCCCCAGAAGAGGGGCACTTAGCCCTCAATTAGACTCCCTTCCTATACAACATGCATGGAAGTCCAGGTACTTCACAAAAGCCAGCACTCAGGAGAAGGTCAGCACAGACTGTAAGAAAACTTGAAGAAGTAAAATACCCTAAACAATATCTCTTTCTAGAGAGGATGCACCTTTTTGGGAGCTGCAAAGCCAGATCCACTTCACCTGGAATTCATATTTGCAGAGATTCAAGAAACATTCAGGCACCATGCTCCTCCAAGTTGGGGAAAGAATCTGGTGGTGTGGAAAGACTTCACCCACTCTATATCATTGCATATATTTCTCTTTAGCCTCACCAGGAGGTCAAGGTAGGTGATTGTTCCTCTCTGTTCAGCACTGCTGAAACACATCCTCAGTGCCAGGTCTAGTCCTGAGAAACACAGACATACTGGAGTGAGGCCAGCTAATGGCTACAATTTGGAGGGGCTTGGAGCATCAGACATGAGGAGAGCCTGAGAAGCTGGGCTTGTTCAGCCTCAAAAAAAGAAGGCTCAGGGGAATCAGTGTATATAAAAACAAGGCAGGAGGGCAAACAGCATTGTTAGTAAAAAGGGAGCCAGACTCTTCTCAGTGGTGCCCAGTGTCAGGACAGGATGGCCACAAACTAAAATACAGGAAATTCTGTATTAATCAAGAAACAGTAAAAAAAAAAAACTCTTTAAGGTAAACAGAACCTGAAATAGGTTGCCCAGTGAGGCTGTGGAATCTCTACCCTTGGAAATGGACAATATCCAACTGGACACAGCCCTGAAAAACTTCTAATTGACCTCGCTTGGAGGGAGGGGATTGGACTAGATCTACAGAGGTGCCTTCCAGTCTCATCTATTTTGTGATTTCTGCTGTAATCAGTGAGGATTTACCACCTTCTCCTTTGAACAACATCAGGAGCCTTGGCTCCCAGGTTGAATGACGATGCCTTTTCCACCCACTCCCCAATCCACTTGTATTTAATAGCGCAGAGGCAAACTACCTGCTTTAAAGTCCACTGCACACCTGCACTTTACACAGTCATATTTTCCTGATTAATATTGAGGGTCTGTGGGTTTTGTTTTGTTTGTTTGTTTTGGGGTTTCTGTTGCTGTTTTTAAAAACACAGGAGTAACTGATTCCTTATAACATCTTGTTTCCAAGAAACAAAGCAGCACAACAGCACAGCATGGTCTCACATCAGATTAAAAATAGATTTCTGTAAGTTAACAACTTCCTTAATGCTCTATGTGTAAAATCTGATATAAAAATAACAAACCAGGTAGCCTGCATCATTGGAAGCACCTTGCCCACAACAGTAATTTTCAGCTTTTAATCCAGCAGCCGACCCCTTTACAGAGATTGCTTAAAACTTCCACAAAACTGGTAGGTGGAGACAGTCAGCTCTTTCAAAGCTGCAGAGAAAGAAACTAGGACTAGCTGTGCTTTTCTTGCTACTGTCTTTTTCACATGGCCCTATTCCTATTTATCATTTTCTCCCATTCTCTCCAGTTCTGCAAAGAGGTAGCAGAAAAGCCATTACTTTCTTTTTAGATATTAGACAACTCCTGGATACTAAGGCAAATAATTATGGGCCATTCTTATGCCCTAAACATATAACCAAGGTAGCAGTCTCACCTGGATTGCCAAACAAGCACAAGATGCTTAGACTCTCTTTAAAAAAAAAAAAGGGAGGGGGTAATAGAAGAGATTGTTGGAATTTAGTGGGACCTTTTTCAACTAAGCTACAAATGTCATTCCAGCATTCTTTGCCATCTCATCAGGAAAAGACTCCTCAGCTCCCTCCCTGTCTCCTAGCTCCAGGGAGAGCTGGCTCCCCCCGAGACAGATCCCTCAAACTGATTCCTGCTCACTTGCTTCTAACATCTGCTAGCAACTGCATCTGTTCATTCTAGTTCACTGGAAAAGGTCTATTTTTCCAGCATGAAGTAATGTGAGGCAGAGTTATTGAATCTGAATTAAGGCTCTGATGCACTTTGCTAAGATACATACATAAACTGCAGAGGGAACAGAAATATTTTCTATGACATATGCTAGCTGCCCTTACCACCCAACTCATGATAAGCACTCATCACAAACAAGCTTTCCTGCGGCAAACATTTACCCATTCTGTATTTCTGCTCTATTGCTCTCTGATGGAAAACCAGCACATGGAAAGCCAGCACCTCTAAGCAAATTGTTGCTCAGCAGCTTGCAAGTATATGCCTGGAAATCTTCAACTCGTTTACCTTCTGATGTTGCATAATATGCATACATGCCAAGGCTGAAACTCTACTTGAATTTTAGACACATCATCTATCTTTAGAAATGAACAGCTATTTGAAGAGCTGTCCACTGTTGCATACTAAATCATAAGACATTTTGTGTTATTTAAAATACTTTATCAAAAGTAGACTTTAAGAACTAATGCAGAAAGACCATTCACATTGTTAAACTTTGGTGAAAAGAAAGACCACATGACTCTCTCAAATTCTGACTTTAGACATCTAGACACAGGCCACCACATCTGCAAATTGCCTAATGCATTCAGGTACTCAGAGCAAAACACATAGGTGAAAATGCTCTTAGGAAGAAAAGCAACAAGAGTTTAAATCACCCCACCTGCCATTCTGTTAGTGCACCTTGTTTGAAACACACTGTCCCTCAACCCTTCAAAGCTTTGTGCCAATATGCAGTCACCAGTTTCTCCCCTCCCACCAACCTGTACAATGTTTATATATTTGTGATCATAGTTCTTGATTAACTTGGCTGTACATTAGCTCAGAGCTTTTTTAAAAGTGAGCCACTTGCAATCCATGCAGGACTTACTTGTGGTCTCTGATTCAGTGGTGCTTTTGCCTGAAGTTATGAGATTTATATTCAAGTCTACCAGGTGCAGCAAGCAGCTCATGCAGAGATTTTGTTCCAAAGAGGGCATCATGTCACAAAAAGCAATAGAATAAATTCATGGCATTGGAAAGGTCCTACGGAGTCCCTGACCACCAACACTTGTTATTACATTTATAGAAATAAGTTATCATTTTCCTGAAAGAAGCAGTGAAGGCCAAGTCTCCTTACTTCCCTAGTCACTCAAACCCATCGGCCAGCTTCCACGTACTCTTTCAGACCCCAGATTAGACAATCTCCTCCATTCCCATGAGTCTTCTCTGTACTGGTTGCTGCTTGTATTCAGTGGAGTTTCCCCCCACTGTCTGCAAAGGCATTAGAACTGCATTCGCTCTTCTTTAACTATGCTTGGTTTTAGAAAAAAGACAACACTTGCCCAGAGCAGGGGCTCCTATTATGCACTGCTAAATTCATGGCCCTAGACTTGTTCTCGAGGCTTCAGAACAATCTAAGACCCCTTGCATGACTTTTCTGTACTTCTAGGCAATGACACTTTTTGGTTTGTTTAACTTCGTCACTACCAGATTTAGTTTGTACAGTCTGTATTTTTGCAGTATTTCTCTTACAGAAATATAATTTTCTTAAAACTAATAATCAATAGTAGAAAATTCTGAATTTCTCTTTCCTGGTTCTTTGTCTATGCCATGCTGCCCCCTTCCCTCCACCAGCTTCTTGCAATAACCCCCTATAGTTCCTTTCTCATGTACAAATTTAAGTGACATCCAGACAAAAGTGAATTTAATTCAATCGTAAAAGAGGTAGCAGTGTTTTCTGGAACAACATCATTTTAGTAATCCAGACTATGTTTTTATCACCATGTCCCATTCTTGTGTCATCCTGCTATCACATCCCCCAAATTCCACCTCAACAGCACTAACCTGCCATTAACTCTGAGAAGTTAGCTCTCATTGTGACAGTATTTCCTACAGGCTAGTAATGAGTTACAGACGTTACTCACACATGCATAAGCAGACTACATGTACCTGCAATATGTAGCATCAAGCATCATAAGTATAAAAAAAAAAACCAAAGCTGTCCTGCAAGATGAAAATCTATAGAGTAAGGGCTTCATATCATCCTTTCACCCCATTTTCCAAGCCCTCCCCCCCCCTCACACACACTGCTCCCCAGAAAGGTAGCATTTATTTCAAAATGAGCTATTTGTTTATTGCCAAGTTAAATACTAGAATAATCATTACACTTCATTAACACTTCTGTTTACCTTCTAGACAGGAGATGGCTTCAAGAAACCATCCCCAAGGGAAATTAACATCTCTAAAAATTTAGATGCTAAAACAAACATCCTAATTAAGCTTCAGGTCATGAGAAAC
Source organism: Elanus axillaris (assembly GCA_026212715.1). NCBI lineage: Eukaryota > Metazoa > Chordata > Aves > Accipitriformes > Accipitridae > Elanus > Elanus axillaris. Next base: position 17,388,083 of record JANZLQ010000086.1, on the reverse strand, counting down.
ACCAGGGAGCAGATCTGAATCTACACCAGAATTTCAGAGAATGTCTGAGTATGTCAGGAAATATGCACCCCAAAACAGGACCCCCCCCTTCTGTTAATACTCCACCTAGTGTGAAATTTTTTGTTTGAAGGATGTCCTCGCACCTTCTTAATAGCCAAATGATACAGAGAGAAAGAAAGAGAAACAAATATCTCAGAGCTGGCAGTGCAAGTAGGACTAGTACAGTTTCCCTTTATGAAATACAATTATGGACATCACATTTACTAGGCTAAAAGACAGGAACACAAAAACAGATTTCCTCCTGCATTTCTCTTTGGGACCAAGGGTGAGCTAGGACCGGGTGGCAGGAATGGCATTCTGTGTCCAGGGCTGCAGCAACATCCCAAAGCAAAGCCATTCTTGCAGCACGCTCCAACATACCAGCAAGGGTATTCAGAAGGTGTGTAGCAAAAAGGGAAAGGGGAAGACGAGTTGAGAGACGAGAGCCTATAGTGCACAAGACACCATTTCCCTGCAAACAGCCTCAGGAGGACTGATGGGAGAACAGGCAGTGGGGTCAGAGGCTGAAATGAACAGTCTCCCTGCCAGATCAAACCAGCTACTATTGAGACACCTCAGGTACAATTCTAAAGTGAGCTTCCCTGTCAAAGCTATCTTAAGCATTTAAGAAAGGTCTTTTTTTTGTTGTAGTTTCTTTTGCCCTCCCCAAACTGTGATCTTATTGCCATTTTATTTCCCTTTGCCTGTAATAGTTTTCATTACATGTCTTCCTTTTTCCTCAGAGCCAAGGTTAGCATTCTAACTCTTTTTAACTTCCACAAATTCTTGCTGTCCTGGTGCATCCTGGCCTCTAAAACACTGCAGCCTTTGCTGATCATCTGTAAGGATTAGAGAGGAAAGTACTCTAGTTTTGAAGCAATCCTTAGGAGAGGGAGAAAAGGCAGTTTAAACTGCCTGAAGAATATTTTGGTTTTCACTTTTGGTTTTGATCTCAACACTTTCTTCTCAGTATCCCCCATCAAGTAGTAACAACTCAGTAACCAAAAAAAAAAACAACCCCACAACAAACCATTATTGAACAAGAGGTCAGGTAGATCCAGAGCCCTGCAAATTTCATCAGCAGACATGGGTTTGAAAAATCATTGCTAGAACACAGATTGTTTGAGCTTCAGCTCAGGAAAGGATGATTTGAAGATGTTTATACTCACAGCAATATTTGGATTGTAACTCAGTGGGGTAGGATTGTTTTCTACATCTTCATTCCCAATGAAGAACGTCCTCTGCAAAGCTGGAGTCAGCTTCACTTTTTTTTGGGGTCATGACTCATACAATGAAGATAGGGATGACACCACAGAGAAATAGTTTTACCTCCTCTCAAACTTTTTTATCCACTGCCTCACTGCATGACTCATTTAACATCAAATACAAATATAATGATTTTTATTCACTAAAAAATAGTTGTATTTCATAGCTGCCTTTAATACCAAAAGAAAGTGGCAAAATCTGGACTGGTAATTAGGTTATTTACATAGTTATATAGAAATTGTGCACAAATTTCCATGTTTGTGATATCTGTAAGAGTTTGACCTGTAAAAAGTTCAACTCCAGCTGAGGCATAAAAACATGTTTTATTCATGGAGAAAGCACCAGTGCTGTATTCATCCCATACTGTTTTTCAGAGCTTAATCAGCACTGTTTTCACTGAAGGAAATGGCAACACACACGATCTTGACAGAAACCCAGACTTCAGGCCCAGTGATGATTGATTTACATTTGTCAATCTTGCCATTTATCCAAGCTTGTGGTGCTTGTGAGTCACCCTGTCATGAGTCAAATAACAGGGCCTTCACCAACAGATCCATCTTTACAGAACAACACAGGAAAACTCAAAAGAGGGGTCTAACAGCACATGGGGTCAGCACAGTCTCTTCACTGGCACTGTTTCCTACAACCTGCTCTGACCAACACAGATAGTGCAGGTGAACTGACATCTAGGTAAATCTCCCAGTAGTAAGGGAGCCCATAAGTTCTGCAGTATCTGCTCTTTGTAACATGATGCAGGAGCTCAGCATGGTTGAGCATCAGAGCCTTTAAATCCAACCAAGAACAAGAGGCACCAAAAGAAAATAAGTTAGAAAATTATAGAAAATGAAAGACAGTGGTACAGATGCCCATAATGCATTAAAGCAAGGAAAACAAGTCACTGTGAAAGAGAAGTACCTTTAAACAACCTGTCAGATTTTGATCTACCACAACAAGCCATCCACAAACCTCTCGACTCATAATGGGAAAAATCAGTCACCAAGTTGTTCTCCCAGACAAATTTGAACCTAAATCATCACTGGAGGAGCAATCACAATCTGTTATCCCAGCTGCTATTTCAAGCAAAAGTCTGCATAAGCTAAGAAGCAAGCCTTTGCTTTCTTTAGCACCTACACCTTTCTGGAAAGTTTCCTCTCCCAACAGGAACCCCATATTGCTGTAGCTCACAGCAGAGAATGGAAAGTCCCAGCACAAAAGCACAGAAGGGGCAACCATGCTTTGTTTAATGATGGGCTACGATACAAATGAAAATGGCTTCCAGGAAATGGCTCTTCAGAGTGCATTTGCTATGCTACACGCTTCATTTCTCTGTATTATAGAAATATTCTTCAGCCAAGCTACAGCAAAGTGTCTTGTTTGCTTGAATCACTACCAGTGACAGCAAGAGTAGTTGCATTAACATCTACCTTAATGGTTTTCACTGTCTACCCTTTCACACTTTTTATTAGATTTTTTTTTAATTTTCCAAGATTAATTCTGAAAAATTATCGATGACATTTGTGATGTTTAAACAAGAAGAAAAGAGCACCTTGATACTTCTTTGTCTGTTTGTACTTTTGCAGCTTCAATGGAAATTCTACAAGATGGCTTTTGTTTGCCAATTACTTTATTTTGCAGCATGGAGGGAATAAGGGTTAGCACATGGCAGATAAGCTTTACTCTAAACATGAAAGGAATCCCATGGCAGAGCATTCAGGCCCTAGGTGAATGATTTCCATGCTCTTTATGAATCAGAGAACAGACTCAGCTGTAAATTATATTTCCAGAACAATAAGAATGCATGCATGTCCCAGGCTCTTATCTGCAAAAGAGAACATTGGATCATTGATACTGTCTCCTACTTGCTTGCTTTACAAAAGTAGTTTACACCAGAAATAGTTTCAAAATACAAAGCAAAGAATTCTTTTGCAAAACCCTCCTTTTTCAGTGACTAGCACTGCCTATGTTTCCCCTGCTATTTGATTTCTGTATGCTGTCATCTAGAAATCTGTGTGGTCTTAAAAAAAGGTGTTATTGCTCTCAAACCTGCAAAGCCTCAAGTCTCCAGGCAGCTGTTGTTAACCAGCCACATAGTCCTCATACTTCAGTTTTAGCCAATTAACAGTATCCCTCAGTATAGGAGGAAATTATATTATTCATTAATACTAGGAAGAGAATAGTTGGACTTCATTACTGACATTATAACAAGCTGTCTGCTGCTCACCTACCAGATGCTGCTCTGGGGTTTTTTTTTTTTTATATACTAACAGGTAAATGTTCACAGAGGATGTACTGAAGAGGTTTTAAGCTAAAGGGGCAGCTTTAATAGAACTCAAGATTGGTATGCCAGGTGCTCCAGTCCACCCCATGACACACAGAGAGCAAGAGAAGGGACAACACTGCTCCTCCACCAACATATGGCCCTTGTCCATGTCCCCCGCAAGGCTGCAGCCACACATCTCACACCATCTCCCTGGTTCATGGTGGGCAACTGAGCTGCTACCGGGGAATGCACTGGCACTAGACCGATGCAGAGACCTCAAGTAATAAGCTGCACAGTTGACTACAGCACAAACATCACTGACTATAAATCAAGGAAAACCTAATTAAAATCGATCTAGCAAACTAAGTATGAGGTGAATGGAGAGCTGTCCCATCAGAGGAAACCCCACTGCAACTTGGAAAATTTTTTTTTTTCCACTTTTTTTAAAAGCTATAATCCTGAAGTGCCATCATAACCTTGTCGGAGATATAACAGTGAAGGGAGAGGCAGTATAGTTCAGAGTATAAGAGACTCCACACATCACAAGAAAATGGGAATAAGCTACTACCTTATTGAAGAAAAAAATAAGTATTTAAGTTGTCAGTACGCCAGAGAAGGAAAAATAATCAGAGAGCTTTTCCCATTTCACCTTCTTTAAAGTAGCCAATAATTTACCTTTCAGGTAAGAAGGAGATAGGAAAAAAAAGCATATGCTGCTTTTGGACACAGATGTTATTCAAAACCCACCCCATAATGGTACATTAGATTATGTTGACTCTCAATGCAATTCTAGTGTAGCAATTCAAGTGAACCACAGAATTCTTAGGTCTATTACTAGGTCTACAGTAACCTTTTCCCTCCTTTCTGCTTTTCCAGTTCCTGACAAACCCACTAGAAGATAGCAGCAAGGAGCTTGGGTACATTTTGTCAGGTCTCTTTCCCTGTACCTGTTGCAGGCACAAGACCAAGCAATGCCACTTGCTGAGCTGTTGTGTAGCTTAGTCTCATCTGCCGCCCAGTGGCCTCCTGCCTGTCCTGCAGCCTGCGAACACCCCGTTTCTCCTTCGGTTAAGCTCTGCAGAGCAAACCAACTCTTGCTAGGCACTGGGGTCAACTCAGTGGGGTACAACGACAGCAGAAAGCCAAAGCCTGGTATTCTCGGCACACTTGTAAAAGCCAAAAAGCACTTCTGGGGGGATTTCTGATGTTCTTTCACGCGGAATAAAGCTTTCCTCAAAAAAACTATCAAGTTCCAGTGAAAACTCCTCCCATGAGGAAGACGGAAATTCAAGTTAATGAGGGAGTAAGAATAGCTTTCAGCATAATCACCAAGACTGTTTTTCCCCCCATATGTTTTAATCCTGAAGCAAGCAAAGCAAGGACTTAAGATCTTCATTCCAGTGTGGCAAGAGTCCCAACCTACCAAAGTCTTCAACACTTGGGTTTGGTGTTCTGTTTGTTTTGTTGTTTTATTGGTTGTTGGGGTTTTTTTTGGGGGGGCGGGTGTTTGTTTGGGGTTTTTTGTCAAAAGTATTAGAAGGTGTTACTTGCATCCAGAAGTGACTCGAAGTCAGTCAGATTTTTGAGTTACAAAGAATTTGAAGGAAAATTGTTATTGTTCTTCCCTACCAGAATATTCCCAACCAGTACTTGAAGCAGTGCCTTTGTCCCAGACTTAACTTATACTGCATTCTGACCATCTTAAATAAGGCTCTATACAGATGCACCATATTAATTTTAATTTGATTATTTTTTATTCTTTGACCTCTCCCAGATCACAACAGATAATGCCTCTTCTGTCAGTGAAGTGTTTTTGCAAGTAGAAAAACTCCTGCTCTAAATAACCAATTGTTAGGACCATCCGTACAGATGACCCTGACTTATGTAGACTGTTTGGTGAGCATACCTTCTGACAGAGAACTGTAATCTAGCCTATACATTTAATGCATTGCAGTAACTGCTTGTACAGATGTATTATAACCAGCCTTCCTATCCAGCATGTTCTTGTTCTACGTGAGTGTTCTACAGCTGTGGTTGTGAACTCAGCATTTAAAGAGCCCATCCCCTCTGAATAAAACCCATCCTTCCTGAAATGCTGTCAGGAAACTCTTGTATACTTGACCTTTCACAGTGTATTCTAAACACTTTGTGCTAATGAAGTAGCTGCATTCATAATAGACCTACAGGGACCTTGAAAATGGAAATAGGGAAAAGCTCCACTCTAAATTAGCACACTGCAAATTGCCAGTAAAATACATATGTAGTGCTGAAAATTAAATTACTGCTTCATGGATAAAAAGTCAATCTACCTAAAACCTAATGAGTAGCAATGAGACAGGGAGAAATAAGGGGCCAGCAATTTTGTTGTGCAAAAGCTACCCTGACTCTTGGATCTGCAAGTGACATGAGCTGCTGCAATTCACAAATAGCAAGGCAGAGAAGAGCTAGCACATCAAATCACCTGCCATCATCTAATCCATATGCATGAACTCCCAAGTTAGAAAGAAGGTTCACCACATATTAGTAAATGTTGTAACTATACATATAAAGCTGCTTTTCTACTGCAAACTGGGCTTTCTAAACCAACCCACAAGAAAAAAATCAGTCAGGTACGCTGTAATTTTTCATGTAGTTTTTAAAGCCTGTATTTTCAAACCAGATATGCATTTTAGTTATACACAGATTAGCACTTATCATTTAGCTGTGCAAACTAGCCAAGTTGCAACAGAAGAGACTTACATAGCACAAAGTCACTATAATATACATATCAAATCCATTAACACCATGCTCTCCATGTGTGTAATTCATGTACCCAGTTTAGCAGGCAAGTTTAGTGTGTACATGTACCAGAAAACAGTCTGACTGAATCCAGTGTATGGTCAATTGCTCAATTTTATACAAAGAAGATTGCAGGGATGTTTGCCATCAGAGTAACTGTTGTTCCTGTGTCCATAGGGATGGGAACAAAGTGCAAGAAAACTTAATTTCTTTTTCTTGTTTTCTATGCATCTCCCCTTCCTATGTTTAGCTACTTTAAAGAGGTGCAAGATACTGACACTGAACAGAGTGAGCTTGGCTTCAAGAGCAAGAATACTAAAGGCCAAGAACATGGCTATCATTGTGCTGAAGAGACACACAGTTTGGCGGAGTGCTGTTTTAAGAAAATAACAATCCTATGTCATCCAAGTACCAGCAAACTAACATCATGATGTAGAACTAGGATGTATCAGGAACTGCATGAAGACAATGCATTTAGTGATAATGGACATAGTTGCTCTGCCTTTCAGAAGACCTCAGTCCCTTCACCAAAATAAGGTTAATACTGTGAAATAAAGATAGCTTAATTATTTCTGCCATTAGGACGGTGCCTAACCTTGAAGCCAAGATATTTGTTCAAAGTGTCATCAAATCAAACCTACAACTTGCAGTTTCTCTTACAGTGAGAATGGTTTTGTTTGAGTGAAGGTTTTCATGGCCACTGAACTAAAATTATAAATTAGTCTTTAAACAGAAGCATTTTCACAATAGGCCCTATTCTTTGATGTGGTCATCTTCTCAATTAACAAAAGAAAAAAAAAAACCCACACATACTGACATCCCCCCCTTTTTTTTTTCCTCACTTCTAGTTACACTGATCTTGGAATCCCCCCCACTTTAAAATTCCTACATCCCACCCTTGATACATTGATTTTTTTTTTTAGTATTGGTTGAACTGCTTATATCTTTCCAAGGCCTACTGAGAAAATACAAGTAGAAATTTACTTTGAGATTCTGGGGAGGTCCAAGTCACTAGAAAACAGGTACTTATTCTGACTGCAATGAATCTTGAGTAGCTACAGTATATACTTGAAGAATCATGTTTTGAAGCCTTAGGGAACCATTCTTATGAGATGTTACAGTTACTGGGTGACCTGGCCTCTTGGCTCAGCCCTGTTCCCAAACTACCAAAGTGGTATGCACTACATTTTGCCAATACCTTGCTTTGCCTTCTTGATTTTTCAGCTGTAAAATGTGAGCAGGTACAAGGAATCTTTCATCTCCCCTAAAGGCTGCTGATATTCTATAGCATAAGATTATCTTCTCCCAGTCAACTGAAAACTGTACATTATGCCAAATTTTAGGTTCCATTCACAAAGTAACTCTCCCCTTTCTCCCTTCCCAACTGTTCAACCCAGTTAAGACAATGCTGCTCAGTTAGGATCTGTAGTCACACCTGCACCTTAAAAGGTGAGTGCATACTTAGGCGAGAAAAAAAATAAAATCAACTGTGAGGCAAAAAACTGGTCCATTAACCAGGCTGTCAGGCAAGTAAGAACTCTCTGCATCAATAATTACTGCTTTAGCCTCTCTTGTTTAGAAAGTAGGAGTGTAGACCCATTTCCAGGAAAAGAACTCATGTAAGGAAACTGTTGTTTCAGACTTCAGGAAAATCTACACTGCATTTCTGTCAACTAGATCAATGAGCACGTTTTAATTGTCAGGTTTGTTTACATAAGACTGTATGAGCTGTCAAGGCCCATCAGCACTGGATGGAAAGCGACTAGCCACCACTGCAGCCCACGTTGCTGACTTACTGGTATTGTGTCATCTAGCAATCCTTGACAGCCCTAGAGGCAGGAGCGCTTCACACACACACACACACACACACACACACACCCATGCAAGAAGTAGCTCAGGAAAGAAATTCTCAAGACTAAGCAGCAGCAAGTTTTGCCTCATCTCCCTAATTTCATGTTTTTGCTCATGAGGACCATTTTAACTGTTAGTGTAGAAAATGAGACAGCCCAACACTGCCCCCACATTCAAATGTCTATGGAGTTTTATTCACAACTGTTGACATTGCTTGTTTTTACGCCCATATGATTGGTAGAACATTAAAGTCCAACATAAACCGCTCTCTTTCAGCAAAGGCTCCTAGGCACATGGCTGAGGTATTTCAGCATTGAAAGGCAGTGGCTTGCAATGTTACATGGAAGTATCTGCAGAGGTACAGGACAAAGAAGCTCTTCCAATACAACAATAGATAGTCTGCAGCTGCAAAATAAAGTTCTTCCCCCAGATACAGTTACCAGTTTCAGCTGAGTCACTGTAGAGATGAACTTGGGTTTGTTATAAGGCCTCTTCTACCTAGTGCACTCCTGACAAGTGATGAATTAGACTGAGCAAAACAAGCTCTTCCCTGAAAACAAGTCCAGCATTCTAGAGATTCAGTAATTAATTGTGACAAAGTCAACAGACAGCAAAACCTTGTTAAGTCACCAGAATGGGAGCAGGCAGTAACAAAGCGCACATCCAGCTCACAGCCCAGGAACCCTCTCTATATAACACAGTGCACACTTCCACACAGAAAAGAGATAGGGACAGGGTCCAGCTTCTTTCTTCTCCTTCACAGGTGGTAAAGTCTGAGCCAAAACCTCCCCAGATTTCTACTTTTTTACCTTATCTCCTTTGCTGCTATTGCCTGGTGGTGGTAACCTTAAGAAATTGGGGTGGGTGGGATAGAGAAAGAAAGAAGGTACAAACAAACCTTTTTCAAATGGAGAAAGGAGGAAAAGAGGGTACAAGGAGGTACTGCAGCCCTTCTGTTCAAAACACTTGCCTATTTATCATTGCCATACAGTCCAGCTGCACTCCCCTTATTTTGGGTGAATGCCTACGATTTTCTTTGGTGAAGAGAGTTGTTTACAGGAATGTCTGTAGTCCACTCATAGAAGAAAATAGAAAACAGTAACTTCACCAAAAAAAAAGCTTTTAAAAGCACAGAGCAGAAAAATAAAAGGCTCTGTACCCAGTTTCTCTTAAGTGATGAACACAAAATGCTATGCTTGCACATTCACAGTGGTATTTTATTTGGCAAATAAATCAAGTGAAGCTTCTCCCAAAGGAGTCCATAAAGGCAGTCAAGCAGCAATAAAAAAAGCTGCATGAAGATTAGCTGTATCTCAGGCTCTGAAGTTGAACTAAATAAGGACAAGAAGCATTGGAAAGACTTGCAAGATAGCAGTCATCTTTTCACTGTATTTTGTTATCTACAAATCATGCAGGTAGTACATGGACTGCCTATTGAAAATTGCAAGTTGTAGCAGAAGTGCACAACAGCAGTTCCCACTTGAAAAAACATTGCCTATCACAGCTACCAAACCTTAAGAATAGATGTCAGGCAAAACAAATCTAAAAACCTAGCTTTAGATAAAAAAAAAACAAAAACCACACCTTTCACTCTACCCTAGGGCACATACTGTTAAACTTGCTGTTGAATACTTTTAAAAATAAGTAAGCAAACTTCAGCACACTACAACCAAGTGTACTTTTGTTTTTATGACACTAGAGAAACTAAAATTTGCCATTTTCACTCATAATTATAGAATTAGTCTTCTATACACAGGCCTTTCAACAGAATTACTGTTCTTTTTGGAAATCATAATGTCATTAAGCTTGCATTTAAAGAGGAATTAATGCTGCTTGGGGATACTGCCACATGCAGTTAAAAGAAAAAGTCGAAGAACAAGAGTTTTAATAAAGCCAAGGACATCTAGGACTTTTTGCTGATTCTTACTTAAAAAATTATTTCCATTGTGGCACTCCTAGTGTGGCAAAAGGTGCTTTGTAAGTCTTACACTGTTCAAGACTAGTGTAACTTCACACAATCACACTTGGGACTTTAAGTGCCGGTTCTATCTGCAGTGACTCTTTACAAGACCAGAACACCCTCGCCTCAACATATCCAGCACTAGAGGGCCAACCTTGGCTGCTTAAGCAGCTCAAGCTGTCCAGCAGCACAACTGTTTATCAGTATATTGTAATAATCTGGCCAAGGTGTTCTCAGAAAAGCAAAAATGCATACTACCAACCAAAATCCTAGTATTATTTCCCTTTATTTAACCATAAATATTTTGTAGCAAGTAAAATAAAAAAAAAAAAGTCCTCTCAATAATGTGTTACTCCAAATTGTATCTTAAATTACAGACAAAACAGCCAACCCTAGAACTACTATGAAAGAAATAGTCTTCTCTGCCTGCATTCTTAGGACTTTAACACCAAGACCAGTCTCTCTTCCTACAGAATTACAGTGCAGAGTTACTTCTCCAAATACAATTGCTATGTGCTTTGAAAAGTACAACTTTAAAGCCTCTTTTTGAATTTCAAGCTCCAGCCTCAAAACCACCAAAACACTTCGTAATTAATAATAAAGCAAAGGGAGGGTTTCCTTTTTTAACAGACCTTTTCTTCATGGTACCTGCTAATTCAGAAGAATCTATTCTCTTTCCCTTTGTTGGTGTCCTGTTATCTCCAGTTCTGTTTCCCTGCATTTCTCTGACCCTACAAACTTCTGTGTTTCCCTTTCACTGCATCTTTCCCTGAGCCAGGCTTAATAAATGCTCTTTCTTGCAAGCCATGTTTCCTCCCCTTCAAAAGTGCTAAATGAGTGCTTTTAATCTGCTATTACGCCAATTCATTTTAAACAGGAAGGGCAGGTAAAGACATAGTTCTTTCAATCATTGTAGCTGGTATACAGTAATGCATTAAAATCTTCATTTTTTAAAAAAAATCTGAATACAATGTAATCTAGGATTAAGCATACATATGAAGATCTGTAAGTTTAAGCTATCCATTACTGAATTTTAAATTGGAGCCTTCTAAAAACAGGATGTGAGCAATCTGTAAAATGACTTCAGCGATTTTTCCTCATTCACTTTAGCTCCCCAGCATCTACAGACCATCCCTTAGGAAAACAATTTCCATTTAACTGACATGCAACAACAGCAACAAAAATAATGTTGCTGGTGTATGCAGAATCTCAAATAACTACAAATGAAATAGAAAAGGATTTTGATATATGACCACAAATTCTGAGTTAGAAACCTCATCAACAGAAGAAGTACTGCATAAAAACATGACACAATTGATGCAGATCATTACAAAGAATGATTTAATAAGATGATGCATATTACCAAAAAAGCAGCTGGCTTTTCATCCTCCAATACTTTCTTGTTTTGCTAAAGCAAATGCAAATAGCCCTTAACAACAATTTCTTTAATCTCAACTAGTTATATAGGCAGAGAGGAGACTCTGGACTAGCTAAACTGAAATGAAAAAACTCCAAGCATTTAGGATAATAAAAACAAAACAAATATCTAAAGTTTCACTCAAGCCTTACAAGACCAGAGCTCTTCATCAGGATTTACCAGTCTCCTACCCCCCCAGCAGCATCCCCAGCTGCTCTGACCAGTCAATGGAGCATTCATAGTTTTCATTCCCCTCTCCTTCCCTTTTACAGAAAAGAGAAACTGAGCAGTGAGGCCAATATCCAGTTCTATCATCTGTTGTTTTATGTCTAAACAGCTATTTCCCTTCTTCTGAAGGGGCCCCAGATCACAGAGGTCTAAGCCCAGTCAGTCCCACACTCCACCAAATGAGCCAGGAATGGTGCTGCACAGGGCTGGTCATGGGCAAGTACATTGTTTTACAAAAGGGTGCCCAAATGGATGCAGCTATTATTTTGCTGTATCACCTAACAGACTTTCCTTCCTCTTTATCAGGTATTTGATGGAAGGATTGTTAAGAGATCTTTCCATCTATAAGAAGCTTATCCGCTTGTAATACTGTGGAGCCCAAATTAATCTCCTTGAATTAAATCAATACTGCAGCTGAGACTGATGCTGTGACATAATGGATACAGGCTGAAAGGGAAGTATAGGCTGAAGAGGGAAAAAAAAATTAACACAGGACAAGCACAGCCAGAATATAAAAGAAAGTTGAAGATACCCTAGGCCAATTCCTTTAAACTGAAGATCTCCAGGTACACACTCCCCATAGCCCTCCCATTATGCCGGAGGAGGCAGACTTGCACATGAATGAAATAGACTTGAGTTTGACAAGCAGTAAACTACTGCATCAGATGCTAAGAATTATGGATCCATTAACATTACAATAGCCTGCAAAGTGCCTTTCTTGAGCACCCACAGGTTAAAGCAAAGCAAGTATGAATCTTCAGCAGCCTGCCTACTGCAAGGTTAAAAAAAATAAATCAAACCTAACCACTTTGCTAGTAGGGTGTTGCATCCAAACAAATCTTGTCTCTGTTCTTAAATGCCAGTTAAAACAGAAATGTGTTCCATTGCCTCAGAAGTCTTCAGCAACAGCCGCCTGCAATTTCTCAGCTCCATGAAATTCTGCGAAACCTAGGAACTGTATAAGCCTAGTGGAAGCAAGTTATAGGAAAGCCTCCAGGAAGAGATTTTAAGCTGCATATATCAACAAATCACTGTGAGACTCAGATAACCAACACAACTCTGCGATGGTGTTGCAGGCCTTTATTGCCGCTCTTGTCAGCACACCTCCTGGGAAACCTGCAGTTACCCTTAACATTGCCAACCTTTGACAGATGTTTGAAACAAGAATGTCAGAACAATGGCAAGAATGATGAAAATGGATAACATTTAAGAGTGGTGGGTCTGGCTTTGTCCAATACACAAAAAGACCAAATGCGATCAGTTGCCCTATATCTGCACATTCCCAGTCTTTCCAATCCAGAATCCATGAGTCAGCAACCTGAGTGAACAACCAGCTGCATCGCAAACTCTTTCCCTGTGCTTGGGACATACTTACTCAAATTCATAAACCGTAGTTTCAAAAGTTCACATAATCAGTTCTGACTCCTGAAGAATTTAAAATGGGAGTGCCTCAACAGTGCAACTCAGTCAATGAAACATCATTTGGATTTACAAAACAAAACCAGTGTGCTGTCAGCATTTTCCAGCAGCATTTGAGTCAGTTACTCAAACTAAGATGATAGTTACTGCACTGTCACCTGCAGTAAGTCTAATGGCTCAGACCTTCATTTGCACTGCAAAGATACTTAAGCCTCTAAAGTTTAACACCAAGGACACCTAGAGTACAAGGCAAGTACTGAATCCAGCTACTCTAATTAGAGCTGATCCAATTCCAAATGTGACTTCTAAAGGTGTTACACGGTGTTACTCTGTAGAGGGTAGAGTGCAGGCAGCATGGCCAAGACATCTTGCCTTTATCTGAGCAAAATAATTTATTATCTTTGTAGCTAGGTAGCTTGCAACAGTGGGAACAGCTAGATCACAGCTGGATAGTGGTGACAGCATGTGTCACAGAATAGATCACAAAAAATTCTAATATATTTCTGAATTGAGTTTCCCTCAAGACTGCGGCCTCCAAAAGAACCCATTTTAGTCACCAGCAACCAAAAATCTTCTCCTAATTATTACTCACAACCCAGTGAGCTACCCAGTGGTAACTGAGAGACTGAACAGGAGGTTTGCACAGGATGGGCTCTCTACCCATTTTCCTCAAAGGAGATGAGGAACAGCTACCCAAAAGGCACATCCTGTACTCTGTAAGTAGAGACTAAGGCTACCTCTAAGGCTTAGTCTCTGAAGGACTGGATTAGCAGTTTACAGTGCAGTCTCAGTAAGAGGATCACGAGTAATCCATGCCTCCACACAGAACACCTTTCTCTCACAGCGGACTGTCCAGCTCCTGTTGTTCAGCCATGCTGGCTGATAGAAAAAAGCCATTTGAAAATGGATGAAGTAGACTTTTTCCTCCTGAAGGATTAATAGCTTTTACTTTCAAACAGTTCTTCCTTCATCATTTAAGATCAGAAACAAAAGGAAGAGCAATTTATTAAAAAAGGTGCCTGACAGGACTGAAACAAAAGCATTCTTCTCAAAAATTAGAGGGGGTGGCTGACACTAACTGTTGAAGCTTGCTAACATTTGGGCTTGCAGCCAGCTCTGCAAAGGAATTTAGTTTTCTATTTGGTGGTACAATCACTTAGAATCTCTTCCATGCAGTAGTTTAAGAAAAGTGGAAGAGATCAGCTTATGTACACATCCATCTTGGCACTTCTAGTTTGGAGAACATGCTAGCAGTAGAAACAGTTAAAACAAATCTACTTGAGGATACATTTTGAGTTAGAAAACATGGTTGATTGTATTTCTGTAGGTTCTGCAGTCTGTACTCCTGTGGGGTGCCAGTGATACCCATGCTGACAAAGAAGGCGTTGGTAGGGAAAGTGTTCTTGGTACGCATGGAACAAGCTATACCTTGAAGAAAACCAGTTCTTGGCATGGTAAGGGGACCGAGGATGGTTCTGTGGATCTCAGTAGTGCTTCAATGAAGAAACTGCAAAGGGATATTACAAAAGTCCAATAGCATCTCCTTGCCTATAGATTTCAGAGAATATGCAAGGTGTTCTTAAAAACTAGAACAATAGGGGATTCACATCACTTTTTTTAAGATTACTGGAGAAGGAATTTGATGGTGGTGTCAAATATAAGAGGGGTACAAATTCAAAGTCTTTAAAGCATAAACTAGCAGAACTATTTAGGGTTACCACCATTCATGTTAGTGGTTGAATCTTAACAATTTTTCCTAGTAGAGACAGAGTAGCAACTGTTAGTTTTTCCAAGTGCATCACAGCAAACCCAAAATAGGAATGGATGCAAGGTGTGATTCCCAGCCCCCAGAAGACTGTGCCAAAACCAGCAGGGGGTGATGTTGTATGTTTGTTCCATAAGCTATCAATAGGAATGGACGGCTGCAAGTAGCTTCACCCTGTTTATAAAAAAAAAAAGTGACCTGAAAAAGGAGGAAAAAAAACCCCAAACCCAAAAGAAGTTGACTTCAGAATTTCAGAGAAAACAGACCAGGCTGTGTCTGCAAGTGGACAAAGAAACCAACAAGACTGGTTTATAAGTGGGAACCTCGTGATGGTCACGCCGAGATGACCATAGTGTCATGCACTAAGTACACAGAACTCTGCTGCTTTAAGTAGCATTGCAACACCAACTGCAAACCAGAGCAATGAGCTCCATTGGATCACAGAGACATCTAATCCAGCTGCACTATGCCTCCCACAAAGCGAAATGCTTTAAAAGCTGCCAATCTTCCCAGTCACACCAGCTGCTCTTCACACACAAGCAGGCATCAGCAACTACCAATTTGTACACTGCAGTCAGGGGCCTTATTACTGCCAAATTTAAGTTTCAGCACAGCTAGAGCCAAAGTGCCACAATCAGCTCAAGGTAAAACAATATAGAGTTGCAGAATCCACACCATGAGGAATACTTAAGGAAGAACATCCACCACTCATTGTGCAAACATAGTTACAGTAGTAGTTGGCAGGCAGAGGGTAGGAAACAATCAGTATGTGTATTTGCAGAAAGTCAAGATGAGCATTTTTCTACTACACTTTTTTCCTCTCCATAAACTCTACTTAGCTGGATGCTAGTGCAACATCACTATTCTGAGAAAAAGAGTCTTGCAGGCCAGCTCTGAAGCTACGTTCACTGGTCATATTCAGGCAATTTGAAGAAACTCCAGAAAGTGTCAACACACACTAACACTCCAAAATTGTATGAGCTTCCAAGCAACTCAATATTTTCCTAGTGCTAAAGTGTGTCTAACCCACACAAATGAAAACACAAGCTAAACAGGAGAATTTGCTCAGCAGTATATTATGACTTTACATACACATATGCTGCAAATAGCACAGGATGACCTAGCTTAATAGCCTGAACCAGAGTTATTAATTTTTTGCCATGGCTGTTGTGAGTATCCTTGAATAGCTACTTCCTTCTGCATTTTCCTCTCACCCTTAAAACAAAAGGGAAAAAGAGAGCATAGTGTTTTGAACAGCGCTCTGTAATTGGAACAAAAGGTGGCAGTTCAAACTGTTAAGAACACATAGCATCTGCTTACAATTCTACAGTACAAACAAACCACAAGCTAGTGAAAGCTTATTGAACTTGTTCTGGCAGAAAACCATGTCTCCCCCAGGGAGGGATGTGGTGGTAAAGCCTTGGGGACAAAGATTTTGCTGTCTTCCCTCTATTGATTAGGTTTAATGACATAAGGCTTTTTTCTGTACATGCAGCTTTTCCTGTTGAAAAGCACAGCACTTGGGCCACAACACTCTGACCTTTTCTTCCGAGTTAACAGCAAGATCCACAAGCCTGTCTACACTACAAAAAGCAACATAAGGAGGACAGCCTTGAGCTAGCTGAAACCCAAGCTGCAAGCATTAGTGTTAAAACGCTGTGATGCACTGCAAAAGCTACTTATTGAGTTGAAAGATAGGGCTAATCTACACCAGGAACAATGTCACACTCACATGGCCGAGCAGCTTTCAGGAGCCACATGTGTATCTTGGTACGATGTTATTTGCAATGTGTGGCTATAACTAAGTCTGGTGCATGTCAGGTATCCTTGGAACACAGAAAGTGGAGCTAGGCAGGTACAGTAAGTAGATTAAGCTATGGTGGCTGGGATGAGTTTCACAAAGCAACCACACAAACTTGTGAAAGAAGAATCTGTTCGGAGTTACTAAACATAAAGACATCACTTCTGGTCCAGGGAGTGGGGAGATAAATCTGTCATCTAACACAGGATGGTTGCACTCTTGAATGCACAGGATGCAACATCTGTGCCTTGCTCCCTTTGCCTGGGCCATCTGCCACGTCAGGTCTGCCTCTCTCAGCTCTTTTGAAGTTCCAGGCATCTCTCTGCCCCAGTCCTCCACCCAGTCTCTCAGTGCTTCCTTTCAGTGCGCAGTTCTTTCACCTCCATTAGTATCATTTGAACAAAGAGACTTTACCTGTTAGTACACTCCTACATTTAGAATACTTTTCTTGCTTTGAGTCTAGCAGTGATCTCAGAGACCTTGTCTTAGACTGTGACCATGGTGGATAGGGTACCCCTCATGACTGTGAATTATTTCAAACATTACTATTTTATCTTTGCAACCAAATGTCCCATGCCCCCTGAAAACTGAGTCCAGATATTAATATTCATTGTCTCTTCCCACAAAACCCAGGCTAAAATACTAGTTTTAGCAAGATGAGTTACATGCCAAGGAGAAAGGGCTACACAACAGTAAGAGGCCAGGTTTACTGTACAGCAAAAGACATGAGAAAAACAGGTCTATAGCAGGATTGGAAAACAATTACAGATTTCAGCTACTTGGGTAAGGTCTACTCCTTCAGGCATGGCTTAACCTCTCTACTTGCACAGCCTTGAGAAGGAGCTACAGCCCAAATGAAGTTTTGCCAACTCTCTACAGTTCCCCATTATACAGTGTAGGGAGTCAACACATTAAAGACCTCATAGTGACTTTGCATCTTCTGTTTTTCCTATTATTCTGCATACTGCTACAGCCTTTTATTCTCAACTTCGCCCAGGAATTACTTCATCCTTCTTCTCAGAGCTGCCTTGCCTTTTGAATCACTAGCAGTTATTATTTTTAAGGGCCAATATAAAATGATGAGGATATTTACAGATATCCTTAAAGCAGAGAGCTTATTTCTCTATTACATGTCCTTCTAGAGATTTCAAGGCACAGCATGTGGAATATTGCAGAGCACCATTTGCATATCAAAGAAGATACAAGGAAGTTTAATGCTTTGGCTGTCATCATGATCAATACATTCTGTACAGTATATTAAGCTAGCCTGACTCTACATCAGACCAGTGCTAGAAGTTTTACCCTTTGTAGCTCAAAGTGCTGGTGACCACCTAAAGAAGAACCCAGGCATCAAACTAGCTGCATTTAGTTTACACAAAGCTGTGTGTCTGTTGCTAAACAGTGAACAGGAGTGCATTAGCAGTTACACCACCTACAAGAAGCCATTCATTGGAACAGCTAATGCACATTTCACTCAACACAAAGACTTTCAAAATCCACTAGAACTTGGAAAGAAGTAGGAGTTCTTCTTCTGGGAAAATTTATTAATGAGGAATTTCTTTATTCTGCACCAGAACTGGGAACCATCCCCTTCTGCCATCAATAATGGTGCCTGTAATCTTCAGGAATGAGGACAAGTAGGATGCAGTTAGAGTTTCAACCACCAGAAATTAGAAATAGGATTTCCCTGTATCACAGCTGAGTGTCCAGCCCCCAGGTTATTATTTATGCAGATGAATTTCTCCACCTCTGGCTTCCAGAAAGTCTGCCTGGGACTTGAGCAACCTTCAGCCAACAAAACATCACTGAAACAGGTAGATTCATAACAGAATACTGACTGGTGTGGGTTATCCTCCAACACAACCACTGGAAGATGGACTAGCAGCTCTTCTCTTACAAGCTACTGTTCAAAGGGTATGCCATATGGCAGGAAAAAAAAAATCTAATCTGAGTAGAGCTTGGTACTACACCCCCAAAATTAGTCCAAAGCTTAAGCAATTTTATAGATTCTTGTGGCAAAAATACAGCAGTGGAGCCTAGTCTCCTTTCATGGGAATTCCCCCCATCTGAAAAAAATCTTTGGTGAAATCCTCTAACAAATCTTAACCTCACTGCCACTGTTTGAGGGCATGACCAGAAGCATTGCTTTGCCATAGCCTATATGAAAACAAGCATTACAATACAGACAGGAGAGCTGTCTTTATGCTGCATTCTCACTACACTACCATGTAAAACAAGCTTTACAGTTTGTGTGCTTGTTCAAGACTAAGTGTTCTTTTGCATTTTAAGCTCTTCCAAGACATTCACACCTTTGTCTAAGTGATGCCAATAAACTCAAGTATTACCCATATATTCAATGCTATTTACTAAACGTTCATGCAGTTTTACATAATACCATATATTTTGAGCTCCTTCTTTTTATGGGCTGGCAGTGTAACTTCAGTCTGAGCAGGAAGAACAATCATAATCATGCTAGTTCTTTGTGATTTTTATTGACATAACACTATTCACCCATCCCAAATAATTTTTTTTTCCAACCACCCCTGAAAAAACAGCTATTTCTAATCCTGAAGGCCATTTCGTTCCACAAACCCATCAGTCACCTCTGAAGCTGGTGGCACAGTCATACCACACCAGTTCAAGAAAACCAAGCAGGGGTAGGAGGCTGCAAGGGAAAAAAAACCCTGCAGACAGTGTCAGTCAACAGAAGATTAAAGCATCTCTCCTTTGCCAGAGAAAAGAAAGACAAACTATCTTCCAGCTTAAATCAGATGTTTCCAGTAAATAAACATAAATCAGGAATAGTTTAATAGCAAACACTATTTTAAGAATCAACTCAGGCCCCAATGTTCACAATAACATTCTCCTGTTACTCTTCTCCTTACCTGACTATTCCATAACAAGGGTTCTGAAATCTCAAGGTCATGAGAGGTTTCAGATTCTATTGGAAAGCTACCTTCTTCTTACAATAGCCAGCTCAAATAAAGTACTCTAGGTGACAGAGAATAGATGCACAAAGACCACCACAGCTCATCCTCTCCTACATCTAGCTTCCTTACTCAGTCTATCTTTACAGCACCCAACTTCCCCCTTACCCTGCAAGGTAGTGATTTTTATAGTAGCTGTTGCTCATCTCCCTTGATCCCGGTCAGGGCTGCAATTAGCCCTTCATTAGCCCTGCACCAGGGCATCTGGGGATGTTGTTTTTCCTCCTCCAGAGTTCTCATACTGCAACCTGTGTGTGGAAAGGAAGTCAGAATCTACCATCTGCCTGCTGTTTTCTGTCACTGAAGTTTGTTGTACAAAGCTGGCCAATGCACTGGTAACACCACCCCACTGTGGGTACAGGTACCTCATGCACTGCCTCTTTGCCACAGGGCCAGCACACTCCAGGAGCACACAGTGCTCTTGTTGTTGGAGCTTATCGGCATGACAAAGTTGTGGTGGCAAGAACAGGTTTTCTGTGGAAGAAACACATTGCAGGAAAGCCCTGGGTGAACTCATCTTTCACAAGCCCTAAGGCATGTTTATTGTTAGTAGAACAGATAACAAGACGCTTACAGCAGTGTATGTAATTAGGAAAAAATCTCCAGTGTAAAATGTTAGCGCCATCACAAGAATTAGATAAGGATGAGTGAATCCTTCATAAACTCAGTCATCCTTATTGTTACCAACAAGCCAAATCAGAAGCCTGGCCTGCTGCTGTGCAATTTTGGTGTGTTCTGTGGAGAGACAGTGAGATGGGCAGGGTACCACCAACCTTGAGAGGAGAAGCTGTGGGAGCTGGACTTGTTCAGCCTGGGGAAGAAACAGTTTCAGGGGCACACAAAACTAGCCCCCAGGTAGCTACAAGGAGTTTACTGAGAAGATTGATCTGGGTTCTTTATTGAGGTGCTCTGTGGAGGAAAAGGGACAATGGACATAAACTGAAAAAACAGGAGTTAGATAAAGTAATTTTCATGATGAGAATAATTAAGGAAGAGTTACCCAGAGCCCTTGGAGGTTTTCAAGACCAGGCAAATCCGTGAGCACTCCGATGTGGATTCAGCGTGACCCTGCTTTGGGCAGGAGTCCCCCGAGGGCCCTCCTGGCTCGGGTGTCCCTGTATTGCTACTAACCAGCCGAGTCCTTCCCACAGCCCGGCAGAAGCCAGCCACTGGATGTCACCCTGTGCTCACCGAACAATGCTGCTCCCACCGGCAAACGAAAGATCAAATCCCATTGCAGCGGGAAGGCTTTCTTAATTACAAGCTTTTTACTTCAGGTGATGATTTAGGAGTATCACACTTCTTTAAAGCCACCCTTGCTGAAAAATACACAATGGTTTTGTTTAAAAGCTTCGGAATCCCCACCTAAGGTTGAAAACTTAATGCCGACTTCAGCCAATTGCAATTTAAGGTGTAGTTCAAGGCCACATCCTACAGCCTTGTTTAAATGCAAAACTGAAATACACATCAAGCTATGCATATATTTTCCCTGTGCTGGGATAAAATGAACGGAAACAGACTGTAAGATCTTGTCATATAAGTAGCACACACTGCATGTAAGATATTGTGTACATATTACTAAAACAATAACAGTGAAACTGCTGTGATTTCTAGAAAGAAACTGCAAGGACAGTAATCACTGTAGGGGAAAAAGAAAGAAACTAGAAAATCAAAAGCATCCTCCACTGCCTGCTAGCGTAATATTGATTCTCTTCTCCTTAAAGTCAGTTCCTGTTTATTTCAGCCAGGTACACTACAGCATGAACACTTTGGGGTCTGAATGGCAAGCTGTGCTGGTCTGAAATGAACTTCACCTAAGAATGTGAAAAGCAGAAAGCAGATATGTGTTCAGTGTCAAAGCCATTGATCTTTAACTGTCAACTTCACATTAATAGTGCTGCCAACTACAGCACTCAAAAGTTTCCTACAGACATCCCGTGCTCCCCTGTCATTTCTCCCTTCCCCACTTCCCCCAGATTTCATCGTACAAGTCTGGGATCATTTTGTTTAGCTTTGGTGCTCGTGCTTTTAAGATTAAGGTGGACACACTTCCCTACATTTGTAAAGGGTGGAAACTTAGACTTTCCTCTAAAACCAGGACATTATCTCATTTTTCTGTTGTAGTAATCAGGCCTTAGCAATGGGAATTTTAAGTTAATCAAACACTGAAATTTGCAATAATAATGAAAATCAGCACAGTGAAAATAAAACCAAGCACTGATTTGATTCAAGTGAATGAATGACAATTGAGGCATATTGTGCATCTTCTATAAAGTGAGAAGACCGTGTCAGACTGCAATAACTCCACTCTTCTGCGCACACACACCATCCCTTGCAAAGTGAATCTATGCAACAGGCCTTCTTGGTGTAGCATTTACACAGTGAAGAGCTTGCCCTCAGACACAATGGCCATAAAGATCAGGAATTGCTGCATTCATTATATCATGTCCCTGGTGACTAACGAATGAAGTCACAGTTCTCCTTTGGACAACTAAAAAAAAAGATTCTGCCAATAAGTCACATAATGAAGCTGTAAATTTATCTAATCTATCATACCAGAGTTCAGACTGTAGCATAGGTCACCAGTGCTTGTGAGATGACAGTTTCACACAATGTGGATGTATAAAACAAGTACCTATGACATTGTGCAGACAAAAGGTGCTATAACGCTTCATTAGATTGGAAACCATCCAACGATTGCACATTAGAGGCTGAATTCAGTAGACAAGTACCTTTGCCAGTACAATGCTTCTTCACAGCCAGATGCTTTATGAATACCACAAAGTGAACCCTTATCTTACTTTCCTCAGAATTAAATTTTCAAGTAGCAAAGACAAACTTTGATGCCCCTTGAAAGCCTGCTGAGTTATTTTCTACACAGAAGAGATCACCACAGAACAGGGCCTCAGATGGCAGCCAGGGAAAAGGCAAAGAGAAATAAACACATACTGCCCACATTCTGCCACGATGGCCCCAGACTTGCCATAACTGCCAAAGAAGTCATAACAGGCTGTTTTCCACTGATACTCCAAAAGTTGCCCTTTGTGCAAGCTCAAAAAGGACAATACACGTATACCTACTCCCTGCTGTATGCATCCTGCACTGGCATGTATTCTCTTCGTTGTTTTGCTGTCCTGGTATCCATAGCACTCACAAGCTGGTTAAAGAGCAAACAGGAGCTGAAACCAGTTGTGTCTGCAGGCTTTTCTTTACAAGGACATGGGTTAAGGATCAAGCACAATGTCAAGGACTATGAACACTGGTCTCGCTTTAGATCACAGAATGTCCAGTTCTGGCATAGAGCTCCTGCACTGTAAGTGAAGAGGAAATGTTGGTATCTTTGTGGAGAAATGTATATAAAGCTTTTTACATATGCCTCTTACACATCCATGTAGAACTGGGTATATTAATAACTAAGCAATTCTATGAGGTAATGATTTGAGGAAAAACTTGTATTTTCGAATTGCAAGTGCTAAACCTCACCTGTTAATTTTTATTCATACCCACAGGGCAATTTATCTATCTTTTGTGTGTTGTTTGCCAACACCTACTGCTACACATACTATTCTGGTACTTGTGGCTTCTAATGTGTGCCTAGGTGTAGGATGCATTTCCATCAAGCAGGAGGCCTATCTAACATTAATACATGCAATTGCAAACACTTCATGGTGGAAAGTTGTGCCGGGTGGGAACCATCCAGCTAAAAAATTAGTTTGTTGGTTAAAAAGTAACAGCTCACAGACAACCCTGCCAGAGGTCTTTGACAAATGCAAGTACTGCTAGTCCTAAAATGTTCTGTCATTCAACCTCTCCAGAATCATGACTTTTTACCTAAAGAACTCACTTTTTGAGGCCGAACTGACAACACGGAGGCTGGATGGCACCACCACTTTCAGCCATAGGCATGTTTAACACTGAGTAGCACAACCTCTCACTCGGAGGGGCAGGAGCCTCAGCCCAACAGCTCCCCACGGATCCCTCCATCCCGGGTGGAGGAAGCGGAGGGTGGAGGCAGAGGAAGGCCGCGAGAGCGCTGACCACAGCGGGACCGGCACCCTGCGGACATTACGCCCCAGGCGGCGCCTTCCCCCCCCCCCCGCGGCCCGCGAGCTGGGGGCGCGAGAGGACGGAGAATGCCCGATTCCGATTGGCTGCTGCGCTGGCGGGGGCTCGATCCCGCCCTTCTGGAAGGTTTTCCGCCGGCTGAGGCACCGCTGGCTCTGAGGGCGGGCGGAGCTTCACCCCGTGTTGGGCTGCCACAAGAGTGCACTCGGGGCCGCAGTCAGGCTTTAGTTTCCGCGGCAGAGTATCCTTGTCTACTCTGTGGCTTCAGAAACGTGCTTGTTCGCAAAAAATTATATCTGCTAATTCTTCACCCGATTCCATCGTGAGGCTTTCCACGACACAGCAGGCATTCCAGCGCTGGCAGTCCAACTGTTAAGAGTCAGAGAAGGATCAGCAGGCTACCTTCTCCAATTCTCATAATTTGAACATTTAGCAGAGGCTAAATAAATGTCTTCTGTACCAGCACTCAGGGGAGCAACCGGTCACAGCTCCAAGCCAGGGAAGGCTCTGGGCAGGCACCGTCCCCAGCCTTACCCCATGCTCCTGTTTTAGCCCATGGCTCTGAGCCATGCTTTCAGCTTGAACACACCCCATACCAGCCCACACAACAGGTGAGATACTCTTTTTGACACGCTGCTGAAGGCCGTATTTAGTTACTGGTGTTTTCTCAGTTGTTGGATAGCCCTTGCAACAAAAATGACGTATTCCAGCAAGTCACAGATAGCTTACCCAAGGAAGACATTTTTAATATCTAATACATGGTGTAAGGTTATGGCAGGAAAATGCAGATCAAGATTGCACATCTAATCCCATACATAGCATATTTATACCACACAGATTTACAGCAATTCAAAGGCTATTACCTTTATTAACAAGTAACAAAGAATACACAGGTAAAAAAAATTTCTAAAGAACAAATCCTGTGTGGGACTCTTTCCCTGTCCCAAATCACTCCCTTTAAATAAAAACTTTCTTGTTTTGAAAAAAGGTTACTTATTTCACAAACATCTATTACAGGAAAGGCTGTGTGTTCAGGGGGTGTGTGCAGGTTTCCTCCTGTCAGCTTTCCCTGGTAGCACTCAAGAGATTACCCGACCACTTTCAGCGCTATTCACAGAAGAAATCAATGTCCTAAAAAGAGAGTTGAAAGATGTTTTGAGATTAGTGAAGGATTAACATTCCTTCATTACCCCCCCAAAGATACATGAGTAGATGCAAACACAGAATATGCTATAATATACTCAAAGTACACCATAATAAAAGTATTCTGGAAAAGAAAAAGGTCTTTTGACTCCTTTTGTGTAGCTGGGATGATTTGTTCCTGCTGTAAATTTTTAAAGTGAATTAGGCAATACCACTTTCTCTCTCCATTTCAAATGATTCCTTTATCTCCCTTTTATTTGTTTTGTATTCCCACATCTGTACCTGGATTTATGAGTCATATGTAACCCTTTATCCTTACACAGTTCCTAATCACACATGAAAAAGATGCCTTAAACAGACCGAGGCTATGTGATACACTTGCTATGGAGAAATGTGACTAGAAAATAAATGCCAGTATTTTGCTTGAAAACTTCCAGCATGGGACAGACTTCCACAGCATATTGCTTTCATCTAACTTCCTGCTACTATCTTTATATGTCTATGCAGATCTTGATTCTGCTGCAGGGAATTATCACACTGTGGTGCTCAAACTCTTCAACATTTACATCAGACCAGTGTATCACATATAGCTGTCCACTGGAAGCAGAAGACAGGGAGTTGTTTCAGAGCAGATGCTTACTGGTAATGAAAGTACTCTCATCTTAGCCAGCAAATGGCCAATTTCAAGTGATCAAGGCAAGGCAGGCAATCCAACACTGCTTTGCAGCACATGCAGCCTGTTGCGTTGAAACTACTGTATTTGGGGTAACTCAATGGTTCAGAGGTAGCAGCACCAGGGGAAAAAAAAATAATCTAAGATTTATTGCTCAGACAGCAACCAACAGGCATGGATTACCCAGAGCTGCACAAGAGAGTGCTGGGGAAAGTTCTCAGGCAGAAACATTTATTAGCACGGTCTATAGCTGATGGCATACATTGACTCCAGCAGGTAAAGTTACTTTTTTGGGGGGAAGAAGCAGGGTCAGAGACACATAGACCACCAGGCTGATGTCCTCTTTCAGGCTTCTCTCCAGTGCAGCAGGTAACCCCCCGCCTTAATACTTTTCCCCATCAACTTCCCTATCAGTTGTTCCTCCATGCAATGCCATTTGTGTGTGCCACCCAGTGCTTCGATCAGGGGCAGGTGCTGCATGCTGATTAATCACTAAGCTTTGGGCATCATCAGGTTCCCTCATATAAATGGTAACCCCTTCCCAAGGATGTTGCCCATTGTAATACCAGTTTTGGGCTTTGCAGGTGCAAGGCCAGGGAAGCAAGGCAAAAATTTGCCAGCAGCTTGGGGGTAGGTTACAGAGCTGTGAGCAAGAGACCAGCTTCTGACTTGCAGGTGGAAGGCCGGTGGCATTAGAGGCATCTATGTCAGCGTGCAGCACTCACTCTGTATAAAACAGCACCTTTAAGGGATATTTCTGGAGCAAGCAGCATGTCCATACGCTGATTGGTCAAGATGTGCTGTAGACTGTTTTAAATGTGAACTTAGAAAGAGTGAGATCCTTAAGGTCACATTTGCAACATACAGCTGAGAGCAGTAGAACAAGGAAAAGAACATATCTGTATTGCCCTTCATTTTCATTGCAAAGCTCCTGCATAGCAAGAATGTGAAGTAAGGGTGAAATGACTGTGAAAGTCTGTGTTGCTAGTTTTGCAGAAGAAAATTACTTTCTGATTAAAGTTCTGCACTGCAGCCTGACAACAGCCCATTCTGGACCCCGAGTCAGCCTGCAGGCTAAAACATCACTTTAACCTATGTCTGCTTCCAGTTCAGCTTGCTGTGCAGCAGACTGGCTGTCATATTGTTGAGAAAAGAGCTTGGAAATGTACTTTACTCTTTCTGTCGTGTTCTGTGACTAATTAATTGCTGCAATGTTTCTGGGGCAAATTCAGAATAACCTAATGTAGTGTCAAGAAAAGCAATCACTTACCCGAGATTCACATTTCCTCAAATAAAGCTCGTCTGACACATTATAATGCAAATCCTAGCAACTATTAACATGAAACAAAATTCTTCCTTTCACTTATTTCCTGTGTTAATGAAATCCATCTAATAATCTGGACCTAGGATTAAAAACTCCAGATACAATTTAAAGATTGACACACTAATCATATTTTGCCATATGCTTCAAAATGGCATATATCTAAATATTCCATATTGATGAAGGTAATTACTGTAAACCTACCACTCAGTTTGTTTTTAAGCATAGAAATAAGCTACCAGTAAGCGTTAGTTGTAAACCAAACCATAGCACCCTCTGAGAAAAGACTCTCCTCTTCCACTCCTCTGTGAAGTGTTTCCAATCTTTAGTAAAATTACTAATTGTCCGGTGTATGAGACATTACTGTACATAATCAGGGACAATCACCCTTTCAGAAATACAGCCTACTCACAGAACACTATCATTTTTCCAAAAGCTTTTTAATTCAGCTTTTTGATGTACCAATAACTTTGTTATGAGAAAGCAAGTGCGCTTTCCCTAAATCAGAAGTTCTGTATGACAGTGTCCATCTATATATGCAATTAATAGAAAGCACACTTGTACACATTACTGAAGTATGCAGCACAATATCCAGACTCTAAAAAAAGAAAGCTTTGGGTAAAACTTATGTGGCCTTGAAGGAATACTATTCAAATCAATAGGAATGCAACTCAATAGGATCAAGCTCTTAATGCAGCATTTGTAATGTCTGCAATATCAGAGCTTATGTTAGGGATTTTATTGAGGCTATTTGCCTGTTATAAAGGCCCAAAGATTGGATCCCTAAGCATCTGTGATATGCTACAATCAACTGCCACAATTATGATTTGTTTTTACAGCAAATTAGCATTACACAGCCAAGTATAATTATGTAGCCAGCTGGGCTTTTGCAAATTCCTTACCGTTGTAGGAACAGTCTTATTTGCTTCTTGATAGACATGTTGTTCTGAGACTAAGCTGCTAGGGAAATAACCAACTGTCCCCATATGGTCTTCATACTGTTCTCCATAAACCTTCAAGCAAGAAGATGTATAATTAGGTACTTTAAAACAGTCCTCATCTGGTTTGAGCTAGTTCATAATTTAGTCAAAAGCAGTTACTAATAGTGTTTCTTACTCTGCCTTTACATTTCCTAGTTTCCAATTAGCTGGCACATGAAACGAACCATTAACCATTAACCTGTTCCGATACAGGCATACATTTTTTGGAGAAAATTAATACTGCCTATAGTTTATTGGGATTTTTTTTATAAATGCAGCTAATACTTATCTTCGCTTCCCTTAAATATAAGAGTTCTGTGACCAACTGTGATAAAAGCTTTCTCCTCCATAGTTTCAGCAAACAGCCACAGAAAAGAACTGTTGAGCCTTTCTGTTAAGGTTCAGTTCATAATTACCATATAGCTATCAAAGATATTTCATTTAAAAAAAAAAATTAAACCCCCCAAAACACCTCAATCAGTTTAAGTTTAAACGTTCACTTTGAAAACTAAGTTGCTCCTTTAAAACCCACAATAGCTCAGCATTAGCATCCATTTCTTGACAGAAATGCTTGTTAGTCTACTTCTGGTTTGCTCATATATACAAGAATCTCTTCTTACACTTCCAGCCCAGAATCCTCCAGAGTCTTTTTCTTTCACTAGTTTTGAGTAAACATAAATCAACTGTCCTTTTTTAATATTAATGAATCTGCAGTCTGGAGCATTATAATCCTCTTCTGCTCTGGCAAGGGAAATGGTGTCTAGAAAAAAAATAAAAATGAGGTGGACGAATGTAAATACATATGTATTTTCAAGAGAAATATAAATACGTGTGTGCTTGTATGCACACACGTGAAACTACTTCTACAGATAAAAGTAGGTTATCCTGAAATTATTAAAAGTCTCCAAGGATTTGTTCTGCTAGTTTTTCTATTCTCCAGTAAGCAAAGTAACAGCTTAAGAATGTGCCATTTCATCATAGTGGAAGTTACAATCCTTCTATTTTTGTTTACCTTTTACTTGAGTGGAAACTGTCCTTTACAAAACCCTTTTTGCAGTAAAACTGCATGTGACATTCCATATAAACCCTCCCACTCTGCTCTTAAAGTTGACAAGCCAATGCAAATATAACAGAGCTAAATAAGCTGAGTAGTTTTCACTCACACTACCACATCCAAAGTCTGCAGTCATTTTTTGAGACTATTTTGTCCCCAAGATGAAAGCAAAGTTACTTACAGACACAGTCATCATCAGCACACAGCTTCTTGCTGGCAAGCTTGTCCATAAAAATTCCAGTTACAACAGGACACATTAATCCGAGACATAAAACAACCAAATTAACACGTCGTGTCATTTTTCTTTGCTGCAGTGCCTGCTGAATGCAGCCCGGGTCCAGTGATCCTCGTCTTTTGTGGAAGAGGCAGACACCTGGACAAACACACTGGGCCAATGGGAAGTGGTCGGGATGACATTCCACCCCACTAGAGGAGCTGCAGGCAGGAGGAAGACCTCAGGATCCACTCACAAAACCAAATCCCTTCCCCAAGCCATTCTGCATTAACATTTCAATCAGCAACTGTATTATTTAAACATTTTAAGTCTTTCTGTAGTTGTCAACAGTCTTAATCTTACCCCAAGCAAAGTCTGAGGATGAAAATTAAGTCAGATCCTGGTAAGCAGCAAAGGAAATTACATCCTTCCAAATCCTCAAGTTCTTCATTTTCACAAATGCTCACTGACAAGCATCATCTTTGCTGCACCATAAGTCCTCAGTGGCAGAGATTCCCCTATTAGGGTCTACAGAAAAGACTTATAAGGATCCGAACACATGGATGCAAATGTAAACAAATCATTAGGGGGTTGAAACCCAGTAAAAATTGCAAGTCAGCTATTTAAACGTGAAGTCTAAAATGTTCAAGCACTGCCTACTTGTATAGGCAAGATCCCTTCCACAGGGAGACACAGTCAAAAGCAAAACAGACAGGTTATGCCAGGACAGCAACTGTTTCACTTTTATTTACATAGCTGAAATCAGTTCAGAGCTTGCAGATGCAAGATGCTGAACAACATACATTGCCACAGCCTGACTTAAAAGGTCCTCTTTATGCCTTGGAGAGTACATCTAGAATTCATCTAACTTCCCAAAATCTTGTCCTAGCACAAATGAGGCAAGACTCGTAGGGAATATTTTAATTAAAACAGATGCACGCACACACACAAAAGGAACCACTGGAGTGACTACACTGTAAGCAATTCACATCCCAGCTGTCAGGCTACAGAAGGCTGGTCTGGGTCAATCCTTAAAAGTGACCAAGTGCAAGTTTGGAAATTCCCCAAACAGCACTTCAGAGAACCAGTGCTTCCTGATTTACAAGAAGGCCTCAAGAACTGCTGGCTGTACCAGCTTTCAGTCCACAAGCAGAACAGAGGAAGTTGTCAACTGTCATAAAAAATCCCATACTCTCTTTTAAAGAAAGATTATCTTCCAATTTTTAGCATCACCTTCCTATTACAGCTGACTTCACCACATTCTCCTCTAAGCTTCCAGCCCATTACTCCTTCCTCCAACCTCCCATATGTAGTGTCTAACCTCGTTTGCAGGCAGCTTCACACAAACCCTTCTAAGCGAATAAAGGTGAAAAGCAGTGGTATGCAATGGTAGTCTCATGTACACAGACTAGTGGGATGCAAGGACAGCATAATACCTATAAAATTATGATTGAAGAAGTAAATCATAAGCTTTGTGACCAAATAACATACTCACTTTTGCTCCCTTACAGGCACATTGAAACAATTTTCACTTGCGAGTATTAGAATACTTGTAAAATCAAACACACCCACACAGACACACACTAAAGAGAATGAAAAAATAGAGATAGGACAGTAATTTACATGACTGTGGAAGGGGCATGATCTTACCATGTACTCTGGGAGCAGAACATGAAAGATTTTTCAGGTCTTGTGCAAAAAAGGTGGTTTATGTAGCTAGTTTAATGCTTACAGATAACATAGCACTTGCTCAGAAATTGAGTGGACATGCCAGAACTACAAAGCATACAAAGATTTTATAAAAAAGCAATCATGCTTGCCTGAAGGCGCAGCACTTTGACTAAAGAACAGTTTTAAGTCAGATCTCAATTGTTTCAGAACACAAACTGAGGGAAATCGATGCTCTGCAGCTACAGCTGATCCCACTCAACACAGGAAGGGACTGCACCAAGCCACAGTCATAGACGAAAGGCTATGGGCCTCTAGCATCCTTCCTCACAGCGCCATTGACGAAATTACTTTGGAAACAGAAAAAACTTCAACACTTGCAGTGTAGCTACAATGCAAAACATTCTTCCTTGTAGTTTCTTGCCTAAACATCAGCTACTGTAATACTTGCCTGAACTATGTCTAAAAGGAAAGCATGCTAACTCTATCCCATTACTCCTTTGTCTGAAAAGGTAGTGGCCTCACAGTGTTCAAGTGAGGAATAGTTCAACATGACAAGGACTGTGTGAGCGCTTCCTCTCAAACATTAATTTTCAAGGGTCTGATTGCAATCCTCCTAGCCAACACCATGCAACAGCTACTGTAAGATTCACCATAGTCATATTTTAAGTAAATTTCATTACTCTCTTAACCCAAAATATCTTTCTAGGTCTTCCATCACCTGAACAAAACACTTCAGCATTTGAAGTGATTTTTGCACCCAAATATTTAGCATAGTTAAAACTCACAATGCTCCATCTAATTCCTTCACTGCATTCAGTTTATTTCATGTCACACAAGACATGTAAAGGTTGACAAATGGAACACCCCCCCCCCCCAAATTTTGTAAAAACCTGCTGAAAAACAGACCATCAGGCTCATCTGCAATGTCTTTAGAAAAAGTCAGAAAGCTCTTCCTAAACCATTTATTAAAATCATGGGTAATAGGGCTGGAAAGAACAGAAGAGAACATATAAATTTAATGTTTCTTCTGTGGACCTGCTTCTACTACCAGCCATCATTATAAAGACAAAACCAAGTCGAACAAGTGTTGTCAAACTGTAATCAATTTCTACCCATACCTGGAAAAAAAAAACCACTAATGATATGTTGTTCTTCTGAAGTGACAAAATGATTCTTGATGAAAAGCAGCTGCCCCCTTGATTATGAGGCTAAAGATCGAGTGTTGCATTTATTCTGAATACGCTGATAATCAGCATTCCTGCTCACGCTTTTTGCTCTGGAAAGACAGTTCCAGTACTCACTTCTGAGAAGTGAGTGTCACCTTAAAAGTAGTTAAACCAGTATACTGAATTAGACCTGCAAGCCTAACAGATCAGTAATAAGACAGATTCAAAGAAAAACATGGCTAGGGAACAGCATAAACTGAATTTATTTTATAAAAATTACTATTTCAACACAAAAATTTACTATCCAGTACATCTGTAGAAATCCTAAGTCTGTCCTGGCTACATTGTGCCAGTTTTACACAAGTCTGAAGTTTTCTGCTGAGAACAGCAAGCATACTGGCTGATCAAACTATCATCATATTAAAAAAAAACAAAACACAACTATCCACAGAAGTCCTTTATAGGATGATCTGGTTATTTCTTCGCATAAGTGATTTTCATGGCATGAGATGGAGTAATCTTGAATCCTTGCAGAGCATCTCGAGCAGCTCCTGCTTGATTCTCATTTTCAAACTCCACAAATGCAATGTCATGGCGCCCAGGCACTAAGCGTACTTCTTTGAATCCAGGAAACCTTTAAAATAACATCAAAGAATCAGATAATATTTCCTAGCTTGATAATATATCTCTCTTCAGTAGCTTTAAGACCTTATCATAAGCATCTACTAGTATAAGTTACTACTAATGGCAGATTTAAATTGAAGGGTTTTACATGTCCAGTCCTTAGAACCATACCTCAATCAAGGATCATTACATGGAAGCAATTTAATCAGTCTTGTGCACATATGGAAGCAACTAAAGCTAGTTTTAAAACTGCTCCTGCTGTCGTAGGCTTTAACATTAAAGTCTCCAGCTTAAATCCGGTGCAGATTGATAGTAGATAACTCACACAACCAAAATCAGCTATGAAAGAATAGGATTTGCTTTCTGCACCAAGTCATCAGAACTGACATCTGTAATCTTGGCAGTAAGACAAAGAACTGGAATACTTTCAGAAGAAACTCGTTTCTAAAAAGAAACTTGCCAACTGAGAAAAAGCACACAGGTAACAGAAGAATTCAAAGGCGAAGTTCTTTCTAGTCAAAACTTACTGATTGAACAACATGGACAGCATCATCTCATTTGTTTCCTCAGGCAAGTTATTAAGGAAAAGGATATAGTTTGGCGGGTTATCGGGCACCTGCAACAACAGAAGATCAAAGCTCAGATTATACACAGCTATCTGTTCCTCTGCATCTGTCTGCATGATTATTTGAACCAAGACTCATATATCCTTAGTTTTGCTCATAACACTGCTAGCTGGACTTCAGTATACCTTCATGCAATATGCAGATAGAGCCCTGTGGCTCTTTTACAAGGATGTATTTGAAGAGGCTCTTTTTTCCACAAAAATCACAGTAACATATACTTAGATGTCATATTTAAATTCAACAACTCCACAGGTGATACAACAGTGCTGTCAGCACTGCCAGGGTTGGGACCCAGGTGCCTAAGCACTGGCTGTGATGCTGTCCGAGACACCTTTATGGCAGTGGAAGAACCTATGAAAGACTCGCATCCTTCCGGAAGAAGAGCCGGAGGCCAAGATAAATACCCTGTTTTCTGCAGTAGTACCAAAATGCCAAGTATCTTTGGGCAGCTGAAACACACAAAACCCACATGGTTTTACTACAGTGCTCTATTCAAATTTGGTAATTAGAAACCCCATTAGATGTAAAGCTTTAGAGTCTTTAACAGATTTGCCTGCTAATATGAATTTGTAGCAACTCACCAGACACAAGGCTGAGTAGTCAGTTTGCTGACACTGAACTGAAAGGCTGGAATCTCTCTAAGTCATCAAGGAGATTACAAAAATAAAAAGAAACTGGACACCACAACTTCAAATGTCCCAATAATGGTGCCAAGTTAAGTTAATGCCTCAGCAGAACTATTTTTTTCAGCTGACGGCAATATTCCAGGCAGTGCCATTAGAAAATAAACTTCTGAAGTTCAAACAAATGCTTAAATATTCAGTGTTGTGCTTCAATGCAAACTGACATACACATATTGTGCTCTGTTACAAATGATACCCAAAAGAAAACCCAGTCTGGAGGCAAGATATTTTCCCCTGTGGATTATGTATGCAATTCTCAATGATAGTATTCAAGAAGATGCAGGGCAGGCAAAGATATTCTACAGTGTTTGTCCTCCTGCAAATCCTGGCTCTTTAGTACCTCCACTTCTAACACAGGAATCATTCAGAAGGTCACTGAGCAGACAAGATCAGTGAAGCATAGGGAGTTGTTGCTACATCTCCACACAATCCTTTGGAAAATAAGACACATAAAAGAAAAAAAAATGTGAGCAGAGGACCCCCAAACTCATGAAAGGAAGCTTTTCAGCAGATACGTTGGCACCCCGTGCAGTCTTCCTTCTCCCTTTCTACCTCTAGAACAAAACATGTTAAAGGGAATTTATTAACAATGAAAAAGAAATTAAGAATCTACCAACTGATACTAAGCACAGTCCAAATTTAAGAATCAAGTAGGAGTTGTTAATAGTGCAGCTTCCTGTAAAATAATGAGATTTTCCTGTAAAAAAGTGAGAGTCTCATGTCATGTCAACCAGATAAAGGAAAAGTGAGATTTCATTTGTCTGCTGTGATTCAGCTGTTAGTGCCTCACAGAACAAAAAGGAAGCTGTAAAATATATCCTCAAGTTTCCACGTGCAAGAAACTATTATTCATAGAGAACAACTTTTAACATTAGTGCTTTTAGTCGCAAAGAAAAAAAAAAAAAGCATTACCTGCTGATTTTGTGCTGTTGTCCCTGGGGCACTGGCTGAATTTTGTGTTGCTCCCTAGTAAATAAGCACAAAATAGTTTTACAAAGGTGTTCTGTTAAAAATATATAAGCACACATCACCATGTTTCTGTACAACTCGAGGTATGTTAAGCTTTTGCTAAGCTACCATCCAAGGAACATTTGTTGCTTACGGGATACTTCCTGAAGGGAAGCATAAAGCATGTGAATTTTGCTGAACTCTAAAACCAGGTGATCAAAAAACTTCAGCAGTACTTTATCTGACTAATGGCCAAGTCGGCAGATACAGCAAATCGCTACTTCTCCGCATGATAAAATTTTGTTTAGTAGACAGGAAGGAAGTAGTTTTGAAAACAAAGGCCTAGAAAGGACATACCTATTAGGAGAAAAATGGGTGTTTCCACTGAGGACTCCAGTTTAGCAAAGATAACTAAAGCTACTACCATTACAGCTAGGAGCAATTCTTTCTTCTTAAGATATTTGTATGTAACGATTTATTTTTTTTAATAAATGCTGATAAATCTGAATATTCTACCTAGAAATGCTTTCTATGGACACTCCTCTCTCCTTGATACCAGTTTGTACCTTAGCAGGAAGTGTAGTTAAACAGTACAATATTCAAACTCTGTGCCTTGATGCTTTCTGCTACACTTCAGCACACAAATTATTAAGTGTTGTTAGTTTAGGCCAGGCTAACCCCTAGTGGACATGTATTCCAAGCCAACTCCTTTTCATCTAGCTGTAAATTAGTTGTTTTCATTTACCATTCTTCAGTACTTATAGAGCAAATAAGGCATTAAAAACTGAAGGAAAAAGCTGGCTGAGCACTTGAAGCTAGCACTGAAGATAAGTGCACACCCCTCCTTTTTTTCCTTTTTTAAAAAGACGTTAGTTTCTACTTTGGTTTATTGTACCTTTGCCCTACATCTTTATTTTCATCTGGTAATGGGAAAAAAAAAAAAAAAAGAACAGCAAGGACTATATAATCAGCCCCTTCTTCAACTTTTAATGAGTAATCAAGAGCACTAGATATCAACAGACCACAATTTAGGGAATTGAGAAGTACCAAAAGACAATACTTAGTCCTAAAAAAAATAATTTTAAATAGCTTTTGTGTGTGTTTGTTTTTTCTTTTTTAAACAGAGAAGCAGCTTACCTGGATAACCTTTTTATTTGCTGCATTTGCTGACTGCTCCAGAGATTTCGCCTTCTTCTTTTCCTTCCTTTTTTCCTTATCAGCAAAAGTACCACGCATTTTAGAGATGATATCAGAGTCTGTTTTTGCATACTGAATACGCTTTTTAAAAGGAAAAAAAACCCAGTTACATTTTGCAGTTAATAATACTGAACATTTTGCACCACTTTCATTAACTGTGTTCTACTGTGCATTTACACATTTTGCTGCAGGAACTTCTTACCTTAAAAATATTGTTATAAACTGTAGGAATGTTTACAGAGTATCTAATCCTCATAATTAATTCTGAACATAACTACAGAACTCAAAAAATCCTAAAATGGAAATTACTCATTTTAACTCATTGGAATTGGAACTCTAGTCATCTAACAGCATTTTTTTAACATCTGCCAAGGTAACAAGATGTACAAAGCAATACAAGGACATCTGACAAAACAGGCACTAGCTTCTATTAAAAAACCTGAGGGTTTTTTAACACCATTTTAAGGGGAGTTAAGATTTTACAGTGATTTCTCAGATCTCTGCAGAAAATTGTGTTCATCAAAACTTAGACTTCTTAAATAGAAAGGCAAGTACCTGCCTTAATCCAGCATGGATTACATAAATTGTGTCAGCACCACAACACTGCTGGTTTTCTGACAAAGGCTGCCCCATGCACTAGTCGGGGAGGGGTAAGCAGATTCAGCTATGAGTATACAGGTGCGCAACACGATATATGCACACAATCCTATCCCTTTTACTATCAGAGACTACCTCAATACAAAATTACACAGCAGTTGAAGATTTTTTTTTAATGCTTTTATTTAGTGCTTAGATAGAGTATGCATGCTGCAGGCAATATTCAAAGAGGGAAGTATGCCCAAAATCTTATGAAGTCTTAATCTTTTTATTTCCTATTGAGTTTTACTGAGCACAAAACTCTTTAAGGGTAAATGACAGAACTGTGCTTGCACAATTCCTTGCTAAGGATTTCATTACAGAATCTGAAAGTGTTAATAAGCTCATGACTCAGCAACAGAAGAAAAGTCTGTGCTCTCCTTAATGATGAAAGCCATGAGCTGAAAGCCAGTATTAATATATCCATCCATCACTGAAGTCAAGCAGGCCATTTGCATGTATCATTATGCCTCACAAATAGATACAGAATTAAGAGATGCCTAATTATCCAAGCAGGCAACAACAATGGATCAATTGTTGTGCTATTCTGCACCTTATCAAGTACATTATTAAATCACATTCTATCAACCAGCCATGTACTTGCTTCACTGAAGTTATACTGAAAATCAGTTATTTGGTTTGGTGATCTGATGCACACACAAGCAGAGCTAGCCTTCAATTTAAAAAAGAACAGATCTCTGGTCACATCTGTTAATTTCTGTAAAGTAAAACTGCAGAGATCTTCATGCTGCTCACTGTTACCTCAAAAATGAAGCATCATATTCTAGCTATTTATTACGAATATCCAGTAACATTACAGAATTAATTCAATCAGTTCAACAGAAGACATGATGAGTAAAATGGAAGTACCTAAGATCTTAAAACCTTTAATGCAGCACAGAAAAACATAAAGCCATCACTTAGGAAACCTAAAAGCTAAGTTCAACTTCTGTATGTGTTTTAACTAGTCTCTCTGGCATCCCTCTAGCTTGCATAAATACATATATTCATCAGGACATGACGCGATTGAATAAAAGTACAATTACAAGTACATGTGATAGTTAATTCACAAGGTGCAAGTACCAAAACACTGTATCGTACTATGGCACATTTTTTTCTTTCACAAGGTAACACAATAGCTTACCATTGGTTTTCCATAAAACGGAAAGCCTTGTAGTTGTCTCAAAGCATTGGTAGACGATCCAAGTTCTTTAAATATAACAAAAGCCTGTCCTCTCATTTTCATAGTCTTTAACGCTACAATGTCGACCACATGACCGAACTGTGAGAATAGCGCATACAGGGACCTCTTCAGTTCTGTTGACAATATGAAAAAATAGATTTTAACAGGTTACATGCAAATGTCCATTTCTACAGAGTTCACTCTCCCTCAGGGACAGTATTTTTTGGCAGCTTTAGCTCACACAGTGACACACTACATGAGTTTAGTCAAAACTGTTGCATGAGTACATGCTTATTTGCTCAGTTTTTGTAAGCTGGTGTATAATGCTTGGTTTCCCACCTCAAGTATTCAGCTAGTGAAAAAGCTGTACTGACACCCATTTTACCATTCTAAGAAAGCAAAGATTACACATGGGTATGTATATACAGTTTTTTCTTACACATATGTACACACACATTCTCATACATTCAAGTGTGATGTATTACAGCCATCAAAGACTGATGAGAAAATCAATACTGTAACACATAACAGTGAAGAAGTATGACTTAAAACAAGAACACAACAAAATAGTAACTACTTAAAGGCTAATTAAATTTAGAATTTTTGTTTGTAACTGTTTAATCAATTCTCTCACACACATGAAATATATTTTCATATTTTGCATCCACATATGTTTTTGATCACACTGTACCTTACAACTGCAATGGATTTATTTTCATTATTTAAAATCACCTGACTGTTGGGGATTGGATTGCAGACAAAGGGCATGGGTCTAGTGATCCCTTGTATCAGGAAGGGATGTTTCAGTTAG
>JANZLQ010000086.1:17323039-17338570 GCA_026212715.1 Elanus axillaris | reverse complement strand
GGGGGAACTCGCTATGCAGATTGTCATAGAGCAATGTTAATGATCCAAAAGATTTCTTTGCCCTGACTTCAAACCAGAGCCAGCTGCCAGAGGTAAAAGCACAGAAAATTAACTGTTCCAGGGTACACTCAGATGTTTTTCAAGTCAAACAAATTTTGATTTAGGACAATGAAGTGTTAATAATATTGGCAGCATCAGTACAAACCTGAGTATTGATTCTTTGTCAATACAGTGGCTTTTCTTGGTGATAATACAACGTGATATATCTTCTCTGTATCCACATGCTGTGAAGCTGACAGCATTTTGGCATTAGCAAGCCCTTGGGGAAGGTAGGCACAGTGGTAAGGGTCGGCTCATTTGTTAAATGAGCACTGCAACATTAACTAAAGCCTCACCAGGGATGGGGAGGGAAGTTGTAAGGGGTGAGGGTCAAATGAGTTGTTCATCAGAGGGCTGTAGATACCCTGTATAATCTGATACAATCAACATAATGGAAATGAGAGAGAAGTCTGCTGGTGTAAATTCTCTGTAATCAAGAACTCTCTTCCCTTATACTTCAAAACCTGTCCTAATCCTAATTCAGCAGAAGTATTTTTGGCTATTTGGTTTGATTTTTTTAACCAGTCCATGTTTCCTCTAGACTGGAAAAGGTGCTTGCTAGTTGGTACCATTTCAGATGACAAGCGCAGCTGAGAAAAGCTTCTGGTAGACAGCAAAGTCCCCAGCACCATAGAAGGGCAGGAGTGTGGCATCCAGAGATAGCACCCCAGTGGTGTGGGAGGATCCTGCCCCTTGCCTTGCCTTGCCTTGCCTTGCCTTCCCTTCCCAGTTCAGTTCAGAGCCTCCAAAATAGTGGCTAACTATGGGAAGGAGGGGAAAAGAAGGGCAAATATTTTTTTTATTTGAGAACACTTGTGAGAGCTGCTCTTTCTGCATTGTCTTTCTCAACCCTTGCCTGCTTGAACATCAAGCAGGACTTGCTCTTGGAGGGAGTAACCCTCTCTCCTTTTGCATTCACAGCAGTACAAGATATAAAAAGCATCTCCTTTTCCTGCTTTTCTGCCATGAGTTACTTCTGCCTTAGTTTACTGCTAAGAAGGCTCAAGAGTCATATCACTCAAATAGGAGAAAGCATACCATCCTCATGACATGGCTCTTCCTCTTCTAGTCTTGATATTAATGAAACAATCTCTCTGCTTAAAAATGGAAGTGGTAATTATTTTCCTTTTTACAATAAAAAAATAGATATGCCCAGTACTAGATTTATCATATTACCAACATTGATCCTGTAAACTGGAAGAAAAACCCCCGACCATCAAACTGCCCAGCTGATAAAACCAAACTGATAAATCAGGCTTCTTCTATGCAATATGAACAGAAATGGGATTATTATATTTGGGGGTGAAATACTATGGTATGACTCCAAAAATAAATGCCTAGAAAGAAAAATAGAAGTGATTTTTACATTAAAAAATCACGTTAATAATGTTTCCCCTGTGCAGAAACAAAAAAGATTTTGTGTCTGAGTCTGATATTGCAGAAGCAGATACCACTGATCCACTCATTCATTTTGGCAGGGGTCTCCGGAAAGGTCTGCCAGCAAGATGAATACAGATTGTTAGCATTCATGAAAGCGCCTTGGCGCTTTGTTGCCAGGAAACGGTAATGAAAGTATAGGGATGCCAGCTTGATGATAGGGATATGGGGCGAGCGGCATTAATCCCACGCTTTGCAGACACGAGATCTCTATCATTTGCAAACATGAATGCCTGCACAGGCTGTCAGAAATTTTGGAAGGTCGTTTGGCTAATGGTTTTGTAGAAATGTGGAACGTTAGAAAAGCTTAAGCCAACAACAGCATCACATTAGAGCTCTAAAAACCTCCGCTACCCCATAGAATACGGTTTTATGGAATATTGTACTCGTGTGTAAAGTACTTGTTGTTTGCTTTTTAGGTAAGGAGATTATAACTTAGGTGACTTGCCTCTGCTAAGATCAGGGCCCATGGAGTGTTGTTGTTAGTTAATAAGCAGAGGGATGCTCATATTTTTATTGCCAAAGGCAAAGAAAGAACCTGGTAAATTAAGATGGGGCTTTTCTAAATAGGCTGCCGGTGAGCAGAATTAAGACAAGACCTTTGGTAAGTCCCAAGGGTGGGGATGCAGTAGTCAGGATTTTACCTAAATTTGAGGGCTTTTGTTTTGTTTCTTGTGTGCAATATCTTCTAGTGTTAGCTCAGTGAGAAAGACATAAGGTTCATATTTGTGCATTCATAAAATGGTAGAGCTTCTTAAAGGTTTGTCCCATACAGGGCACTTTATGTCGTCCTGCTGCCTTTCAAGGGATTAGCATCAGTGCCTAGTAAGGGTAATAAAATCTTCTAAAGTTTTTTGATTCTACTTCTTTGTTTTTTTACCAGTCCTTCAGAATATTTTGTTTAAATGTGTGTAATAGGAATATAGTGAACTATAGCAAAGACTTCTCTGAAGTTGAGAATATTTTTTTTTTTTTTCAAGTAACAGCTATTTTTCACTCTGACTGATGGCTTGTCATTACGCTGGAATTTCCAAGGCAGGGAAAAACCCCATGAAATAGCAGGGAAAATCTCAGTGCCCCTGAGCTCTGCTAGACTGTCATCCAGGAGACTTCTTGCAAGGCAGAAGCCTGATTATAATGAAAGTCTGAACCTGCTTTTAGGCCTTCTGTTCTTTAATCTTTGAGAAAAGCAATCTTTGTGTGTATGCCTCTTCTAAAATGACTCCATATGTGTTTTATAAATGCTCAGTGGAAAGTATAACTCAGCTGAAACAATGCTGGGGATAAGGACATAGGCAGCAGCAGCAGTGGCACATCTCCTTGCCGTTAACGGTAACCCATCACCCTGGGAAGCTTGCTTGTCTTCCAACAGCTGAACCGCCATTCATTTGTCTTCAATTGCAATCATCGTGAAAACAGCAAACCTGTATCTTGTTCTTAATTATTCAAATAGCACTTCTTGAGAAATGTTTAAATTCGTAATAATACTCAACATTTCCCATGATGGAAAGTGATGCAGAACTCCTGAGAGCTGCTGTGGGGTTGCATGCAGAGAGGCTGTTTTGTACCATCGCTTCGGAAATTAGATACTGTGATATGACATTTCCTTTTAGCAATCTTGGGAAGCTCTTCCAGTGCTGATAGCAATCATCTCCAAAGAAAAAAGTGCACTAACCTCTGGTAAATATCTCTTGAGAGAAGCAAAACCAATCTTGTGAAAGGTATTACCTGGCTTCTGAAGGAAGGAGCCTTGGTAAATGTGCCTGTCATTTTGACCTTTCCAGCCGATGGGATGTGAAAATGAGGACATTAAAGAGGCAGAGCTCATTCATCAGAGGGGAGCTTCTGAGAGAGGACAAAGCAGGACAAAAGAGAGCCCCAAAGCACTGTGTTTGCCTTTGTGTTACAGGCCTCCTCTGAACGGATTCAGGGAGAAAGTGAAAAGTGAGATGGTTCCCTGGAAGACCTACAGCCCTGTGAAAAATGTAATGGATATGGCTGCTTCTCTCTAATGGCAAGTGCCTACTGCGCTGCCTTTAGGAAGGTGCCTTTCCTCAGCAGGATGAACACCGACCTTGCACTGGCTTGGTGGCGGGTAGACACCTGGAAGATGTCTGTGATGAGTGACCAAGCAAGTTACTCTTAGTCAAAGGGACGTCTTTTGGGACTCTGTTAGTTGACAGGTGATTCAGAGCTACATTACAAACATCATGGCTGAAAACTGTGATCCATATTTAGCCTGCAAGAACCCTCACTGTCCAGGGCTGCTGCTTCTTTGCTGTCAGTGTGCCGGAACATACTGACTACCACTGCTTTTCCATGTGGGATTAGCAATGTGTCTTCTAACTAAACATTGTTATGAACTGTTTCATTTCAGCCTTTGAATGGTAAATACACCTTAAAATTGTACTGACTTAAATTTCAGGACTTTATTGATTTACTAGACTCAATTTCATACACGAGCAGGTTGGGTTTTGTTTAGAGGCAGGGCCCGTTTCTCTGTGGCATGCCAGATTGGGCAGGTATACGAGATAAAATGCATGCATGACATTATATTGTTAGTCTTTTGCTTCTTTTTAAGCAGTGGAAGGATTAGATGGGGGATGCAGGGGACTGTTCCTTGGTTTTCTCACATGACTTACACTGAGCTCTAGCTGTGCCCTTTCCATGAACTCCATGCGACTCAGGTGTTGGGCTGTGAGCGTATGGTTCATAAAACCTCTGTTCATAAACCCTCTGTTCTTAGGTGCTCTTGTGTGACCCAGTGTGTCTCCTTTCCCCTTCTTTCTTCCCATGCTATTTTACCTATCATCTTTCCTATTCAGGCTGCAGATTTCTGGCACAGAAGGAGCTATGTTGTAGCATATCTGCTACTATGGGCTTTCTGGCTTGACTGAGTG
This sequence comes from Elanus axillaris, assembly GCA_026212715.1. Classification (NCBI taxonomy): domain Eukaryota; kingdom Metazoa; phylum Chordata; class Aves; order Accipitriformes; family Accipitridae; genus Elanus; species Elanus axillaris. The sequence goes on along the minus strand of JANZLQ010000086.1, from coordinate 17,334,134 downwards.
GCTACTCCAGACATTTCATATGGCAATATAATTTGTTATTGCCAATAATAATATTGCCATATTTAAGCCAAGGCAAGGAGGGGAAACATAAATTCTCTCCAGCAGTGCTTATCATCTGAAAGTATGTCTACAACTATATCCCATGTAAATTTTCTAAATATGCCATCATCATTATAGCAGCAATGATACTTCTCACAGCCAACATAAATGCTATCAGTTTTTTTAATGCAGTCAAGTATCGGAGAATTACTGTATTAGTGTTTTATGTGTTTATATGCAGCACTTTTTGCCAATAAGAAAGTGATATTACTTTAAATAGTTGTAATACTGGTTATAACTCATAGCAAATATAGGAAACTGTATCAGTTGAAATATTTACCAAACCCACGTTTGTATCATCTTAGAGTTTCTTCTACTTTGAACTCTAGTGAAGAGTGGCGACTTTTTAATGTAATCTTTATATGGCAGATGAGAAATGGGTTTTGTGCTTTTTTGCTGGATCAGTAATTGAGCAATTGAAAGGCAGCTGGCCCCTCTCCAACAAAACCATTTCAACTGTGGTCTTAAAAGAGATTCTCCCTGTAGCTCATGCAGAAGGATATGGAAGATCTCAGTGTGCTGCCTTTGACCAGCTACATTAGATCTGTTAGTGAGACATTGCTAAGCAGAAAAGTAGACGCTTGAAATGAAAAGCTGTTTCAGGTCTTATTCACTCTTCCTTCTTTTTCCAGCATATGCTTCATCTCCATGCCAGGTTTTTTTCTTTAAGGAGCAGTGGCCACTAGAGGGAGAATAGGTTATGCATTTGTTTGGGACATGCATACTTTTTATTCATTTTGAATACATCTTCTATATGCAGTTACTGACACATAAAACCTGTTTTTCTTGTTCTGGTTTGTCTGATCCTAATCTAATTTTATCTCACTGAAGAAACACAATGAAGTAAGAATGACAAGCTGTAGTTTTATTAAAATACTTCGCTTGGCTTGATTTGAGTGTAAATTGCAGTGAGCATTGCCTAATGCCCTTTGCACATATTATTAAAAAAGAAAAAATGTTGCAAGTTGAAAGATTACTTACTAATAAACGAGTAATTTCTTATTAGTAAGGGTTATTTCCGAAAGGAACTAGGACCAGGTAGCACTGGCAGCTTAGAAGAAAAAAAAATCTTTCTGATGGTGTTCAGTTTCTTGCTAAATTCTCCTCAAAACACTTTTTTAAATATACACCACTCTTCATATATGTTTTTTTTTGGGGTGAGCTGTTCAACGACCTTGTCTGAGCATCCCTTTTCTGCTCATGGACAGTATATTTTGCATCACTGAATGGAGTTGTCTAAAGCCATCTGTGAAGGGCCATGTTTGGGTGTGTGTTTCATGGGCTTGGTACCCTGGCATGCTATAAAGGGATGCCCTCTTCGTGGAGGCTGCTCTGCAGCTGGAGCAACACTGATGGCGATTTTGGAGACCACATCAACTGTACCCATCCGGCTGCCTTTCAAAAGAGGCCAAGTCCTGCAGTTCTTACTCCTTATTCAGGCAAAACCAGCCTTTGAAGCCAATGATAAGGCTTATTTTATCTTTTGGACAACAAAAGTGGAGTCAGTTCAACAGATCTCCAGGGGATGGGCAGGAACTGCAGGGATGAATATAAGCAGTGGGCTTCTCATGATGTTCCCCCGACAGGCTGAATCCTCCCTTGTCCATCTTGTGCAGAAACACAGCTTGTATTCATCAGTCAGTTATTCTCTTTGCACCAATGCTTCCCATGGGCTCCTTCCTTCAGCAAGTGCCCACCTGCCTGCCCCAGGCAGCAATCTCTCATCGTACCCTCGCTTCTGTTTGCTATTTCTTTTCTTGCTGTCTCTTTTGGCCCTTGAAATTCTCAGCAGGACTTGCACACTGGCATGCTGGGTGGTAGATCTGGCTTACTAGAAAGAAGGTTATATTTATTTTCACAAGCAAGTACCAGGAAAAAGGCTTTCCAGGCTGCCTAAATATTTCATTCCAGTTGAGAGGAATCTGTAGATCCTTTGAAGATGTGTGTGCTGCCTTTCAAGTACCTCCTAAAATAGTTCTCTCATGGATATTACCATATTCAGCAGCTCAGGCCTACACCATCTCTTTCCCTGGGGATTACAGATAAAGCCTTATCTTATTAAGAAGGCTGACCCATACTCCAGTCTATTTTTCCGCTGATCCTAATCCTAATGTTAAATACAAGATTTCACATAGAAGCAGTGTATTAGGACATAAATGTGCTCTATACTAACTCAGAGTAATCTCTTTTTTTCTCTCCAAATTTGGTTTATCCAAATCCTCTAAGTGTTTTCTCAGGGAACATTATTCCAAGAATATATTGCCTGCTTTTCCCTGTAGATATTGATCAAATTGCACTGAAGTCAGTACAAAATTTCTCAATGATTTTCAGTGTTTTACCTTTGACTTTGCATCAATTTATGTTTTCCCAGGTTGTTCTTATTTTATTCTGAGCTTGGCTATAACACTAACCTTCATTTCCATTGGAAATCCAGTAACTGCTAAAGATCTGGGAACAAACTAAGTGTAAAATACACACAGCAATACTTTTTTGTGCCCACAACCTTCCAGTGCCCAGTCTCAAGCAGTCATTCATTATCAGGTACCCTAAACACACAGTATAAATCACTCACTAATTCCCACCCTGAACCTCTCTAGGCAAAGGAAAAGGGACTTTCTGCCATGACAAGGAACAGAAAAAACATTGGAAATACAGAAAAAAAGGTTAATTATTATTCCTTTCCTGTATCACATCAACCAAACCTTCTCTGGCCTCCAGGAAAGCTTCTCATGTGTTCTAATTTATTTCATGCAACTCATGGCCTTGCTCTGCAGCCTGATGTCCTCCAAGGTAGATACCTGAAGGACACTTTCCTTCCCTAAACCTAGATACCTTGACAGCAACCATAGCTGAGCTCCTGGGTTTAACATGCCAGACAGATGCCTTTCACAGCCTTCATCTCTTTCTTGGTGAGGATGTCAGCATCTGCATCATCTGTTTTGCTTCTCTGGATGCAGAGTGAAGAAGCGGTTCTCACTGCTAAACTCTTTGGTCCCTCCAGCACTGTGGCTCATTGACGTGCAGTGTGGCTAGGGATGCGAGATGGCAATGGGTAGGTGCTCAATCTCGTGTCTCACTGGAAGGTTTGAAAGAGACTTCTCCAGAAGACACTTTGCAGCCCCAAACCTCCTCCATCTTTAGTGCCAATACAGGTGATAAAAGGCATCCCAGAGTGAGGAGTAAGGGGGAACATACTGCCTGTGTTTTAAAAAGGCAGGAGTAAATGGCAGTGCTGTATGCAAGAGATTTCCTTGGCCTTGTGGATAAAACCACACTGGCATACCCAAGAGCTTGACCCTGACATAGCCTGGAAATACATGGCTATTCTTGATCCTGTGTAGTGACATGTTCATGTATTGCGTAAATCCCAGGGTGCTGCCGAGAGAACATCTCCAAACATGGCACTGCGATAATTCATTAAATATTATTAGAACTTTCTGCTTGCTTATCAAGCCTTGTCATATTACCTTTAGGACATAACAGATTGCCTCTGTGTTAATTGAATGATACACCAGAAAACAGAGCAAATGAGAGAGCTGAGAGGCTGCCACCGTCCATGAATTGTAAGTAATAAGAACTCTATAAGGAAAAATTATCAGAACATCCCCCTATTATATTTAATAAAGAAACAACAAATTGCTATGTTCTTGGATGGTTGGGGAAAATAATGAGTTGAACAATAGACAATCTCATTTCTCTTTCCAACTGTGCAGAAATTAAATGTCAACTACAACCACTTATTCTTCATTTCCACTTCTCTGTACCATACTTCTTGTCACGCTCCTTAACTGAAAGTGAAGCAGGAGAAGGGGACAAAACCAACCTAATTTCTAAGAAGCCAACAACATGTTTATAATGCTAGAGCATACTCTGTGAAACTCATGAGTGCTCTTCATAATGCGAAAAGTTTCTCTGTAGGGCAAACTTCTGTTTTTCAAAGCCATCACCCATTAATATTTTAAAATAGAAATTAAGTGGCTGTCTTTTCATGGTTAGAGTTCAAGGTGACAACTGTGTGTCAAAAGAGAAAGTTGTCTCCTATAGAATACATATACACAAATACAAGCAGTATATTTGTTTCTCTGTTGTATATACTTTATTTGCTTATTCCCACATGAAGTATGTTTAAAATGCTTTGAAACTAAACAGAGGTGGAAAACACAGCAAAAGGAAAACCATCTCACAGAAGAATTAAGCAAGCAATTAGCACTAGATCAAAGCAGCAGAGAGTCAGGCTGGTGACTCTGTGGTTCAGTTCTAACAAAGTTTTGGCTGAAGGTGTTCTGGTTCAGTTCTGGATCAAGCCTAACACAACAACTTGAAAATGATGATGTGTACCCAGCAGTTTGGATTTTTGCTTGATTGATTCCCCTAGATGATCAAATTCAAAGGCTATTTACAAACTGTTTCTTCTTTTGTGTGGTCCAGCAGACCACAGGAAACTTTTAGTGTGGACTATGGTGTTTCCCCATCCTGCCACAGCTGCACCACTGGCAGCTTCTTGGGTTCCTCTGCGGTCGGGCAAGAAGCTGTGTCTGCTTCCCTCTCCCAGTGCAAGAGCCACTATGGCTGTAAACCCTCTGCACCCTCTCTCTTGGCTCAAACAAAGGTCTGTGTAAGGGGGTGCCTGTGAGGACACCCTTCAACCAGCTATATTCTTTATCCTCCAGGCAGGAATTTGGAGGATCCCTGCATTTGTGATGTCTGCACTGGAAACAGGCTCTGCATCCACGATCTCCTGTACAAACCTCTTGTGATGCAGCCTCCAAGCATTTGTGACGGGCACAGGGCTCTCCAGGAAGGGATGCACCTGGAAAGATGGGCAGCGTTCACTGACCACAACATCCAGCTGCTGGATGAGCTGCTGGTGGTCTGCCTGCCAAGTGTGGGAGGAATGGTCACATTCTGGTTTATATTATCACCATTATAACTGTGAAGGTCGACAAGAGGGCTGGATGCAGATGACAAAGACATGAGGGAAACAGACCTGCTACTATTTAGTTTAAGCTAATTTCCCAAATTGTGGCAAGCAGAGTGCTGGCACACAGCCTGGCACAGTTGCTGCTGCTGTCGTCAGAGGCACTAAGTCCTGCCGTGTCTTCTGCAGTTGCTGCTGCTGCTCTCCTCAAGCTGCTGCTGAGGATGGTGCTGGAAGTGCCAGCTCCAGCTGACACTCTAGGGCTGCCCCAAATTTATTACTCCCACCCTGAGTGGCCAGCACCCCCCTGGCAGGTGGACTGGTTCAACGTCCATGGCATTTCATTAAGAAAAAGGCAACTGCAGGAAAGAGCAAAGGAGGAAATACCAAAACCCAGCACTGGTGGTAGCTCATTAAAACTGCACAGCTCCCAAGCAAAATTTCAAGCTGACAGCTTGATGCTTACTTACTTGAAACTGCATGTTGAGACCTGCTGGAAATTGGATAATTCTCCTTGTTTAGTGTGGATTCACGCAGCATTTGGTTTAATTCTTAATACAGTGCCATCCTTTGTTTTTCAGCCATCAGGTGGCTCTGTTTGGACCTTCCATGCGGAAGCTGTAGTGAAGGCCCAGCACTGGCTGGGGCTAGCAGTGGGGCACTCATCCCCTTGAGAAGTTATCCACAGCAAGCTCCTCCATCTCAATACAAGTGTGAGTTCAAACCGGACATGTACAGCCACATTTCCTGCAAAGTGGGTGTGAATATAGAACTGAAACTTGGCTTGGGAATGAGCTCAGGAAAGCCGTGTATGGATTAAAAGGACCATGTTTGTGTGCTGCTAGGAATGGGCAATGCTGTTTATTCCTCATGATTTTGACAAATTGGAAAACCAGAGCAGCCTGAGGAGGAGGATGATTACCTTGGCTGAGATAAAGGACTTCACAACATGTCTCAGCAGGGACAGCAGAAATGACATCTCACTGTGCGTGGCAGATCAGGTGTGAAAAGCCCCACAGAGGCAGGCTGGAGGACGATGCTGAGCAAGTGTTTTCCCCAAAAGATTCCCAGGAATTGAGAGAAGGATAACTTTCCTGATGGATTGATCTGTGACAAGATAATACCTTCTCCTAAATATTGGCCATGGAAGACCTTCTTAATCCCTTTAGCAGCAACTGTTGGGCTTTCTGCATCAAATTAGCAAATCAGCAAATTGAACCAGGGCTGATGATAAGTTCTGGCCTGATGGTGAGTCCTGCAGGATGGGGAAATGCCTGTCCATCCGTCCCCTCCATTGTCTGCCAAGAGGAAGGGTATCTCAGCATGCTTAGGTAGAGGTCCTGCTTGATGTCTTCTTCTTGGAAACGTATTTCAAACTGTGATGAGAAAAGAGGATTATAGCAGGTAAAATGTAACCATTGACCTAGTCATTAATTCCTGCCCTTCCAGGCTATTTGCATATGAATGCAAGGAAAGGCAACTGCTCATCTTCATGGGGAAATGTGCATCCAAAGGGCCTGAATGAAAGACTTTGCACCACTCATTGTTAGTGAGGTCCAGCTTGTCATCTCCTGGGCTTGGGACCTGTTATGCAACCCTGGGAAATGATGGTATGTGCCTGAAGGCGATTCTGAATGAGCAGGTCCCTTGCAAGAGGTCAATTAGGAGCAAGAAGAAAGAGCAGAAGATGGAAGTCAGGAGTTGGTTAGCTGCAGTGCCTCTTGTCTCCTTGCCAGCAGGCTGGAGACTCACAGAAGCTCCAGAGATCCCACCTCTGAGTCCAAGCATTGTTTCTACTGCAGGTGGAACTGGCTTCCCCAACTCCGAGTAAAGGGTAGCAGAGATGCTCTTTGTGATAATGCAAGGAAAAACCTTAGCAATGCTTCATTAACTGTATCTGAACTACGTATTCATTAAAGCCGTTGATACCATAGGAGTAGAGGAGTATTTGGGAATGCGTGTGCTTCGGGTTTGGTTTGGATTCAGGTTTACAAACTTTGCCAGGAGTGTCTGAGTGTAAAATATTTAGTATTTAGAAACTGACAGCTGTATTTTCCACCAGAGTTTTAAGGAAAGGAGGTTGAGGTTCTTGGTGTGGGTATGTATATTTACATACCTTTATATTTGATTTTTTGGGGGGTTGGTGTCTACAAACTCTGATCTATGTACAGAAGTCTCAAAAACATCCCTTACTTGCAAGTTTTGTAGAAGCCAGGCTGAGAACAGAGTAACCTTCCTACAGCCTCAATCCTTCAAACATCCACTGAGCAGCTTAACTACAGGATGCAGCCCTAGGAAAGCAGCCTTCCTCCTGGGTCCTCCTCTTGTAAAACTTACTTGTTCCTTACTAAAATTGCAGGAGAATTTACATGTGGTGTGTAGTAATTTAATGTGGCAGACTGTACCAATGAGAGTTCCAAGCAAAGTATTAACTTGTTGCTGAACCAAGGGGCAGAAGAGAGAGGTACACCGAGACAGAAATGGGTCAAAGAAGCAAACCTGTGCTGTCTATAGGTGTAAATTAAAGCCAGGCTAATAGTCCTGATGCTGAATGCTTCTAACCTGAGCAATAGTGAACTAAGTTCTGCTTAGTTTTACTGAGTAGACTAATTTATCCCACTTTCCTGGCTATAATTTGTGTTGTATTGAATTACAACTGGAGAGAGCCAACCACTCTGACCCCGCTGCTGGGTCACGCTGCAGCCACCTGAGCACTCAACTGGTTACAGCCCATGGGACAAGGGTTCATAAGTCCTGCTGGACAAAACCAGGTCTGGCTTTACTCTCCATAGACTGCCTGCAGCATTCATGTCCTGGCCTGGCGAGGGAAAGAAGTTTTGGAAATAGCAAGGCACTGAGAATTGCAGGAGGACAGGAGAGCCTGGGGATGTTTTGCTGCTTCATGCCAGACGTGCTGTGGGTGTGTTAGCTGGTCCAGCTCCCATCTGCAGTGGGCACTCACTATGGAAGTCGAAAAGTGTTTTCCATATCACAGGAGAATCTGAGTGGGTGGAGAAGCTCATTGTATCCTCTAACGGCTGGATGTCTCAAAACAGCATGCGGAGACATATTAACGGAACTAGATGTATTTCTTCAATAACTTTGCTAATCAGAGAGAGTGGAAGTATGACTGTCTGAGAGGAGTTAGTAGATGCTCTACAAATCAGGCTATATATTAGTTGGCTTTTCTAGGACCCCTAGCTGGTGCTGAAAATCATTACATTTAATTCTATTTTTACCACTGCTTTTTATTCCTTTATTGTATTATACATACGTGTGCATGTCTATTTTTTTCTTATACACTTTTTAGCTTATTCTTATCTGTCTAATGTATTTGTGCTATTCCCTGTCAGCTTGTCACACATCTTTCAGGTCCTCCTTAAAGCTTTCAATATGCTTTAATCAATTTGCCTGATGCCTTGCTGGGGCTCCCCCCACCTGCATGTTTGGCTGCTGCAGTGTGTCAGCTCCCATGCTCACCAGCGTGACCCGGTCCTTGGCTGATTTTTAAGCAAATAATTGCTCCTTCCATGATGTCCCAATGCCCCAGTTCTTTCTCTCCCACTCTAACACCTCTCTGGCACAGCACAGTTGATCCCTTCCCTTCTTTTTTAGTGCTCCTTTGACCTCCGGTCTGTGATACTCTGACACTGGTGCTGAAACTTGTCCCGACTCTTTTTTTTTACCCTTGGAGTTTATCTCAGCACCACAAACTCTGGCTCCCTCCTTGCATCTTTTCCCCATGCTTGTCCTCTCACATTGCTGAAAACCTCAGGAAATTCCATGTAATGAATCCACTACTTTCTTTTCCATCTCCAAACCTTCAAAACTGTTTTTCATCTCTGACTCTCAGGCCAGGAATCCCATCTGGCTGTTGAAAACCTGCTGGGTCTCCAACAATGTGCCCTTCTCTCTTTCCCTCTCCATATATTGTTCCTTCCTCCTTCTTTCCTATTATGACCCTGTATTTCTTTATCCCTTCTTGTCTTTTAAGCTGCTGCACCAGTGACTTTCTAACCCCTTGCCCTGGACCCCTCTTGTTCTCATCCCTCCTCTTTCTCAAACAAATCTGAACACATAATAGTTTCTCTTTTGCTATAAAACCACTCATTGGACCTGACCTCTCTCTTCAAACGTCACCTCATCTCTCAGTTGATCTGATGCACTGCTGGAGACATCACTTTTCTGGCTTCTTTCTCCATCCTCTCCTTTCTCCACCCTGTGGCATCTCTTTTTGCCCTGGTTTTCAGCAGTGTTTCAATGTCTAGTGGGCTTCCACCCCATCCCCTTTGACCACCTCCAGCAGTCAGTCTTCTGTCTCTCACTTTACTTTCTCTGCTCTCCTCCTTTTCCTAGCTCATCTCATTCATCTATATGATCCCAGTTGCCACGGATGCTAACTGCTTGTCAGATCATGTTTTCACTGTCACCTCCCCTTCCTCATTCCTTCCCCTTTTGGAGACAGTAAGTTGTCAGTAGGAGTCACTGCTAAAGATGGGGTATTCAGCTCTTATGTGTCTTGGCAACTGGGGTTTTTTGGCTTGTCAAACCAGTAAGACCTTAATGACTTGAATGCAACTATGTTCATACAGCATTTTAAATAGTGTCTCCATCCTGGGTGTAGTTTCCAGGCACTGACAACTCCAAACAAACAAAACCACTTATTATTTATGATACTATTACTTATCCTGCTTTTTAATGTTGCCTTCTTCACACTTACTCCTTATGAGCCAGATATCCTGCTGCAGCTGGCTGCTCCCCAGGGGAGAATGTGCCAGGCTGGTGCTGGTGGAGTCGTTATCCCCTCCTGTAGCACCGGGCACTTTGGCCATTTCTGAGACATCATTAGGGTTTCTCATTACTTAAGCGTGGTGTGAGGGATCCTGCCTCAGGCTGGTCCAGGCTCCAGGTGCTTCTCTGGTGGCTGCCTCCAAGGTGGTGAGGATGGCAACTCTCCCCATGGGAGCCGTGCCGCCAGCTTTGGTGTAGGTTTGGTGCAAGGTCTCCAGCTCCCTGTGCAGGATGCATCCCCTGGGATGGAGGCTCACCCCCGGTGCCCACGCTGCCCAGCCTCATGACATCCCTGGCATCCCGCATGGATGCCCAAGGCTGGGCTTCTGCAAAGGTAGATGAGGGCATGGCTTTTCATCATACATCACACCTCAATGTATATTTGAATTTACCTTTCTTTTCTTCCGCTTTTCTTGAAGCTGACCACAATTAGCTTTTTCTTGTTATATGCAAAAGTGCTGACACCTGTTGGGATTGCTGCTGTGTGCCCTATTATAAGCAGTGTAGAAATAATAACCCAGATTTATCACATTATATACATAAATATTATTATTTGGTTGTGATGCCCACAGCTTAACCATTTCTGTCTCCTGGAAATGTTTCCTTCCTTTGCTAAGACAGTGCCATCTGCATCCATGCTTTGCTGAGCATGTCCCTCCGGGCAGTTCGACACGGTGGGGTGCCGGGTGCAGGTTCTGTCCCCAGCTCCGTGGTACCGGCATGGTGGGATCTGGCCTCACCGGCATCTCCCCGGCGGCTGCCTGGCCGAGTGCAGCAGGGATTGTGCATGCAGCTTTGTTTTAAGACCGTCTCTTAAACACATATGTACATATGCGTATATATGTATAACCAAGGGCAAAAAAGATCTATAGATATATATGGATATGTATGAAGGTACCTATAGATACATACAGACATATATATCTACATAGAAATTTCCCTCCCCCCATATATATACGTATATATAGGTGTGTGTATATATATAGGGGTGTTTATATATACAAGGGTGTGTGTGTATATATAGGAAGATATATATATATGGGGTGTATATAGGGGTATATACGTCTGTGTACTTACATAGAAACGCCTACCTACGACCTTATATCTACCTCTCCCTATATGTAACGGGCAGATATATATTTATGGGGGAGGTGTGTGTGTATATACTTATACCTATGTATGTGCAGGCATGGAACCCCCCCCGCCCCAATGTATATATACACACACACCTCAGGGGACGGCCCTTCGCAGACGCCGCCCCCCGCCCCCCGTAACTGTCGCTACACC
>JANZLQ010000086.1:17291326-17322554 GCA_026212715.1 Elanus axillaris | reverse complement strand
GGCTGGAGCAGGTGCGGGGCCAAGCGGCCCGGCGGGGATGAGCCATGGCTTCGGTGAAGGTGGCCGTGCGAGTGCGGCCCATGAACCGCAGGTGAGTGCGGCCCAGCGGCGGGGCCGCCCTGGCCTTTCCCGCGTCCTGTCCCCGAGGGGCTGCGCCGGCCCGGGTGCAGGGGTGCAGCCGCTGAGCCGCCGCCGCTGGCGGGGGTGCGTGACACCTGTGCAGGCGGTGACAGCCATTACAGCGGCGGAGGCTGGGGGGGAGCTCCGCCTGGGACTGCAGGGCCGCCTGGCGCTCGGCTGAGCGTCTCGGCGCTGCAGGAGCAACTGCTGGGAGCGCCTCTCCTCCCAGCAAGCTGGGGAGCAAGCAGCTCCCGCGTTGTGCTGGAAGGTGTGGGGCCCTTCCTGGAAAGTTCAGTCTTTCATGGTCTTAAGCATTGCTTTGTCTGATCCTTTTGTAATGAGGAAAAGGTTACTTCGGTGAAGGCAGGAAACTGTTGAGAGGCATGGGCCTGCCAAGGGTGTACAGCCAGGCTTCTAAAATGTGACAGCAAGCACTTCATCTAGAAACTGCAACCCCTTCTATCTACTTGAAAGCAAGAGAGAGGTGGTTGTCTACTTCATTTGTAACAGAAGCTTTTGTGGAGGAGCCACTATGGTAAAAGTTATTAGTTGGCTACTTAAGTTCAAAGTATAAAAGAGGCAGGTCCACCCCATTTACTGTATTGACAAGAGTTTATCACCTGCTTCCTGAGATGCATCAAGGAAATAAATAATGTTTTCTGTGGTGAAGTAACTGCATGATAGAGTTAATTTTTAATCATATAATTTAAGAACCATATGTAGAAAATGATTAGATTCTACTGGCAGTGCTATTATTTCTTCCCTCGTTCTGGAATGATGTAGCCAGTTAAAAAGGGAAGTGTTTTAAAAGCATAAGCAGCCAGTCAGGCTCCCACCCTTCCTTTCACTTGATCTGATTCAAGTACTTAAAATTATTTGCCAAGTTCTGAAAGTCAGTTGATATCCTGTCATTTTCAGTGGGGGGAAAACAAATGAAAATAAAGTTTATGAAGGTTGGAAAGGGAAAATATTGCAGGTTTGTTTCAAGTAGTTTAGGCAGTTTGATGGAGCCAAGTGAGAATCTCTGACAACAGGTAGTGTAGGTTTTTAAAGTATTGATAAGACTTGTTATTTGTGGTGTTTTGGTAGCACAGAGAAGTTTTGTTTGCAGACTAGAACTGTGACCTGCTAAGTGACAGAAGTGAGAGAGAAATGGGAAGCATATGGCAGAAGGGAAAAGTGCTGGTAATTGTGACAGGCAGTGGAGACACCAAATGATAAATTGTGAGTAGAACTTTGCAAATGTTGTGGCAGAAGAATATTACAGACAATGACTCTGGACCTTGTGTCTAGAATACAAATGGGAGGATACCTTGGATGGGGCTAGATCAGAGCATACCTAGAAAATTATGAAAATTGTGATATGATGGAAAGAAAGAGCTGAAGAGCAGGGCAGGCAGAGGGCTAGTGTGATCAACGTCTTTGACACACGGTACTGAGTGGCAATGAGTAGGCTGTGAATAAACTTGTGCTGAAAACTGGTAAGCATCTGACTATGGAAATAAGCAAACTGTGAAGAGCCTTCCAGTTCAAGTTGTTAAAACCTTGCTGTTTATGGGATGGTGCTTGATGTTTATAAAACATTATCAGGAAGCTGGATTCAGAGTCATGGGATGTTGCTTCTAAGTCTTAATTTATTTCAGAGGCATGATTGCTGTTCAGTGTGGCACGCGGTGCTGGGGTAGGTGGTGCTCCTGTCCTTCAGTCAGTGTTGGACTTGTGCTGTATGTTGTAAAACTGAGGTCCTAAGCCTTAGAGGATCCAATAGCTTTTCCTATTGCAATAGTGAAGGTATGATGAACCATGAGCCAGGAGTAGTAATCATGTTTTGCTTATATTGGTTTCCCTTGTACATGTCTTCTCTCAACTGTGCTCCCTTCCTCTTTATGGGTTGTTGCAGTGTTTTACCAAAGAAGGACCTTTCTGCCCATTCAAAGGAGCTTTCCAATCAGGTGTTCATTCTGTGGCACTTCTTTTCAAAATCTTTAATGTGATACTGTATAGAGTTAAGTTTAATTTTGTATGTGTCTCTAAATTTGCTTTGGTCTGTTCAACGCTTAATCATATAATGCAGCTTATTTCATGAGTCATTTTTAATTAGAGAAGACAGACTTAATGAATGGTTATTGGTAAGACTCCTGCATTATGGAGTAGTTGCACTGTGTGGTGTCATAGAACTGCTAATTGTGTAATAAGTCATGAACGTGGATCTTGGAATGAATCATGTGATCGGGAGGGGGTTGTTGTTTAAGGATTACTTGCTTAGATGACAAACTTCAGTTGGTTTTTTTTTTTTTCTCCTTTTTCCTTCTGCTTATTTTTAATCTTCTCATTCTCTGACTTGACCTGGAAGGAATTTGTGCATTTCAGTGCTGTTGTCAAAGCCCTTGACCATTCTTCTTAAAGTAGTTAACGTCCCAAATTATGTTACACAGGGGTTACACTAGAGGTTTTTTTTTTTACTGTATCTCTGGATAACATAATAAAAATAATGTCTAATGGCTTTACAGTTACTGCTTTGAAACCAGTTGTGAGTGAGAGCTTAGAAAGTTCAGTTACTTGGTGAGTCTCCATCTATCCTGTCATTTCCCTCATTCATTACTGAATTGCAATGGCAGCCTTTCAGTCTGTGCTTATATTTTAATGTTTCTGTAAAGTGGCTAAAAACCTGCCAGCTGGCAGAGGACTAGGTTTTCTTCATTGAGTAGAAATCTGCAGGGAGGTGAAGTTGGGTGGTTGATGTATTTCCTCTGGCAAGTTAATGGTTTTGGTCGCCATTATTTCTAAGGTTCATTTTCCAAAACAGTCACTAGAAGCATTCATTTATTGTCTTACAATTTGGAGGACTTGACTGGAGAATCCCATATCAGGTCCCACAAAATGCAGTTTCTCATCAAGATCCTGTTGCTCCTGAGAATGGCCATTTCCTGGGCAAAATTATGGGATTACAGTGAAGTGTGATAAGCGTGGAAGCACTTTACTGTTCACTTACTGAACAGATGACTTTGGTTTACTGGTTACTAGTCACTGTCTTCCGCACAGTGTGAGATATTTGGCATCCTGTTAAGCCTAACCTAATTCTGGCACTCTGTTTTGTATTATGCACTGCATCTGCAGTTCAGATAAATACACTGCTTTATGTTCATGTGTTCAGAGTCTTTTAAGAAGAATGAGGGGGTAATATTTTTCACTTCTATTGTATGTCATGTTTTCTCTGCATGAAAACTAGAATTCAGTTAGTGTTCAGGAAAACAACTTTTATACTTTTTTGTGAGTTAAAACCATCTGAAGTAGGCTAAATAAGAATTTTTTTTATATTTAATAAAGGAAATATCAACTTGATTCTTTCAGGTAATAAACCTTGTGCCCCTCAGTTCCTTACATCTGATAGCTCTGTTCTATTTGGTTTTTAATTCATGAAGTAATAGAGGAAAATAAGCTTTTTCTGATTTTTAAGTTTTTTCATCAATTTCTTGCATTTGCATAAACTAATTATTGTATTTAACTGGTTGAACAAACAAGGGTCATATGGTGTCCTGACGTGTGGAAGATGCAGCTAACATCAGAATGTGGCTTTGTACTGCAGGAAGTTCTTCCCTGTACTCATCCAGCGCTGTCAGTGTTTTTAGATTTTTATTTAAATGAGCTGTGTGGACTTTCCAACAGCTCTGTTCTTATTTCCAATATAATGAAATAGAAATTCCAATTTGATTTAATTTTTAAATGATCAATTTTTAACCTTGCACGCACAAACTCCTTAGATTCGCTCTCCAAACAGAAGTGACTGGGGATGACAGAAATGTGTGTCAGTGGCTATAGTGCTCTACATGGTTATACAGCCATTCACGATTACGACATGAAAATTAGCAGCTTTTATATTTGACGGTGGGGAAACAGAGAAAATGTGTTTTATTGCTTAGACAAGACTTTTGTGTGACTCTGGGATTTGTTTGGATTAAAAGCCATGCTGATGCTGATACTTTAATCCACAAATACATTCTGCACTATTATTCTTTAGATCTAAGGCTAGCCCTCTTGGTTTTACATTATTACACCTCTCAGTTACGCTTGTAAGTCTAAATAACTCCTCTGCCTGCAGAGCTGGAGTCAGAGTACCTTGGGAAATTTAGGACCAACATATTATCTTTAAAAATAACTGCTTGCACAATCCAAGCCTTAGTATCAATAGCAGAGTTTTCAACAGCTCAAATTAATACAGCAATGCAAAGGACAGAGAGATAAAATAAGCTGTTTCATTTTACAAGGGACATGTGACTAGAGTGTTTTTGTAGCAGCAAAAAGAAATAAACAAGTAAACAGTGAAGAGCCAGCTGAAATCTTAATTTCCATTCTGAATGTTTACAAGTGATTTAGGTAGGAGCTTACTGGGATATGAAAGTTATAATTAACTACCCCTGCTTTTTAGAATTGAGAAGAGAATCAAAAGACATACGTGGTGAATATATTATAGAATTTCCAGTGCAGGGAGAAGAGGGGAATGAATTGGTGTCTCATGATGAATTGCTGTGTCTAAAACATAGGTTACTATGTATATTTTTTTATTTTCATGAATTTATAAAGGTAGAGTTGTTTGACAAAATGTATATAACATCAGTGTAACACAGGTAGAGTAAGAAAAGGTAGAGTGACTACAAGCAAGGACACCCATAGTTACATACTGTATTTGTCTCTGAAATGTCTGGTGAAATTTTTGCTGCATCTGTTTCTGAACACTGATTGTTGGTTGTTGCTCTTAAGAGGTGTCCATAGTCATAGCAGAAATATAACTCGGAGCTTAAATATGGCCAAGTGTTGCAATACTGTCACTTTCTGAACTACAGTACCCATAAGGATAAGCCATTTATCAGCAAGCTGAGTTTGCTGTTTCTTATGTTAACTCTTTAAACTTCTGTTTTAAATATGGTGCTTGTGATTAGATTTATAATCACGTATCATTTCTCTACTATAAAAAGAAGTTGAAAGATCTGTGAGGATAGGTGAGACTCTGGTGCACCTGGGCCGAGTCTACCTGTCTTGCCTCTGCCTTTATCTGTGGGTGAGTGAATCCAGTAAAAATCTATGTTGGTGCTGACTGTTCTGAATGTGACTTTTTCACCTTGTCATATTTTGTGTCCAAAACTTTCAACCCATTTAATGACCTTCAGCAGATTTTTCTTTTTGCAATGGTGTTCAGAGTAGATACGCTTCTCTCTCTGGAAGTAAGCTGTACATATATGTATATATAAGGACCTTCGTCAGTGTGCTACTTATGTTGTTAGCATTTGGACCAGTGCATGAAGGCGTAGACTCTGATCTGGGTGCTTGTATCATGTAAAGTTGATACTAAGAGAATATGAAGTCTGAAATTAGAAGTGGTTTTAGTTTTGTAAGATACATTAAGAAGTGGTTTTATTTTCTGTTTATTATCTCTTGCATCTTCAAAAGGAGCAAACAGTAGGAAGAGTTTTATTCTACAGTATGGTCATGCATACCTTCTTGGGACAGGCCCTGTAGTACAGGGAGGACCAGAAGAGTGAGCATCAGCATGACAATGTATGTCATCTCTCCTTAATAATCACTACCTTTTACCTGACCTGAGTGAAGATGCGCATAACAGGTGGGTTATGGTTGGCAATGGCTTGGTGATACCAAGTGGGTATGGCCAGGTTCTTGGGCAGGGTTAAGAGCAGTGGGCTGCTTCATTCATTTGACCTTGGCAACTCAGCACAGTGAGGCTGCCAGACATGAGAGAGCACAAAAATCTAGTACTTGTTCAGTTGTGAGGAAAGAAGTGTAGAATCTGATCCGTGTTTCCCTATAGGTGAAACGAAATGATTGTTGTATGGCCATGTGTTTAAGGTGTAGGACTTGGAGAGAGAGGAAAGGAGAGGTGGGTAGGACACATGGGTGTGCCTGTTCTGAAGGGGCTGTTGGTCTCTGGTTTTGATGGTACCTGACCAGTATTACGGTGGGCTCTGCTTGTTAAATGTGGTGAGAAGATGTGTTCTTTGAGCATGGGTACCAACAATAAATTGTGACATAAACATTTGTAATTATGTAGAAATGCCCTCAAAGATTATAAAAGTCTCAGTGATGGTAGTTTTTGGCTATTGTTATTGCTGTCTGTAGTTCTGGAATGAAGATGCAATTGAGCTAGCAGTGTTTGCTAGGAAACAGAGGTGCTGTGTATTGTGAGGCTCCTCTGGTATCTATGCTGATCATATATTTGAGAAGGGGATGTAGTAAGCTGTGTTATAGGGCTGCAAGCAGACCATTTAAAAATTGAGGAAAGGCTAGATAACTTGCTGTTGAAGCAAATGAAGTAGAAGTGACAACTTGCTCACAGCAGAGTATTGACTCAAACTTGTAAGGATAAGAAAAGAAAAAAAAAATAAAGAGCCCAGTGGGCTTACAGAAAAGTGTTAGTTGACAGTGGCAAGAATAACTAAGACATGATGGAAATCTTATAATCAATATAGTAATATGGGAGATGGTTAGTTTTTAAGTTTTAAGTTTTTTTTGGCATAAGGGTAATTAGTAGTAATTAAATAGTTAGGCCTGGTTATGTAGGAATGGAAGAAGTATGAGGTGGGTGGAAAAATGCCAAAGTTATTTTACTCAGTAGTTTATGGAGAACATGGCAAATGTAAAGCAGAACAGTTGCTTTCCTGAAGAATTTAAGTTGCAAATGGTCTAGCTGTGTGTTTCCTAAGAGGTGGTAAAATGCCATGTTGGACAGCTGTGTTAAAGTGTGGGGTCTAATGAGAGTATGGCCTTTGCTAAAATGAGAAGTCAAAGACAAATAGAGCAGTCGACACCAAGGATGATAGTTGGCTGGGAATCTGGATGCCACAGGTCAGGGTATTCTAGAAAAACTTGTTGGACTCTCCTTAGGCTTTTCCAGAATAGCAAATGTCAGCAGCGCTGAAGCAAGCTGAAACTTGAGGGTATAAGCAATAGAGAATGCCAGCACCCTCTGGTGGTTTTTCTCTAGAGTTTCTCACCTGTGCTGAAGTATGTGGTCTTTGAACATTAGTTGCTTGTTTTCCTCTTCTTTCTATGTCCTTTTCCTCTGTGGTTAATCTTTGACGTTTTTCCACTTAGAAACAATGAATTTGAACATAGGAGTATGCTACAATCACAGTGCCGTTCTTGTCTGCAATTATATTGCAGGGCCAAACACTGATGCTGGGGTTGGTGCTTCCCCCAGCAAGCCCTTGGGTCACTATCTTGTAGTCTTGTTTTTGGAACCTCATTTTCTGAAGTATGTTGGAAAAGATTAACAAAGATGATGGGAATCATTGATTCAAAAAATACTGAGCCACATGTGTACTCTATGTGTTATGACTACTGGAATAGATTAGGAGATGCAAATCTAGAAATATTTGCAATCTTAAATGTTAAAAAGAGGAATTAAATATTTAGTTATGGCTCCTTCATAATGTCTTGGGTAATGGAATGAAGCTCGCAATGGATCAGCTTAAACAGTATCTAAGGAATTACTACTAATGAGATAACATAGGTTGTGGAAGAGTCTCCTGAGGGGAATGAAAGCCCAGGCAGCTGGGAAGAGCTCATTCCTTTGAAGAAAGTCATTACAGGAAATGATCTTGCTTGAATGGGAAGGTGAGGCTAGACCTCGGTAACTTTTAAGTAGCTCCTGCACTTGCTGTTCTATCTCCAACCTCCTCTGCAGTGTTTTTGTACAGCTTTATACACAGGAGAGAGAATAAACAGGGTATGCAGTCTTTAAAACAGGATCTTGCTGTTTTCATGTATCAAGCAAGATATATCAGGGAGGGAGAGTCCCAAGAGCAGAGCTTTACTCTTGTGTTGATGAGCAGCAAAACTGGAGCAGACTTTGCTGCAGAAGGAGCTGTAAGGAGTTTCAGCAAAATACTGGTTAATGGCTGGGACTGACACTTAATCTTGCATAAACCATCAGAGACTGGGAAGTCCACATATAGCCTCTATTTACATGTGCTTATTTTTCTGCCCTTTTTAGTGCTCTAATGCAAATGCTTCAGAAGTTTTTCAAGCCTGTGGGATTTGTCACAATCGCTACCTTGTTTTGTCTATCCCCCTCCCTGGCATTGAGGAACAAAGACCTTCCAGTGCCAGTGGGGCCAGAGCACAGTGGCAGCATGGGCACATATAGGGCAATGTAATTAAACTGGCCTCATTTACAATTTGTACTCCCCCAAACTTTGCAGTTGTAAGCATTTGGAACTTAAAACCCTAGTTTTAGAATAGTGTTTCCTAGTTCATTTATTTGAGTATTATCAAACATATTGCCAGGTTACCTATGCATGTTATAGCACTAAAATGATGAATGATAAAATACTTTCAAACTCTGCTTTTTGTTGAGAGCTCCCTGAGACCAACAGAGAATAACATGAGTGTCTGTATTGTAGCTTTCAGGATGAAATGAAGTGAGAGAAAGGTGAGTCTGTTGGTTTCTCAGGCTTTGTTTATCTGAAATTAAGACTAGTTTTGAAATAAATGGGATTAGTACTCAGCTGTTTGAACCTAACTGAGCTCTTGGACTTGAAGTCTCCTAGAAGTCTGAGTATCTGAAAGGCAGGTATTGTTGGTAAGAACAGCTGACTGAACTGAAGAGCAAAGCCCTCTATTTTGCAGGAGCTGTGAATACAAAGCCAGAGTTATTTATTGAGAGAGGGTTTTTCAGAGTTATCTAACAGAAGGAGGGCGTATATGGCACTTGACATCTTAATTGCTGATGGGCTGAAGTTGTTATCGTTGAGGACTCAGACACTTCAAAATATTGGCTTTATGAAGACTCTTCTCCAAAGAGTCTATACTGTAAATACAAAGCAATAGTGAGATACAGAAACCTGGAGTACACCCATCGTTTTTCCTCTATGCTTATATATTTGAAAGATATTTGTACTTAGGCAGCTGATGTAATTTGTTGTTCAGTCCAGATTGCTTGTATGTTTCTCAGTAGAGGAGAAAAATGACAGAACAGCAGCCTTATGGATTTTACTTGAGGGGCTAATAGATCTGTGAGGTCAGGCACAATTTTTTTTTTTCTGAATTTCTAATTTGAGGACCTCCTGCCCTGAAAGACAAGGGCACTGCAGGGAGACTGATTTCTTTGAATTGTGCTTTGCTATACACAAGAGGTTAAGTCAATACTGTCTTTATGATTTGGGATAGCAGGATTAAAAGAACAAATCAGAAGATACAAGATATTAAAAGCAAAATATCACGTGGAATAAAATCCAGGAGTCCCAGAAAAACTTCATAGGGTCATGATAGTTACAACAAAATTCCAGGATGTCATTCAAATCAACTTGGTTGCGTCTGATGTTATATTTTATGTTGCTTCTGCCAAAGATGGGCATATGCTACATTTTTGTAAAGGCATGTCATAAATGTGTAAGAGGCGGTTCACATGTAGATATCTTAAAACTTAGCTATGGAGGACTAGTTCCTACTGGTAAGACAGTTACTGAGCCTGCTCTGATGCTCCATCTCTGCAGGCAAAGCAGAAAAGTTGCTGTCGAGGTAGTCTGCTAATTGAAGATTAAATATTTTTCAGGTTATTATACAATCATTGACCATGGCCTGTGTGCATAAAGTAACTTTTTTTTTTTTTAAATTAGCTGTTGCTGATGATTTAAAAAATTAGCGTATGTGGCTACCCACCAGACCTGATCTGAGTTGTTGGATGGTGAAGTCTACCTATAATACTATTAAAAATACAAATTTAAAAAGCAGGTCATGTACATGATTTAATGTCATGACTAGTCTGTATGTGTTACCATGAGCGTGCATAGTTCCCCCCCAAAAGCTAGATGTCATTTGACAGAAGACAGCACAAGTATACCTGTATGTTCATTTTTCCAGGAGAGCCTTGCTGCTGTAGATTAAACTACTGCCTTTCAGTATTGTTGGTAACATTTATTCTTATGGCTGAAGGCATTTAATTTTGTTTGTCCTTCATATAAGAACTGGTATGTCTGTATATAGTATATAAACTTAGGGAATGTTTCTGTTCCATGAGGTGTACAAGATTCCCTCTGTTTCTGCATTCTCTGTCACTGGGTTTATTATTCTGTTTTCAGCTGCACTGTGAAGAAAGTTCTGGGAGCAGCAGAACTGTCTTATTTAACTATTTCCAAGTTTGCCAATGCTTTTTATAAAACTGGTATCACAAAAGGGAACTTGGGTATCATTATAAGACTGCACTAGCAAATTATTAAGATTACGTTGATCACAGAAAACCTTATGCCCCCACAAAATGTGCTTTATGACAAAACTCTTTTAAAATACCAAGTATGTGCACAGTTTCTTTCTGTTACAGCTTTCCATGGATATAATGCAATGGTATCTCAGTTTCTTTTAACTTCAGTCGCCAGGAATTTTTTCTGCTGTTTCCTCATCTGGCTTCTTGAGGAGAAACTTGAGAGATGGTGCAGCCTGTCTGTCAGTCAGTCTGGTCTTATCTAGCAGCTTTTGAATCTGTTGGCTGATGTCAGCCAGATTGGACAGCTTGTTAGAGGTCTTGAAGGTAATGAAGATGTGTTTTTCAGAGAAAACTGGCAGCTGTAAAAGAGTCTGCAGAGCTCTCCTGAATGAAGGGAAGGCTGCAGCCCTTACCAGCAATCCGGGGATCCACCTAGGAACCTCCCCTCAGAGTCCAAAGGGTATCAGATTGCAGTTGTGCTGCTTGATGTACAATGTGTAGTTGTTAACTTTTAGACTATATTAGTGTAAACGTGGCTTCAGCCATTTAATTATGGGCTTGTAGCCATATAAGTCAACAGCATGAGGTCACTTTGAGCTCAGGATATGCTGGGCTATTGCCCTGCTACGGAGACAACTGTGATTTTTATACAGTTGTCCTGGTTTTGGCTGGGGTTAAACCACAACAACAGTGTAATCGTGTAGTACTGGTGACTCAATGCACAGTGGATTCCCAGAATCTTGTGATTAAGTCAGATTGCTTGACTTGTTCTGATTTTAGGTCTCAGCCAACATTGTATTTAAACTACTTGTTATTGATGTTTATGGAAAAAATTACTTTAACTCAAATGATAATGAAGATGTTTTATATACAGGCCACCAGATTTATGTTTTTAACTACATCTAGATATGGAATCACATTTAAAGAAAAATTACTTTCTACAAAATGATTCGATAAACATTGAAGAAGTTAAAAAAATCAAAACCAAACGAAAACCTCTGGATAGGAAAGAGAAATTGTGTGATATTTCACATTCTACCAAGTTTACTTTTCCTGTAGTTACAGAAAGTAACAAAGAAATTCTTGTGTAGGAGGGTTTTTGTCTGATTTTTAAAAGCATACGGTTGAATTGAATGTTCCCCTTTTAAGAGTTACTCAGACAAAGGAAAGTGGTTTTGGTCTGTGTAATTCAATGGGACATTAGGGCAAATGTAGTTAGTATGTTACCAAGCTACAAGATGACGACAAGTCCTTTCTGTGACACACTTTGTGCTTGTTTTTCAGTTAAATCTACCTTGAATTCTTCCGGTCATTAAGCAGCCCTCATGCTTTCACTTTGTGACCCCAGAAATACACCTGGGTAATGAACAAGCAGGGTGATAAAACAGGAAATCCATAACGTATCTAAAATGGGAATGTAAGAAGTAGCAGGCACTTTGCTGAAAAGAAAAGCAATTGAGCATGGTTGAGTTGCTTTTACAAGTGCTTAGTCTATGTTTTTGAGTAGTTGAAAAACAAGATCTTGCATCTGTTCTTCAGTATAAACCTTTTCCAACAGATGTTCCATTAGATGACTACAGTTAAGTGAATTTCCAAGAGTATATTTTACAGACCCTCTTTCTCTTTTGACACAGAGGTGCTCTGCAGGCTGTTCAGGTAGCGCTTGCGTCCTTGTGTGTGCAGCCTTGGAGATTTGCTGAAGTGGTCTTTTGAAACACTATTTGGGAAAACTGATTGCACTTTCTGTCCTGTCCTTTTTGGTTTTCTCTTCTCACTCCCAAATGAAATGCATCTTGTTCTTTCTGTTCTCTTCTTAGAGTCATGTCTGACAGGTATTATGGTAATCACAACTGATTCCATGGATTTCATGGAAAACATAGTATCATGATTTTCTAATGGGGTAATCTATAATAAATGCTCCAGTGTCTGAATAATACAGAATGGATTAATAAAAGGCCACTGTTTAAGTAACTGAACCTTCCATTGAAGGACCTTAAAGGAAGGAACTTAAAGATGAACTTGAAAAAAGACCAAACATATATTGCATGTCTGTAATAGGGATTTTTCTAAAGCTTCCTTTGTCAATTTGTATTTGAGGTAACAGTGCTTTTCCATGCTCTTCTCCCTTCTCTCTGTGGGAGGATCTTCATAAAGTCCTGTGGAAGACTGGGTAAGTGACATAATGAACAGGGGTCACTGAAAGTTGCCTTGAAATCTGGAGATGCTGCTAATATATTTGCTGCCTGTAGCGTGATTTTGACTAGATGCCCATGGAGGTGCAAAAAACTGCTCTGGTCCTTGCCCTGAAAATAAGCAGGGAATATAAGAGAAGGAGAGAAAGAAACTTGACATAGAGGTATCTATGTTGGAGCTTGTCACATGAAGCTGCCGTGTTTTGAAATAGCTGCTGAATCATCTTCAGTTTGGGGCAGTTCTTCATAACTCATATGCCCCTTGTGATGAAGAGAAATTATTAAAACTTTGCACAAGTAAGCCGTTTATCAAGTTATCCCATTACAGGACAAGTATACTAGTTCTTTTAAGTGTATCTTGGTACAAATATTGATATTGTTTATATTAAAATTAAGTGCTAGTATTATTTGAAGTAGTTTTTCTGTTTTTGTTTTTCCTTTTTTTTTCCCTTTCCCCTCTCCTTAATGCAGTTAATTGCTAGATGACTAGCTGAATTTAGCAATAGTGGAGGGTTAATAACAGCACTGGGCTGATGTATTTTCTGGTGCCTGTGCCAAGAAACTTGCCTGCTTGATCACTTTGTAGTTTGGTTAGGAGTTATGGGATCATGACTTATAAGTTTCCTTCCCTTGTGATCCTGGAGGCTGGCCCTAAGCACTGCTGTGTGAACAGATGGGGCTTGGGGGGAAGGAAGCTTTCTTAAATCATCAAAGTATTAATTGTGAACTAGTTTTGTCAGCTGTCCCCTTTACGTTGCTTTGTGATGAGGGGGTGGAATTTGCAGGGGCAGAGTCTTTGGTTAGCGGCTAGAGCTTGTCTCTGGGCTGAGGTACGGCTAGTGGTTCCTATGGATGCTGGAGGAGTAGCTGGTTGCAGTAGGGTTCCCCTAGCCCTGAACGTTCTCAGAAGGATACCCAACACTGCAATATAGCTGTTTACAGCATGAACCTTTAATTAAGGTGGAACTTGCAATCAAAACTTTTTGAAAGGGACTCAGCCCCTGCTGAACATCATTAAATGAGTGCCTTGAAATAACTGGCATCATGCAAACAATTGTTTTTTTATGGGATCCTTTCAAACTCTATGTGTACAATAAATTATACTTGGCTGTCTCATATTAAAATGAAGCCTTAGCATTTGATTCCTGTTAATTCTTTTCAATTCTCTCAGGTTCACTTACTGATTTTGATCATACTATTTCTGTTTCAGGTTGTCCTCTCCCTATCCCTTCCCCCACAAAAACGCAAAATTCTATTTATGATTTTTTTTATTGGCTAGTGCTTTGCAAGGCCTTTTTTAAAGTTTGAAATCCTAATTCTTTAATAATATTTAGTAATATTATTATCAGTGTTATCACAAAATTTAATGACTATAGGCTTCTCAGAATTTTGTGTAGTTCATATATGGGTGTTAGACTTTAAACATTTTGTATCAGTTTTCCATTATTGAATAGCTTTATGTTTTGTAATATGGAGAGCTGGCTAGGTCTGGGAAAGAAAGCACCAACATATTTATTATTTCCCCTTGTACAGCTGAAGTATGAAGAAATCCAGACAAAAAAGCAGTAATTCTCGCCAAAATTCTTCCTGTCTAGAGTCCTTCTAAACTTCTTAGAGGAAGCAGGTTACAAATTATATTTGAAACACATTTTCATAGTGAGATAGACCGTTTAATTGGGCCACATTACTTACTACACCTTTGCTGAGTAAATAGTTACAGACAGGTACAGACTGTTGAGGAACGAGGATGAACGGTAGCTATCCACAGGCTGCATTACTGCGATGCCAAAATCCTACTAATCCTACTAAAAATACCATTGGAAACTTCTTTGTTTCCCTGTTTATTACCTGTAGCTGTATTTTAGTATTTCAGTCTCTTAAGTGTAGACCTAGTGAAAGCTACTAAGGATGACATGGTAATGACTAAGAGGCATCTTTTAAGGCATGCCTCTAATATTTTTCTATGGTAGATCTAAATTCAATTGTATAATTAATACTGTAATTATTACAATTGTGTATTTTATTAGCTTAGAAAATAACATATTGGTATTTAAATAAGCACTTTTCTTTGCCTAATCTTTATTCATTAATGTAGAATTTAAAATGGGTTTTGCTTTTCTTTAGAATTTCTACTGGAAAACTGAATCTGAATAGGGGTCAGCTGCACAGTCAGCTGAGGAACATAGACTTGGGTGATCCAGTGCACCATGAGGAAGAAATGTCCCACTAAAAACCTGAACTTGAGTCTCCTCTTACTTGAAGGAAGAAGTTTCTCTTTTTCATTTTTGGTTGGTGCAAGTGGATATCCAGTAATTACTGTGAATACCGCACAATACGATAAAGCAGCACTTTATTGCTTTAAAGCCCTCTGCTCTCCTTTGCACCAGCTGAGCACACCAGTTTGTCAGGTGACTTAGCAGATGGTTTTGGAACAGGCATGTCTGTTGGCATTTGGGGAGCACTTTATTGCTTTAAAGCCCTCTGCTTTCCTTTGCACCAGTTGAGTACACAAGTTTGTCACGTGACTTAGCAGATGGTTTTGGAACAGGCGTGTCTGTTGGCATTTGGGGAGCGATGTTTTGTATGGTGTATATAGCAGTTTTACTCTTCTGATTCTTTTTTTTTTTCATGTGCATGTTTTTAATAACGCAGGAGGTGTTATGCTCAAGGTTGTCATTCAAGAGCAGCCTGTATTACTTTTATTGACTAAATACAATGAAGTCCTGTTTCTGTCAAGCAGGTTGATACATGATGGTTTTAGACACTAATGATTTTTATGACAGTTTTGGAAACAGTCAGAAACAGCTGATGTGAAATAGATACGGGTGCACGAAAACACTGCTGGAGAACTGGACTTCTTTCTTCTGGAATCATTGTGCTCTGGGAAGCAACAAACCTGTGTAACACTCCCTTGGTAGCAGACAGAGCCTCTCTCCTGCACTGCTGTGATGTATCACAGCTCAAAAAATATATTGGGTATCTCATTTCTAAGAGTTCTAAAATACTGGGGTATTGTGGTTTAAATATTTAGTCCCTGTTACCTAGGTTATATGGGTAAATGGGAACTGCTGCTACTAGGATGGTGGTAAGAGGCTGGGGCTTATCTTGTAATGTTCTGTTTTGTGGTTCCTTAGAGCTACATAATTGACTTCACTGGGCTTTGGATCAGAGTACTTCAAATTAAGAGCAAACCACTTAACTGACTTACAGAATAAAAATTCTGAAGGAGGTTTCCCCAAGATGCTGCTCTGTTCCTAGGTGAAGGGATTTGGAGGCAAGCCCAAGCACTTCAAAGATAGCAATAAATAAACATTGGTCACAACAATTAAAATACGAAATACAAATTAATTCACTTGATAATTGACTGTGGCAAGCAACCTGTTGAGTGGAAAAATGACTGGATGATTGTGATATGTTTTATCTAACATACTCAAGTCTTGTTTTTTTTTTTTTTCAGGGAGAAAGATCTTAATGCAAAGTTTATTATTTCAATGGAAAAAAATAAAACGACAATCACAAACTTAAAGGTGAGTAAAAACAATTTAAAAAAGGAAGTCCTAACTGAACAGCTGCCACAATATGACTGGACAAACCAGTGGTGCTTGCTGCACTGTGGAGAACGGCCTTTAGTTCTTAAAATGCAGTGTTGAAGTAATCCTTTGGGGAAACAGGTTAAACTGTTAACTTGCACTGTGGTTTTCTGAAAAACACTCTATAGGCTGTATCTCAGGTTTTTCTAAGGTTTATCACTCTGGTCATTACTTAGCTGGAAGATGAAAGCCAACAATAGAAGAGAGGTATGTGCCTGGTAGCTATTAAACCTTTGCTTCCTCTGCAGAAGTAGTCTTCTGGAACTCCCATGAAAATGAACCAAACCCAAAGTACCCATCATTTGCTGTAATATTTTGATTGTATATTTTAACATTTCTCTCGGCAAGAGAAATCATGCACAGCAAATAGGTTTTTGCAAGATAGTTTCCAGTGACAAATACATGAAAAGGAAATTCAGTGTGTAGTTTAGACTGATTCAGATAGCGGTGAATATTGCTGCAGTATAGTGCTAGCTGTCATGTCTTGAGCATGATGATAGCCTTAAGCAGCAGGTATGTAACACCATTTTAATTATGACTCCCCACTGAAATGCTGCTCACAGTGCAAAGGTCTCTTTGGCTGCTATTAATTGTATGGTTAGGATAATCCCTTATTATAATCTGAATTTCATCTACAGAACAGATTTAATTGAATATAAGTATTGTGACAAACGTGTAGCGTGGTTTTAGGAGCAGTAAGCAAAAATCCAAATAATTCCTGCTGTGCTGACTTACAACACTACTTATCTTTCTTGCAGAAGGGTATATCTGCTGCGAATTTTTTCGGTGTTGTTGGAATAATAGGCTAACTTGTCATTATAAATTTTTAAATGTGTATAGCCTTATGTTAAATTTGCATTCTGATTGTTTATTGTAAAATGGTTTTAATTACTTCATCAGGATGTATTGTACCAGCTTCTTTTTTATTTTTTTTTTAAATAGGTACCAGAGGGTGGTACTGGAGACACAGGACGTGAAAGAACTAAGACATTTACCTATGATTTTTCCTATTTTTCAGCAGACAGTAAAAGTCCCAGCTTTGTTTGTCAAGAAATGGTAGGATTTCTGAATGTTAATAATTGATTTTTTTTCCTTTCCATTTTCTTTGGCTTAAAGGCATTCTTTGAAACTTCTTTTCGTTGAAGGTGCTTCTTATGTAATTTAGAAATTCTCTAGGTGTGGGTACCTGAGAATTTGAATTTTGTTTTTTCTTTTTTTTAACTCATCTAAATTAAAATGCTGTGTTTCCTAGTATAGCAGGCTAAATGCCTTCTTTCTAGTTCTTGTCTGATTTGTCTTGTAAGGTCAAGTTAGAAAACTTCTCTGAGCACTAACTTTGTTTTTGAAAAGCTTTTTTGAAAAAAAATCACTTTTGAGAAACAAGTGTATATCTTTAATTCACTTAGAAACATTCTTCTTATGTGGTTGAAGTGGGTTTTTTTTGTCCAAAACTCTTGGTACACGCTGAAGAAGATTCTTCTTTCTCCTCCCTTGAGTATTCAGCTTAGGAAAGGACAAAACTGCCTTTCTTCCTGCACACTCAGAACAGAAAAGCCAACTCAGAGCTATAGGCATTATTTAGATGAACAGACAGCCCCCCCCCATCCTCTCATTTCATGTGAACATTGAACCTTTTTGATATTCCACATTCTCAAATAAGTCTATTAAGTGAAATTCAAGTATTTTGTGATTGCTGTCTTTTTTTGTTTGTTTGTTTTTGTGGAAATTTAGATCCTGATTCAAGTGAGAGTATTTCTTTCCCCTTAAAATAATGCAAAGGTTTGCTGAATACACTGTAAGCTAGTTGGATACATACCTTTTTGGTATGTACCTCATCTGTTCTGTAACCTCCGAATCAGGGATACTGGTATGGCTAATCTTAAAAAGCCTCAGAATTAAAACTAATGAGAAGAAACAGTAAGTTGAAGCCAATTTTAAATATTTATGAGGACAAGCTTTACCATTATGTATGATGACTATAATTGTTTGACAGGAAATTTATACTTGAAATTTCTATTCAACCATTAGTGTAAGCAGTAGGTCCTGTTTTTTTCTGAAAGCTTTTTTATTTCATTAAGTTATTAGTTAGTGCTTAATCAAAATATTTGATCATGTATGTTCTTAAACTTTCTGGATTGTTATTTCTTGATGTTGTTCTTTTAAGTAACACAGTTCTTGCTATATTCTCTGAAATATCAAGAAGTATACATTTATTTGGGAGTTGATACAGAAATACGCTAATTACTTCAGCACTGTGGCAAATTCAAGAAGTAGTGTATTTGAGCACAATGATTGGAACCCTAGTTGGTTTTTTTTTTTTCCTAAGCAGGCAGTTCAGGCCATATGGCTTTACTAGAACTTCAGCAAATGCTTTAAGTTGAGCATGCAGAGAATTATTTATTTATTTTAATTAAAGCAGTTTTAATTATGTATTTTTCTGCTCTCATTCTAACTGAAGCTTAAGATTTTGGTTGTGGTTCTGCAAACACAAAAAGATTGCATTAAGTTTGCTCATACAAATTGATTAGGGTCTCAGTTTAATATTATTTAGTTTTGTGAAAATACATATAATTATCAGTGATAACTGATTGCCATATTCTTAGTTTTTCCTGATATAGATGAGTACATCTCTATAAAACAGTGTTAATGATGTATCAATGCATATTTGGAAAAGTCTGCAAAACATAGTACAAAAGTAGTTACAGAAATTCTTCTTAAGCACTTATTGTAGCTTAGGTTTATGGATATTTACTTCTTGGATCCTTTAGGTAGCTGTTTCTTTACCTGACTTGAGATACTTCTGGAAAGCTATGTTAGACAAGACCTCATTAGAAGAGTCCCAGGAAGAGAGTCCATTGTGTTGTTAGGCTGTTGCTGTTAAAATGCAGCTTTTTTCCAGAATCTGAATGTGCAGTGAAATAATGAAGTTAATTCTTGTTAAAACAGCCATTTGCAAAGGAAACCTGAATTAATATAATTGGATATCCAAGTTGTATCCTGCGTTGGTGTCCAGTTTCCACATATAAGTGATAAATTAATTTTCCTTATTTGAAGTTTTTCCTTATTGGTGCCATTTTGCCTCTGTTTCAGAGTGGATCAGGTTGAGGCAAGATCAGTATAACTTGCCTGTGTCAGGAGCTTACAGAAAAATAATAAATTAAAATGCCCATATAGGGATTGCTGCTGCAGCAGCCTTGAACAATGATTTTTTTTAAAGCTGTGAGCTTTACGGTTCATAGTAATAGGATGCTAACAATAAATCCTAAATATGGCTTAGATGTCCATGTTCAATATTCTGCTATTACAGTGTCCCATAACCACAGACTGCCTCCTTCATCCTTACTGGCAAGAATGCTAACTTCTCTTGCTCAGCCACAAAAATATTGTTGTCCCTGTGTCAACTGTTGTTTTAATGACAATGGGTGCAGCACACTGAAAACAAAAGGAGTTTTCAAACCATGGGAGTGCAATTTCTAAACAAATGCTGCACAAGCTATTGTTTTACTTGTGTTATTCGTTTCATGTTTAATTGGAAGGCTTTGTAGTTAAGCTCTTATCAAGTTGCTGCAGAATTTCCAGTTTACTGCACCAGTGGCATAGAAGGGGATCTTTCATTCACATTCATCTTCCATGGAATAAAATTGATCTTGATTGTTGGTAATGCGGTTGCCTAGTGTGCTTTCTTCACGATTGTTATATTTTTTCCATTTGAAAGGCAGAAAAATAATAAACGGAAGTCTGTCTAATACTACCTTCCCCATTAATATGCTTTGTAGATGCAAAATACGTTTTGGTATTCAAAAGTTAGAGTGGGAGTGGCAATTTACCATCAAGCTACTTAGGTTGTATTCCTGGAAGAGAAACAAATAGAATTTTGATGTTTACTGCCCTTTTGTGACAAACCAGTGTCCCAGCTGTTTGGTTCTGACAAAGTCCCATCTTAACAATGCCTTTCTTCTAACCTGTATGTTAAGCCTCCGTATTCAGATAACACCGACTGTAACTGTCCTGTGTACTACCTCAAAGCACTTGCAAGATACACACAAATTTTTAAAAGGGAAAATGCAGTCAAAGCTGTAATGCATAAAGACTTGGTCCAGATAGTGAGGTAAAATCTTGGACACAGAGAAAGGGAAAATTGGGGAAAAAATAAAGGAGCAGTTACTCAGGAGGGAGAATTCAACTAAGATGCTACTTTTCAAATGACAAGCAAAAGCAAAATTGTGCTTTGGCTGATCTTTATACTCTACCTCTTTGAGAAGTGTAACTGATTACAGTGTTGTAACTCCTTTGCTCAAGGGAAGGTCAAGTTAAGCATTCCAAAGGCATGCTTGCAATTGAGCATTAATGATCAAAGAAATTACCCAACACTCCTTCAAGGGAGGAGTAGCATGGTTATACTGTGCGTGTGCCATTCACTATTAATAATGACTTGTACACCTTGGTTAATTTAAACCTCACTGCAGGCTAGTAGCCAAATTACATGAAGCATCTATGAGATTTTTGAAAATATCTGGTTTGGGTGACCCAGATTAATATTTTCATTGAGAGATATGCTGCATTCCTTGGCCAGTGGGGGTATGGATGGAAATGAGGTGTAATGATAATGAAACGTCAGGAATCTAGGAGGGATACTGGAGTCAGTATTGCAAAGGAAGGTGGTGAAGGCATCTGGTGAGAGCTGAAGTTACTAGGTGAGAACAGACTCCCATATTATGGGATGTGGAGGAGGGATTGTTATCAGTTAGTAAATGTTGAGGGCAAAAGAGAAGGGGCTAGCTGATGGAAGAGGGTCACTTACCATATAGAAAACGTTTCTATGTTTGCCAGCCTAAAAAATATTGATGTGTAGAAGCCAGTTAGGGAGGAAATATGGAGAAAATAATGGGCCATTTTCTTAGACTTTGTTAAAGCAAAAAACTAAACAAACAAAACCCTCCAAAAACACAAACCAAGAAATTGACAGGATCATTGTAACATTTCCTTCTGAGAAGGGTCTGGATATTTGAAGAACATGGAGAGTTGGCAAAGATTAAAAAAAGTAAGTAGATATTAACAATAAGGAGAAGTGAATAAAGTATCTGAGATTGCTGAAAGAAATTGGAGATATAGAAAGGAGGTAGTGGTTTTTGTTCTTTTACATGTCAAGTAGATCTCTGACAGAAAAAGTAGAAAATATACTGATGCAGTGCTGTAAATTAAATGTGGTAGTAAAATTTAGTGTTTTATTTGAATATTTATATACTATTTTCCTGTCCTATAGTAAATATCATTGGTTGATGTCAATAGCTTATATTGTGGTAGTTTGTTTAATATTTGCCATGCTGGACTGATGACAACTTTTTTTCCCAAGCTTCTGCTGTCTTAACAAACTTTCTTTGTTTTTAGGTTTTCAAAAATCTTGGTACAGATGTGCTTAAATCTGCTTTTGAAGGTTATAATGCTTGTGTTTTTGCATACGGACAGACAGGATCTGGGAAATCCTACACCATGATGGGAAATGCGGTATGTTGTGTTTTGACACAATCACAGAATACCAGGTTGGAAGGACCTTAAGGGTCATCTGGTCCAACCTTTCTTGGCAAAAGCACTGTCTAGAAAAGATGGCCCAGCACCCTGTCCAGCTGAATCTTAAGTGTTGTTTTTTTGTCCAGCGTGTCCATAAATGTCCAAAGTTGGAGAATCCATCACTTCCCTGAGGAGATTATTCCAATGACTGATTGTTCTCATTGTGAAAAATTGTCCTCTCATGTCCAGTTGGAATCTCCCCAGGAGTAACTTGTCCACATTACCCCTCTTCTTTTCTGTGTGAATCCTTGTAAAAAGGGAATCTCTGTCTTCTTTGTAGCCACCCTTTAAGTACTGGAAGATGGTGATAAGGTCTTTCCTAAGCCTTGTTTTCTCAAGGCTGAACAAACTCAGTTCTCAGTCTTTCCTCATATGGCAGGTTTCCCAGTCCTTTAATCATCTTTCTGGCCCTTCTCTGGACTCTCTCCAGCCTGTCCACATCTCTTTTGTATAGTGGGGACCAAAACTGAACACAGTATTCCAGGTGTGGCCTGACAAGTGCTGAGTAGAGTGGGATAATGATTATTCTGCTGGTGATGCCCTTGTTGATGAAACCCAGCATCCTGATGGCTTTCTTTGCTACAGCAGCACACTGTTTGCTCGTATTAAGCTTGTTGTCCACCAGGACCACCAGGTCCCTTTCCACAGAGCTTCTCCCTAGCCAGGTAGATCCCAGCCTGTGCTGCACTCCTGGCTTATGTTTTCCTGGGTGCAAGACCTTACATTTGTCTTTGTTGAACTTCATAAGGTTTTTGCTAGTCCACTCTTCCAGCCTACCCAGGTCTTCCTGCAGGGAGGCTCTCCCTTCTGAAGTGTCCACTTCCCCACTCAGTTTGGTATCGTCATCAAACTTCATCAGGGTACACTTGATATCATCATTCAGATCACTTGTGAAGACAATAAACAGCATTGGGACCAATATTGATTCATTGGCGATCCTACTTGTGACAGGTTGCCAGTTTGAAAAGGAGCAATTTACCACAAGCCTCTGGGTGTGGCCGGTGAGCCAGTACCCAACCCACTGCACAGACCACTTGTCTAGACTGCAATGCATCAATTTTTCTAGGAGGATGCTGTGGGAAACTGTATTGACAGCCTCAGAGAAATCCAGGTAGTCAGTGTCCACCACTGGCCCCACATCAACTAAACAGGTGTTGTTTTTTTTATTCCGTAGCAATGCATTGAAGTTATGCTATTGCAAGAGCATGTTTTTATGGAATTATTATTACTACTGATCCTGGCTGCATGCTACTGACCCCCCATGTATCATACCTTCTAGTAATAATCAGAGGTTTTAGAAGCTGTTTCTTTCATAGGTATTTACATTTGGAGTAAGTGTCTTTAAGTGATGCTCTGTTATGTTGGACAAAAAGCAATAGTTTCTGTTCAGTAACAAAACCAAGTATTTCAAATGGTATCACTGATTTTTCTGTGCCCAACTTGAGATAAAAAAAGAAGATACTGATTTTGAGAACATGAATGATCAGCTCTTTCTGAAGATATCTCGGCTTTAGACCTCTTTTAAAGGGTCAGAAGATTAAACTAGGTCCTTGACTCCTGTTTAGAGAAGGCTATCAAGTGAGGAGGGGGATGAGAGTAGTTAAATATAAGTTTCAGCAAACTGTTATGAGATGACACAGTAACTTTAATTTTAAGGATTAAGTCCTGTTGAGCACTGCAGTGAAGACCCTGGAAGAAGAAGGTGTGATAGGAGGAGTATTTGGCAGTTTGTGAGTAAAGGATGGGAGTAGTTTCTTGCAGTTGCCTCTATGACTGTCCAAGGACAGAAAGAACTCACTAAACTGTTGGGTGTGGAACAGTTTAAAAGGGCTGACTGATGAAGTCTGTTTGCCAGGCAGCCTCTACAGGTTTTATTCTTTAATCCTTGAGTAAAAAAACTAAAACATCACATCTTCTCCCAGCAGAACTGAAAAGGGGGATATTGCCACTTGTCCTTCCTCAGATAGATTACTCTCTTGAAATGTAGTAAGACTGGCCACTTTGCACCTCCTTTAGCTTAGGAGAGTAAATTAGCTGTAAATCTTTTTCTTTCAGTTGTCACAGAATAAGTAGCTTAATATTTAACTTCAGTATGGTAAGCAGAATAGACTTTTGTAACCAGAAAAGATCTTATGACCTAGATGTGGATTTCTATTTCAGAAATTTATAAAAGTGACATTTTTATGAGACTGCCTCACTATATGTAATGACCATAATCATCAAGACATTTTGCAAATGAATAGGTGCTGAAGTTTGTTTGACACTATTCAATAATAAAGGTCTAATCTTCTTGCCATGATACATAAATACTTTAATCTGGCTTTGTACAGAGTGTGTATAAAATATACTCAGCCACCAAGTTAAATGCTTGAAAATTGATAGCCCTGTCAGAGAGACTACAGTGCTATAAGAAAACTTGAATTGAAAATAAATTTTCTTTTTTCCCTACTTCTCCTTAAAAAGTATGAATTCTATTCTCCTTTTGCTTTTAATATCTGCTGTTCTTGGCTCTGGAAAGCTGCTTCTGCAATACTATGTGCAGCAGTCATTTCAAGAAGTATGTGGACCAGTTAGAATAAGTCTTGATGAGCAAAGGAACTGAAATGATCAAGAGATCTATAAAACATGATCTATCACAAAAGTCAGACTTTCATACACAGAGAAGGGAAGACTGTGGAGGAACAAAAGTCTTCTAAGACGTGAAAGGCTGCTGCAGAAAAGAAGGGAATATTTTGTTCCCTGTATCCAAAGTAGATGGGTAAGAAACAGTACATTTACATTGCAATGAGGAGTTTTCTGGTTAGAGAGCATAGAAGGAAAACAGGCTTTTAATGATAAAATTCAGCTCTGGAGTGAACTACCTATTTTGGTTCTACAGATTTCCATGACTGGAAGCTCTGTAACCCAGAAAAAACCTTGTCAAATATGTAGTTGATCCTGCCCTGGAGCTGTAGGGGGTGAAAAGGGAGAAAATGTTTAAATATAGTTTCTAATAAAGAGTGTACATTCTGTAAGAAGTACATTTTACTGATAAAATATGCTGGGAACTATGTGTTCTTCCTTTCTCATCACTATACTGCTATGGTTGAAGTTACTCAATTAGAGCTATTATTTCCTATTTTAAGACTCTCTTTGCAGTTGCTAAATTATGTCAGACACTAATGACTTGCCTAAAACTTTGTGATGTATCTTTCATGTTTTTTCCTTAAGCTTTAATTAAAACTGTTCAGGTCTTCCCAAGCATGAGATGAAAGAAAAGTCTTTTTCCTCCTTCCTGTGTTTAAAGAAAAAAATAAAATGTGTGTGGGAATTTCCAACACTGAACCCTGAAACTTCATCTGGAGGTAGAGATTGATACATATTGGGAAGGGCTGCTTGCTCCTCTGTTACCAAAGGCAACTGTCTCAAAAAAGGCCTAATTAAGCTGCAAGTTTCTCCCTTTATCTAGGGTTGGTTTTGGGTTTTTTTTAAGCCAAGGTGCAGTCACGTGAAGTGCTTGGTATGATAGAAGGAGAGAATAGATTATTATTTCAAAGAATGAAGCCTGGTTTGAGAAGGACAGAGAGGCTCTGATTAAGAGGAGGAAGAAGCTGGAAAAGGGCAAAATGGAGGGATACAGTATGAATAAAAAAAAAATAATTGGATGATGAATTTGGGAATTGTATCTGGGCAAAGGAAAGAGAAAGAGGAGCTTAGAGATGGCACCTGGCAGAGGATTGCTTGGACAGAGAATGCAGGGGGAAGCTGAGGAATAAGGACAGAGGGGACCAGCATGGGAGCAGACTGGAGTAAGCTTGGGCAAAAAGGGTCAGATTTTATGTGGGGATATGAGTAGAAGAAAGGTCTTTGCCCATGGAGCACTTACCCTGCCAGAGTCTGGTGCATGGGAAAGCCCTGTCTTCATATTTTCCTGCTGCCAGGTATCTGTAGAATCCCACCAGTCAAACTCTTGGGTGCCTGGAGTGCATGGGCCATGCTCACATGGGATGTTTGGTTTGATTTGTCCTAATTTGCCTTCTGCATAATTACAAGGCCCCTAACTCTAAGCAAGAACATTTCTTGCCTCAGTGGTGCATAGAATTAGAATTAGTCCATCGCATCAAATCTCTTGCGCGTTTTTGGACTGGAGGCAAATTTTAGCTGACAGACTGTTTTGTAAGCTACTTCCGAGTTTTGCAGCTCTGAGCCCAAAGCTCATCTGTATGTAAATGTCCTCTCCCTTTATTCCTGGGAGCCACATTCGCTCATTTCAGTTCTGAAGGAATGTTAGCTGCTGCCTTCCTGAAGTGGTGGGGAGGAGGTGTGCTCCGCAGGTAGTTGGTCATCTACCTAATCAGACTCAGTGGGAATGGAGCAGCTGGGAGCAAGCAGCCCCTTGTCAGCTGAGACCAGAGCTGTGTGGCACTCTCCTGTTCCTCTGCTGCTGGGGAAAACCCTGCCTTTGACTTGCTGCCTTGCTGTTTGGCTGGAAAGGGGTCTCCCTGGAGCAACAGGAATAGGAGAGCTGCATGCTAAGTCTCTGGATATTTTGGCAGTGTTAGCTGCTGCCTTGCAGTCAGACACGTTTGATATTGGTGGTGGAGCAGCAGCCTCACTGGGATGAGGCTCAATTCTCAAGTGCTAGCTTAATTGAGAAGATGACATCCGGCTGCTGCTAGCTGCTGTGTTAGGTGAAGTGACAAGGACCCTGTAATGGACGGTTGCAGCCCTGCTAGTAAACTATGTAGTCTGTACAGATCTGTGAGAAGGAATGTGTTTCAGTTAGCTTTATTAAACTGACCAAGCACTTTAAGCATAAAAACTCTTTAATGGTGGAGTCAAAGATTCAGAAGTTAAATATAAAATTTAATTTGGCTGCATTGTGGGATACAGTGAATGTAGTTTTAATTTTGTTATTGCATGCTAATTTATCCAGAGGACCTGCTGCACTTTCAAGACAGAAAGGACTGTGAGCTGGGGATTGGGAGTTTGAATGAGAATGGCTCATGGATGCACGTATATGGCTCTTGTTCCATTTAGTGAGGTGAGATGGAAGAAGCTAGAAAAAATAGTCTTGAGATAAGGCAGTTCATATGTTGCTCTGAGGAGCCAGTTTATGGCTTAAGCAGTTGGGATTATTTGAACTAAATGAGGGGGGCAAAATACGTCCCAGTAGTAAAGAAATGGAACTAGTATATACATCCTAACATGCACACAAGGATTAAAGTGGCAAGGTGACTGCAGTTAAATAAAGGGCAAGAGAGTATTTGTTGAAAAGGTTTGATACCGCCCCCCCTTTTTTTTTCTGGATGTTGGAACTCTCAACTAGTGATCCTGGGTTTTATTTTTCAAAATACATTGTGCATGCATATATAGCCTTGGAAATAAGAATTGTTGTTATTGCAGGGTGATGCAGGTTTAATACCTCGCATTTGTGAAGGATTATTCAGCAAAATAAGTGAAAAAACAAAGCGGAATGAGGCATCCTTTCGAACAGAAGTCAGGTAGGTCTTGGTGTGTCAATAATTTGCTGGTTATCAAACTTGTTTCAGTTACAACAACCCTGTTTCATTTTATCTCTGAGAAAATTGTGTGTTTTTCAAATAACTTTCCATGCTTGGCCTCAGTCCTATAATTGACTTTTGTTGGCAGTCATAGTAAAAATGCACAATGCTTCTAACTTCAATCTAACAGCTGTGCTTTTTGGTTTATTAAATGATAGAAAAATGCCTTTCCTACTGGACAGCATCTTCCTTATTTTTAGCCTTTATTTCAGGCTGACATTAGGAGATCTTTATCTTGCTGATGTCTGCTTCCTTTCTACTTGCTTATGCCTTTTTCCTTATAATACAGGTAATCTGTAGTCATTACTATCTTAAGCCAACTTTGGATCCATTTGCTTCTCCAGGCATCTTGCTTTCAAACACAGTGTTAAAATGGCTTTCCTTTTTTTAAAGACTCTTCAATCAGTCAGTGGTTTTCTAATCTTTTTCTTTCAGTTATCTGGAAATTTATAATGAACGTGTGAGAGATCTTCTCAGACGGAAGTCATCAAAAACTAATAATTTACGAATACGAGAACATCCAAAAGAAGGGCCATATGTTGAGGGTAAAACAACTTCCAGTGTTTTGCACTAGATACTTTACTACCTTTATATATTCTAAAATGTCATCTCTAATTGCATAGGGCATTTTTATATTTTAAAATATAAATGATGATCGATATAGTTCTTTGATATAAAAGCATTAAAGGAGAATAGCCTCTCATTTTGTATCCCCATGCACTTTCCCAATTCTAAGATCATTATACATACACAGTTTTTATCTATAAATTTATAACACAATTTTAAGTAATGTTAAGAGATACAACTGGGTTTAAGAATTTGTTGACTATAATTTATAAATCTCTAATGTTTAGGTAGAAGAACCTATTAGGATCTAATTGTGTTAATCTGTCCTCTGCCAGGGAAGGTCCATGTCTTTTGAGGGATTATGCTTATGTTATCGCACTAAATACTTTACTAAGATTGCATTTTTTAAAATTAATTTTACTGTAAATGTGTAAGTTCTCCATTGTTCGCATGAGGCCTCATTCCCTCATTCCTTTCCTTAAGTGATAAACAAGTATCACAATAAATACTAATTGCAGCAATACTTTGCAGTAGTGAGGGTAATTTGATTCTTTTTCAAGTGCATGTATGAGCATACTGTAACATTCTGTTTTTCTTTAGATTTGTCTAAACATTTAGTGCAAAATTATACCGATGTAGAGGAACTTATGGATGCAGGAAATATAAATAGAACAACGGCTGCAACTGGAATGAATG
Source organism: Elanus axillaris (assembly GCA_026212715.1). Taxonomy (NCBI): domain Eukaryota; kingdom Metazoa; phylum Chordata; class Aves; order Accipitriformes; family Accipitridae; genus Elanus; species Elanus axillaris. The sequence goes on along the minus strand of JANZLQ010000086.1, from coordinate 17,294,065 downwards.
ATGTCAGTAGCAGGTCGCACGCCATTTTCACGATCAACTTCACTCAGGTAACAAAACCAGACTGCCTGTCTTAATATGTATTTACATTCAGTAATTCATATGATAAGAAATAAGGTTGTCATAATGGTAGATAATGGGTAGATAGTGACTATGTTATTGTTCTGTGATAAGGAAAGTTAAAAGTGTGAAAATACTGTTTTGAGAATTATAAATATGTTTATCAGTGATTATAATCTTTAAAATTTACAGTGTAATGTGATTACTTAAAATTATGTTTAATAGATTTTGAGGAGATAATTATTGGGAGGTCAGGCTGAATAAAAGTTACAAGTGCCAGCGTGTTTCATGATGCTGCTGTGACAGGAGTGGGTGAGGAGCATGTTGTGTGAGACTTCAGCCAGAGGTGAACATGGGCTACCTTCTACGCTCTAACGTTATCCAAAGTTTACAAAAAAACCTGTCTCCATGGCCCAAATTGCAGAGCGTAGAAATCTTTTCTGAGTGTTTTCTTGCTGGCTCTTCCGCTGTTAGTATTGGAAACCTATTTATATTCCTTGATTTACTGATGGAATAATGGAGAGATTTAACAAGTTTTCTCAGAGAGTAGTGATCTTCTTGTTTGTGTAGTAAATTCCTTTTCTAATGACTCCTGCTCTTCATTGTTGTTTTTGGCGGGCTTTTTAGACAGTCCATGGATAACCTGCTAGATGAAGAGAAGATAGCATAGAGGTGGTTTGCTCTCCTGACAGAACTTTGCATGCCTCCCCCCGAAACCACACACACACAAAATCCCTTGCACCAGCTGTTAATTAATGTTGAATTGTTCATTACAAAGCTTTCAGAAGAGGATGAGAGGCAGGCAGCAAAATGTTTTATTCTACTGTTGTACTGTAAAAGTAGAAGAAATCTTGAAACAGGGCAATCTGAGTTGATTTATATGAATTAAGATAAAAATTAAGAATAAACCTCAGTTAAAATCATAGAATGAAACTGTAATTGCTACTTTAACATGGAGGCAGGGGGAGAAATTGAGTGTAAATGTGTCTGTATGCTATAACTTGTTGAAAGCTAAATATAAATATAAAAGTTGAAATCTTAACAAAATGAATACAGCACATGTTCACTGTGCATCAAGTAAATACCAATTCATAGGTGTCAGTGCATGTGCATAAGTGGCTAGAAAGTTGCAAATATTACAATTTGAAGTAGCAACTACTTGTGCGGGAGTTACGCAGCAATTCATGATCAAATGCTTTTCTGTGACACCTCTAATACATCTGTCTTCTGAAGCTCTGCTATTTTAAACAAGTTAAATTCAATCATGACATGAAAAAGGCCACTAAGTTGTATTCAGTAAAATTTCAGAATTTCATAGCTCAACATACTTTACTTTGGTTTGTCGGGTTTTTTTTGGTTTTTTTTTTTCTTCTTTTTTCCTGTAGGCTAAATTTGATTCCGAAATGCCTTGTGAAACTGTTAGCAAGATTCATTTGGTAGATCTTGCTGGAAGTGAGAGAGCAGATGCCACCGGTGCCACAGGGGTTAGATTAAAGGAAGGAGGAAATATTAACAAATCTCTAGTTACTCTGGGAAATGTAATTTCTGCCTTAGGTATGTCTCTGATTTTTGTGCTTGTCTGTTTTGGATATTTTAGTCATTAAATACCTTTCTGTTTATTTACTTACACTTCTGTTCATTTTTACTTACACAAATTGTGGCCTAATGCATACCTTTTTTGAAAATGAATGAAAATATGTAATTGCTTTTTTTTTCCCCCCTACCTCCACATCACAGCTGATTTATCTCAGGATGCAACAAATCCACTTTCAAAGAAGAAACAAGTATTTGTGCCTTACAGGGACTCTGTCTTGACTTGGCTGTTAAAAGATAGCCTAGGAGGAAACTCTAAAACTATAATGATTGCCAGTAAGTGTTTTTAAATTACTTTTTTGCATCCTGAACAGTTCATGCTTAATAGGAGTGGCTGTAAATATTTAGATGCCAGATGCTTTGTTAGGGCGGAATATTGTTTACACATATTAATGATCTCTTTCTTTCTGAGTTTTCTAGTAACGCTCTGTCTTTGCCTACACTCTGCAGAACATCTCTTCCAGCAGTAGAACTATATAGGGTCTCATTTTGTATATGGGGACAGTCTAGTTGTTTAGTAATGTTGTAAACAATAGCAGATAAGCCTCGCGAATTTGAGAGCTTCATTTTCATCTGCAGATTATGTATTTGGGTGTATATATCACTAGCTGAGTATTTGGTCATAAATGTAACAAGACATACAGATTGTGTATGTACAGTCATTAGACATTTGTTTGTGTAAGTAAGGATCATCCAAATGTATGTGTGTAATTGCTTGCATTTGCTCTGACATCTACCTCACTGTTGTGTTTCTTTGACGCATGCACAGTGTAATAATTAGCTTTTCTGATCAGTTAAACTTCAAGTAATAGATCCTCTTTATTCTTGAGGTTGATTTGCATTCAGACAGCTCTGTTACTCATGGTAAATTTTCAAACCTGGACCTAGATAAAGTCTTTTACTTCTCTCCCCTTACACCTCTTCTCCCCAGGTTGCAGACTTTGATCCCTAGTAAAAAAAAAAAATATAAAAAATTCCAGCTTTGTGCGTGTAGTCAGTACTGATGGGTGAATGTGGTGGGTTGACCATGGCTGGACGCCAGGTGCCCACCAAAGCCGTTCTATCACTCCCCCCCTCTTCACTGGACAG
>JANZLQ010000086.1:17275629-17291226 GCA_026212715.1 Elanus axillaris | reverse complement strand
TTTTAACTTTTTTGTCTAAATTAAATTCTTTATGATCAGTCATCATGCAAACTTTTCTTACAGTTTCCTTTTTACCTGTAGGAAGCTCGGTAAGGATCACTTGGTTTAAAAACCTACTGATGGCATATGTATTGCAGGTTTTTCAACAAAGTGGAATGGGAATTCCATTCCCCAAACCCCCAAGTAAAGCCAGGAGGACGTTTAAGGGGAGGGAAGGATTTTGGATGTCAGAGATTGTAAGGTGTGAAGAGAAGAGCAGCTCTGAAATTTCTCTCACTCTTTCCTGCTCAAATGAAATGCAGTGTAACTGACACACTCCCCTCTTGGGAATGGTGGGAAAGCAGAATCAAGGAAATAAAATGCGTTGGATGAAATTCTGGTTCTTCAGTCTCTTTGTTACTGTCAGATTCTCTGGATAGCAGTTTCTTTGTTGCATGATTTTTGGGATGTTTTTGGAATCCATGCCACTTTCTTTCCTCAGATTGATCATAGTAGTACCAAAAGAGGATCTTGGACCAGACTCTGCTTTGTTTTTTGGCTGTTTAAGTAACACAGTACTGGCATCTTTCTTCCTGATGCTTTCTTTCAGTTAACATGGTTGAATAACTTGGTTGACTTTTGTTGTGTGGTTTTTGTTTTTTTTGTTGTTGTTGTTTGGGTTTTTTTTTGGTTTTTTTTGTTTTTTTTTTTTACAGAGGGTTTGGGAAGAGGTTTTAGAAACACAGTGAGCTTTCAGTGCCTATACTAATGATTACAGTGCCCAGCTGCTTTTTCAGCTACTTCCTTATCTATTAACTATGCTTCTGCTAGGCAGAGTCCTGATGGTTGATCTTTTCTCTGACAGTAACTCTACTGGTAATGTGGTTGAATTGCTGAACAGAGCCTGACAAGCTGTCCAGGTACTTTTGGCCTGCCTTCTGTAACTAAACAAAAAAAAAGGCAGGAAGATAATCTCAAACTGTAGGAAAAGCTCCTATGAAAATGCATCCAATTCTGATTTTCATATTTTTATAACATATCATAACATTCTTTCAGAAAGAAAATAATTGAGTAGTGGAGAGGAGACAGTAGATAAAGTAAGGAAGTGATAATGTGAGTTAGGGGAAGTATAGTCTGTTGCCAAGTGCATCTACCCTAATTCAGGGAGTCTCTAATGCAAAAAGAATATTTGTTACTGTTGAGAGAATTTTTGTTACTTGATTATTTTTTCAGGTGTTTTCATTGTCTGATTGTCTGGGTCTCTTGTTCAGTTGCATTATTAAGAATTCTGGTCCCTCATTTCTGCATGGTGTTCTCTATGGTTTTGCTCATCTGTTTTGAGGTAGTAATTGTCTTTTTAATTTGGAACATTTTGTATGTTGCTGTCCTTCACGTAATATTCCTAACATTAGCACTTTCATTTAAACTCTTATTGTTTTTCCTGGTTAAGTTGCCTGTACAAGTAACACTGGTTTCTTTTGATGCATCAGATAGGTAACAGTTCTGCTTGCTGCCAGATGCCTGCAGCTCAGCAGAACAGCTATGTTTGTAAATTATAGAAGCTCTTCTCTTGTTTTGGTTTTTGGGTCTGCTTTTTGTTTGAATGATGTTTAATTTCCCTTGAAAACTTGAACTGAACCTACTGTATTATTACCTGAAATAACTTTTCCATTCAGTGATTACATTGATACTTGTAAAATACTCACTGTTTTTTCCCCACTGTTCTTGTTAATAATTTGCAAGAAAGCCTGAAAAGTATTCATATAAGATGTTTATGCTTACCAGAGAAATTGAAAAGTTTAGTAGATTGACAGCAAGATTTATTTATAATGCTTGGTTGTTGGACCTGATTATTCTAACATGCTATTCTAATACAGTGTTTACTTAAGCAAAGTTATAGTGACATGAAAGCAGTGGAGCTAGGTGAATAATTGGAACAAATGGTAGCCATACTAGTTAATCATATATTTCTGTCTCTTCATCCACATTTAAGTTTATCTGACTTCTTATATATAAACTAACGTTACTAAATGAAACATATGGTGCTAGATAAATTGTTTCTGATTTCATCTCCTTAGCTATTTCACCTGCTGATGTCAATTATGGAGAAACTTTAAGTACACTTCGCTATGCAAATAGAGCCAAAAACATCATCAACAAGCCTACTATTAATGAGGATCCTAATGTCAAACTGATCCGTGAGCTGAGAGCTGAAATAGCCCGATTAAAAGCCCTGCTTGCTCAAGGGAATCAGGTTAGCTTTACTTTAAATTTATGTGTAAATTTCCTTGAGTTATAACATCTATTTCTAGAATGTAATGAGATAATTATCTTTCATTATATTGATTTGAGTAAACAAGCTCTATGAGGCTATGAATGAATATTATTTTCCTGATTGAATCAGTTTCCATATGGCCAGTAGATTACCTCTTTTAACATAAGGGGGGAAAAATTGTCATCCCAAAGCTTTTAGCTTTCTCTTAATATAATCAGAGCTTGATTGCAGTGTGCTGTGCAACAGCTAGTCACCACAGCATAAGGAGACTGAGTAGTTAACGTCTTTCCTGGGTCTAGCCTGGTGGACTGAAGAGGTACTTTATCTAGTATCTTAAAAGAAGTAGAAGGTATAAAGAACTTAAGATGTGTAAATATAAAAATGTAGGAGTATTGGACGGGTTTGAACAATAAGTTTTATTTGTGTTTGGCCACACAGTACGTTAGAAAGCATGTAGCATGCTAAATATGTAAAAGTATTTTCAGTGGTGGTATAAGAAAACATGTTGCGCTATTCTTCTCTTTTGCATGATTCTCTTATTCTTCTGTCAGTATCAGCCACTATAAAAGTTTGCAGCATAAACTCAGTTAGGCTTAATTTCCTCTCTGTTTCCAGGATGGTGAAACCAAGCTAACAATAAGGAATATGCAATTGGCTCAGGCCAGTTGTCTCTTCCAAATAATGTCACTTGGGACTGCTAGATTTCATACTTGATCAAATACGATTTACAAGTATCTGAAGTGATACTTCAGATTTATTTCTAGAACTATCTAATTTTACTTTAGATGGGGTATGCAGTGCGAAATGTCAGTTCAGCATAGACTTTGTTAATAGAAGGCTAATACTTCAGCTAGATTTCATGCTACATTTGTTGAAAAAGGGGATGGGACCACACTTGGAAGCTGCAGTATATATTGTAGATGACTGAAGCGGAGAGCTCTGCTTTGTTACAAGCAATTAGAAAACTCTTTATAGGATTGAATTACTCTATTATACTTGTGTTTCTCCCATATTGTTTGGGAAGGGAAAATTAATTTATTTTCAGGATGTGGTTTGATTTAGAGTTCGCAAAGTAGATGTAACTTGGACCCCTTTGAAGATCTAATGCTTTGACCTAATTCCAAGCTGTAAAACAGTGGATGCCACAACATAAATCTGGTTCATTTGTAGGATGTGATAGATGTCTGTGTGGGAGACAATAGAAAACTAGCTTCAGTTAATTGAATTTGTGATGGTTGTTAAAACAGCAGGTGGTGTTATATATGCACAGTACAATATAAATCTCTGTATAAATTCTTTTGTGATTTTCCTTTATGTTCCTAGAGTACTGTATTGCAAACGTTTCTGCAGGTTACCAATGATACTGGTTACCAAAATATAGTGCTGGATTCAGTGTAGCAGGTTGCATAACAAAGAGTACTGCTTGTGTGTGTGCGTGTTGTATAGTAGTTTTCCTTTTCTAAGGCCAGCTGCCTTAATTATATTTATTAAAGATAAGCAATATACATATGTATTATAGCAAAATGGTTAACTATTGATGTATAATAAATTTTCATGTTTAACAGAAATACGAAGATAGATGTATCAGGAATAACCAGTTACAAACTTGTGCGTGGTTTCGGTGTCTGCTTGTGTGTGACCATGTGTATATATAGTGAATGAAAATAGTACTCTCAAACTGATGATTTGTATTTGAAATATCTGCTTTGACAAGATTTTGGTTATTCTGTTCACAGTATCTCAAGGTAAAATGTTGGGAATTTAAAATACTTCATCCTAAATAATCAAAAAAGTTGAACAATTGCATTTCTTTCATTTGATTCCACCAGAAATTGTTACTTTCTTTCCCCTCTTTCTTTAAATTGATGATGTTTACTTTTTTACAAATTTAGATTGCACTCTTGGATTCTCCAACAGCTTTAAGTATGGAAGAAAAGCTTCAGCAGAATGAAGCAAGGGTGAGTTATAATTTCATAAAACAGTTTTTGAACAAAAAAAAGGAAAGGGGGGTCTGGATGCAAGACCTGCATAAATGTAGTATGAGCCTTCAGTTGCAAATTATTTTTTTTTATATTCATACTAGGTTTTAAAAAGTTTTTAGCTGAATCAGAGATGAATGATAATATTGTTAGTATGTGTAGGATGCTTTTATTTTTGTGCACAAATGAAAAGCTTTTATCTAAGAGTAGCTGAGTAATATAAACTGCTGACTATATCCTAATTAGAGTATGTTATTCATGCTCTGACAGTAATCACTGCTTGTCCTCCTCAGCAGTGTTGGCCTCTCTGTATGGGGAGTATATCAAGCATATTTTATTATCTTTTGTCAGCCTCATTAGAAGGTTATGTGATTACTAGTCATGATAATTACAATAGACATAATTACTGAAAATTCTTAGTAGATATTGCAGTGGTTATAGCTTTTTTTTGTAATTGAATGAGTGCAATAATTACTTTGATTATACAGATCTAAAGACTTTATCACCATATTCAAATTATCTGACAAATATATGGTGGCTTTCTTTAATGAGTTGATTTGTCCTTATAGAAGAACAATTTTTAAATTGTTTCTGAGGAATAAAAATCGTTGTATGGTGAATAGACTTACAATAGACCTTCTTCATGTTTTTCTTTAATCTTTTCAATTATTTTATTGTTTTAACATTCCAATTAGCAGCACTAGGAATGATAATGATGCATTGAAAAATTTGCTTACTTTTCTTTGAAATCTTGAGATACAGGTAGAGATGAGAGAAGGTTCTTTAGTTCTCATTGATAAATTTGCAGCTAATCTGCAAAGGCAACCAGGAAAGTAGGCTGCAGGTGGCAAATGTGGAGATGTTTGGAGGAACTGCATTGAAGACTTTGTTTTCTACAGTGGTTTTATATGTGAAGTAATAAAGGGACATAGCTGTGGGGTTTTTTTCCCCAGCTTTTCTGCAGATGAAGTGAACTCAAATTATAGAAGTTTGTGTATGTTTTTAAAAGTCTATGTATTTAATTCCTGCACAGAAGTCTGGTGATGTAAAAAATGAAAGTGTGTGTGTATATATATATTTTTATTTGATGTGATTATGATTCTATGTCAGCCAGGGCTTTGAGGTGGGTCTGCCTGAAGCACCCTCTATGCACTGCTTTCTAAAAAGTCTGAAAGGCTCTGCAATGAAAAGAAACTTTGCCAATACAGAAGTTATGAAAGTTAACTTATGAGATGGACATCTGGATGAGTGTGAAAGTCAGGAAAAAAACCTAAGCTTCTGTTGGTCTGGCCTTGGTGCCAGGGAAGGTTATGGAGCAGATCATCTTGAGTGTCATCACGTGGCACGTACAGGACAACCAGGTGATCGGGCCCAGTCAGCATGGGTTTATGAAAGGCAGGTCCTGCTTGACTAACGTGATCCCCTTCTATAACAAGGTGACCCACTGGGTGGATGAGGGAAAGGCTGTGTGGATATTGTTTACCTGGACTTTAGTAAAGCCTTTGACATGGTTTCCTACAGCATTCTCCTGGAAAAACTGGCTGCTCATGGCTTGGACAGGCATACTCTTTGCTGGGTAAAAAACTGGCTGGAAGGCTGTGCTGAAAGAGTTGTGAATGGAGTTAAATCCAGTTGGCAGCCGGTCATAAGTCGTGTTCCCCAGGGCTTGGTATTGGGCCCAGGTCTGTTTAGTATCTTTATCAATGGTCTGGATGAGGGGATTGAGTGCACCCTCAGTAAGTTTGCAGACAACACCAAGTTGGACGGGAGTGTTGATCTGCTCAAGGGTAGGAAGGCTCTACAGAGGGGTCTGGACAGGCTGGATTGATGGGCTGAGGCCAGCTGTATAAGGTTCAACAAGGCTAAGTGTTGGGTCCTGACTTGAGTCACAGCAACCCCATGCAGCACTACAGGCTTGGGGAACAGTGGCTGGAAAGCTGGCTGATGGAAAAGGACCTGGGAGTGTTAGTCGACAGCTGGCTGAATATGAGCTGACAGTGTGCCCAGATGGCCAAGGCGGCCAATGGCATCCTGGCCTGCATCAGAAATTGTGTGGCCAGCAGGACTAGGGAAGAGATTGTTCCCCTGTACTCGGCACTGGTGAGGCTGCACCTCAGCTACTGTGTTCAGTTTTGGGCCCCACTACAAAAAAGGCACTGAGGTGCTGGAGCATGTCCCAGAAGGGCAACGAAACTGATGAAGGGTCTAGAGAGCAGGACTTAGTAGGTGTGGCTGAGGGAACTGGGGTTGTTTAGCCTGGAGAAAAGGAGGCTGAAGGGAGACCTTATTGCTCTCTACAACTACCTGAAGGAAGGTTGTAGCAAGGTGGGTGTCCATCTCTTTTTCCCATGTAACGAGATAGGATGAGAGGAAATGGCCTCAAGTTGTGCCCGGGGAGGTTAGATTGGATATGAGGAAAAATTTCTTTACTGAAAGGGTTATCAAGCATTGGAACAAGCTGCCCAGGGAAGTGGTTGAGTCACCATCCCTGGAGGTATTTAAAAGACGTAGATGTGGTGCTTAGGGATGTGGTTTAGTGGTGGACTTGTCAGTTTTAGGTTAGCAGTTGGACTTGAGATCTTAAAGGTCTTTTCCAACCTAAATTATTCTGTGATTCTATACCCAGTGCTCTCCCTGTCTGTAATGCATTTGCAGGCAGCTTCTCACTTCTGTGCTGATTTCAACCAAGTGTGTGATTTCTAAGTTGCAACAAATGTTGCTCTGATTCTCTTCTGAAGGCTGCCTGTCTGCTTCTTCCTCTGCATGCCATCCTCTGGAGGGTATTTTAGCCTGAACATGCCTAACTGCACTGTAGGAAAAGAGCTGTTGTTACACCTAAGGGATCAATCTGTGGCAGTAGACTTTGTAGGACTGATGAGCGCTTTATGGAATTATTCCAATTCTTTGAAAATGCCTGATGTTATTTGAAGGGGCTATCCCTGTCCTTTTGTTTCATTTTATACGATAAATAAGATTTTTGTGATTTTTCCATTCTGAGAGAGAGATATTGTAGGTATGGTCACTTTATTGCAGGAGCAACAGTTCTCTTCTAAATGTTTAAGTATTAAACTTCATGAAGGATTGCACAAATATTTAGTACTTCTCTGAGAATGTATTATTAAGGACTTTAGAAGAGATGTGATTTTTTTCAATATTTGTTTTCTTTCAAAGGTACAAGAACTGACCAAGGAGTGGACAAACAAGTGGAATGAAACTCAAGATATTCTGAAAGTAAGGCAAATAAATTTATTTTTAGTTTGGCATTTGAAGTAGCTTTAGCATTTTTCCTTGGGAAAAAAAAGAAGTTCCTGTTCTAAGTCACCTTCTTTGACTCTTTTTATGAACACAAAATTTTCTCAGTCTTGTTTTGGCTTATTCCAAATAATTAGTTTTTAAGGGCTTTTAAGAGTAAATATTCAGTAGTGTTTTTGAATAAGATTTTAAATAATATTAATAAAAAATAGCACAACTCTTTCTTTTCTTCACTGTAGTGACCGCACAGCATGAACCAGCTTATCTCTAACAAATCTTTAAATTACTGAATGTTTTTACTGAGTTGCAAATGAAGAAAACCTGGGGCAGGAGCAAGTAGATCCCTCATCCCCTTTGTATTTGTGTTGTATCAACAGGACTTATGAGTAATCACCTTTTATGTTATATTGGGTATCTCAGTGAATGTGGTGCGTAGTGGATACAGATTTTTGCACTGGCCTTCAGATTCAAGTTTGGTCAGAAATGGCTTGTAAACTTGAAAAACAACTTTGAATGGAATTTCTGCAGTTGAAGGTCCTCCAGTAAGTCTGTGTCAAGCCAAACAGGTACATCTGACCAAAGTGTGCTCTGGAGTCCCAAGCACAGGTATTTCTGTAGCTGATTCACATAAGCTGGCCTGTTGCACTCTTTATATGACTCCAAACTACTTCTGGAGCAGTTAGATCCACACAGTGCTCTCTTGCTTTTTGTAGATTTAGTACTGATCCAAGAGGGTAACTTAGTGATTTCCATACTGTTTTTTGCATGATGTAGATTGAGACTTGTGTTCTCTGCATGTATCTTTGCTTTCCTGCTGTCCAGTTGTACTGGTAAGATTTTATATTGGTGTTTAGCTCATGATTAAGGTAATGGTCTGAGGTGATATTTTAATGGGCCACTTTATGATTCCATTCATTCTCGCATACAAGCACATGTGTGCACTTGCGCACACACACACACAGAGGAATAATTCCCAAGTTTATTTTCCATAACATAGACTAAAATTTTTTTGCCAAATGTTTTAACTCTTTTGTCAAATAAAAATTTTGAAAAGAAAGCTTAAGCTGTTATGACTTGTGGTATATGCTGAACATAAACTTGTTTGGAGTGCAATTCAAGCAAGCATTTAGAAGTAATTTTTTAATTCTCCTTATCACGGATCTGAAACTTGATTCTTGATTTTTGTAGTTGATTTTTTTTTCTGTGTATCATGTTTGAATTGCTTTAATTTTTTCTTTACGTTCATCACCGTGTCTTTTATCTGACTTCCAAATAAGTTGAATGGCTCCATGCTTAAAAATAAAGCACAAATAGTATAGAGAACAGAGCAGGTTTGGTAACTGCGTAGCAGATGGCACGACAGAATGGACTGTTTAATGTCTGTCTAGATACTGAACTGGGAATTAGCATTCGGACATTCCTCAGAGATGTTTTGGGTCCAATTTTACATTATTTTTGTGTTATTTGTTACTTTGAAGCATCTATACATACATAAAACTTTAATAATCCTCTCTTTATTCATGTCTGGATTGGGGAGTTCATTGTCACATGGAGAATTTGTTGATTTTGGTCAATTGTGAAAGTGAACAAGATATAGCATATGGGAAGTTTTTAAAGATTTATTTTGGAAATGCACTGATTTTTGCACAGAAATTACAGAATTGTGGGTGTTAACTGAACACCCTTGTTCATATAAACAAGGGAAAGCTGTGTTTGTTAAATAGCTGAACATAAAGGACTTAAACACAGGAGCTGTAATTCTACTTTTCTGGTACTGAGCTTTTGTTATTGTACAGCTCCTGTATTTTGCACTTTTATATGCTGATATAAGCCATGTTCATATACTCAAATATTTCACTTTTGGGTTAAAGGTAGTTGATAAAACTTTCTTGGCCCTGTAAAACTGAAAATCTGCAAAAGATTTCTTGGTTGTACTGTTTTATTTTACACCAATTTTACTGAAGCTATCCATATTTTTATTCACTTCTTGTTTAACGATTCCTGAAATCACTGCCAGCATGTGAGTTGAAAAGGGCTTTTTGGAAGCGCACCAGGGTGAGTCATGAAAGCAGCTTTTAAACTATAGAGCAGTAGTTTTTCTTGTAATACACTCCCTATAAGTTCACTGGCTTTTTTGTTTTATTATTGATGTAACCCCTCTTGCACACAGAGACAGTACACATCGTTAATTTGTAGAACTAGAATGTCTCTGCACCCCTTGAGAAATGAGACTGTCTTTGTATGTCCACCTCAGTATATTCACAGCTGCAACTTTATCCATGCCATAATTAAGTAACTTTCAGGACAGTCTTCATTAAGGTGCTTAGAACTTCACGTTTGTAATTATCTTTAAAACCTGCTTCCTTTTGCCTCCCCCTGGGCTTTCAGTCCTGACACAGTTGCTGCCTTTCAATTCCTGCCCTGCAGCAGGCTTGGAGAATTAAAAACCTTTTGCTTTTTAGTCCCCAACACCTTTTGCTCCAAACCTTTTAGGCAGTTGATTTTGAAAACTCATGTAAACAGCTATCTATACCCTGTTCATAGATGGCTGTCAGTTGCCAGGGCACTTGCTAGTAGCTGAATGGGATTTCCTACTTTATTATATGTAGTTACGCTTTTTTCATACTAAGTTCTAAATATCAGAGTTCACATGGTTTTGAATTGTTCTCCCAGGCTGATGGGAAAATCTGTTAATGTTTAAATCCAAAATAATTGAAAGGATTTTGTGTAAGCGTTTTAAAATACAGGAAGACAGATTCATAGTGCATGCTGCTTTCTTCTACTAGATTAACAGATATTGCTGGAAAAAGTTACCTAGCTTTTACTGAATACAGTGGTTTTGTCGGGCCTGACAAAGAAGTGATGCATCCTGTTTTGCAGGGAAGATGGTCCTCAAACTTGTTCACCCTTGCCAGTTATTTTGAATCTTGTTTTAAATTAGATGAGCAACATCTAAATGCTACCTTGAAAATAATTCATAGAGAATGGAAAATACTATCCAGCTAGAAAATACTGAGAAAGAGAGAATACCATGTGAAGGCAAGTTTTTGATATAAAGTATTTGGCAGCTTAAAATTCAATTATTTCAGTTGGCACAGTGCCATGTGTGCAGCTGACATGTACATCCCAGTATCCTTTCTTATTTCTGCTTGTAGCTTTTATGCCCTTTGATGTTTGTCTCTATGTAGTTAACACGAAGTTACGTTTTTTTCATCACAGTGTACATCTTCAGACTGAGTATGTTGAACTACCCTATCTATAAATCTCAATTCTGGATTTGGTGCAGAGTCTTTATGGCTGAATGCCATTATCAGCTGTGAACATCTTGTATAATCCTTCATATATGCTTTTGTCAGATTGGACATATTTTGGAATGGTGATAGTAGTATTGATAGCGTGGTCTCTTTCATGCATTTGGAAGAAGCTGTTTTGCAGGGCGACTGTCTGGGTTCCTCTGGAGTCTGAATTACTGTCAGCTCATGCCTAAAGCCCAAATCCTCCCATTTTCCTTATGCAAAGATCAGGACGCTGCAGATCTTGGGGTTTTAAGTTTGTGCTGACTCCATATGAAGTATTCTTTACTGTGTAGCATGGCAGCTTCTTGGCATTGTTAATATGTTTGAAGTGACAAGCATTGTTTCCACTGGTGATGTTTGTTTTCATCCTTGACCTACTCACTATAATACAGCATGACACTAACCTTACTAACCTAGTATTACAGTCTGTCCCCTGTCCCTCTTTTTAATCGAAGGAAGGATATTTTAATGCTTAATAAATATATGGAATTATGCTTCAGCATTGGCCAAAATATTGCATCGATAACCAAGGTGATACTGTGGAAGCCCACAGGCTTTGGGTTATTTCCTAAAATGTCATCAGCTGTCAAAAGAATTGCGCTTTACAGAACAGCACTGCTTTACATTGCTTCTCTATCCTCAGGTGTCTTGCAGCCTCAGTATTTACTCAGCTCTAGGATTTTGATTTCATCTCACTCTTATTGACTCTTTCTATGGATTTTTTCCCCCCTTCTGTTAATGTTCTTCTGTACACATCCCCAAAAAGAAGAGGAGGAGGGAAAGAAAACTGTTTGTATTTTCCATTAATTTAGTCCTTTTTGTATTGTTCTGTTGAAGATCAATCCTTGAGTCTGTAATTTCTTTGGATGCTTTCTAAGATGTTAGGGTAACCTCTCCAACACTCGATTTTTCTCTTTCTTTGAGGCTTTAATTGGTACAAAACTTCTTTTGATGTGGCTGCTATATTTGACTCTATGTGTTGTCATTTTCCTAGAGATCTTTTTTCTTTTACTAGCATCTTATTTTTGTCATCTTTTGTGCATGTTCCAATTTCTTCCTCTAACCTTTAGCAGCTTTTATATTAATCTTTTTAAAATGTGTACTCCTTTTATATAATATTCTGCTGTTTTTTTCTTCCTAACTTTCTTTTAAATTTCTTCTCCCCTTTACTGTTTGTGTAGAAATTGGTTTGACTTTTAGCTTTTGCCTTTTTGATGTATGTCATTTGTACTTAGCATTAAGGTATTTAGATGTGCTTTTTTTTAATTTTAAGTAGATTTAGAGTTACCTTTCACTTTGTTATCCTGTTTGATTCTAATCGTGTCATTAGCTTTGTGTGGCAGAGCTCAACTGATGTCAAAGGATGCAGAGAGATCTGTCTTCACAGAATCTATTAAAGGACGGGGTCTTTATTGTGTGTGTGTGTCTAATTCTCGTGATCAATAGTTTAACTAGTAGCTGCGTCAACTTGGTTTGTCCTGTTGGATTTAGTGACACAGCCTCACTTTCATCAATAATACTAATTCTGCTGCAGCACTTTACCACATGTTGTGTAAATATGTTATTGAACACTGTTTACTTGATCTTTTTTGTGCCCTTTGGTTGAGTATTGGTTAGTAGTATATTTTAATGCCTTAACAATAGTTGTTCCTACCTGGGGAAGAAAACTGTATGTCTATCTTCAAGCATTAACATCTATAATATATTTTGTTATATCATGCCTATTTTGGGGGGAGATGAAATACTCTTAACTCGCTGTGATGAAAATACAGACTAATACCAAACACTTATTTTGGTAGACATCTAGACAGGGGAATTTTCTTTCTTTAGGAATCCTGGCTATACCCAGTAAAGACACTAGGAGACCAAAACTCAAAGTAATTGTGTTGCTCTTTACGAGGTGCTGATTAGGGTGGCATAAACTAATATATTTTGATTTTAATAATTTCTTTTCCATGCTGGCTTGTATACCATAGTGAACCCTGTCAAGAGCAGTTTGTTGTGTTCTATATAAATGCTGCATTAGTCTACATTTATTTGCCTTTCCAGGTAATTTTTAAACCACTGTTGCTGAATGGTATTTAAACACCATTATCTCAGTTCTGCCTGTAAGGCCCAGCATACATCACCATTATCCTGTCTTACGCCTTTTTGTTACTTCCTGTTAACCTTGACTGGCTTGTCTCCTTTTCCTCTTCTTACTTGTTCTGTATTCTAAGCCAAGTACCTTGCCCTTCAATGAGCATTTGTTCTCATCATTCTTTCATGTCTTTTTTTTAACAACCTCAGTCCTCGGGTGAAAAGTGCTCTCAATTAACACCTGCTACTTTCACATAAAATTCTTGCGTCTACTAAATCCACTTTTTGATGGCTGTAGGGTAGAGAAATTGTGCAAGCTCTTGGGCTCCTGAAGAACAAACTGTAGAACTTTAGAAAAGTACTTATTGCAATACTACTAATGGTAATAGTCCATTAACCATGGCATGCACTTCTTGTCCAAAAACCAGTACTTGTGATGCTTCGCCATTCAATGCCTTTAGTAACCAATGGAATTTTGTGGGTTTTGTGCCTATTCCATAGTAAGAATACTAGAACATTAGGAACCTAATGCATAGTGTGATTGTCTTAGGTCACTGATGTTTTGTTTTTTGTTTTTTTTTTTTTAGAAATATATAAATGATGTAAAAATAACTCATGAACAAAAATACATCTTGATATTTGTAATTACTCGTCATTTTTCCATTGGGTAAATTGGGTATAGCAAAATTGCGTATTACGTAGTTTTTACAAAAGATGCCAATATAGGCTATAATCCTGCCCTTAAAAAGCATCTGTGACTTCTAGACATGTGCCTTTGGAACACAGGTCCTAAAAAGGCTGTATTTACAAGTCAAATGAAAAAAAAAAAAAGGAGTTACAGGAATGGTGTGCATTTATATGCAAAACGATGTATGCATGATACTGTATTTAAACTGTTCATTTTCAGCTTTGACATATGTGTTTATTTGTATGTTTGGCAGGAATAACACTTGTTTCTAACGTTTTTTCACATTTCAGTAAGTGAATCATTTTTGTAAAATTGTTGCTAGTTAGACACGTTGGTGTTGCATTTTGGTTAGAATGTCTGTTGTTGGCTGTTTGAAGCATAACTGTACTTTTAATGGGTGACTTAAATCTGTACTTCATTTGAACAAATTATATTTCTTATTTTATAACTTCTATTTGTTACCTGTATTAGATAACACTCATTGTGTGCTTCCAGTTTTTGTTTCCTTTCTACAAGCTATGTCTTTTGCTTGAATTTTTAAGAAAGGTTTAAAAATTACTGCAAAATTAAAATAGGATTGCATATCTATGGAACTGGCAGAAAGAATTTGTCAGATGTTACTGCTGAATTTGTTTTATTTTAGAAAAATTGATAGAATAAATAGATTTAACAACTCTGTTCCTAGGGATGTTTGCTTTCTCAACAATTGTTTGCCCTCCAACAATTATTATGTAATATATGTACATTTATCAAACTGAATTTGTATGGAAAGGAAAAATGCACATTTGCATTAAATAGGCTCTTACTAACAGATTATGCTTAATAGGATTCCCTTCACCTGGCTTGTGAAGGTTGTGCAGAAGACAAGATACTAAGAAAGTTTTAAAAGGGCTGATGTTAATTATTCTTGTTTACCTCTGTCAGAAATCACACAACAAATGATAATAGATTCTCTTTCTCTAGAGGCCTGTTTAAATGTGGTTTTGATTTCTTGCACTAGATGTCAGTGCAGATACAAAAATCAGGTTTCTCTGTATGTTCAATTCAGATTTAATTCAGATATTTTAAGGCAAAATGATTTGCAGTATCTCGACTTTCATTGCTGTTTGGATCTACTAAAATAAATTTATGAGAATGCCAAAATGCTGGTTTAGGAGCAAGTTCTGAAGAACCTAAGTAACTGTTTTGACAGAAATGCTTCTGAACAATTCACAGGTGGGATGCACTGTAAAGTGATTATGTACATCCAGAATTATTGCAATTATTTGTCAGTACATTTTTCAGCTCTCTTTTTCATATGACTATATCTAGAATGTTTGACAAATTACTTCAGCTAAAGCCTTTTAAACACATTTATTTTCTTAATTTTGTGTTAGCTCTGGTATTTTAGGGATGTAAAAGAACAGTTTTTGGGAGAGGTAGTATCTTTTATTTGACCAGGATAATGTAGTTGACAAGCAAACAGGCTTTTCAACCTACAGATCTTTCACTAGGCCACTTCTGCTCTTTGCTTTCTGTTTTAATGAATCTTGCAGTTGAAAAGCCAGTGGCAATGATATGCAGCTTCTATTTATAACTGTTTCTTTTAACATTTTTCTCTTCATTAATCACTTCTGTAAATTTATAATTGAATTTCAGTACATTAAAATTTAATAAGTTTATTGGAGGTTTTCCATCTTTTTTTTTTTTTGAGAAAGTTGACTGACAACAAGGGAATGTTCACTTTTCTCAGTCCTTGTATAGTATTTACCCCAAACTCCTGCCTCCTGAGCAATGACAAGTAATATCTACTTTAGCTCTCATTTTATTAGGGTTTCTTTTCTTATACCTGGCCTTGTGTATTATTTATTTATTTCCCAAGTGTAGCAGTTACTGGCAGTGGTTGTAGTCCATAAAATCATCTATTCTGGTTGGAAGATTTGAAGTTGGGATAAATTGTCGTTACTAAATTTCATATAGCTTCCTTTCCCCAAAGCCTCTACAGGTGGACTTTTTGTTCTTTGGGGGTTGGTTCAGGATCAGGGACATGAAAACATAACATTATATCGG
>JANZLQ010000086.1:17260875-17275529 GCA_026212715.1 Elanus axillaris | reverse complement strand
TTACATTATTTCTCCCCCCCCCCCCCTATTTTTTGTCATTAAGATAAAATTAATGTATTTTCATCCTAGGATCTTTATGATATTGGCCAGCACACAGATTTCTGCTTTGGAATTTGAGTTTGGACAGAGGTTATACAAACATGATTTTTTTTTTTTAACCTTACATAGCCATTATTTTTTATACTATATTACTGAACAGATGCCATTATTAAATGATGATTATTACTTTACCTGATCATCGCCCCTTGCTTCAGTCTGGTAAGTATATGTAGGACAATGCAAACTGAGAAGACAGACAATACAGTGGAGGGAGTTTTCTATAAAAGCAAACAAACAGAAACTTTTTAAGGCGTTATATGGTTGTCCAGAGATACACATTGCTTTTTCTTCAGGAGAGCAGCTCTCACTGCTCTTCACTCACCAATGATTTTTTGTTTTTTCAGTGCTTTGTCCACTCTCAGCATTGGCTTGCAGTTGTCAGAGGAAGAAAAAATACTAAATTTGGAACTGGTCCTACTGATCTACTGTAGCTCTTTTCCTAATAGAAATGCTATTGAAGGGTCCCAGCCACCTGGGAACACTGAATGCAGCAGTCAAAAGTAGATATCAAAAGAAATAGTTGTCTGATTTCAAGTCTGTCTGCCACCTGTGTTCATCTTATTAAGAAACCTCCTTTTTCTCTTGCAGCCTTTTTAGCTGCTTGTGATGCCTCTGCAGTGGACTGACCACTTTTAACTTTCAGTTTCCACTAGAAAGTTGCGATCAAGAGATGCCTAATGGTACTGATTGTTTTTATTTCAGTTTTAAACTGTTTTTCCCACTCGAAACCACCTGTACCATCAGAGAAGCATGCTCAGGGGCGGCTGTTTCTGAGCTCACCAACCACAGATTAAGGCAGGGGTGAATAGTTTGGTTGATCCAGGCTGTGCATTCCAAAAGAGGCCCTCTGTTTTCTAGGAATAACCATACTCCCAAATATTTCGCTGCTGTCCTCCTTACAACTGTGGGCCTGCATTTGTAGATTATCCAGGCCATGGTTAGCTTTAATCTATCCCTAGGGCTTGTAGGCGGTTTTCAAATGAGAGGGAGTCAGACAGACTGAGTCACTTTTGAAATCTTTTCTACAGCTGAGATGCTACTTGTTCAACAATTCCTCCTGGGCATTTGATCTGCTTTTCTATTAATTTTCTTGTGTCAGGAAGGGGAGCTAAATTGAAAGCAGTGGAATCTCCTGATTTAGCCTCTAGAATAAAGAAGAAGAAACATACCCTGAAAGCTATTTCTTCTAAAGGATCAGCAGAGAAGTAGTGAGGAGAAAAGACAGCATGTAAATTTCTCATTGGACTTTGTTATGGGAGGGTAAAGAAGCATTCCAACATCAACATTTTAGGTGAATAATGTAAATTTATCTTGAGTCCCTCACAAAGGAACTGTTTCTAATGGCAATCTGTATTGGTTATGAAATACTAGAACCATTTTATTCTGCTGGTGTTTTTAACAGTATATTTAGGAGTTTATTACTGCATGATTCTGATAGCTTTGAGTACAGGGTACTGTTGTGCACCTGACTTAATGTATTAACTGGTAACTGAGCATAGCCTTGATTTGTACAGCCATACTGTGGTAGAAGTGCTGCTGGAGTAGTGTGCTTGTTCTTCGTTGTTCCCAACTACAGAAGTGATATTTTTAATGAAATTCACTAAGAGTTGTCTTAAACACAGATTGTAGCGCTAATCTGCTGCTGTTGCAATCAGGCTGCATTCCTGAACAAAGGAAAGGGCAGGTCCAGTTTCTGGCTGCTATGTGTCTCTTCAGGTTCATTTACTCTATACCTCAGTTGCTGGGCTGTGAGGGTCAAGACAGTGCCAGCAACCAACCCAATGCATCTTCCTCTGCAAAAGACTTTGTTGTTGTGTTGCTAGTCCTGAAAGCTGTTTTTTCTCCTTCGTAGTTGTTGCTTACTAGTATGCATAGTCCTACTCCTTTCTTCGATTTCTTTCAATAGCAAGGGTTACATGTTGGCCCGAAGGAAGGGACTAATAGATTGAAAGTAATCTATTACTTCAGATTTATCTCTATGCAAGTGGAGATGAATTTCTAGATAAATAATAAACAAAACAGAACTCTTAAAGTGAGATACTTCTCAATACCTCCATCCCCCAAGAAAGACACAAAAAATGATATAGCTTTTAAAATGAATAAATCTATTAGCTATGAGACTAGGTTTTTTTTCCTGTAAAATTCCATGACTCATTCATCATCCAGCTTTAGCAACAAATGAGGTAGGAGTCCTGTAGATAATAGTCTAGTTCACTGCATTTTCTTGATTCATTCCCAGAGTACAGTCTGTGGAATGAATTATTCACATGTCCTGTAGAAAATATATGATCATGTAATTAAAGACTGTATTGTAATGCATATGGGAGAAGAGAATGAATTAAGATAGCATATTTCTTTCTCTTCCACCCAGGCCCTTTCCCCCTTTTAGATACCAGCATGAAGAATACTGAGGGCAGAGTTGTTGTCTCTTAGCTGGAAGGTATAGTACCTCCTGCTAGGAAGGATCACTAAGGGCAAGAAAAGTTTTGTTCTCTGCCCTGAATGTCAGCGCTGCAATACATAGGCTTATATTTCCTTTGAGACTAATGTATGCTCAGTGTGGTCACATATAGCAAGCTTTGAAGAGGTGAAGCCTGCTCCACTGGAGACATAGCAAAATGCTCTGTGCTCCTCATTTTTTTTGAAATAGAAGAATAGTTTTCCCTTAAACCCAAGCTAGTGGGTGCAGAAACTAGCCTGCAGCAGATGCTCCAGCATGGAAAATGGCAGCTTTGATGATTTAAGTTTTAGAAGCCACTGGAAAATAGGATTTTACAGGCTAGTGTCCAGGAAGCTTGGGCAGCCAAACAGGCATCTCTGCTTACAATTAGCAAAATCCTGCAGTTATGTTCAGGGACTTTTTCTCAGATGTCAGTAGTAGTTCTGTCTGTACAAGGTCTAAAGTGTCAAGAAGCAGGCAGTTCAACTTGTTAAGTTTGTCCCTGTAACTCCAGGAATGAAGGCCAAATTTCCTGAAAAATTGCTTGAAATCTGCCAAGGCTTGTGATGGAATTACTTGCAGCATGTTAAGTATAGTGGTGCTTTGGGGTGCCACTACAATAATAGGGTTTCTGTGTATTAATAGACAGCTGCATGTTGGGAGTGAGCACATGGCTATCAGTTCTGAAGGGGAAAGAGAAACAATGAAAAATAGAAAAGGTAAGCTGACCTTACATGAAACTAAGAACTGCTCCTGTAATTCACTTATTCTTTAAAGGAATAGCATCATTAATTTTCCATTGTTTTAGCTTTGGTATCTTAGCAGTTGCTCATTTAAGCAGTTCTGCATTCTGTGTCTGCCTTTTTAACTGACATTCATTTCAGAGAGCTATTGATGCATGTGTGGGCTGCTGCTGGAGCACCTGCACTTTCACAGTAAGCTATTCACAACAAAACTACAGTTTTGTGATCTTGGTTGTTGCAGAGTCTTTAATGGCTTTTCTTGATTGATGAGGGTGGTGTGGTCTAACGCTCTAGAAGACAGGGAAAAATCTGACTAGGAAGTTTCTTCTCAGTTGTGGTTTTCTTTCTGGCTTTGGACAGTAGAAATTTCTTACTCTCAGAAGACTAAAGTGTCTTAGTTATACTAAACTTTTTGTTTTAATTGTACTGAAACTGACTCTGGCAGCCAGCAGGATGGTATTATTTCTTTGTCTCATTGACTAGAAGGAGAAGACATAGTAGGAATTTGTGTCTTATCTAACATATGTATACATGAGGGAATCAATATCCTCTATTATAATTTATGATTATATAAATAATTACTCTATTGCTTATAAAGGAAGAACATATTTTTAATTTTTAATTTTCAAAAGCATTTTATTGGAGTCCTAGGATAGTACAAAACGTAGCTTTGGTATGTTCACAGATTATACAGTGTATACCTCCTCAGTGATGGTGTGATCCACATTTCCTCCTCCCTTCCCCTTGCCTCCCAAATAGCAGCTACTACTTTTGTGGTTGGTGGTTCAAAATTTATTTTGTTATTTCAGTAACCATACCTTTGTCAAGCTGAACATAGTAAAACATAGGAGAGAAAGAAATTTGATGTTGTATATGCAGCTTTATAGAATACAAAAAAAGCTTGTTTAACAGACACCCACTAAGAAGAGGAGCAGCTTCACGATACAATACAGAACAAAACAGCTTTTCCCAGTTAATGTGTAGGCTGTTGCTTTAATGGGAATCGCAAATATTTCAAAGTTGTTTTCTTGTAACAGATTTTTTTTTACCCTCAAATTGTCTTGTCAATCACAATTAGACACAATTGAATTTCTTTCAGCTGCTGCTCAGTGTTTTGTCTTGGCTGATCTCTTTGTGATAAGTATTTTGTAAGGGAGCCAGCCTGCAGAGCAAGAACTGTGTCCATGTAACCAGTTCCCATCCAAAACATAACAGGCTAAATGCTCAGCTTCTTCCTTCTTCTTTTAAGGAGTTACTACTACTAAGCCCAAACCAAATTTCACAATCTTTTGAAATCTTTTTTCTCCTCTCCTGTCTCTTTTTCCTGTCATCCATACAGTAAATATTTTCTCATGCCTTGCAGTGGAAGTTCCTTGTTCCTCTTTTAGTTCTTTGTGTAACAGTATGCTTTGAGAAATCTTTTTACATTGTAAACCACTGTATCAATAACTTTCCTAATGTTTGCTGGCATATATTTCCAGTATCTCCTAATAGTGGCAGAATGACTGTGTATATGCTAGTTGTTTGAAAAACTGTTGATGAAATGTCTGCCTGTCTTCCAGGAGACAATGCAGCGTTCAGAAGTAAGGAGTGGGTCTGTTCCATCTCTTCACTGTGTAGTCTGTGTAGTTTAACTTATGTGAAAAGCTCAGTGAACATATCTGCATTGTTTCTAAATGATTTTTCTGACACTGTTGTAGGTTTTTCCAGTTGATCCATAGCAAGATTGCTTTATTATGCAGAATATTTTTTTCTGGTACACTTATATATTTTCCCCTCTGAATATGAGGGTGTTATTGAGACATACAGTATAGAGAATACTAAGCCCTGACAGTCTAATGTAACTTAATATCCTTCTCTTTCCACCAGTCTTCCCAGAAGGAAATAAAAAAATCTTGTCAGCAGTGACTGAGTCATCCAACAGAGTCTTGTTAAAGAGAGAGCAGTTTCATTTTTATTTATTGGAGGGTAATGTGCTAGTGTTTCAGGTTATCCCTATTTTAGGTACTGAAACACGTTAGTGCTTGAAGGTATTTTAGGTGCCTAATTCCCATTTGTTTTCAGTTGGATTTGGCTGTACGAATACCTTAAAAACACACGGTTTTGGCAGAATGCTGTGGGGTAGTTAATTTTTTCTTTTCCCCAGCACAACATCCTTCTGTGTGAAAGAAGTCTCATTGTTTTGCAGGAGCTTTTTCAGCAAAAGATTTGCAATTTTGAGCAGCTTCTGACATAGTAGTAATTCATCCATGAATATCATTGTTTCTACATCTGGACTTTTTACCCTTAGGTAAATCCAAAAGACGCAATTAAAACCAACTAATCCACAATGGACCAGTTAAGGACTTATCAATCACAATGTCAACTCTGTAGAGCTTTTTGTTAAATATTTACATTTAATTTCTTTAAAAGTCTTGATTTGCAGCATCTAGACAAACTTGCTGAAGGATTTGTTCTGAATGTGTTTCATTAAATTCTTGGATTTTCTGTGTGGCACATTTCTGTTAAAAATTATCTTCCTGCATGAGCACTTCTCCAAATCTTTGATTGTCAAAGGTTGGAAGTTTATTATTGTTTTCAACTGTTTTTCATTTCCACTTGTGTTCTCATTTTGTGGCTGTGTTCACACAGCATAAGGAAACAAATCTGGAGATGGGTTACATGTCAAAACATAAAGAACGGTGTTTCAACTTCTTATATTTTGTAGCAGTCTAAAAGTGCTCAGACCTTGATTACATGAAGAAGCACTCTGATGCCATAAGGAGTGAATCTGGTTCATTACCTGCCCATAGAAGCTTCTTACTATCCTCCTTCATTTCCATTCCTGAGCTCAGGCTACAGTGTCAAACTTGGAATTTCGATTGGGTCGTGGCATGGTCAGCACGAGGGTTTGACAAGGTGGTGGTAGGCCAAGAGGGGTGCTGACATGACTCAAGAAAATACCTTATTTGGATCTTCAGAAAAAGCAATGACTAGCCTCTGCTTTTTTTTCAGTTGAATATGGGGATGTTTGTTTTGAAGAATAATTTCTGATCAAAGGAAACAATTCAAAATCCTGTACCCTAGTCATCATGTGAAACTTGATTGCTCTAAGGGACAAGATAAGCTGTCCAGAAGCTTTTTTTTAAAAAAAAATCAGGATACCTAATTGTGGATTGTTTTGCATGAAGGAATGACATGTGCTTAGTTGTTTGTTTTTTTGTTTTTTTTTCCAGTGGGATCTACCTGTCATTAGAGCTTCTGCAGCTTCTGTGGTGACAGCTTTTTAATTGGAACTCTGAGAAAACCAGAGTTTGGAATATTGATATGGCAATTGCTCTGCAATATTAATTTATTTACTGATTACATGCTACAGGGGCACTCTGAAGTTTGGGGAAAAGAATAAAACTTAGGCAAATTAACTATCACAAAACCAAGAATTATCTGTATTAAAGAGGAGGAGCATATCATTTGAGATTTCTGGTGTTCATCTGAGTTGTTAACTGACCCCTAAAGGAAAGCACAAATCCTTTTGCTTTTTGGCTACAGATACCAACTTACTTAATGCTTGCAACGAAAGCTTTTTCCACTGAGAAATGCAACCGATAATGTGGCAAATATAAAGTCACACTTTTGGGCAGCTGAAATGTAGATGTTTCAAATGCCCAACTGAATTACAGTAATCCCCTGCCATTTACCTCTATTTACACAGTCTTTAATTATGTGATCACATTGTGGTTTCTCATAATTTCTTTCTCTGGTTTCATTCAATGGAGAGATGGCTGCAAAATCTAACACAGAGTTCTGAGATGTGGAAGGAAAGAGGCTGTGGTCTGATGGACCTTGCTTGGTTTCAGACTTAGCATCATATGTAGGGACCATAGCAGAAAGGCAAAAGAGGATTTTCAGGTTAAATATTCCTTTAACCCAGGGAGATTTTATCTTATTGTATCCCTAACCCAGGCCAATCTGAGAGAGTTTCTTCCTGAGGAATTTTCTTTTGGCTGTTTTCCTTTCAAGTTGCCAGTCTCTTAAGACCTGAATTGATTAGCTGAATATAAGACACTCATTAAGACACTTAATTGAAATATGCCTGGGAGAGAATTTGGTTATATTTATGTTTAAAACTCTGTAGTTTTGTCGAAGTATAAGCTGCTTTAGACAGGAAAACTAAAGGTTTTCTCGGTTTTTAAAATAACATATGTAAATGTTTAATGCAGTAGATTGATTTTGGTAAAGCAAAATCTAAGTTTGTCCTGAACTCAACAAGTAGTATTCAGAGGTCATAAGCTTTTGTTTACCAGTGATCTTTTGGGTCTTAATCCACCTGTCAACTGGTTTTCATTAAGAAAGGACATTGTACATGTTAAATTCAAGCTGACTTCAATGTCACATAGTCCTGGTTGGCAACACTTTTAAAAGATAGTTTTAATGGGCTCCTGACAGTTCATGTTAATGAAGCATTTAGATGAATATTTCAAACACCTAGTCTGCTTTTTATTGAAAAAGTTAAAATTAGACCTATTATGAGGTCTTATTTAACATCTGAAAATACAAAATCATAGTGTCTTGGCTGCCTCAAAGTCTTAGGTTTGAAAGAGTGTATTTGCCCTCCCTCTGTTGCGGTTGGTGATATTTACTTGCCAGTCATTCTAAGTAATTGAAAAGTGCTATATAGTACTCCATACCAGTGTATTAATCTTTTATCTTGAGTTCATTTACTAGTGGGATGAATTACTTCCACTGGATCTATAATTTTGAGTGCAGTAGTACCTGTCCAGAGTCACTGAGAATTCAGGTGAGAGGCAAGGCTGCCATGATATACAGCATTTGTGCACTAATGTTTTCAATTCTCAGTGAGGTTATAAAAATAATGTAAAGCTTTGCCACTGAAGAAGAAAAACTTGCCTAATTTTTTTACAGTATGTAAATATAGCAAACGTCACACCTCCTTTGGTGAACATGACTTCTTTATTATTTTGTAGTAGCTGGTAAAAACTAGTCCACAGGAGAGTTTTCTGAGAATGCAAAAATGATCTAAGTTAGGGTTCAGATCAATCAGAAACATGCAAAGGTCAGTAATCGCTTCTTGAGGTTTAAATAGATTGCTTTGCATTTTCTCCCTAAAGATACAGCAGGTTTGTACCTTTAAAGGAGGTATTATTTTCTGTTAGTAGTTGGCAAAGCTGTGCTAGTTTACTCTCATTGCCTAAATGGGCCCTAAATTTTAAAAATACTCAAATCTGGTGAAACTGCAGTCTGCCAAGAATGCCGTAATATACTGTAGTCTAGATTACATACAGTGCAAGAGATTGCACCCTTCTGATATTTTTTCCATTCAATTTTAGCTGAACTTATAAAAAAATGTGATGGGAACTTTACTCATATGTCAATATTTGCAATATCTGTCTTGACTATGAAATATCATTTAAGTATTCTTTTTTTTTACTGGAGATGATATTTCTTTTGGCCTTGGTGTTAGGGACTGATGCCAGATTTCCCAGTATAGGTTGTTTTAATTTAATTTTTAAAGGACACTTCCCTTTGATACAAATCATATCTGTTTCTTGTGACTATATTTTGGGAATTATACTCTTGTCATTGTGCCCTTTCTCCTTTTTATGTGTGTTTATCCTCTTCATTTGACCTACTTTTTTTTTTAAATCCACACTTTGATCTTGTTTGGCATCTATACATAAGATTCATAATTGTTTCTAATTAAAATTGAGGTCCTTCTATTACGATTACTGCTCAAGCATTTGGTGACCCCTTATGCTGTTCTTTAAAGCACTTAAATTACTATATTGGACTGTTGCAAATTACAATGACTTGTTTGTTTTTATTTAATTGTTTAAATTGTGAAATAAACTGTAATTTCATTAAATGTAATTAAAGGGCATGGGCGTTTCTTGTGTCTCTCTTGACTTTCAGTCGTTTTACTGTAAATGCTGCAATATGGAGAATTCAAGTCAATTGAGAAGATACTATGTATATATATACAGTTTGTATTTATATTTACATACATATATATTGTATACTGTTAATGATAGAATTTGAGTTTGTGTTTAGATAGGGTTTATTTCACTGGAATTTGAATTAAGGGAAGATGTTTATAGTTGCTAAGAGAAGTTTAGTTTCCCCAGCTGAGTTTACCAGCTTTACAAAAGAAGAATATCAACAAACCTAGTCATTTCATGATGTACAGCCAGTTGCTAATGCCTTTTGTGCCAGCTTACAACACCAATTATTTTATGCTTTGGGTACACAAAATCAAACTGATAGTTTTTAAAGGGCACTGCATTCTGTCTTTTTGTAGCATCCTCAAATGTTTGCCTCAAGATCAAAGGGAATATATTTTTTGCAATTTCTGACCTTTTAATTTGCATTAAAAACTTCACGTAAGTGACAACTTGTATTTGCTGTCACTGACCTAGTAAAACCTAGCACATTATTTCTGGGGGAAAAGTAAGGTGATTCCACCTTTTGTCAATTACCAGAAAAGTCATTATAAACTCTGTTCTCAAAATGAAATGAAAGAAAAATAATCTCCTAAAATACTACCTAGTGGAACTAAACATTTAAAGCTAAACACAAATGTTAAATTCAGAACTGCTACTCTGATCTATGTTCATTGTACTGAAGTAAATTATGGAGGGACTCAAAACCTTGACTAATATTGCCTCCTGAATGGCTTTTATTTCCTGGACTAGTGAGGAGGCTTTAATTTTAAGGAATGCTTTTCTTGTGAGGGGTTCTTTAAAATAGTGTATTTATTGCTGCCATATGTCTTTCAAAAATTGGAACATTCATACCTTCTTCCCTGTATATCTGTTGTTTTGTAAATAGTCATTTCCTATTTAATTAGCATTTATAATGTTGTCTATAGTCTGTGATTTGTTTCTAGAGCTAGCTGGTCCTGGTTTCTCTGCTCAGTGTGTGCTGATGTGGTTCTGTCCATCAGTGATCCCTGCTAGAAACAGCTGTAGGACTGGTTCTCATCTCTGGATGTTGGTAAAGCATTTGACCCTGGACTACATAGGAAGCTATTTCTTTATTTGGGTATTGTGGAGATTAGAATTTAAATTAAAAAAAGATGGTCATACAGAGGATGTAATGGAAGCAGTGGTACTGGGAGGAGAGGAAAGTTGGTAGTAGTGGGTTTTTTGGGAGGTGGCGTTAGAGCTCATTTGGGGCTATATTATGTTTAATGATTTCTTTAGGTGTGTTAACTGGTGAAGTTTGCTGATATTAAAGCTGGGACATGTAATTTGTCTAGCAGAGCATCTCAGAGGATGGGATGACTCTAAGGACTAGCATAATAAAAGGGTGATTGATGGTAAATAGTTTGCAGTGCAGAATCATTGGGACTAATAAGAACTTAGTACACCATGGAAGGGGAAACTTTACTGTCATGAGATAGTATGCCTGCATGAAAGACAAATGAATCTTGGAAGGATCAGATAGATGTTTTGTGCAGTGAGTGGAAAATAGGGGTGCTGTTGTACATGGTACTGGCAAAATTGCATATACACTGGCAATGAGTCATAAGTCATCAAGGTCAAGGAAGATGACTTTGAGAGAGGGTGCGTTAGATGGCACGGTATGGTGAGCCTGGTCATATGAAAGGAGATGTTTGGAGTTTGGCCTTGTATAACCACAGTAGGGAGAGTAGGTACGACTGCTGTCAGTAACTGTATCAATGAATAAATGTTGGAGAAGGAAAATAATTACTTCAGCTGAATATCAATAGTGTTGCAAAATACACAAGTGTGAACTGACTATTAGTAAGTTCAGACCATATATTTGAAAACAATTTACATTAGGTAAGATGAGAGCCTGAGTGTAATCTATTAAATGATTTATTATGGTATTTGGGAAGTGCACTTCATAACATAGGAAGTCACTTTCAGTTCTTCCCTCTCAGGTAGGAGAAACATTGCTAGTGTTTTAAGCAGAGGTAAAATTCCTGAGATTTTGTTTAAATTACAGAACTAATCAAGTAAGCTTTCTTGTGTTTTGCAGGACTTACTGGCAACTTTACTAAAATTTTGGTATGCTTGCCTCTTAATATTGTGAGTGCAACTTTATTAGCTATGTCTTCTTTATAAATATAATAATTAGCATGTAATGCATTTGAAAATTCAGAGTAGTTGTGCATCTGTTTATGTAGCAATTTTCTTTCAGAGGAATTATATCTAGAATTATTCAGATAATTTCTGTAAATAGAAACAAACAGAAGTCTCTCTGCAGTGTATTCTTCTTAAATCCTGCTTTTTTTAATCCATTAAGAATCTCTCCAAACATTAGGACTGTACCACCCAAATAATGGGAATACACTGTGAGTGGAAAATAACAGTTTGTATTTAGAAGGGAAAAGAAATAATGTGGAGATGGAACTGGGCCATGGTCTACAGCTGTTTTATACAAGAGTGGTAAACTTGTTGCATAGTTGAGTTTACAAGACTGGCTTTTGTCAGAGCTCTTATGTATACTTTTGACTTAGTAACAGGTTGCTGTTTTGCAAGCATTTGCTCAAACATCGAAGAACATGCGATAGAAATGCTTTGTGGGTTTTGCATCAGACTTGAGGCTTTAGCAATTACATGAGTCATGCAGAATTGCGTGCAAGCTGAAGTCCAAGACCAAAGTTAAAGAAGCATTTTCATGAAGGACAGTTACTGTTTTTCAAAGCCTAATGGAATTTAATATATTTGCAAACAACATTTTTAAAGCTTACATTTGAAAGGAACTGCATAGTGGAGGATTGTCTGTCTTACCAAAGTAAGCAAAGTATTCCCCTGTTGAAAAAGAAGGGGGAGTAAACATGATGAAAACAAGTATTTTATCATTTGCACTGAAAGCTTTCATATTTTGCAAAGTATTTGATTAGCAGAGATAAATGCATAAATGTGCTACTGTATGCAGGTTAATATAGGAATAATAAAAGCAATCCCAGTGACATATCTGGAAAATTTTGTAACTCTAAAGATAAATTAGACTTCTGTAGAATGCACAGATGATGCATACAATAATAAGATAGTATTTTGTTGATCTGAGTTCCTGATTATTGGATAATTTAGGGTGTCAAAGCAATTCATTGTAAAAAAAAGTAGTAAATCTGAATAAGAAATGTTTTCTTATGTTGATTTTTATGTATAGTATCTAAAGAACTCATTGCTGTAAGAATTTTTTAAAGTGAAAAATTAGCAAGAGTCAATAGGGACTGAGAATTTTTATTGATAACACAAATTTCTAAGGTATGTTTACTGATAATATACATTAAGACACTAGGAAATCTGGTTTTAAATCGAACTTCAAACATTCTTGTCCTTTGTGCCCTTGTTAAGGAAAAATTACACTGGCTCAGATTAAATACCCCTGTAGGTGAAGTAGGGTTTATTCAACAGTACTTGATTTTGTAATATAAAACAGGGCGAGCAGATAGCAATGCTTCCCCAGAAAACTTCCCATGCTTTCTATGTGTGCAGTTCTTGGAGTTATGGAACCACAGGTGATGGGTAGCCTATGCCTTTGTCCACAAGAACCTCCTTTCCTTTTCTCACTGTTACTTGAGTTAATTTCTTGCATTTATGTAAATTATTGATGTCTGCAGTGTCCCTCAGTTTAACAAGGGGTTGCTTTTTGGTTTTGAACTCCTGCTGAATAATTTTCTTTTCTACTCCCTCTTACAAGAGACAGCAAGTGAGCACTGCTTGTTTGGGAGTTCCCCTGCTCATGTTTTGTGCATATTCATCATGATGCTGCCTTGCAGTTATGCCTCATTTTTCTCTTTTTTTGAAAGGGTTAACTCTGGAAATGCAATCAGTGTAGCCCTCTTAGAGCATACATGCATGAACTGGACTTGCCTGGTATAGGTATATCTTTTTTGTTGTAATTCAGTAGTACAACCCTCGGCTTCCTGGATTCGTCTAAAACTTCTGAAATGGAACTATAATTTTAAGTCAGCTAATGTTTTGCCATTCTGGGATGAAGAATATATAAATTTCTGACTTCAGTGAGTGAAGTCCTGGGTTTTTTACCCACCTTGATTATGGAGTGACCATCTGAGACTGCTTCATCCATGTTTCTTATTCTCGCTGTTTGCATAGCCTCTTTAATGCCATGTATCTGCTGGGTTTGAAAATCAACATTTTTAGTTACCTTTGAATTCTGAGTGGTATGGAATATTTTTTTCTATAGATATGAAACTTTTGTTTACAGTGATTTAAAGGGAACACAAAGGGGACTGAATACATAACTGGAGGAAGACCAATTAAGAATTAAGAACTTCCCTTGTGTACAGTTTACATCTATGTATTTTATAGAGGGCTTAATGTTTGTGCTGGGCCACTGAGTATCTTCAGACATTTTTGTGAACTCAGGATATAATAGCATATTTTCAATGAAATGAAATGCACCCAAAGTACCTGTTAGTGTAAGAATCTGCTCTAGTATAGTCTGATTAAATATTAATGCAAAGACTTTTGCCGTTCCACATTTTTACCCATAATTTCTTTAATTTGGTATTAGACATTTTTGCATAATTTAAATATAGACAGCTAGACAATTTACTTAGCCACCATAATGTTATGTTTTACTGAAAGTGTCTGCACAGTGTATTCTCAGGACTGTGTGCCAGCAGCTAACTGTTCAATATTTAAATAAAAGAATTGAGTTTTTGCATTGGAAAGTGTAACAAATTAAACTCCTCCAAGAGGTTCTGTTCATTAAAATGGCAGTGTACTGCTTATGTGTACTCTTTAATATCTGCTGGGCCAGTAGCAGCATATGTTTTCACTCTACTGGTAGATTGGTGAAGGAATGTTAGAAATGTCTTTTGGGCTCATTTTCTTTTTTAAATTTAATTCAATATCTTCTTGGCTAAAAAGTAAACTTGTGTGATACCATTTTCCTGTGTGTTTGTATATATTCATATGTTTATAAATACATTTAAAAAAATCCCTATATATCATAAAGGTCTTCTTCATCATGGGCAGTTGTATGTGGTGAAAATTAACTCATAGGCTCAAATAAGTTCTTTACATGAACATTTTGTTTCTAAACTGCTGGAACATATCTTAGCTGCAAGCTTGGAGGTGCCTCTGTATCAGTTAATATAGCATACTTAATGATAGAATCATAGAATAGTTTGGGTTGGAAGGGACCTTTAAAGGTCACCTCGTCCAATCTTCCTGCAATGAGCAGGGACATCTTCAACTAGATCAGGTTGCTCAGAGGCCCGTCCAACCTGACCTGGAATGTTTCCAGGGATGGGGCATCTACCACCTCTCTGGGCAACCTGTGCCAGTGTTTCACCACCCTCATTGTAAAAACACTTCTTCCTTATATCTAGTCAAAACCTATCCTCTCTTAGTTTAAAACCCTTACCCCTT
>JANZLQ010000086.1:17246802-17260255 GCA_026212715.1 Elanus axillaris | reverse complement strand
ATCTGCAGACTTGCTGAGGGTGCACTCGGCCCCACTGCCTATGTCACTGATGAAGGTATTAAACAGTACTGGTCCCAGTACAGACCTCTGTGGGACACCGCCTGTCACTGACCTCCATCTGGACATTGAGCCGTTGACCACTACCCTCTGGATGTGACCATCCAATTAATTCCTCTTCCACCAAACAGTCCACCCGTCAAATCCGTAGCTCTCCAATTTAGAGAGAAGAATGTTGTGGGAGACTGTGTCAAAAGCCTTGCAGAAGCCCAGACAGACTACATCTGCAGCTCTTCCCTTGTCCACTGATGCAGTCACGTCATCATAGAAGGCCACTAGTTTGGTCAGGCAAGATTTACCCTTGGTGAAGCCATGCTGGCTGTCTTTAATCAGCTTCCTGGCCTCCATGTGCCTTAGCATAGCTCCTAGGAGGATCTGTTCTGTGATCTTGATAGGCACAGAGGTGAGGCTGACAGGTCGGTAGTTCCCAGGCTCCTCCTTTCTACCTTTTTTAAAAATGGGTGCAATGTTTCCCTTTTTCCAGTCACCAGGGACTTCACCTGACTGCCAAGACTTTTCATATGTCATGGAGAGTAGCTTGGCAACTATATCAGCCAATTCCCTTGGGACTCTTAGATGCATCTTGTCATGTCCCATGGACTTACATATGTTCAGGTTCCCCAGGTGGTCATGAACCTGATCTTTTCTTACAGTAGGAGTGACTTTCCTCCCCCAGTCCCTGTCATATGGTTCATCTACTCGAGAGGTGTGGGAGGAGAGGTTGCTAGTTAAGACTGAGGAAAAAAGTTTTTGAGTACCTTAGCCTTCTCCTCATCTATTCTTACCAGTTTGTCAGTCATGTTCATTGGAGGGTATGCTTTCTTTTGACCTTTCTTTTCTGGCCGACATACCTATAGAAGCCTTCCTTTTTCTTTGCATACCTTGCCAAGTTCAGCTCCAGCCACACCTTGGCCTTCCTGACCCTGTTCCTACAAAACCGGGCAGCATCCATATACTCTTCCCAGGATACCTGTCCCTGCTTGCACTGTCTGTGCATTGCCTTCTTGCATTTTAGTTTGACCAGCAGGTTTAGACTCATACATGCTAGTCTGTTGCCTACCTTTCCTGATTTCTTACACCTGGATCCACCAGCTCTGTTCTGCTCCCCTGTCCCTAAGGGCAGTTTCCCAGGGGGTCCTATTGACTAACTCCTTGAACAGCTGGAATTTTGCTTTCCTAAAATTCAGGGTCCTGACTTTACACTTTGCCTGACCCATTATCCCTCAGGACTGTGAACTCCACCAGCGTGTGATCACTGCAGCCCAGGCTGCTTCCAGTCTTGATGTCACTGATTAGTTCACTTGCGTTGGTGACCATCAGGTCCAGTATCACATCCCTTCTGGTGGGGCTGTCTTTTACCTGGCTTAATAAGTTATCTTTGATGCACTCCAGGAGTCTCCTGGATTGCCTACAGTTCATCATGCTACTTTTCCAGCGGATTTTGGGGTGATTGAAGTCTGCCAGCAGGACAAGAGCCTGTGGATGCGATGCCTCCCGTAGCTGGAGTAAGGCGGCTGCTACATTAGTGCAGAAGGGATGAGATTTCACAGTAGTTGTACCTCTCACAGAAGTGTTAATGAATTTATTCTATCAGGATATTTCTGACTGCTGAGTCAGAGCTGAATTCAAAGAGACCGTCCTTTAAATATACAATATAATCCCCTTATTTTAACTTTGACTCAAAGTGTTTTCTTATGTACTGACTCAGAATTATTTTCTGCGTTTCTACTCTTCAAATGAGCCCATTTGATCTAGCATCTCCTAAAGAAAAAACTTTCTTTTTCCCTTTTCTCTCCTCACACAGTAGCCATTTATATTAACTGGAGTGCTCCTTTGTGGATAATACTTGGCTTTCTTTATATTCCACAGCTTATGAACACATCTTGAGCATGGAGCGAGTATGTGTATGCTTTTCTGTTCGAGGATAATTCAAGCTAAGATGCATGCAGTACATTCAGATTTCTTAAACTGTACCTTGAGGTTTTTGCACATTTTCTGAATTAGTAATTTTTTAATAGGGACAGTAGCCTTTCCTGCTCTTGTCATTTGACTTAGGGATTCACTGCTGCTTAAAATTGTGTTGCATAAATGAAAGTGAATCAAATTGTGACTCAAACCTAATAATTTCTCTGCCTTATAATAGCTTACATACCTTCAATTTATTTCAAAAGAGGCCTGTCCTCCTTTAGAAACATCCTTCTTATGCCATCGAGTATGAAAGAGGGGCAATTTGGCTACTTCTTTCTGGCCTGTTTCTCTTTATCTCACTTGGGAGAAAATAATAAAGATCTATCATTTATGAGGTTTCTGTGATTTCGATTTGGGGCAAAAAGGCACAGTTTGGTGTTTGGAGTCATTCTTGCAGAAGCTTTTGAATCTGGAGTTAAATTTTAAGCAAATGATTAAAGTTTAGCAGTTACTCCAGATACCTGATTAAGATTCAGGATTTTTAGTAAATTATATCTGAAGATAAAAACTAATTTACAGCAAGTATTGAAGAAAGAAAAATCATAGTTAATCACAGCTTCTGTCTGCTGCATTTATTATAATGGTTCCATCAACAGGATACATCCTGTGTGTGAATGGTAGTCATTTGCAAAATAAGGGTTTAGAAACTCGATTAATTTGTGTTCTTTAATTTTAGATCTGAATAAATAAGCAAAGTGTCAATTTTAAATAACAATTATTCATGCTTTATTTCTTAATATAGTAAAAATGTGTTAGGTATTGAAGACTGGAAAAAGAAGGAGCATTTTTTTCTTTATTCTTAATTATTTGTGAGCTATTTTTCTCACCTCGTGATAATTTCTTTGCCTCCTAGGATGACTATTTTTTCCTCGGTCAGGGATGTTGGCAAATGCTTTGTTATGCTGGAGAAGATATGTTCAGCTCTTACTATTTTACCAGTTTCATTGGGCCAAAGGTGCCAGCAGTTGTGTAAATGGCCACCAGTCCTCAGTGTTTTAAGTCTCCAGCCTTGTTATATGGGAACAGTATAGATTATGGGTAATAGTAGACGCCACTTAATAAATATTTAATGTGTGATAGGTATCTTTGTCTGAAATTACTTTTTCACTTGAACAATGATTTAAGCTGTATTTTTTGGTTTTGTGAGGTAACGCTTGTCTAATATCAAGGAATAGTTGGGTGCAGTCAATGTCAGAGGGCTGCAGGGCAACATGAATCACAGCTTCTTTCTTGCTTTCTGAGTGCTGGAGAACTTTTTAATTCATGATGACCATAGTGGGATTTCCCAGGTTTTATTTTGGAGTGTGTTTTGTACATTGTATCATCTCGCCTTGCCCAGGTGTATCCATACTTAGAATTTTTTAAACAGTATCAATGATGACAACTTTTTTGTACTGTGCAGGGAAATGAGATATTACATCTGTTTTCTTTCTTCAGATTTGAAGGTTGCTGTACTAGGGAAAAATACATATAACAATTTTACCTGTTATTTTTTCTTACAAACAGTGTAGTGTCTTGTTGGGCTCCAGATGAAGCATATTGATGAATTGGAAAAGGAGTAGTCATGATGCTGTCAGAAAACTTGTTTTCTGTGTTTACTATCACCAGGAGAAATGTGTGTGCCATCATACACAGAAGTGGTATTTGCTGACATTGCCTCTCCTTCCTGGGTTGTCAGTCTTCCTTGGCTCATAAGGGCTCAGCTGTTTTGCATATAAAAATGCATTCATTTTGAAAGGCCATGGGTGTACACATTCAAAGCCTCTGTTGCTTTTACATTCCAGGCCTAGAAGCCAATAGGATTTGGTTTCAACTTGAAAAATAAACTTCATAAATACTAAAACTTATTTCAAAGCTATAATTCATTTCTTATTTATTGCATAGACTGTCTGATCAGTACTACATCACGTGATATTTTATCCAATGTTGAAGTGTCCCACTTGTAGTCTTGCTGAGTGATGCTTCATCCTACAGGTGACTGTACAATGTGGCCCTAAGGAATTTTGAAAATTGGAATTATATGCTGCAAATATTTCCTACATTTATTTGCTGTTGTCAGTGCTTCCCTTACATTGGATGATATTTTAGCAGCTTAGGCTTACTGAGTTTTCAGATTTCTGGGTTTTCTTTATTATGCAAGGTTCAATTTATTTAAAAGATTGTCAAAGAGTTTTCAGTTTTCTATTCCTTCAGCTGAATTCTGAGGAGTTTTACATTCTCCTTACCTTCATGCAAGGTGGTATGTAGCTTGCTTTTAGACAATATTGCTTTGGTAAGCTCTTGATTGATCTTCCTTATTTGGTACAATTCAGCTGTTTGTCTGGTTTCTTTCAAATAACACCTTCACAGATTTCCTGAATAGTAAGCTTGGAACACTTAATGGAAATACAACAGTCACATTGAAAATTTAAAAAAAAAATAAAAAAAAACATACAAAAAAGCCTGCTTTTTTGGGGGGGTGATACTACAGAGAATAAGTTACATTAAACTTGGTTTAATAAGAGAAGGAAGAGCAGTACTTCTTATATATCTTCATAAATAGATTTCTGTCCCTTACAGGAACAAACCTTGGCTCTGAGGAAAGAAGGGATAGGTGTTGTATTAGATTCTGAACTGCCTCATCTCATTGGCATTGATGATGATCTGCTTAGTACTGGTATCATCTTGTACCACTTGAAGGTAAATACACATCTGTGTTTCCATAGCCTTTATATGCCTTGTAATTTTTTTCAGTAGACAAATTATAGTATTAATTTGCTGTCTAAATGTAGTGCTCAATACATTCCTCCACCAGAGTAAAAAAAAGCTCATTACATTTCTCTGCTAGAGTAAGAAAAGCTCTTAAGAGTTGCAACTGACTCAATTAAAATATCTATTAATTTATTGTTTAGGTATATCCTGAGGGTCAATTGGTTAACCAGAGATAGGTGTTTAAAATTCCTACATGTGGATATTTGGTTTTCATTCATCTCATTGTAAAGCTTGACTTGAAATCCAAATCTACATTAATTGCCTCAGACCTACAAAGATGGTACTACACAGGACAGTTAAAACTTGAATTTGCTAATAATATTGTATAATAATGACTGCAAAAGCATTCTGAAAATGCTACCTGCTTTTTTTTTCATGTATGTTTAAACATATATTTTGTTCAGGTTACTCTAAGAAAGTGGAAGGATAACATATCTTTGTGGGGGAGAAAGGGAGATTTCTGAAATCTGAAAATAATGTGTGTTTCTCTGCTGATTAGGAGGGCCAAACATATGTTGGCAGAGAAGATGCTGTGACAGAACAGGATATTGGTATGGAATTTGGCTTTGTTTTACATTATTTCTTCAGCTGATTTTCCTTCTTTTAACATCCCAATATGTGAACAAAGCTTCATAATTTTTTTGCCTTTTTCAGTTCGTTGTCTGTATGTTCTTGCATATTTTAACTTGTAGAAAATTCAAGAGCTGGATTATATGGGATTTGCTTCAAGGAGCATGACTTCTAGAATAGCTTGTGGGCTTAAAATTTATTCATATTCATATACTTGTTACTAATTTATTTCTTGCTTCTTTTGAAATAGCATTGTGTAAAAATCTCATCCTTTTTCATACAGCACCTGTCACAGTTACTGCACAGTCATTCTCTTAGCCTTTATGTAATGACAGTATTGTTATATTGTTATACTTAAAGTAGTCTTTGGACTTTAGATTTGAGTTGAAGAAAATTCTGGAAGTTGGTAAAATGTAGGTGGGCTTCTTGTACTGATTTTCTTATTCACTTCTTATCAAAGCAACTAACTGCCAGACCTGGACTGCCTCGCCACGTATGTTGCCTGAAGGCAGTTTCATTAAATAAACTGCATCCTTTAACTCTCAGGTGAGAGATTGAGAGTCAAGTAACTTAGTTTAGTATATATCTGTCAAAAGATGCCTGGATTAAAATTTCTATGTAAATTTCATGAAACTAGTGAACTTGCATTGCTTTGTGGTATTAAACAATACAGGTAGAGGTAATCATACCTTAGTTGAAGAAGAGACAGAAAGTAGCATAACTGATTGATAAAAGGCCTGAATATAAAAGCACACAAGAACCTTATTTTAGCCATCCTTGTTAGTCTACAATCACAGATTAGATCCTGTCTTTTTAGATTTAAGCCTGGTTGCTTTAAGGTCAAGAAGCTTTGTTATTTCCCAGAAACTGGTCCAAATAACCCCCTTGTCTCTACAAATAGGTAAATTTTACTTTCCTGGTTGCTGTCAGAAGGAAAGAAGCATTTACTAATCTGGTGCTAAAACACAGTAGGAAATAACATTACACCAAAAAACCCCAAGCAACCCAACACACTTCTCTTTCCACTACAACAAAACAATAAACAGTGTTGACATTTAAGGCATGCAGGATGTGATGAAGGAAGGAAAAAAACATTGTACAGAATAAAGAGCAAAGATACTCTCAAATATGTCCCTAATAAATTGATACCAGTATGCTAATCTTGCTAGCTGTTAAGAAACTCATTGTGTTATTTTATTGCTTTGTATTTAGTTCTTCATGGCCTTGATTTGGAAAGTGAGCACTGCATCTTTGAAAATCTCAATGGTACTGTGAATCTAATACCGCTGAATGGAGCGCAGTGTTCTGTGAATGGTATTCAGATTACAGAGGCCACACACCTAAACCAAGGTATTACCCAGCACAATGTCATTTTTTATATGGTGTCTTTGTTTCTTTCTGGCAACAGCACTATGTGTATAAAAGGAGTTATTGTTTAATTATTTTTAATTCCATGTCTTCTCAACTACAGCCCTAAACCACAAGGAGAGCTACAGAGGTTTTGTTCTGTCAAAGAATTGCCATGTGATGAAAAGAGAATTCTTTACTAATTTAAGCTACTTCATAATCTTGAGTATGATTTGATAGTTACCCTTTGATTTTTTTCAATGTTTATACATAAAGTGAACTCCATGCCAAATTTCTTAGGTTGCTGCAATATTAAGAATATTGGAATCTATAGGACTAAAATAATGTCAGACACACCCCTGCCCCCATCCCTGAGCTTCAGGCTGGTCCTACTTAACACTGTTGCCAAATCCTCTTGTATAGCAGGAGATTCAGCTGGGGTATCTGTTCACTGCAGCTGTAGGGAAAAGGCAAAAAGGGGGAGGCTAACTCTCATGGAGGAAGTTTAGAGTATTATAATTTTAATATAAAAGCCTTAAAATCTGGAAAAGAAAAAGTAGCTGGGACAGCTGGGAGCAAAGGTGTATTGTGTTGGCCTGGAAAGGACTGGCTAACAAGCCGGTGAGTGCTGCAGCAGAGGTTTGGGATGTTTTATCTTCCAGGAGCACCCAGAATATCTTCCCATTTAGCAATGAGCTGATCTGTTTAGAAGTGAGGCTGTGACATAGCTCAGCTGCTTTTCAGCAATCTCATTTTACATTCCTGGAAAGAAGCTTTCAGAGTAAGCTTATTCTAACAAAGGAAGAATGCAGTGTTGAACAAGGAAAGTCTTGC
Source organism: Elanus axillaris (assembly GCA_026212715.1). Taxonomy (NCBI): domain Eukaryota; kingdom Metazoa; phylum Chordata; class Aves; order Accipitriformes; family Accipitridae; genus Elanus; species Elanus axillaris. The sequence continues at coordinate 17,252,728 of JANZLQ010000086.1, read as the reverse complement.
ATCTTTAATGGACTCAAAGAAGTGCTTCAGAAGTCTGCTTTCAGAAAGTAAGGAGTTTTGGTGTAGAGAGGGGATGCTGATTTTGTAAAATCTCTATTTCTTCATGGAAAATGAGAGGTATATGTACTTGTTTCTGTTACAGATAGTGGCAGGAAAAAACAAAATTCCAACCCCCTTTGTCTTATGTTTGGGTAAATCCCATTGATAAAATGTTAACAAAAAGAAACATTGACGTTAATGGCAAATAACACTGTAAACAATAAGAACTGAGTTGCAATGATTCATCTTTACTTTATCCTACTGCATTTCAAAGGCAGTAAAGGTTTGATTTGCCTCAGAAGAATGTAGGAGTTTGGATGCTATTTCCCTTTTCCAGGCATATATAACAACTTGATTTTTTTGTACTGTGAAGAGTGGAAACATGGCTTTTTTTCCTCCCAAATTTCTGTTTAATGAAATTTGCAACTCAAAAGAAGGGGAAAGGGTTCCTTTGCATTCCTAAATTGTGAAAAACAGCTGCATAAGCTGACCTTAAGCCTGTGTAACCAGACTGGGTCTTACAGAAAGATGGCACCTATGACATCAGGAGGGCAAAGCTGATGAAATAACTAGTTTGACGACTTGTGCACAAACCATGTATCCTAGCTGTGTTAGCATTTACTCTCGCAGCATGAAGTGCCAGCCTCCCTAAATATTCACTTTAGGTTATGCTGATTAACTGCTGATATATTTAAATGTTTCCGTTCATCATTAATAACTGCTCATTTGAAAATGTGTTAAGTTTTTAAACTGTCATAGAGTTTAAAAAGAAAGAAGTGTAGTAATTAATTACCACCTTCCTTCTACAGATTACTTCCAGCATTTGTGAATTCTGGCTCATGTGGCCTTTTTGTGTAAATGTAACTTAGTTATTTTTTATTCTTAAGAACATATTGAAAGATTTCTAGAGGTAACTTAATTAATATTCATAATAGAGTTTGTTCTTCACCTTAAATATATCCTCAACATAAACCAAGTTTTCAGGTTTTTAGGTCAAACTGCCAGCTCTTTCCGTAACCTCCCACTGCTTGTTTTTTATAGTTCATTAATAAAAAAAAAAAAAAAGTGACTTTTAGAATTTGGTAAGTTCTTAATTATTGATACACTTGTTTGCATAGTTCCAAAATATTGATCTGTGTAGGTCAAAGATGCTTGATGACATTCAGCGGGTTTCTTCTTTTGTATCTATAATTTTATTTTTTTTTTCCCCTGTGCTCTCTGGTCATTTACGTGTTGGAGTCAAGCAGTTAAATTGTGAGATCAGAGCTCCACAAATGATAAAGTCTTTTTTGCTTAGTTGTTGTTGTTGTTGTTGTTTTGTTCTTAGTACTATCAATGTATTTGACAAACCTTTTTCCTTTGCCATTTAACATTCAAGGAGAGTAAGAATTGTGGCTTACAGTAAATAAATGGAAAGAAAATCCGTAGCAAATCCAATTAGGTTTCCATGATGATGTTTATGCTGCACTACGCATACTTGCATTCTGATGGAGAGCTGCAACGTACAACAGCAGACAATTGAACCTGGTACTTAGGAAATATTTGACTCCATGGTTTTGTCCACACTTCTTTTTTCCTAAAGAGGCTCTGATGCTGATGTTTATCTAAGCTCTGTCAAGTGGGAGTTAAGATTGTAGCCTTTTTCGTTAATAGAATAATACAAAAGTGATCCTAGGATTCAGAGAAGTACTGAAAGAGAAGCCTAGGAGTTGTTCATATGATCCACCATCTGGATTTGACTGTCAGGTGCTTGTTGTTAAGCTTCTTTCTCCTGTTTTCTTTTAAATTCATGAAGTTAGGAACTATATTCATTCTGAAATTTTAACTTATTTATTTAAGTTGCTTCCACCTAGTAAAGTGGTAAAAAATGTTTACAAATAATTATTTTTATCTTCATTTGAAAGTAACTGAAGGAATTTCATAGAAATCCTCACTGTCACAAAATGCCTGTCCAGGCAGTCAGCAAGAGTGGAACAGATAAATGTTTGGGACAACTGTGAGCATATGAAGCAGTGGTTGACTAAAACCAGTTTTAGCCTGCAGTCATAACTGTCAGGGAACCTTTTCAATATGCTTACATAAAAAGTATGCCCGGCACACTTCTTGAAGGAAAGGTCATCATATAAATATGAGGTGGTATCAAAATGACTTAGCAATACAAACCTTTGTACAGTTTTATGAAAGGTAATTATTTTTAAGATCAGACTGAGGTAAACTGTTCATGTGGTCCAAAATTGAGGTGGTTTGTAGACAGCAAGAAGTGATGTCATGACTATAGTGCTTTTTGCTGTTTATTTGCCAAGACTGGATGACCTTATTTGGGTTGATATTCCTAATTAAGCTAATTTTAAGAGGAGCATTCTTTACTAAGGATAGAATTCCATTCTCAGATGGTAAGAATGTATTTGCAGTGAACAGTCTAAGTGCATTTTTTTCATACTGTGAGTGTAGTGGAGTCCTTTTTTCTCTTTAAGAATGCCTCATACTGACTGACAGATAAATGCTTGATTCTGTGGTGGTTAACTTGGAAGACTTTCATGTTATGACAGTAGTGAGACATCACTGACAATATACTTCCCAGTAGGAAATTATTAATCTTGTTGCTATTGTCTTTAAAATATGGTAAGAATTGCCCAGAATCTCATTATTTGTGACCTGTACCTTAACTGATTAAATACAGTAATAGATGTGCATTGAGCAATTATTCAAGGTTCTTCCCTCAGAAAATAGCTTTTATACCCAAAAGTCTCATAATCCCATTTTGAGTGACGATAAATTTCAGTGTTGTTCCACATAGAGAAGAAAAAGGTAAGTGAAAGTACAAATTATAGAGATCTGGAGCTTCCAGTTAGGTGTTTTCAAACCTGACTGCGATTGGTAGTGGATGGACAAGTTTGTTCTTAGTCATATTTATGGACATTCCCATTGTATCTGGTACCTACTGGTGGCTTCCAAAGTAGCACTGTTGAAGAGTGTATCAATCAAACAGGGGCGTCTGCTTTCACCGCTTCCTCTACCTATATTTATTCTTTAACTGAACTGCATGAATGTGATTGACCTTTGTGTGTGTGACCATGTGTGGGTTTTGGTTTTGTTTTTTTGTTGTTGTTTTTGTTTTTTTTAAAGTAGGAAGAGGAAGGAATAAACTATACATTAGTTAATGTAGCTGTGACTATGCATAGTTAAACACGTGAATTGTCAAAACACATTTTCATTTTGTTCTTTGTTAATGGAAGTCTTTTCTTACATATTGCACATCTGAAAAATTGCATGGTATTTTCAGGTAGGGAATGTTGTCAGTGAACAGTGTGTGTTTTTTTCTCATCAGGTGCTGTTATATTACTTGGAAGAACCAATATGTTTCGTTTTAACCACCCCAAAGAAGCTGCTAAGCTAAGGGAGAAAAGAAAGGTGAGATTACATCAGTGCTGGGTAAATTTAAACCTTTTCACAATTTCTTGCTAATAATATAGACGTACCTCAGTTGTTGTAGAATGCTTTTGTTTTATTTGCTTCACATAATTTAGTTAATATTTCATCAAGTGAAACAAAGTAAGAGTTTGTAAGTACATCAGTGTTTGTCTAATACATTTATTTTATGGTCTGTTGTTAGAGTGGACTGCTGTCTTCCTTCAGCTTGTCTATGACAGATCTTTCAAAATCTTGTGAGAACCTGTCAGCAGTTATGCTTTATAATCCAGGGTGAGTATATTCTAAAATGTGGTTGTTAAAATTCCAACCATTCTTCATTTTAGTGGTTTGAATGTACTGAATGGCGGTGATAGAAAATATTTTGTTCTCAGGTTATGCTTGTTAAATAATGGGCTTCTAAATGAAGCCAGAACTTTTCAGAAATATTACTTGCACCAGTCCATGCTAGCAGATGGGTTGAAGGGAAACTGAGGAGCTTTCCATCCTGCTTAAAACTTGCTTTTACCTGGGATTCCTCCCGAACAATGCAAGAAGTGTAACTGCACCAGCAAACGCTCACACTGATAGATCTAACATAAAGGAGGTTGTAGTACCTGGAATCTGGGAGACATTTGCATCATAACCAAGGCAGTTCAGCACAATAATGATATGGCAAATTTTACATTTATACTTTCTTCAGAAATACAAGTTACCTATTTTTCCTGAGAAAAATGCATTGTAAACTGAAAATTAAGATTTCTTGAGTTCATATAGTACCAATACAAGCAAAAAAAGGCTGGGAAATGAATGTCTTATGTTCTCACCTATATACCTCCTAGTAGGTGGCCAAGTTAGGATGTGGAAAACAGTTTTGTTATACAGTTAGAATGATGTAGACTGCTTATTGTAGAGAAGCTGTTTTTAATGTTTTTACCAGTGTTCTTAAAGTAACTTATAGAGAATTGATGGTGTTTTGTCCTAATTTTTTTTTTCAATAGCTAGTGCCTGTGTTTTGAATTGAGTGTGAGATGAGGCACTTTAACCACCTATGCACTTTTGAAAAATTGTCCGTAAATTGAATTATAGGCTCGGATAGTGCAGCGTTATTCCCAAGTTTTACTGTAGGGTTGCTCTTTATCCATTAGCATTTAGGAAGATTGGACAGATAATAATAACTTCAAGTTAAACAATGTCTTAAATACAGTGAGTATGTGTAATAACACTGCTTCAAATCTGACTTACTCTTTTGCTTCTGAGCAACCTACAGAGATCACAACATAGTGAGCTAGTTGCTGATAATTTAAATCTTTTTTTTTTTCAGACAGAGATGAAAGAGAAGGTCAAAAAAGTTTATGTACATTTTGCTATTTCTTTAGCTTTTCAAATAGTTCAATCTAAAAACTTCTAGTGATGTTGCTAGTATATTTTCTGTGGGCTGAGGGAAGTTCCTGGCTGTTGTTTGTTACCTCTCGTTATTAGCTACTGTAGGCTTTTCCCCAACTAATAATGCTACTCTGCTACAATACTGTTATAAATAATTGCATTATACTGCATGGTACTGACCTTGACTTTGCAGTCAGCATAGAGTAGGATTGTTTCAGCATTGCCTCACTTTTACTCTTTCAAATTTGCAGCAAAATATAATGGCATGGGCAAGGCCCAGTTGAAGGTAGGCTTAAGAATGATTTCCTGCCCAAGAAGTTCATACTGTCTTCAGATAATGGCAAATTGTGTCTTATAGAGAGGATTTTTCCTGTAACTCTTATTTAAAGGGGGGGGGTGGAAGTGGGGAGAAAGTGTGGAGAGATACTTGCTTGTCTGAGATGGAGTAGATTGCAGCAAATTCTTGTATGCCCTTGATAATGTTCTGTGGAATATAGCTTCTTTTTTCCTTATCAGTTCTTCAAACATCTTGCTTTCCTGGAAATCAAACAGTGTGAACAATATAATTAAATTATCAATGTATGCAGCAATTCTTAGAAACACTGCCATTTTTTCCCATCTGACACTTCTTGTAACTTTTATTTCCCTCTCTTGGGTGTGATTATGAGAGCATTGTTGCTGTTGAAATTGAGGCTAAGGTTGGGTGAAATACTTTTCATATTCCTGAACACTTTCATGCCTGTGTTTTATTAGACTAAACTTGAAGCAGAGGGTTAACTATTGATATTCTCCTGGTAGTCTGCATTCAATTAATCTTTGTGAACTGGCTTGCACAAATAGGTATTTTGTCCTGCTTAATTTGTAAACACAAGAAAGGATTATGCTTAAGGCTCACTTTACAGGAGAAATGTAGGTCTGCATGACTGTAACTTGTTTGTGAGCAATAAAACCTACCTGAGGTTGTTCCATAGTCAGCGTTATGAACATACGTTATTCTAATCAAGGAAGCTCATGAGTCATAGAATAGTTTGGGTTGGAAGGGACCTTTAAAGGTCACCTCGTCCAACCCTCCTGCAATGAGCAGGGACATCTT
>JANZLQ010000086.1:17219840-17241855 GCA_026212715.1 Elanus axillaris | reverse complement strand
GCTTCCAGCAGCTTCTCACAGAAGCCACCCCTGTAACCCCCCTGCTACCAAAACCTTGCCACAGAAACCCAATACAAGGTCCCTTATGATTGCTTTTTGTTCTCTTGCATGTTTGTGGATTTTGCATTGCTCCAACAGAAATTGTAATCAAATTAAAAATACTAAGTTGTTGTCATCTCTCCTTGTGCTGTAATATTGAGATAGTGCCCATCTTAGACATAGTTTTAATGTAAATGTGAAGGGGCTCTTGGTGAGATATTTATGTGAAGGCTCCGGATGTCTGGAGTTGTGTATAAAAATCTCCATTTGCTAATCTCTTAGGCATTGTAGAAAGCATTTTTTAAAATGGATTTGTGAGAAATAAGGAAAAATGGATTTTGTTAAACTAGGGTTTTTTTGCCATTGCAGTGGTTAAAGATGCTTCCTGAGCATGTAGGAATCAAAGTTCATTTAAATTGCTTTGTAAACATTAGATTATTGGTCTATTTTTTGCATGTTTCCAAGGGCATTTTCTTTTTGTCATAGGCATTTGTATGATTTTAGAAAGAAACACTAAACATAACCTACTTTTTTAAAACTTGATTATGTAGTTGTGGTCATGACATCTTAAACAGCAGTTCCTCACATACTTGAAGTTAACTTGTAGTGCAGTCTTCATTTTTTCAGTGTTTATGAATCTATCTCACGAATCTGCAAGCTCCTTAAGGTGTAACAGGTCTGAAGTAACTGGCTATTTGTGTATTTGGTTGAATATTTTAGTGCACATATAGGTTCTTTATATTCAACCAAATACACAAATATACAGTTCAGACCTGCTGCAGCTTTCTGAAGGTGTTTATATAGTTGGACTAAGTTAAGTAAGCTCAGAAAGACCCTGAAACTCTGAAGCATTAGAAGATGTTATTCGGAAAATGATGCAACAGAATCATTGATATTTATCCCCTTTATTACATTGATAGGATTTGAATTCAGATTTTCATTTTTTATTTAAAAAAGCATAGAGATATTGTTTTCAGAAACTTTCTTAAAAACATAAATCTTTCAAAGAAAATTAAAAATAAGAGGACTTCTGTGCAACTGTATTAAAAGCTGATATTAAAAATGACATAAAATACTCTCCCATAATTATTCAGAACCTTATCAAAGTAAATACATTAAGACCTCAAAATATTTTAGATAAATGGGTTTGGATTGTGTTCTGTGCTTGAATGTTTCATTTTGCAGGAATTTGAGTTTTTTTCACCCCACTGGTTACATCATAGTAATGTTTCAGGTTTCAGCTCTTTTTTTTCCTTTGGAGGAAAAGGAAGAAGAACTACAAGCATGCAGTAGCATACTTTTGTAGCTCTTTCTCATCTCAGAAGTGGACAAGTTAATAAACCACAGGAAGATGAGCATCGATTTAACTATCATTGACCTTTGAAAAATGTGTTAAGAAAGAACAATTATTTGAATTTTACTGTTGAATAGTAATATGATGAATGTTCTATGAATCTAACCAATTTAACCTCTAATAAAAAAACCTGTTGTTGACTTCAAAATATTCTGTATGGCTAATATGTTTTTTCTATCAATTCCTTTCTTAATTGATTGCTCTGTTTCCCTCTGCCTCCCATGGCAGTCTTTTCCCTGTAAAAGGACCGATCTGTCTAAGGTAGAGAAATTCAGTTTCTATGTCTTGATTGCCATGTCCGCGTGTAGTTAACTTGCAGAGGCTATGCTAATAGTTTATCTGTCTTGTTTAACTTTACTTTTTAAATAGTTTGGGGTTTTTTTTCAGAAATTAATTTACTTTTCTTTTTTGCTTGGGTCAGACAGCATGATACCTATTTTTTAACTCTAATGAAGGAAGTATTTTCTGTTACTGTAGAAAGTAGTTTTATAAATCTTTTGATTTGTACCATTGTTATAATCTTCTAAACAGACACTGAATTGCATCATATCTTCCTATTTTTGTGATATTCAGGAAATACTAACGTTTTTACTGTATTCTTTTTTTTAAAATCAGGCTAGAATTTGAGAGGCAACAACGAGAGGAGCTTGAAAAATTAGAAAGTAAAAGGTAACATTATTCTCTGTGGTCTTTATGTATATGTGTGTGAATGTATATACACGTTGTAGACTCATTTAAATGATTAATTTGGAATCCCATTGTTACTCAGCAAGCAGAGGTTCCTGATATAAATACTTTTATCTTGTTTTGTCTTCTATGAAGATTTTGGTTATTTTCTTGAACAGATCATTCTTACTGGTTAGTAACAGACAAGCTGAATGTGATCTTTAGCAAGGGAAAACCAAGCACAAAGGTATGAGGATGGTAGATCGTACAAGTGTAATATATTACTCTCGCTCTTAACTTTTATTATGTTATTCTAAAAGATGGCAGATTATATTCTTTATTAAGATTTTTTTATGATTTAGTTGCCTTTGGAGTGAATCTTCATTAGAAAAACTAGTGCTATAAACTCTGCTTCTCTTAGATATAACTGTAGTGCTGATATGAGCATACTAATCATCAGAACATTATTTAGAAATCAGTTTGAACTACAAAAGAAGGTATTGTTCTCAGCTGGCAAATGGAGCTGACTGTTCTGGCTCATCATACCTGATAAGATTTTAGAAGTAGTAGCTCTCACCTTGTTGCAGATTACCGCATTGATTAGATTCATAAGCTGAAAGACACTTTCTGCCATCTCAGCTTTAGACTGCTTGCTCCATTTTGAAAGAGCTGTTTATATAGTTGGACTAAGCTAAGTAAACTCAGAAAAACCCTGAAACTCTGAAGCATTAGAAGATATTACTCAGAAAATGATGCAACAGAATCACTGGTATTTATCCTCTTTGTTGTGTTGATAGGATTTGAATTCAGATTGCACTGAAGTTGTTTTGCTTGTGCTTTAATTTATCTGACTTTAACTTCTTGCAGAATAACCAACTGACTTGCAGATTGTCTCTACATATATTCAGGTGATAACATTATGGGGATAATGATGACCTTCAAGTCTCAGTCTGTCCTCATTTGGAACCCACTAGAACCTTTAAAAGAGAGATGGCATAGGTCATAATAATTTATCTTAAAGAAATTTCTCTCTCAGATACATCTGTTCCTAAGCTTATAATCCTGTTTATCAGTAATTCAGTTGGGTTCACCTAAAGAGAAGACATTGTTTTAATTCATCATTTGGCTTAAATTTGGTGAGGCAAATTGCTAATGAAGTCCTTTTATACAAGTTATGCATATGAGAATGTATGTGTACATAAAAATATATAATTTACTCTTCACTGTGTGCACTCGTGTTCTATCAATATTTTTATTGGATTTGACAGAACTATTACAGTCTAATTTTCTAATGTAAATGCTATATAACATGTCTTCCTATAATTTCATATATCCACAACTTTTTATGTTGAAATAGACTATGTAAATCTCTTTACCATTCATCTTGTGCATTGAGTCACTTCTTAACCTGTGGCAAACCAAAACTATTAAAAAAAGAAACCATTACATATACTGCAAAATCCTTGTCCAAACATGTTTAACTTCTAAAAGATATGTTGTGTTTTGGAAAACAAGAAAGAAAAGTTTGAGCTATTGCATGTAATTTTTTACTGTAGGAAACAAATAGAAGAGATGGAAGAAAAACAAAGGTCTGACAAAGCAGAACTTGTAAGAATGCAGCAAGAAGTAGAGTCACAGCGCAAAGAAACAGAAATAGTGCAGCTGCAAATTCGAAAACAGGAAGAGAGTCTGAAACGGAGAAGTGTTCACATTGAGAGCAGGTTAAAGGATTTGCTGGCTGAAAAAGAAAAATTTGAAGAAGAGAGATTACGGGAACAACAGGAGATAGAGCTTCAAAAGAAAAAGCAGCAGGAAGAAATTTTTGCCCGGGTCAAAGAGGAGTTGCAGCGACTACAAGAACTTAATCATAATGAAAAAGCAGAAAAAATGCAGATTTTCCGTGAACTAGAAAAACTTAAAAAGGAAAAAGATGAACAGTATATTAAGCTGGAATCAGAAAAAAAGAGACTTGAAGAACAAGAAAGGGAGCAGGTTATGCTGGTGGCTCATCTAGAAGAACAGCTTCGAGAGAAGCAGGTCATGATAGAGCTCCTGAAGAGAGGGGATGTACAAAGAGTTGAAGAAGAGAAAAGAGATCTTGAAAATATTAGAGAATCTCTTTTGAAAGTCAAGGAAGCCCGATCTGAAGGTGATGAAAACTGTGAAGAGTTAGAGAAAGCACAGCATGATTTCATAGAGTTTAAAAGGAAACAACTGCAACAGTTGAATATTTTGGAAAAAGATTTAGTTCAACAAATGGATCACCTAGAAAAGGAAATAGCAGATGAAAAAAGAGCTCTGGAACAATTAAAATTTGCACACGAAGAACATCTAAATGTCAAGAGAGATGATGAAAACTTTGTGGATGCCATACTCAAGGCTGAGGAAGTTGACAAGATAAAACCAGCAGAGTACAAGCTCCAATCTAAAGTACGCCAGCTTGAGTATCTGAAGAGTAATCATTTGCCAGCTCTGCTGGAAGAAAAACAAAGATCTTCTGAAGTCCTTGATAGGGGCTTGTTAGGGTTAGATAATACTCTCTATCAAATAGAGAAAGAAATAGAAGAAAAAGAAGAGCAGCTTGCCCAGTATAGAGCTAGCACAAATCAGCTGCAGCAGCTTCAAGAAACCTTTGAATTCACAGCCAATGTAGCTCGTCAGGAAGAAAAGGTTCGGAAAAAGGAAAAAGAAATACTTGAATCAAGAGAAAAACAGCAGAGAGAGGCGCTGGAGCAAGCTGTTGCTAAGTTAGAAAGGAGGCACTCTGCTTTGCAACGTCGTTCAACAATAGACTTTGAAATTGAAGAGCAGAAACAGAAGCTTGCCACCTTGAACAACAGCTGCAGCGAACAGGCAGGTCTGCAGGCTAGTCTAGAAGCTGAGCAGAAAGCCCTTGAACAAGACCGAGAACGGTAAGTGTTGTGGTAGCTTCCACTTATTAGAAACTGTCCACAAAAAGTGAGTAATTTTATACCTTAGATGTTGAGAGAGTGGCTCGTTCTGTGTCCCTGTATTTGAGTTTCTTGAGAAGTTTCAAGTAATTTGCCCAGAATTTAAAGTCTGTAGTGTGTTTTAAAGGATTCTTGCTCACTCGTTAATTTTTGTTGTTTGAATGCTTATTCCATCCTCAGCAGTATAGTATTTGCATTAGCCATCACAGTACTTAGAGAAAGCTCAGCCAACCTTATGTTCTGCCCTTACGAAAACATGTACTGTCTAACAACTTTTTTCTCTTAAAATATTAGTGTATAACATTTTGTTTCTTCATTAGTAACAAGCTAGATGTTTGTTCAAGATTTGGAGACTGATAGTTACAGTAGACTGCCAACTGTCTCAACTGATGATGTACTGAACACTTCTGGTATTCAAACAGGTGTAATGTTTAACTTTTTGTTACTGGTTTCAGGGCTAAATAGCTATATATCCCTGTCAAATTTAATGGTAGATTTTAAGCTTATTGGAAAATACAAAGAGGCTTTAATACAGCTCTACGTGATGACAAACTCTTTTAGGTACAGAAGCAATGTCATCAGTTATGATATCTGGTAGCGTAACATTCAGCCTAAGTATGGGAAGCTTAGAGAAAAGTGATTCAGGTAAGGAAGGATCTTTCTATGGGGAAGAAGAGGAAAGAATCTTTTGTTTTATTTTTGGCCTGAGCAAAAATCCACTGGTATTAATGTATTTAGTCCAGGCAGCATGGAAAAAGAGCAGAATTGCCATTTTAAATGTGTTGTCATTGCTAATGCTAGAGCTTTAAAATCTGTGATTATTGGTGAAACAATACAGTGTTTTTTCTTGAGGTAGCATTTTTCATTTGTTTTTTTAATATTCCACTAATTACCTGACTCTTCCTTCATAAGCTCTCCAAACAGATGCTTGATTAGAAAAACCACCTAAAAAAAGAAACTTGCCTATAGCCTAATTGAAGAGCTCTTGAGTATCGTTTTTGTTTTAAACCATTATCAGAAGAGAATAGTTCCTTTTTATACCCCATGTAAAGGTTACTTTTTCAACATTTAGAGCCCATTATGTGGATTTTTAGTCAAGCAGTTTCAATACCGATTTATCATTTTGTTGTGGATATTGCCATTATTTTTCATAATTGTCCTGAACATAAAAGCTGGTTTTCTACACTAAGCATCTCGCTTGACTAAACTCAGCTATAAACAACTGGAGGTTCCACAAAAATAGACAGCTTAGTTAGCCCTCAAGAGGTTGCTGAGTTGTGTGATAAGTGAAAAAATAGGTTGTCAGCTAGAAGACTGAGGTGTGGAAAAGATACCAATGAAGTGAAAAGGTATCTTTTTTTTTTTTTTTTCCTTGAGTTTTTCTTGTTAACTTTAAAGTCCTCTCACACAAACTAAATAAAACTTTGAAGTCTTGCAGTGAATTGCCCAGGGCCTGAATAATTCAATTCAGAATGTTTTTATGAATGTTGAGGCAGAAGAAAATCTTAAGATACATGATAGTATGTTAAATGCTTTGGGCTATTTATTGCTCTTGTGTTTGAGTTTACACTTCACAGTACATGATGTCTTGGGTGCTATAGTAAACATATGAATTGTATATGTTGCTTATTTATCTAGATATCATTATGTGATGATGTGCTCTGGTTCAGATCAGTGTTAACTCTGAAAATGTTTAAATGCAATATTCATTTAAAATGCTTTATGAATCTAAGTCCATAATAACTGGATAAATGTTTTTTCCAGTTTGAATAATGTTAGCTCAAATTCTTTCGCCTAGAGGGATGACCCCCAAAACAATAATTTAAAGTTAACTTATACTGGAATAATGCACACACGTTTTGCCTTTACTGGCAGAGTTTTGTGGCAATAGAATTGACATAAAGCAACTGTAGAGTCATATTTGAGACAGCAGGATGTATCACTAAGAAGTGGCAAGGTGCACTTCAGTGTACTTACTGGTGGATGCATCACATGGCTGGATAAGTTTATAGCTATAGAAAGTGATATCTTTTGATAGTAGGATGTTTACAAATCAAGAGATAAGCTTTGTTCCTTTAATGTAATTCTGATTTTTGTGGTTAAAATGATTTTCCATAGATGCAAACACTCTCCTATATCCATCAGCCATTTCCCATCCACTTTCCCTCAGGATGCAAAATTGTTTTGATGCTAATCAAAAGAAACAGATGGCTTCTGGCAGTGCTGCAAAAGTACTCTAAAAATGAAGTAACAATTCAGCCTACTTTACTCCAGCCTAAGCCTCAGCATTCATCATCTCTTTAATTTCCGGTTTTGACCTCCAGGGTAGAATAAAGTAGTTGTAGCATTGTACTTCAATTTAGATATATACAATTGTAGGATAAGTGGTAGAATCCCAACTTTGCATAGTTTCCCCTGCTTTTGTGGGACTTCTTTTCTTTTGTTCTTTAATTTTCAGGTAATCTCTAGAAAAACAATTACCTTTAGAGACAAAAGCTGTAATGGAAATGGGGAAGGTTATTACTGTGGTACTAATCTAATCTCAGCTACATTACAAGTGAAAAGTGTGTTCTGCAGATAATTTCGTTATAATGTAGTTTAATTCGACTAAGTGATAAATATTGCAAGAAGTGCTTCTTATACTAGATGCCTCAGGCATTTTCAGTCAAAAATACATTATCCAATTTTACATATTCTATTCTGTTCATAAATCTGGCTGGTATGAAATTTATTTGTTAAAAAAAATGAGGAGGTTTCCACTTCAAAAGTTGACTTATTAGGTATACATAAAATAAATAGTAGATGTTTTATTTTGTAGGTAAATTTTTAAAAATACATACACGGACCAAAGGAATAACTGGAAAATAAGATTTATATGTATAGTATACAATTTAAAGATTTTCTTATAGATAAGTTTTGCCACATCATTGGTTTAGGTTGTCTTTGGTTTTTTGGATTAGTGCTGTATTTTGATTTTTTTAATTTTTCCCCTCCATTTATTCATTTACTTTACACTGGAAGCTAATAGCTGAGGTCACTGATAGAGATCTGTAATGAGGAAAGTTTTATTCAAGTGATCCTAATAGATAGGCTAAGTCTTATGACTTATCTAATGTGCCGAATTAGATACCTTTTGTGTTGGAAGTTGTTGAAGTTGTTTTATTTAACGTAATACTGTGAGTTTGAGCTATCTCTTTTCCTATCTAAATATTCTTAAAGAACAATTATGATTTTTATATCTTCATAAATATTAATACCTACAACCTTATATGTGTGTATCGAGTGTAAGTACCGTACTTGCTGTAAGAACTATGGGAATCAACTCTAAAAGGAAGCAAATTACATTGTAAGATCTCTTTGTAGCCTGGATCAGGAAATTCAGCAGCTGAAGCAAAAAATATACGAGGGTGATGGTGGTCAGAAAGGAAATCATGGAACACTAGAAGAGAGACTCTCCCATACTACTTCCCCTACCAGCCCAACAAAGCCACAGACACCCGCAGCTCCTCTAGTTGATGATAGGTAGGTAACCTGCATTTCTGCAATGTTTTGGTAGGAGTGCAAACAATAGCTTTAGAAAAGAAATATTTTGGAAGATCGTACTGCCAGAGTTAGATTTTAATTAAATACTGTAGTTGTACTTAAAGACTAGTTCAGAAATAAAATTAATTTCGTGTATTTTACTTTAAATAACCAACAGCATAATCTGTTGCTCCTGTGCAGTTTGTTTTAGAATAGAGGGTTGGGAAACTGTAGGCTACAGCATATTTAAATTGTTTTTGTGTTTACCGGTACTTGTTTATATGCCATTGCTTTATATACACTTAAAGCAGCAAAGTAAATTAAATTGTCCTAAGCCTTTTTTAACAAGGCAGCTGCCTGGTATCACTTGAAATCTATTTCATCTCTGTTCTTGCACTTATACTTACAATTGTTAGTATCAACTCTCGGAACATTCCTTCTGTTTGAAGACTAAACCTTTGTTAGCCCAAGTTGCCAATATCACAAAAGTGATAAAAGGAAACAGTTAATTAACTAAAGGTGCAACCCCAGCCTTCTATTTCTTCTTCATCGCTCTTACCTTCACTGCCACTTGTATGTAGAGCTGTACGCATAGCAGTGGCTTAACCTGTGGTCCATTAAATTGTCTAATTGTGGTAACAAATTGTTAACTATTGGCTGTTAAACAAATACTTGCTCAAAAGTCCATATTCCCTAAGGAGGGATAAAACTGGTCTAACATTAAGCCTGCCAATTAAGAGTTGTGCAGTACTGAGGGTTCACAAGTTTTTCAAAGAGCCCTTTAGCCTGTCTTGATTTTTATCTAATAATATACTACTTTTTTCCCCCCCCACTTGAAGGATAAATGCCTTTATTGAACAAGAAGTGCAGAGAAGGCTCCAGAATATTCATCATAGAGCAGAGGATAATGATGTTAGCCTGTCCTGGTGTACAGAAAGTTTAAAGGTGAGCAGAGATGGGTAGGAAATCCTGACCTTCGATGTACCACATGTAACCACTGATTTAGTTTTGTTGTTCAATAATTTTCATGTTTTCCTGTTTACTTAATTTTAATTTACCAAAAAAGTAAAACAGTAGATCAGGGATATCAGTTTTAGATTTTGATCATCTTTTTCTTTTTTTTTTTTTTTTTTTTGTTTTCCATTTTTTTCAGGGACATGTGTGTAAATGTCAATAGGAAGCTTGCAGATCAAACAAAAATCTTAATTTTATGTCTGTAAAATATAATGATAATATTCCATCCAGAAGAACAGTAATTGTTTATGCTTGCAAACAAATGCTCATTTAAAAACTGGTGATCTAATTAATCTGAAGACTGGGTTGATTGACTTCTAAGCCAGTGGTTTAATAAATATCAATAAGAAAATAGTTATTTTTGCTATTAAAAAGAATATATCTTCCTATGAATACTTTTAAACAAACTTATACAAGCAAGGCACTCTTTTTAATTATCACCTGTAACTGTTTTGTTCTTAGGATAATGAGAGGCTTAATAATGGCACTGTTCAACGCAAGCTGAAGTATGAGGTAGGTCATAATTTGTCAGAATGAAATGGTTGTCTTAAATTATGGCATGCCCTGTAATTAAATTTCTTAATGTTTAGCTGCATAATTAGAATTTTGAATTCACAGCAAGATTAATGGCTAATGGAGACAGCAGTGCATTTTGCCAGCTGGAATTAAAGTGATCTTTTTCAGATTGGGCATAACTTTTTCCTTATTTGAGAGGTGTGGTGTTATTGTGGATCTTTCTTTCTTGTTTATGATTCTTAATTTGGAACAGTATCTCTTTCCTGATTTTTAGAGGATAAAAGCATTTAATGACCAGAGATTCTCTGAATTCAGAATACCACTTCATATTTTTGACTCACGATGAACTACTGTAAGGGTGTCTATATAATATTAGCAAGTAGCATCAGGCAAATTTGCTTATGTCATAAAGGTTTCATATATGTATTTTTAAACTGAGGCTTAGACCTCTCCCACTGTATTTGGTTGCCTAACTTTTGCTTGAAACATGGTTAATTACTTGTCTTGGTGAATAAATCCTAAATACCTTTATGGAATTTAAACTTAATAGTAGGAGGGCTGCAACACCCCTAATCTGGAGTTTTTTTGACTTTTACACTGTTATTTTAAAACTGTATTGGACTTTTAATGCTATGTTGTGGTTTAACCCCAGCCAGCAACTAAGCACCATGCAGCTGCTCACTCACTCCCCCGCCCCACCCCCCATAGTGGGATGGGGGAGAAAATCATGAAGGAAGTAAAATTTGTGGGTTGAGATAAGAACGGTTTAATAGAACAGCAAAGGAGCAGCTAATAATGAAAATAATAACACTTATAAAATGACAGCAGTAATAATAAAAGTATTGGAATATACAAAAGGTGCACAATGCAATTGCTTACCACCTGCTGACTGACACCCGGTTAGTCCCTGAGCGGCGATCCCCTGCTCCCACTCCCCCCAGTTATTTACTGAATGTGACATCCCATGGTATGGAATACCCCGTTGGCCAGTTTGGGTCAGCTGCCCTGGCTGTGTCCTGTGCCAACTTCTTGTGCCCCTCCAGCTTTCTCGCTGGCTGAGCATGAGAAGCTGAAAAATCCTTCACTTTAGACTAAAAATGACTTAGCAGCAACTGAAAACATCAGTGTGTTATTAATATTCTTCTCATACTAAACTCAAAACATAGCACCTTACCAGTTACTAGGAAGACAATTAACTCTATCCCAGCTGAAACCAGGACACCCTATCTTGGATAGTACAGGATTACTTTTTTGTGCACGTGTGGAAACTAAAGGGCTTATAAATTCCTGCATCGCCCTTTGATGTTCCTGTGTTTTTTTGAGTAAAGCAAATATAAATCAAGTGAAACGGATACTGTACAAAGAAAAAGCAGTGGTGGGCTGGAAAGATCAACCATTCCTGAATCAGACTTCAATCACTTCTGTTGGATTTTTCTCTCTCTAATTTTGAGAGATTATACAATGTTTTTAACAATTTTGAATGATTGTACAGACCTAATCAAAATCAATCTTCAATTTAAGAAATGTTCAAATCAGAAGGTTTTATAAAGATGTTTCTATTTTTCTTCTTTTGAAATTCCTAACAGAAAAGTCAACAGTGGCAGCCACATTATGGCTTTCCATTTATGTCTAAAGATGGCAGTTGTGCTTCTGAGTTATGTGGAGAAAACGCAGGAGTAAGAGACCATAAAAGACAGAAGGAATATACAGAGATGTGTGATTTCTTTTCCAGTTCTGGAAGAATCTCCTCCCCTTTTACATCAGAGAAACCATTTGAGAATGAAAGGGGTAATTCAGAACAGGAGAGCTTTGCTTGTCATTATGACACTAAAAGTAGTTTAATTCACTCTAAAAATTTTAATACTTTAAAGAGTAAGAAGGTTCCTTATCAGAATGTTTTATCTACTTCTTTACAAAGTCATGTCTTAAATAATGTGGCTTACTCGCTCTGCAAGGTTGAAAATTTCCATCATTTTGACGATAAAATAATTACTTCTCCAGATTGTGACAACTCAAGAACTGAATCTGATTGTTCCCACTTGAAACAGCTGTCTCCTGTAGGATCCTTAATGGGTGCTAATGAGCAGGCTGGTTTTAACAGCATATTGTGCCTTCTCTTTTCTCAGCCTAATGTGCATTCTGAAATAATAACTTGTAAAGAAAACAGCTCATTTAAGACAGTGCACCTGACAATCGGAGACCAGTCTAGTAATTCTCAGCTTCCAACACAAAAAGCCTCTGACTTGATTTCTTTTGAGTCAATAACTTCTCATTTTGATGTGAGACCAAAACACACTTATGGTTTGGGATATCTTTTCAGTAAGCTTTCCTGCCTTTACAAAGATACCAGTAGTCAGCTGCTCAACAGTACAGTGGTTTCTAAACAAATTAAGGGATTGGGAAGTTTGTGTGCCAGAAGCGAGATATGTGCACGAGCAGTATCATTAATAAAAAATCTGCCATTTATAAGAAACTTGCAAGTAAATGTATTCTTCAAGTCAGATATGAAGCAAGACATGTCCCACTCTACTGATGATGCCAAAGCTCATACTGAAAATGTCATTCAACCTGAATCCCCTGTGCAAGAGACTATCACGACATGTGTAAGCACAGAAATCTCTGATGACTGTGCAAGAAAGTCTTCTGAAGGATTTGGATGCTGTTGTGAAAATGAAGAGCTAGAAAACAGTCTTGTGTTAAGACAGAAATTTGTGCATTTTCCTGATGTTTTTTTGAAGCTTCAGGTCTGTTCTCTGGAAAAAATGCTGCAATTTTTGACCTGTGCCTTGCCTCAAATTTGTATTAGAATGGAGGAGTTGAAAGGTATATATTGGCTTGCTGTTGGCAATTGCAAAAAACCTGATCCAGAACCTGCTTGCTTGCTTTTGTTCAGCTCTGTTCTGTATGTTGTGGTTTCTTCAGTCAAACGAGACATCTGCCAGAGTTCCTTGGCAATGTTCCATGAGGTTCCCATCATCATGATAAAGGAGATTCAAGTTGGCTTTGCTGGACAGAGTGTTAGTCTTCTGTGTTCTGCTGAAGATGGTTTACTCACAATATTTACCTATAACAAACGCTTCACTCAAAGAATTTGCCATGACATAACTAGCATTTTGATTTCTACAATGGATGATGCTGTTTATTTAAATCACCAGCTTTTGAAAGATGATCTGATGCAGATGTCACTTGACTGGACATCAGAAGTAAATGACTTAGTTTTTTCAAATGGAGTACAATTGTCCTGTAAATTCAAAACTGTATTAGCTGATCTAGTTTACTTACTCCATGAAAATATGGGAAGTATTAAACCTTTGTTAGGTGACATTCACATAGTGCTATATACCACAGTGAAAATGGACTATGCTAAGCAGACTGTGTATAGATCTCTAGTTCTTACAACTACTCATATAGGTCTCTTAAGGGAAAATAATGTCTTTTATCCTGCACCTAACTCTTTGGATGCTTCATGCCAGCGATCACAATTTGACAGCCTGCAGTTGTACAGTTTGAATGATATCCGATGTGTAGTTTTGCCAGACAAGGAGAATTTCACAAAAATTTTGCTTGTGTTTTCTAGAAGGAGCAAGGCTGGATCTGATTCAGGAATTGTTTTTTCTAAATACTGTGAAAAAGAAATAGATACTCAACTGACAGCCATCCCATCAGTTCTTCAAAGCAGTTTGCATATCCCTTCAGAAATCTGGAAATTAACATTCAGTTCAAGTGAAGAAGCCATTTGGCTAATTATGCATCTGACTAGGTGTTGAACTCCAAATATGTTTAGATACATTCAAAATAAGAGGCTAATGAATATTGATAATTATTTTTTTTTAATCAATAGGCAAAAGAGTCCTTTGAGCTTGTAAGGAATACCGTAGAGTGTGTATACACATCTTAGCAAAAACCATTATTATTTGAGTGCTTAGTTTTTGTAGGTCTCTAATATGCTGTATATAAATTTCCTTGGGAAAGTGAGGAAATTATAATTACAACTGTGTCTTCTGATTTCCATTTTGGCTGTTGTTTCTGGCTCCCTCCATTTTCTATCTGTCTTCATTAATGTCTTCTCCATTCCTCCTGGATTGCCTTTTCCTTAATCTCTCTGAGTATCTTTGTTCTTCACCCTTGATGTCAGTATTTCAAAACATCTGCAATATCTTTTTTGTCTGAACTGTAAGGCGTGTTTAGGTTCCTATGGTACATTCACTGTATGCTCTTAATACTAAAGATGTTTATAGCTTTTATACTTACAATTTTAGGAAGAATAGCATTGACAATTCTGCTTCGGAGTTTTGCATTAAGGATTATTGCACTCTTGCATTAAAGTTTGCCACAAGTGCAAACGGAGTTGTGTTTGGCTTATTTTAAGTGTCTTGTCTGAGTTTCTAGGAATTGATGGATTTGCCATATCTTTTCCCCTGCATTTGCCCCCTTTGCCTAGAGCCAAAAGAGGTTAGGCTGTGTGGAAGCAGTGAAACATAACAAGAAAAATGCAGAGAACATCCAATACTCTTTTTAGATTTCCCCCTGCCCTCCTTTTCTTGCAGAGAAGCCACACATGGCTTTCTTAAGTCATTCCTGTTTGTTTTGTCCAAATAGTTAGTTTGTACTTCCCTGCAATAGAATAAGTCTCTATATTCCCTTGATGTGAGCATTTAAGGAAGATGTGAAAATGAATCTGATGAAAGGGTATAAACAGACATTGGTTGTGCTTTAAATTGCATTTCGACCTTTGGGCATGCTACTATACCTGTGGTAAGGCAAATGTTTGGAGGTTTATCATCTGTCTACATGTTTCTCATGCTGTAAAATAGATAGTTAGCAACTGGAGATAGTGCCTGACGGATGGAGTAAATTTATCCCTAGAGTTATCTGCATGTGATGTGCCCCTTTTTTCTGCTTGCTTCCTAATGGAGTTGGTGATGATATGAGTTTACATCTCATCCAGTCTCTTTAATATTACAGCCCAAGAAATAATGGAACTATTGAACATTATAGATTTCCATTAGTTGAGGCTTGCCTTTAGCTTAGTACAAGGTTATTCCTTACCTGTTACCCCTGTCAGATGTTCAAATAATAAATAAGCTGTTGTCTCCTGTCTTTTGTTTCTTCCCTTGTAAAGGGAGCTGGATACCTTTTGAATCCTTTTGCTTGAATGTGCCATCTGCCTTGTTTGAGGAAGATGGTCCTTGGCAGAAAAACCAGTGGTATCTAATCTGAAATTCTAAATTCTGTAAGGATATTGCCAGTAGAGGTGTAATCTTCTACTAGACAGAGTTAGACTTCAGTCTCTCTACTAGTATAAGAACATTTCCCATTTGTTCTTACCATATGTTAAGACAGGATAATGTAATTCACGTGGGATTTAAAAAGAAATAACTTTCACTGGATGGGAATTTGTGTCTGGAAGGATGAATGCTGGTTTGGATAGAGAATTACGGGTTTTTTTTAATTATAAAACTTTCTACTACCCTAAGGAAGTCCAAAGGTGAGCAAAATGTGTCACGTTATTTTGAGGTATGGTTTGTTTTTTTTGTTTTTTTTTTTTATAAAAAAGGAGTATCTCGCAGAACATGGGGTAGACAGTGAGTAGTTATGAGTTGGAGCATAACTTTGTGTCAGTCCAGTTCAAGACTGACTCCCTCATTGGCATCACCAAGGCATTTCTTCTGAGCCTTGATGAAAGTTAACATTGAATGACACTATCTGGGAGGACTGTTAATCACAGCTGTTAAATGACAGCAATTTCTGCAAATACTTCCTTTTCAGATTATATCCCAAAGTTAAATGTTTGTGCATGTTGTGTTCCAGATAACATGGTTGTCCTCTTTTGTGTTTGTTTTCAAATCTAACTTGATGCATATTTTGCACTTTTATGAAAAAATTACTTCACAGCAATATCTTTTATTTTACTGTAAATGAAACATAACATAATGATCCATGTTTATGACTATCAAAGCATTATTTAATGTATTAGGGTGTGGTTTTCCCAGTAGTTTGTGTTTGAGATTATTTTCCTCTCTGACTATTAGCTGTTTGTAACGGTTATCTGAAAATGACTGCCAATAAATTACATGTTGACAGAGGTGGCTTTAAGAGTGACTTTATGATTTTATTGTTGTTTTAAAACAGATTATATTGTTGTCAAGGCAATGAACTCCTCTTTCCCCCAAGGAAAGAATTGTTTGCATTTCTATGCTCCAGAAATGAGTTTTAGTTGAAGAGCCAGTAACCTGAGGAGAAGTGACAGAAGGACAAAATGGAGTGGAGAAAATGTGTAAACAGAAGTCACTAAAATTATTTTTCCATTCCAATGCAACCTTTTTTTGTATTTTCACTAAAAAAGAAGTTTATGGAAAACACCTAGATAAAGTCATTTAATTGGAACTAAAGTTCACTTTCTTTGTATTTTCTTTTTCACTACTCTTAATGCTAACATTAAGGGAAATTACATTGGCATTTAAAATTGACTAGTAATGAAATAACAGCCTCCCCTTATTGATAGCGAGGTGAGGATGCCAAAAAGCTGTCTGCAGCAAACAGCATTCAGAGAGTCATTTATGAATGAGTTTCAAACATTCCTCCAGCTCCTACACAGTATCACATGTACTGGGAGTCACCAGGAGTTGCTACAGAGAGACCAAGTGTCAGTGAGCAGAAGCATGAGCCACATTCACGTGTGGGGGTAGTGTTGGTCAAGACTGAAGAGTTTTGACCAAGCAACATGTCTTGTGGTAGTTGCTAAGGGACTGAAAATGAATGCTGAGCATACAGTTTCTATATAAGCAATGGATAGCATCACTAAATACAAATAAATAACATGGTCATAACTTTAAAGTGATAGTTTTTCAATCTTTTTTGTTATCGTTAACTTACATTTGTCATGGTGCTGTTATTTTTTAAGTACAAGTTCATTAAGGTTTTCAGACCAAATACGTTCAACTGAGAAAGTGGAGGATTTCCTAAAAGGCACTTTCTATACTTACTCACTGTAGTGCATATGCTACTTCTGGACACAGTCACTGCAAAGTATTAATTTTTTCAGCTGCAAAAGTATTTTATTTTTTTCATAACTTCAGAGTTACAGATTCCATCTGGCTGTTAGTCAGAGGAATGTGCCCTCATTACAAATACCTTTTTAGATCTTCTTGTCCAGACCATGCAAATTCATCATAGTTGAGTTTTTCTATTAAATAGATATGATTTAAAGAAAACAGTAGGAAACTGTTCTGACAGCGGATTGCTATGTTATAGATCACTTATTTAATTATAAAGTGAGTTTGGATTTTTAAAGTCTAAGAGCTTTCTGAATTGCCTAGATCCCTTGCAGCTTTGCATGTTATTATAAACAGGTTTGTTATATAAAGACATTAAAAAAATATGGCTGACTGTGAAGGCTTGATTCATATATTTCCTTTTTTTTTTAAGGAGGGTTAATACAAAGTCTTCTGCTTTCCCTTGGTTTTAATACCTAAGCTGAAAATACTGTCTCAAAGAAAAAGCAGTATTTTTGCAGACACTTCACCTTAATTTTTTTCATGCATAACAAAATGCTAGGGCTTGCTTATAAAAGGAGATCCACTTTGTTTTCAAAGTATTCCTTCATTTTAGAAATAATTTCTGCCTCCTCCATGCTCTCTTTCCCTGCTCTCCTGGCCAAGAACATTTCTCATTTTTAGTGAAGTTACTTTCTTTTTTTCCTTATGTAGTGATTTTGGTTTTCCTTTGTTCTCCCTATTTGGTATGTACATGAAAGCGGATGGTCTGTCGTTCACTGGGAGCAAATCCAGATGACCTGAAAGACCCAATTAAAATTAGTATTCCACGCTATGTCCTGTGTGGGCAGGGAAAGGATGAACACTATGAGTTTGAAATAAAGGTAAGTGCTTTTCAGTTGCTTCTCCTTAATGTTTGGGGTCTCTGTACACATATTGCAGCAGTATCATAGTAGCAATAATAATAGAAAAATGCCTTTTGTTTAAAACCAAATAGTTCTAGCTTGCTCTGTCTAGCTGTCGGTGTTCACTGTGACAGCATCAGTTAGCGAAGATGGAAACAGCAGCTGGAAATGCATCTAAGAATCTGCAGATTCAAGAAATCACCTTACTAACCCCAATGGAATGTAGTTTTTGTTCCACTGATTGCAATTTTTGGTTCTGTCTCTTCCCGTTGTCTAAGTGGCCTCAGTACTGCTAAAAGAGAGGCTATGAGAAGGCATGCACAATACAGGACACTACAAAGACAGGTATTTTCCAGGTGGATCTATTGTACACAGGAGGTTGATGGTCAAATTCTTGGGTAAGCAGTTGCAGATCCAGTATCAAATAACTCAGTTGAAACTTGCAGAGATGAGGATTAAATGCCTATTGGTTATAGGAGAGCCCATTACTGACATGCAAGTGTCAGGTATAGAAAATTATTAGACTTGCACTATTTACCTGTAGTAATGAAAGCATAATTAAAGTATATTGCACATATCCACAACAAAGGGTTGATTCTTTTTGGGCTCTCTTTTGTTGTTCAGATTCTTCCCACCCTGTTTTTCTAAGGTCTTGCTTCTCCAAACTGTTATCTGCTTCTTCTCCCTTCTGTTGGCTTCCTCAGTTGATCTTCTGTGCAGAAATGCTGGAAAAAATGCATATTCATTATGTTTCCTCTGGTACTAAGCCAGTGTTTTTTCAAAGCAAGATGTGAAGTCTAATTGGAAATGTGCTCTCAGTACATGTGGACATGTAGCATAACTGATGTACATGGCATCAGAGACAGAATTGGCAGCCTTCTTCACTGAATGTACTGCCAGATGCTTTGCTAGCTGGTGTAAGTTGGAGGAGTGACCTACACCCTCACAGTGTGCAGGACCATTTTTGAACTATGCTAACATTCTCTTTTACAAAGGCTTTTCTTAAGATGGGCAATCTTAGCTCTGAGCTAATTAAATTTTCATCTCGAAATACATTGCACAATTTGTGGATGGAATACTTCCTTTTACCTTTTGAACTTCGAATTTCCTGGGGCCAGCAAATGCCCAGAGCCATAGAGACGGTGAGAGAATAGTAAGCACATAAAAAACTTCCCCAAGGACTCTTCTAGCCACCAACTATATTCAGCAATCGGGGTTTATTAAACTGGGTAATGGTTAGTGAAGGTAAATACAGTAAAAAGGTATTTTCTTTTTCTAGTAAGTTGGTAGATTTCTTTTCCAAGTATTCTCCCTTCGTCCCTAGAACCCATGTAAGCAGCTGCAAGATTTTAGGATGAAGGAACAGTTAAAGAGTATGTGCAGGAAGACTTGCACTTACCTGGAAGGAACTGTAAGAGAAGAAAAATCTTGGAAAGGGGTGGGATTTGTAACCAGGAAAGAACAGGGGGATATATAAAGGAGAGATAAAAATGCATATGAAACTAGTCTCCAGCAGTTTTGTTGCTTGTATTTTGTTTCTGTGAGAAGCAAGGCTTGCAACCTAACCTCAGTAATGGCATGGAATGAGCAGATGCTCTGGCCAAGAGTGGTATATATGGAATGACTATTCTCTTCTGTCATACTTGCCAGTACCATCTTTTCTCTCTCTCCTGTGTCATTTCTAGTCTGCCTCTAAAAGATACTGCTGCTTAAATAGCTGCTTTGATGAAATCCAGAGCAAAGAAATGGGTGATGTATGGGATAGAGAAGGGGCTATCACTTCAATAATTGTATTCCATTGCTGTCAACTTCCTTAGAGCACTTTTATTGAAGCTCCTGTAGTCCTTAGTTCAGCTGTCTTTGGGATGTTTCTTGTAGTTATTCCCTTACACAAATTGATCAACTTTATGCTTTTTCCTTTGCCTCCATGTCTCTGTATGTCACAATGGGCTGCTTTTGCTGTGGTCAGGATTTGGCTCCACACTACAATCCACATACCTTCCACAAACTTTTCTGTTTTAAACCTTTCCTCTACAGAGCTCCCAGGTGTAATTTGATTTGTATTAATCTTCAGCTGCTGTTACTTTTATTCAATAGGAAATCAGAATACATGGTATGGTGGTTTTTTTGCCTTAAAAATCAGGGAAGTAGGAAGACAGGGCAGGGAGGAGAGAATATGTACCTGTCTATTTCATCCCTTTCATCCCAGGGATGATTGAGTTGAATTGTAAACCTTTGAATCCTGGGTATCTCAGAAGTATTTTCTTCAACAGATATTTCTAGTCATTGTATTTGTACTTAAATTCTGGCATATTGCTGTATAGAGGAACCAATATAACAAATTTGTCTATATGACAAATATATAAATTTCTTTTTGTGACATGCAATAGTAAAGATTATTTCCTTTATATGCCAAAAGAGAGAGAGTGAGTTCCACTTTTCTTGGCAGCATCACAGTTAGTTTGTAAGTCTTTCAACCCTAACATACAATCAAAAAATATTTTCTTTTAGTGCAGGTTCAGTATCTTGTCCATCTAGACATATGTAACATTTGGGAATGGGCCTGCAAGATGGTCTTGTCTGCTCAGGTTCTTCCACTGCGTACAGATCCTACTTTAAGATGTTGAGTGACTCCCATGAGAACCTATTGGAGAGAGAGTTCAAAAATAGGAACAAGCCCATACTTCATTAGAGTTAAGATAGCACCTTCTCCTTTTGCAGCAAGGGATGTCACAGAGCTGTTTGTGCTGGTCTGCTATTAAGTATTCAATATGAATAAATACCTTTACAGAAAAACTTCCATTTGAGTGACAGTTTTATATGTTGTCTTTAAAGATATGATGAAACAGTAGTAACTTAATCAGGTCTAAACATATTTATGTTACAGCTGAATTAGAGTACCAGAAAACTTTTTTGTATTCTCCTCTTCCTTTCATGTTGTTGTGATATGCGGAATATTCAGACAAGGCTGTGCTAGAAACAGTGTGGGAAGAGCTTTTGCATCCATAAGACTGCTGGCATCTGTTACAGACAGTGCTGGCGGTTCCAGACAGTACGTATGGACAGCAGCAGAGCAGTGAGGCAGCAGGGAAGGGGGAACTCCAGCTCATGTAAAGGCATGCAGCATCTCCTGAGAGCTGGTGATGGAAGCAAAGCCTGGAATCAAGTACAGCCCTTCAGGGGATCCTCTGACAAGAGGGAAAGTTGTAGATATGCCTTCTTATTTTTATTCAACTTTCCCCCGTTGTTCTGAGTTCTCTTATTTTATTTATCCTGTTTGATATTCTTCCAGAAATGGCTTTTTCTTATGTTTCAAAGCCTTTCAGTCATCTCTGACGAGTTCTTTATAGGAGGAGACCCAGGCAGGTGCACCCCAATGCAGTGCTCTTCTCCAGGTCCAGTCGCAGTTCTGTTCAGGCAAATGCTTTGGTGGATCTGCTCAGAATGTCCAAGTTTCTTTCTCAGCCCAATGAACTATTGCAGAATTGGAGTAAAGCAGAAGCAGTGCTCATAGATACATAGTTCTTAAAGAAAATGATGCATGCCCCATTTATCTAAATTAGAAAAAAGAAAAAGCCCAATATTCCCTCAATTCTATCAGATTAATACCCTCAATAATACATAAAAAAAAAGGTTACAAGAAACTTCTAGGCAACTTTTAGTTTTCAGATGCTATATTCATAGACAGAGTGAGGAACAGTTTCAACAAGGTCTGTTGGTATGAATATGAATTTTCATAATGACTGTGGACAGTTTAACCAGCCCAGATAAGTAAGGTGGGCATTTTCTGTTCTTTCTAATATCTGTAGAATGAGGTGGAATATTTTTTTTTTATTTCCTCCCCTGTGGTCTTACTTCTATTTATGTGGGGCAGAAGAGGAATAAGTTCTGTGATGTGCTTTACAGTGGAATCAATTGGAAATGTCTGTTAGGTTATTTTCTGTCAGTCATCATGAGAAGAAAAGATAAGGAGACAGGATGTAGTATCTCCTTTCAAATTTATAAGTTTTACATGGGAAATGGCGCACTTGAATGAAAAAAACCCAAAACACC
>JANZLQ010000086.1:17200303-17211321 GCA_026212715.1 Elanus axillaris | reverse complement strand
ATGCTGAACTCAAAACACAGCACTGTACCAGCTACTAGGAAGACACTTAACTCTATCCCAGCTGAAACCAGGACACCTACTCTTAAGGCATTTTTATTACTAATAGTGATTGTCAACTTAAAATATTAGTAAGTCCATTGAGAGCTGCCAAAGGGAAGCTAACAAGTATGCTTGCATTTATAGATTCATTCATGGAGCAAGGACTTATGTGTGTGGGCAAGATTTTTGCAGGAATGCCAAAACTATGGAATTCTACATTATTTAACAGAATGAAATAATTTGTGTATTTGTATTTGATGTATGGATGTCTGTATATAAATATGTATTTCTCTCTTTCACAGTCTAAAGCACAAAAGGATCGTTTATAATTTTTAAAGAATTTTAGGTCATAATTAAACCAGCTTCCCCTTCCGCTGGTGTTTTTTTTGTCGTCTTACATAACTGAATGGATGCATAATATCCATATCTGAAACAGCAGGAACATTTATGTAAACTTAAACCTTCAAGCTAAAGTTACCATGTGATCTGCCTCTACTCCCATCTGTTATTCCCACCAGGGAAATGAGTGTGCACAATATATTGCAGTAACACATCAGTGTCATGAATCTCAGAGGTTAGGAATAGAGACTGTTGCTTGGATGACAGGGTTTTTCAGGTACATTAAGTATTGGACAGTGAAGATTTTATTTTATAACTGTTAGGAAAAAATGCTGTATGGTTTCCATTTTCTTTTTTTTTTAGTGTGGTGTTCTGGAGGAAAGGCTCTCATCGGTAGTGTCAGAGAGAATTATATATTCCTTCTTTTTATTTCTGAAGATAATATCCTCTTCTTATCAGAAATCTCTTTGACAGAGTATCATTCTGACTGAACTTGAGGCTCTTGTCAACTGGAGGAGTTAACAGGCTGCTTTTTGCTCTGTCTACCTGTAAGAACTGCATGAAACTCAAAGAACAGAAAATATTTTTGAAGTTTTTTCAGAAATAGTATGTGAATGTTTTTCAAAATATATTGAATTCAAAACATTTGTTGCAAGCTTATTTAAAAAATATTTTAAAATATTTCAGATTTTTCAAAACTCAAAAGTAGTCTGTCCATTTTTTACTAGAAGTGTTTTACATCTCAGAGAAGATACAAGAAATTTTTTGTAACTTAGCAAAGCCAGTTCCTACTTCATTCATCTATACTGGCCACAACTACCCAACATAATATGTATATGTTTGCTATTAAAGTAGAACAGACACCAGTTTTGTAATCCTTTCTTAAATTCTTTTTAGACTCTTTTCTAGTACTACTTATTGGTTAGGACTAACTCAGCTCTGTAATGATGAATGAAGAGGCATGAACTGTTCATGTAACCATCACTGACTGATCTCTCTGTTCTTGCCTTTTGCTTCCATACTCCTCTTTTGGGTGACTGCTAGAGAAGGATCTCCATTTTCTTTTTAAGTGGTCCATACATGTGCTGTTCTTGATAAGTAATAGGTGGAAGAAATCTTCAACACTAAGTGCTGGTACAGATAATGGTGAGAGGATGAGTTTGATGTGAAGCCATTAACTGTAGGAGAGCATCCTTGGATTCTGGAAGAGATTCTCTCCTGGATCACTGACATAGAAATGCAATTTTTGACTAACTTTCAAGACATAGTTGGGGGGGGTTGGGAATTTTTATTCTCCCCTGCCTCGGATAGTCTCAAGGATAATTAGGCAATTTCTGTGTATTTATGTAATTATTAAATTATTTTTAAAAGTCTTGTCAGACGTACAGAGTTCTCTCTCCTGAGGAAGAATGCAAATAGAGAAATTAAACCAGGAACAGAGTGGTAAGGGAGCAGACTTGTGCAGAGCACTTAAGGCAGCATTTCAGCTGGGATCTTGGCTATCTGACTGCTCTGATTCTGGTTTGTAACTGTGCAGGCTGTAGCATTTCAGTAAATATAAAATTTATGTTAATCTCCTGGGATTACTTTGAAAGGTAGAAGGGAGAGGGAGCAATAACTCTGAGGTACTTGGCTTGCAGGGCTGGCAAGCCTGTTGCCATGTAACTGGTGACATTTTGGAGCTTAGGAGCTGTTTTGGCAGCAGAAGTCAAAAGCTTGTTGCATCGGAGCTGGCTGACCTGAAGCTCTGCTGGTTTTACGATTGGATTTTTTCATTTACTGGCATCAGTAACTGTATACTTAAGTAATATGTAAGATTTAGGTAGCATGCTCACATTGAATGCAAAATTCTGGACATTTGGATCCTTCTAGTGTTCAATTGTAAGCAGTGTAAAGCAGTGTAGCTGTAAGTAACTGTAACTAAAAACTTTTAAGATGATATTTAAAGCTAGTTTGTTCTGAAACTTGTAATGCTTATGCCAAAGCCTTGATCCTACGGTGCCCGAAGTCCCAATGCAGTCGCAAGTTCAATGATTGTTGAGATTGATGTTTAGAAACTCGTGACCACGAAGCAATTTAAAATCATGCGTTACATGTACTACAGAGAGCAGGGTGTAGCATATAGTAATGAACATGAAATAGCATTTGTAGCAAGATTTGTACTATCATTATTTTAGAAAGTACAGGTTTGTCTGTATATGGTTTCTTAATTCAGGTTCTTTCAGCCTCTAGGAACTCTGTGACCCTTAGTAAGCATTGTCTATGACTGTATTTTAAGATTTATTTCTGTATTTGAAAATTTGATCCAGTGAAGAAATAAACTTGTTGATGTGTTCTGCCTGGACTGGAAGGAGTTTCTGGATATTAACTAGCAAATTTGGAATTTTTTTTTTTAAATGATCAAGAATATGTACTGTATTTTTGTTTTTTAAACAAATTTAATGTGACAGCCTTAGGACAAACACCAAGAATACATAAACACTCTAAACCATTTTTTTTCCCTGGAAACTGTATATTTGGGCACAGAATAAAATGAAATTTGTTTATAATGTTGATATGCTTGTAAATAGCAAATGCCATAATGTGTATTAAAATAATACCTCTGGCAGAATTATAAGCATATAGAAAAGCATTTAGAAAATAGTTTTTGAAATATAAATCCTAAACTAATGACCTTAATTTTTACTTTCTAGCCTGGAACTTTGCTAGCCTTAGTAATGTATCTTTCCATAAATATTGAAAGAAAAATAAAGTAGTAATTTTTAGAATAATACCTTATAATAGATACATACCTTCAGAATAATAGCTTATAATACTACTATACAAGCATGTGATTATAGCCTTCACCTTTATTCAGTACAAATTACAGTAATTATGGTATAGATAATTTTAACATTCATATTCTTGCCACCTATAACAGCCAGGAAGTACATACACAGGAAGCATATTTTGTCACATACACGTTTTCAGCTCCCATTCCTAATTATATTATGTTCAGAGCATTCTGAAAGCCTCCAGATTTATATACATAGTACTTCCATATCAGCTTTAGTTTGCCACTAGCTACAGAAGTGATTTAAGAGGTAGATCCTTAAATACTTCATCTGGCCTTTCTTTCTGCAGCACGAGTATTTTGGCTGCTGCTATTTTAAAAAGAAATTTTAGGACTTTGCTCAGTACATCAGTCTACAAATGAACAGGAGAATTTGTTCCCATAAATAAAGTGTGAAAAACATTGCTGCTAACTATATCATGTAGTTCAGTGCAAGTTTGATTACAGGGAAGTGTATTTTTTCTATGTGGTCCCTCTGAATTCATAGTTGCTAACCAGGACTGGAGCATCTGAGGCTCAGCAAACCCCCCTGGCATATTTGCTTCCAGCATAATACGCAATTTCCAGTCTATTTCTACTGGGAAAATGAATTCAGTATGTGAATTTCTTGTCATGAAACTGAATCTGAATGTGTAAGAGCTTTATGAAAGCGCAGCTTTGGGATTAATTTGTGAATATTGTTGATTTGGGTGCTAGATTTGTGCAGCAAAGATTTTTTGGCTTGGTACAGGAGATTCTGCAGAAGTACAGTTTCTCTCTATCTCTCACCATTCCCCTTTTTCCCTCCTGTGTCTTGGTCGATGATGAGACCTGGGTTGGTTTTGGGTGTTTTTTTGTCTGTCCTGAGCAGCTAATGAAACGTGTAAGTTTCCAAACGGTTCTCTGGGAAAATACCATTAGCTTTATAGGTCTTCTGATCAATTCAACACGAGACAAGATTAACCTGCAGGCAGGCATTGAGTGCCAGGTTTCATTCATTTTGCTGAGCAAAAGTCTTATATGTTAGTAATGTAGAAGTTGAAAAAAGAAGCATTTGGGGAGGGGTGAGTCCTTTGTCTCATAATTCATGAACTATTTGACAGAAAAATTGCTTTGATTATTTGGTAATCTGATTTTTCAAGGCTCTGCTCAGTTATCTAGTGAATTTGCATGGTATCAAAATATTCATGTTGTTTTATCAGTAGTTTCAGATGGATAATTATCTGTGAGAGAGGAATGCCTCTGAGAAGACTGATTCCTAGACAATGTCACTTGAGGTTTAGGTTCTTACTGGGATTCAGCCATTTCTTAGCTGCTCCTGCTTGTCTGTAGGCTTGGGGAACCCCTTAGGCTGCAATCCTGTGTCTCTATTTTCTTCCTGCTTAGTGAAACGCAGAGGGGAGGACTGGAGTTTTTGCTCTTTTCTTGTTTCAGTGATTGCCTTGCTTTGGAGGGCTTTAAGACTTGTTCTCCATTAATCCTTAGTTGTTATTGACACTCTCACTGTCTTCTAAGGGTTTTGTGAAGAACAACTTGTTCTTACTGTGTTGGTCAGGGATATGCTGCTAGATTAAGTAGATTTCAAGTAGAATCCTGTGGTTTCAATTGATTTAGGATATGATGACCCAGCTGTAACTCTAATTTTTGTGAAAATACCTAGGTTAATTTTGACCAAATAGCACAGATACTAGCAAAAACTATCTGGTTCCAACTGTGCTGCGTGTTGCATTTTTTTCGTTATGCGTATAGGTGGTATTACACACATCTACAGATGTGAGGCTATTATGATAAACTTCACCCCTGCCTAATCTGGAGGATTATAACAAACTTTTTTTGAGCTTCACATGGCAGCTTTTGAGAAGGATATTACAGAGTTGTCCTGTCTCAGTTCATTTGGAACCACTGGGAGAATTAACAGGAAAATACAGGTTGCAGATTTTGCAGTACAGTAAGAATATTTAGCTGTTTATTTTCACACTGCTCTATTAAGCCAATAAGTGACTTCTTATCTAAATGAGATTGAGGTACAGATGACTGTTAACTGATGGGAGTCTTACCCATTCAGGTAAGATTGATATAGTCTGCAAGAAAGAAAAGCTCCTGAAAAACAGTCTTCTGCCTCTATGTTTGACAACAGTTGTCAGGCTGTAAAGGTGGACTCGGAGACAAGGAACCATGCTTCATAGGCCCTGTTTGCATTTACTGTAGAGAGATCAATGCCTTCATGTGGCATTTCAAAGCATCCAAGGTGAGTTTCCTGCCCTGAACTTCCCACTGGAGGATCCTACACAGCTGCCAGGGAGCAGCAAGGTTGGGGCTGTTCCACAAGGGAAGCCAAGCTGGGAGCTGAGGGTGGCTGCAGCACAGTTTGCAGCAGGGACCTCGATGGCCAGAGCACAGTCCAGCAGTACCTGAGCAGGGCCAGGACAGTGACAGTAACCACTCTGGTTGGCAGTCAGGGATCAGCTGGCAAGGAGAGGTGACAAGTCAGGTCCAGGGTCCATCCAAGAGAGGCCAATTACTTTTTAAACATTGAGAGCCACTAATTGTAGCTGCAGTGTTCCATTGTAAATATTCCCCTTTTCAATGTAAGTTTAGGTTGGTTAGATGGTGAATTTGCTATTAAAAAAAACCCAAACCAAAAAAAACCCACCAAACCCAACCTTATGGTTAGCATTGTTACAATCTTCAATACATACTTTTTAATATAAGGGTCTTTTATAAATATTAGTTTATCATGTTCCTGCTTATGAGCTTTCAGACTTGATATGGTGAAAATAATAATGTG
This sequence comes from Elanus axillaris, assembly GCA_026212715.1. Lineage (NCBI taxonomy): Eukaryota > Metazoa > Chordata > Aves > Accipitriformes > Accipitridae > Elanus > Elanus axillaris. The sequence continues at coordinate 17,205,343 of JANZLQ010000086.1, read as the reverse complement.
TTTCTTAATTAAAAATGGGTTGACTTTAGAAGAAAGGAAGAACACAAATTTCTCAAACCTGTACAGCTGATAGTATAGTTTCTAAATGAGTTTCTAAAAGCCTTTGGTTTTGTATTCACAGTGAGATCTTCCTGTAAGGCTCTCAGGATATTTCTTTGACTGCTGTAATGTAAGTACATTAAAAAAAAAATAATCTGGAAGGGTCTTTTACCATCTGTTTCTGCAACACAGAACATACAGAAGGCTCCATCTTACAAGAGAGAATTGTCTATCCCACTGCAGAGCCCAAAGCAAGAAAACCCAAGTAGTAAAATTTATTAGACATCTCTGTATGACAAAAATCAATAAAATACCATCTCTTGTGGTTTAATATGAAAATAAACATAAAGAAGCAATGGCTCTGAGGAAAAATATTGAGCTGCAGGTATAGAATTGAAAATGTCAGGTGGAGAAGATTGAAAGTGGAGGATGTTGTCCAGTTTACTGTAGGATGTATTTCAGAATGAAACCCAGGAATAATAGTGCGGAGGGCAAGCTGTCTGACCACATCTGAAAAACAAAATTCTTTATGGGGATGTTGGTGATGTGAGTGCGAATGAGATGAAAAAGCACACCTTTCATGGGTGCCAAACTTCGTAAGCCAGTGTTAAAACATTCAATTAATTCATCATTATCTATAAATGGTTATGATGCTGTGAATGACAAGAAGAATCAAAGCTACAGTTCCATTTGGCCACTTTCTTCTGTATTAAATCTATTATTTTCTATCATACTTAGTTGTAGGTACTACTGGGTATTAGTGATACTTTAATGATTTGTGTTGTGCAGTGCTGTTGGCAGTGCAGGCACTCTAAGCCTGTTTGAGTGTACACTCTATATTTTCTATGAAATACTTTTAATTTCTTTGAAACTGCATCTGAATGCTGCATGTCCTAGTCTTGTTATGTCTTTTGGGGAAAAAATTACAGCAAAGCTTTAGCGGTATTTTAAATCTATAAATTACTCACTGTGCATTCAATTCTAACTCCAATTTTATTTTTATTTTTAAATCAGGGAATGAATAGTTATACTTTACTTTTAAGTACAGTTCAATATTTGAATAGTACCAGTATTGTTGAAGTAATTGCAAACTACTGTATTGCAGGGTTTTATTTACATATGTAGAGTAGCATGATTTCCATTCTGATTGTACCTGAAGGCTCTTATGTGCTATAACTCATTGTAAGGATGCTGTAAAAAAATTTTTAAAAAAATCATGTAGTCTTTTAGCTTTCCCCCTGCATTCCTGGGTTTCTAAAACTTCCGTAGGTGGAGCAGCATCACTTGTACACAGACTCAGTGATGTAGTGCTTGTTGGGGACAGAAATATTATAGCCTTCTAGAAGGCATCTAACAGACAGTAATTGTGAAATTACTGACATGTAATCCAAACCCAAATACTTGCAATGGTTAAACACATCCTTGTTTTCTCCACTGCCCTGAATAATGATGTTGACTTTGATACCATGGCGTTTTAATCAAGTGTCTTCAAGTTATCCATGTATATGTGGTATATACATGGGGTTTTCTTTCTAAGTGTTTATCTTCAAGTTGTTGATCAAGAAATTTTATTAGACTTGGAAAACAAATATCTATTCTCACCCACCAATGTGACTCCAGGATCTCAAGAGCAGTGCTAAATAGGGTATTGCTCGTGAAAATGATAGTAACAATGATCTTTCTGGTCCCCATAGTTGCTTTTTCAGTCCTGCAGATTCAAAATACTTTGCTCCTGAAAATGTATCTTTTAAGTTTATTACGCTTAATTAGTTACCTGTCATTTTAAGCATTACCTAGTGACAACAGTGATAGTGGGAGGAAAATCCCAAATTTGTGTGAGGCTTATAGCTAGTTTTTAATCCTGTGATGAGGCAGCTAGTTCTATAATGTCTGTAAGACTAGACGTAAGTGAAAATTTATGTATAATCTATGTGACTATCAATCACTTAGTGTTGAAGGGGGGGACTAAGTAGTTTCTTTTAAGCTTCCCATTTGCATATTTGTACTGCATTTTCTCTGGTTTTATCACTTGAAATGATGCAGAATTCTAGCTAACTTCTCCTTGTAATCAGTCCAGTTTGTAGTGAGAGTTGCCGCTTTATATCTGTAACAAATCAAACTTAGGGGCATACTATGTATTTGTTTGCAGGTCTATTTCTCTGTGACAGCTGTTCTTTAAGACCCTGAGATCTGCCATTAATTTTGAGTAGTCGGAAAGGCACACATCTAGTCAGCAGTAGAAATTATTGCTGCTCTCTGATGAGTTTTCATTATTAGCATTTCTCAAAGGCAAGGGTGACTGAAATTTATGGCATCAGTTGGCCACACAAGATGGGGATGTTTCATAAATGCTGCCAGATGTCACTGAGATGAGCTCGTATGCAACAAGCAAATCTTTTTGGGAAGAGCTGTTAAAACTGCTGGGTAAATTCCCCTCTCTGAACCTATTTCTGTTGCTTAAGTCAAATGGCATTGTGACTTAGTGTGCAATTGAAGTGGCCTGATAGCCAACTTGGCATCAGCAGGAATGCAGTGAGTGCAGAATGGGGCAAGGCTGTATGCAGCCACAGTGAATATGGTGTCTGCTGCATCACCCACCTTGTACTATTGCAGGGACTCTTCCTTAACCTTGCTAGAAATCCCAGCGGGAACATAATGAATCAAATCCCAAATCATTTTTGAAAGGAAAAAAAAACCCACAGAGAGCACCAGAAAACTCCTTTTTTACCTTGTTTTTGAGAAGTAGGATTTAAGCCACGCATTGATGAAGATTGATTAACTTGTTGAGTTTTGAAGACATGACCTTGCAAACCCAGCAGTTGTTGCCATTTCTTTAAAGAAATAACCAAGCACCACTAATTGAGACTATATGAAAAAAAATTAATGTTTAGTTGAAAAACCATGAGCTAAAAATGTAGAGAGTATGTGTTAAACTTGTCCGTAGACTCTCTAGGTCAGCAGGTACCCTTGTCTTAGACCATGGTCTGCCATGCAGTAGTGTAGCAGTATTTTTCCCCCAGAGACTTGTATCTTGGGGCAAGGGATAGAAGAGTAAGGGAGTAAAATAAATCAAGGTTGCAAGGACATAGTATGTTACGATTTTTTCATGCTTATTTTCCAAATAAGAATCATATTTAATTTTTTTTTTGGTTTTGACTGGTTTACATGTGAGATAATTATATCCTTTGGGTTGGTGTATGCTGTTTGTGCACCATCTTATTCTGCCTTTCCACAGCCTGCATAGAAAACTTAATATATTTACTTTGCTATTTGGGCCAATTTTTGTCCCTCTTTCCTTCATTGATAATCTTGAGGTATGCAGGTAATTGTTTATATTTAGAAAGATGCCCTGGCTGTATTAGTTTCTGGTTTGCATAAGAGATTAAAAATCCCAAAGCTGGAGAATTTTGTAGAACTGCAAAAGGTTTGCATGAACTTTCATACATTCTGTTGCTCATTTTTGTAGTTATTCTGTATTTAAATGCTATTGTACTGCTTATAATCAACAAAACGATGAAGTAATTTGTCAAATATTATATTGACCATCGTTTATGGCTCTATTTCAGCATGTTATTATTCTGACCAGTCTAGAAATTGCTTTAAGGAAAAGAAAAACACCCCTGTAATGCAAGGTAACTTCTTTGGCTGCAGTTAATTTGATTTTTCTCAATAGCAGGAGGCAGACTAAATGGAGTTAAAATAATGCAATAAACAGTGGCCTCCACATCTCACCATAGCTCCAAAAATGCATACTGAGTCTAGGTCAGCCTGCTTGTTTAAAGCAGAAACTTGGATATGAGAACTCTCAAACCTTTTTGATAATAACAGATGATTGTTTGACAGGCAGGTGGGCACAGTTCAAAGACAGTGAGGCACAGTTAGTGAAATGCAAAAGAAATCTTTGATGTCCAATCCTACTTGGTAGTTTTGCATCGTCAGAGTGTGGTTTCAGGGAGGTTCACAGGAGGTGAATTTGTTGTTTGTGTTCTTATCCCTCTTCAGTGACAGATGAAGTTGAAATGTTCTTTGGAGAAACAGTTATACCTGTCTTTGAGGAAGGTAACTGGTAAGCATGCCAGGAAGATCTTAAAAGTTCAAAGAGAGTTACCTAGAATTAGAGACAGCAGAGGTGTGAGAACTTGTGCATCCTGAGAAGATGCTTATGTATTGGTGAATCCAGAGAAGGTGATCTCTGGGGGTTAGTGACATCATCCAGACATTGAGGGGACTCACAGCAGAACTGCATATATTTATGGCAGGAGACGTAAGTGCTTGTACTTCTTGGCATGTCTTAGTGCCAGTATTGCAGGGGAATGATGTAGAGGAGGTACCTATTTATGTATAGATGATGTGCCAGAGAGATAAGAAGGAAAAAGGCAAGGAATTGTAGCCAGTCTGAGTACAGCAGGGAAGCTGTAGAGTTGCTTGCCCAGCAGGTTAACCCTAGCAGGGTTTCCAATATACTCTGCCCTCCATGTGTATTCTGGAGGGGATAAAGTAGACCTGGCTCACCAGCCTGCTTGTGCTAGGGGCCAGGCAAAAAGCAACATGCAAACCAGGTGCTGCTCCTGCCAGCCAGAAATGCAAAGGTTAAACCAGTTCTGTGGGCAGGTAAACCTTTGGCACAGAGCAAAATGGATGGAGAGCAGGAAGAAAAGAGTATTCTCATGTATGTGGGGCAAAACAGCTTCCTCTTTGAGAAAAGGCGACGCTGTAAAGGGATGGGAAACTAAGCTGTGGCATAAATTGCATTGAGGAGATACCAGACACCGCCCCCCACCCCCCGACAAAACTCGAGTGCGTCACTCTGCACTATGGTCCCTCTTGTATTTGTCAGAAAGGAGATATATGCTGACTGATTTATTTAGGATTTTTCAGAGTAGATTCCTTCAAGGAGGGAGGGAGAGGCTCGTTCCTTTGTGCATGTGTATTGGGTCTGGCTGAGATGGAATTAATTCTCCCCATAGCAGCCCTCATAGTGCTGTGTTCTGCACTGGTAGC
>JANZLQ010000086.1:17164713-17200203 GCA_026212715.1 Elanus axillaris | reverse complement strand
TGTCCAACTGAGGAGGGGGAGTGATAGAGCGGCTTTGGTGGGCACCTGGCGTCCAGCCAGGGTCAACCCATCACAGCGTGTTTGAGTGAGATCTAGGCACTACAGCCTGTAGTAGCAAGGACAGCCTGTAGTAGCAAGGAGAGACAACAACAGAAAGCTGGAAGCATGCAGCTCTGATGGAGGAGTTGAGACACAGCAGGTATGAGTCTGGAGCAGCTCCTCGGGTCTCAGAAACACTGCAACGACCTGAGGAGCAAAGGGGCTGGAGCAGAGTCCGCTTCCCTCAAAGTCAGTGAAGGACTGACTGTGTTAGGCTGGTATCAGGGACCTTCTTCGGGGACTCCTCTGCAGGTACCCTGTGTGTAGGAGGAAGGTTGTGTACAACCTTTTTCCAGTTTCATTTTATAGTAACTCGAGTTTTCTTTGGTTTTGGAGGTTAATTATCTTAGTCTGTTTGTTATAATAAATTGTTGCTTTTGTTGCCATTTAAAAGCTGTTCAGTCTTCTCCAAGGAGTTCACTACATTGGAAGGTTGGCACAGGTCTACCTCAGAGCTTTATCTGATCCTTAGTTGCTTGGATATCCTGCCTCTGAGAATATCAAATCCCTCTTACCTTCTGACAGATAGTAGGGAGGATGGTGTGGGAACAGGAAATTTAATATGGCAGATGGACAGTGGAGTAAGAAAAAGAATTAGGTAGGTCATGGGCAGGGGGAAAGCATAGCAATAAAATAGAAACTGGGAAGCTGGAAAGTGGGGGAGAACATGTTGGAAGAGATGGAAAAAGAAGTAAAGAGAGAATATTAGAAATGGAAGAGGAAAAGTAGGCAAATATCCAGAATATAATCCCTGGATATTCCCTGTCCTTGATCAGTTGAAAATGTCTTTAATCTTCCTGTCCTCTGAGGGCATCACTTACCTATAGCATATGTATGGGGGAAGCACTGTAGGGTTTACATGACGGAGGACTATGTTGGTTTTTTTTAAAAGGAGAATAAGTTTAGACTTTTATTCACTCATATTTGGGAAAACATCATTTGAACTGTAAATATTTGAGCTATACCACCTGAAAATGTGACTTAAGTGGTTTTTAAGTTATTTTGTTGGTTTCTTATTAGGGGATAGTATATGTTCAATGATTTATCTTGGATCTCTATTAGAGGTTTTTGTTTTTTTTCCAGAATGTATAGATTATTAATCTGTTCATTAAGTGCTAACTTTTTCCCTTTGCCTAAGGCTGTGTTATGAAATTGTGTAGAACAGGGGGGTTATTTCAGGCAAAATACTAGTAAAAATATAGAAGTTAAGCTTGTGGGGTTTTTTTACCTTGTTGTCAAATCCCTAAATATTTAGTGCAAGGTCCTAGTTAAGAATACAGCTTTCGTCCAATTTCGTTAGAGGCTGGGAGTCTTAGTACATCTTGAGAAGTTGAGGCTTAAGTTGCTTTGTTTAAACTTCAAAAACTAAAAGTAGGACAGTTTTTTCTTTCATTACTCACTGCAGAATCAAGTCAGGTGCGGCCACACTGACTGCAAAACCGTGCCACACTCTTCTCTTTGATTTTTCTCATCTGTGACAGAGATTTTTGGTACAAAGGATCAAAAGTCAGACAAACCCTTTGAAAAATGAGAAAATTCAGAGTTGTAAAAGTAACATGAGAGTTAAAGAAGACTGTCTTTTTAATTTAATAGTTGGCATTTCCTTAATTTTCTTTTCCCCTTTTCCCCCCATTTAAATATATCAAAACATTGAAGTACAAAGAGAATTTGGGATGAAAGATTAAAGATGACTCAGCCTCCATCAATGTCTGCGCTGTTTTTCTTCTTTAAAAAAAAAATCTTTTACTGTATTGTAGGCACTAAAACATAGATTTTACGCACCAGAAATAATGAGACATTTCAATCCTGTAGATTTTTGCTTGATGTTGGAAAATAGCACTTTTTTAATGTTTAAGGAGCATAACACTTCGAACAATTTCACGCTTCAGAAGTGACAAGCCTACATGACTGTATTATGTGGTATTTTACTTTGGTCCACTATATATTGAAATATCATCTGCAAAGTACTGTACAAGATGTTTTATTATCATGTTATGTTCCACTGTACCATAAAACCTCTGAACTGAATTAAATCCAGCAGGTCCCTAGCAAATTTCAATTATTGTCAGTGAAGAGTCTCCAGCTGAATATAATAGAAATTAAAGGACACCCTTCAAATGCTGACGGCTTTGTTTTCTACAGGTCCTGAAATGAGAGTGCACCCTGCCCCACACAGAGCCTTTTGTGGTATTGGAGCCTTCATTTGCACTCTCTTGGCTTCCAAAAGGCCACTTTCTAAATTTGCATCTCTTCCTGGGGCTCAGTAGTTGAAGGCTATGAAGATGTATGGTTTCACTTCAAAAGAGTATGCTTCCATATAGATGATGTTAGGTATATGCTATTTCCAGAAGTAAGTGGATCTTAAGGTCAAAGAGTTGTATGTAAAATAAAATAGGTGACTAAAAAAAGTCACTTACTGTTCTGCCCTCTTCTCTTATCAGCATTAACTGCTTGCCAATAACCTTGTTAGAACCAGTCTCTTGCCTGAAATGTGAGAGAAGTATAGGAATCCTTTAAACTGTTTAAAATTTACTAGAAAATTTACTTGCTGTGTATGAAGCACCTTCCCCTTGACGACTGGATGTAGTACTATCTAAACTATCTAAACTTGATCATACTAATCTCACAAATACTATATCATGGTAAATAAGTATCGTTTCTTACAGATAAAGTTGCTGAGACACAGACAAATAACATGCCCCCAAGTAATCCAAGACCCAGAAATAAAACACAAGCTTTATTTATTATAAAGGAATTAGGGATTAAATTACAAATGACTGTTTGCTTCTCCCTAAGACTGTTACTGCCCAGCAACAATTGCCAGATAGGATAAACATCATTAACCATAAAAAGTTTAATGTCTAAAAGACATTAGGAGTGCTGATATGCAGTGTTGAGGTGTTTCTGTACTATTTTAAAATATTATCTGGCTTTGCATTTTGGGTCCAAGAGCAGTCCCAGCCTTGCCCATGGTATGTGTATGCATGCACGTACACACTCCTGCGTACATAATGGAAATTGTGTTGCAGCGATGCTATAATTAAGCGTAGTGGGGAAACGCTTCTGCAGCCAAAATAAAAATTAGAAGTCTTGCACACTACATATAGAAGCTTCTCAGGAAATCATTCAAGCTCTCTCTTCCTGTCAGGCTGGGGAATATGCCTCTTAATTTCCCCTGACAGAAAACACATCACCTCATCAGCAGCCCTAGAAAATGACAAAACATCCCTGCCGAAAAAGACTGACTGCCAAATGCTTTCACTGCCACTGCAGCAAGGGGGACAGGGAGAGGAGGGGTGTGCTTCAGAAATTTCAGGGAGGTAGAATAATTTACCTTGCTACCTGTGGAGTCCCACTGTTATGCCTTGTATTGCTGCAAAACATTTGTCTCTTAGTCAAGGTGTGACCCTTTGAAGAATTAATTTGAGCCAGAGGATACACAGCTATTTAATTCTAAAAGAATAATTTATACTCCTGAATTTGGATAGTGTGAAATACTCAGTGTTTGAGCCAAGGCAAACATCTTGTTGCAAAATCTACACCTGCAGATCTCTTATATATTTAAGTGACAGAACAAATGTAGTTCAGTCATATATGGTGCTGTGTGCATTAACCTGTAGCAGTGGTAATCTCATCTGAAGTTACTGTGTTGTTTCTTATAGGCATTTTAGCACTACTAATAACAAAATTTAATTAATTTATTGAAATATTTGCTACTGCAATTTGGCTTAAATGAGTGAGGTATTTTAAATCTCAAAATTCTCTTGAATTGTTGCATTTCTGAATCGCACACAATTACATTCAGAGTCTGTATGTCAAATGATAGATCAGGACAGAGGGTCTTTATAGCCAATTATTGTATCATTTGTCATTACTTGAGTATATTTGTATTGCTTGGATTTTTTTCTTTTCTTTTTTTTTATAAGCCAAAATTATGACAAGATGAGAACATTTTATTGTCACTCTGCATATTTGTGGAACTCTTGCACCAACGTATTTTTCCCTGTACTAAAGGAGTAACTTTGTAATTCAGAGTGACAGAGATCAATGGTGTATATATATAAGCACACCACCTGTGCTAAATATATTAATACTGTATTTTTATATAAATATGCTACAATGGGCCAGCTTCCTATTCAAGTGAAATTACACAGTCACATAGATGACTGCATAATTCATATTGCTGCATGACTGGTTCTAGTTCTCATGTTGCAAAGATAATTTTTTGACTGTGAATTGGGTAGAAACTGCTGCTGTGATGTCTGCGAGAGCATTTTGACAGCCTGAAACTCAAGCCTGGAGAGTTTTGACTGTCTCTCATTTTTGGTTGGGATTAGACTTTTGGCATATAGTGGAGTAGAATGTACTGGAGTAATGCAGGGCTTCTAAGAGTTGCTGAAGTGATTATGAAATCTATGGCTGGAGGTTTTTCTGTCATATAGTTGGGTGGTCATCTGTTGTGTGACGGAAATGGTATGCGGTTTTTATTTGTGAGATGGACATCTGACAATCATTTGGCTAGAAGAGGAATCAGAGGAGCTTTGGAAAACAGTGGGACACAGAAATGTTCCAGCATGGCCAAGGTCGTGCACCTTCTGCATCCAGCCCTGTAGAGATGGTGACTGCAGTAGATGATCAGTCCTTTGTAATGTACCCTCTGCAGGATGCAAAATCCTTCCAAGTTACATATATGTATGCATAGGTATATTCTGTACACACATATGTGTATTACAAAGGTAAGTAGTGTATATATGTGTGCCAAGTATAGTTTGGCACACTGGTTTCTGATCTGGGTGGAGGTTTTTATTACATTTCTCTAAGTCCAAGGTATTCAGATCCAGGTCTTGACCAGCAATGACATTACGATTTTCATTTAGATATGTGTTGTGACTTTGAACATTTCAGAGCCAAATTTACTGTCTGAGGCCTTTCTCTTGCGTATTAAATTCATGACTGTAATAGTCGACTTTTGTTGGCTTCCTTTCAAAGATTTGTGCAGCATAGTGATTTGGGAGTTAAAAAATGTTGAGATGATGTGAGTAGCTACTTTGGTTTGAAGGAGTTTAGCAAAACTTACTGGCTTTAGAAATTTAACTGTTTTTCTCCTAAGATGTATCAGAAAGCCTACAGATTAGGAAAACAGCTTGCCCATCCCAAAGTTTTGTAGAATCAGTCCCCAAATGCCTGTTAAAATCAAACTTAATTTAGAGAAATAAAACATTCCTGATTTTAGCTGTAATACCTTGCTTTGACTCTACCGAGTATGTATGAGGACGTAGTAGCAGTAGGGTTTTTTATTTGTGCAAATTGTTTTTAGCAGACACTATTTTAAAATTCTATGATGAAAGTATTTATTAGCAAATAAATATAAAAAGAATCTCCCTAGGGCCAGGAGGGGATTGTGATGGTAGTTGGTTTACCTCACTTGTTTCTGGCAGTGGCATGATGCAAAGCTATTTAATAAAATATAATTTCTGCAGGGGTGGGATTCTGAAGTCCTTGAAAATATTAGCACTTACAATCCTGTATAGGTTAAGCAGTGAGTAATGCAATGAAAGTAAGTCCCAAGGCCATAATTATAGGGTATTGTTTGGTTGTGTACTGCTTGTCTGCCAACATGAAGAAGCAGGTGCACCGAGAATAATATGGTTGGAGAAATTTGAGGAATATAATTGGGGCATACTGGTGAGACTGATGCAGAGCAGACATCTCTTCCATCTCCTCTGGTGCCCCACATCACTTTATGTCGCTCATTTGAAGATGGCTAGCCATTGCTTTAAAATTATTCAAGTTAGAATTGAACTGGAGAATGGGAATAAATTGTTTGTATTGCAGAATTCCTCTGTTTTTTAAAGATGCTTACATGCAATGGTAATAATGAAGCTCCTCATTTAATTCAGTATATTGCTGCTCCTTATAACCAGCCATAAATTCTCTACAGTCCTGTATGTGCTGATATACTAGAAAATAATGCATCTTGTTTATTAGTTCAATATCATCAAATAGCCAGGGGAATTCATGCAGGAGGCATTTTTACACAGGGCTTTCACCTGCAAAACAACTCCAGCAATGCCAATGGGAGGTTGCATATTTCTGTCTTGTACAGTGTGAGCTAGGAAGAAGTTGGTTTTTTATGTGCCTTCAAGTGCAAACTGTGTGGAGAGGACTTGCTTTATTGTGCATCATTCCCAGCAGCAGTGGCTTAGCAGACCAAGTTCACTGGTACTTGTTACCAACTGTTGAGTCTTTTGTGCGTTTTCCAGATATAGCTGGCTGGAATTTGTTCAAGCATTTTATTTGTTGGTATACAAGAAAGAAAGATGGTTCCCTTGCTCTCTCCCTTACCAGTTTAGCTTGCCACACTTCCTACAGGATGAAACAGAAATGAGAAGATGGAGAAGAAATGAGCTTTGAACACCTCTGTGGAAGAACTCATAAAACAACAAATCTGAATAGTTGTTTTTAGGAGTTGTGCTGCTGCCTTGCTTTCATTTTCAGTGTGATAAATGGGATTTTGCCTGCTCATGTAGATTCTCTTCAGAAATTAAAGCTGTGAGCTTCGTGTGTGGACACACATTTGAATGTGACTGAGCTTCAGTTGATTTACAGCTCAAGAAGTCCCACTTTACATCATCTTAGCTGCCATCACAGCGTATGTACATGCTCTTAGTCTGTCCCTGCTGTGAAGGAAGAAGTCATAGTTCAAGGCATGACAAAAGGTCCCTCAGTTGTCGGCTGGAGTCTAGGAATACCATCTTCCAGACCATAACTTAAGTGATAGTTCTTAGGTCCAGTGATCTTACATTTACGATACAACATAAGAAAAGACAAACAAATTACACGACAGTATGATAAGCCACCAGTTTTTAAGACTCAATGCAGTCTTTTAAGATATACAGAATTCCTGAAGAGGTCTTTCTTACTTCTTAGTTGGTACTATCACATCAGTTTCAGTTTGCAACTTTGTAATCTTTATGTGGGCAAATGGTGGCAGTCTAATTCCTAAATTTGCTTTCCGTCTCTCATTCGTGAAAAAAAGCATTGTTATCTTAGCAGTACTACAGACCAGATTGTAATAACATCAATAGAAGTGTGTAATGTGATATTAGCTAATAGCATATAGTGTAGCTCGTGAATATTTGGCATTTTCTTCTTCTCAGTTGCTTTGTAGTTTAAAGAGAATTTTCTCATTTGAGCTTGTCACTTCTGATGCCGATTCATCCTTTAATGTCTTCCAGCTTGCCACTTTAGAATTCCCTCCAAAGAAGCTCTTTGGAAACAAGGATGAACGAGTGATTGCAGAACGGCGGAGTCACTTAGAGGTAATGCCAACTTTTTAACAGGCTTCTGTGGTGTATTTAGGTGGAGTACTCTGTGCTTGACCAACAGAAACCATTCCCATATGGTCAAAGTTAAATAGCCTGCTTGTAAGTATCAAGTTACTTGCTGCCTCATTTAACACAGGAGATGGCAGCAGTAGATTGCAAAGTAATGAAACATGCCTTTAAAAAAATATTAATCTTAGTCTAGGAAAAAAAGCATCTCTTCAGAGATATTCATAGGAGGTAAATTTATTTAAGGGGGAAAGGTCGTGGGTGAGGTAAGTGTTCACTATAGACAGATGGTCTCTGTGCAAGACAAGATTAAAAGAAAAAATCACTACTTTAAGTGCAATTTGTAGCTGAAGATTTACAATTTTATCATAGTTACTATATCCAAATATCTCATGACAGAAGGAAAGTGATATTTAGGCATCTTTGAGCTTTATTTTGTAACCCAGCTTTCTGAATGTATTTTTTCTTTCAATTAATTTCAAAAATTAATTTTATTGTGGGCAAAGTTACTGAGTTTATGATGGTTTGGGTTTTTTTGCTTGTTCTACAGTGCCATGTGGATGGCATAATTTTGACTCCTATCACACATTAGGTCTTTATATGTTAACAACACATGTGTTATTGCATCCCAGGGGCAGGAGGTAGGGTTTTGGGAAAGAAGAAAAGGTGTGAACAAAGACTAAACCATACACCCTGCAACTATATTGTAGCCACATGGGGATTACCTGATCATGCAAGTCATTAGGAAATATGTTCTTTGCAGAGCCAAAGTAGTATTAAGTAGAGCTTTAGAGAAATTAATACAAAAGTAGACTGCTTCCAAATGGAATCTTTTCTTGCATGTTTTAGATTTTTTTTCTACATACTTCACCTTTTCTTTGATCTACCAACAAAACATCCTTCCACTGACTTTTGATGTGAGGCTGTCTTACATGTAGCACAAAATGTAATCTGTCTTTTTGTTTGCTTCACGTCCTCTATAGAGGGCATAAAGGCATGGCCACATTCCAGTCTAGTAGTCAATTTGCATACTTTTGTTCCAGTAAGAAATTTAATCCCTTAATCTTTCTGACCTTTCATTGATTTGCTTAGAGATTTTATTGTAATGTTTCTAAACGTTAAAACTGCTGTGTGTAGTGATGCTTTGATCATGGTCATATAGTACTTATAGCTCTCTATATAGCCAGCTTTTAGCTTAAAATTAAATTGTATTTATTTTAACTAAATTAAGTCATTAAAACTTTACTACCTGTATATTTTCCAAAGCTAATGATGGTAGTATATGACCACTGTTCACATGAATATGTTTTGCCATATGCCAGATAGCACACTTGGCCATGTCACTCAATAATCCTGACTGCCCAGTGTTGGACAAACTGAAGATCCCCTGTGGCTAAGGGAAAGTTAGATAAAGAGGTGTCGTGGTGGAGGACAAGGAGCCAAGCAAACGTTACCATCCTTGCCATGAGGATTTTGATGCAACAAGCTGATCAAACCCCCCTTATGTCTGGATCTCTAATCATGGTATTTTCTTTTCACTGTGTATTTTGCAGTGGTTTGCTCTGGCTTTGCCAATGGCTGGAGAGTTTCAGCTAACATAGCTGCAGCCTCGTTGGTGAAGAGTGAGAGAAATCACCTAAGTAGTGATGGTTTCCAAAATCATGTAATGCTCTGAAGGCTCAAAGCACATCTTGAGTTATACTGGGAAAGTATTTGGCAGGCAGAGGAAGTGTGATAGTGGAAGATGGTACAGGCACCAGTTCTATTTAAAATACTGGCTGTTACTGCCTTGTGGCTTTCAGTCTGGTATGAACCTTGAGCACACTTCAGTGGGCTAATCGGAAAGTGGTAAATGGATGGACAGCTTCTGTAAGGGATGAGGTTTCTTGGCCTTTTGACCATAGCGTGTTTCTCATGTGGGAATTTGACCAGGTAAAAGGTGAGGGCATTGGACCTTGGTAACAAGCAGAAACATGGCCTGTGTTCACTTGGCTTTCATACCTGATCCTGTACCATGATTTGCTGAAAACCCTTTGCAGTCTCTTTCAAGCCTTGCAGGTGGTGGGTTGTTATAGCCATAGTATGGTGTAAAAGCTTATTTGGTTGTTCCACCTGGTTAGTCAAGAGCTAATGAGCTAATACAGCATTTTTAGAAAAAGGAAAGCACACCTTCCAGGCCAACAAAAATGTATATTCTTATCAGATGTCTGAGCTGACTTTATTGACTAAAAATAGATGGCAGCCTGGCAAATATCAGTCCAATAAGTGTTCTGAACAGATATTCTATATTGTAAGACTGTTAGTAGAACTGTCATCCCAGTGGTGGATGACAAAGAAATTACTCTGCTCCTCCAGTTTTTACATTAGGTATTTATACATCTTGAATAGGCTGTGACTTCATGGGTTTTTTCCTGAACTTTTTGGATTGAAGTGGGATAGCACAGCTTTGGCTAGTCCAGTGCTTTCCACAGGTCACCTCTGAGCAACAGCAGTTTCTTTTTTTAATTTAATTTTTTTCTTTTTTTAATTATGCACATAACAAATTAACATTCAAACTCCCGGTGTACACCTGTGTGAGGGGTAAGACAATTTAAGCTGTCGTTTCAGTCAGACAGCCTGACAAGAGTATTTGCTAGAATTAGCAGTTGGTTGCTGAAATGACCTTGCAGGGTCTTTCCTTTACATCAAACTAAATTGCAGCTCTCAGTCTGATCTGGGAAGATGAAGTAGATAGACTGGGAGTCATCGTAGGAGCAAAACTACTTTTCCACTTAACTAAATATACAACAATCAGAGAGCTGGTTCTAGTGCAGTCTAGTTCTAAACTGTTATTTTGACTCACTTCGGCTTTAGTCAGGGAAATTTTCCTTGCGCCTTATTATAAAAAGATTTGTCCAAAACATCCTTTGTGGGACAGTTTAGGAAAAGTTGTTTTTTTCCTATGCATCACCTCTTGGATTCTTGCCACAGCAGAACTGCTGAGGACAGCAGGGCAGTTTGTAGTACCTTTCAAGGCAGCTAGAGTCAGGGGGGGTGGCTGTAGGGTTTGCTTTGTTTTAAGATAGTCATGTAGAGTTTTTTTACTTCAGCTTGAGATTAGAAGTCAGCATATTTCATCATAATGGAGATTAAATTACTTGGTGTAAAAGGCTCCCAGATTATGAGGATTGTGATTTAAAATCACAATAAATGCAAATTTATGTAAACCATTAAGTTATTTTATTTATTGTAGCTGCTACAAGTGCTTAACAACCAAAAGCTTCACAATACCTTGTTGGTAGGAAAGCACATTATGCGTACTATTTTTGTGCGAGAAGTCTTTGATCTCTGGTGTGATATGTAGTTGCAATGTAAACACTGTTGTTTTGGTGTTTGTTCATATAATATAAAGTCTTTTGAACAATATCTTATATTTACAAAGAGGTTTGGAAAAATAACATGCAAGTTTGCACAAAGGTTTTGCCTATACATCTTAAGAGAAACACTTAAATTGTATTTAAAATTACCTATCCAAAATGCCCTATTGCAGTCTATTAATTTAGTATTTCATCAGGGACCTGTTGCATGGCAAAACTCAAAATTAATTGTTCGCAGTCTAAAGACTGTAATTTCAGAGCCAACCTTGCTTGATTAATTCCGCCTTAAATGAAACAGCCAAGAATTCTTTTGATTAAACTTAATGAATAGAAGTTAGTGTGTATCTATCCTTTCATGCAATTAGAAATCAGTAGATAAGAGTATAACATCCTTTTTTAAAATGAAATCAGATGATGTATATACCTTTTTTTATTTTTAAGCAAAAACTTTGTAAAGGAAACATATCACAAGAGATACGTGATTCAGTGAACGTATCAGTTCCCATTTTAACTGCAAACTTTGGTGAGTTGCTAGATCTGTGGATGACAGTAAAAAGAAGTTTTCCTGAAATCCCAGTTTCTTTGGATACTGCATTTCTGTATCATATCATTCCCCTGATTATTTTTCTTCTTCTCTTAGACTGATGCTTTGATGTAGTAATGAAGATTACTATTAGCCCCTTTTTCCCATAGTGCAGCCAGAAAAACTGGGCAGGAGTAACTGTCTAAGCTGACACAGCAGATTGAGTTGTGTTTCTTGACTCCTTGGTGAGAAGCCTTGCAGTCATGGACCCACTGCGCTTGCTTTTCTGCTCTCGCTGTCACCAATGTGCTTAGGAAAAATCAATTGTTGTGCTGAGAAAATCCCAACAGGTTGTTGCTTAAAGGAAAACAAAACCTCCCCCAAGCCTCAGCCTGTCTCCTTGTCTCTGTTCCCTGTTTCCCATTACCTGTTCACACTGCTGCATTTCCTCAGGTTTATTTGTGGATAGCAAAGGGCAACAAGCAAAATCCCCAATTGGGGATGCACCGACGGACAGCTCAACGGTCGGTAGGAGTCGTGTTATTTCCTTTTGCTGCCACTCACAGAACTCGAGGAATGAAAGAAAGTCAGCCTGTAACAGTATGGTAACGCGAGCCTGCATCGAGTTTTGCAGGAGCACATACATCTTCCTGGCATTGTCTATGCTCATCTTTTTTCTTGGTACTTTGAACATCTTTAAAAGATAGACACGCTCAATTTATTTAAAATTAATAATACAATTGTCCTTAACCTTACTTCCTGACGTCTGCTGATGAGGTTTTCAATGATAGGTGTTAATGCAAGAGGCAGAAATAAATCTTGTATGAACTGCATAATTCAATTTTGCTTTCAAATCTGTAGAACTGGCTGCGGAAAGCATCATAGACACTGAACTGACTGAAATATTGCTGTTCCCTACAGCCAAAATTAAGCTTCCAAAATAAGATTCTTCAACTTAGAAGCCAAATGCTTTGTTGTGTTTTTAGTTTGTATTCTCACTTGAGTTCCTTTAAAGCTGATAATTTCTAGTTTTTGGGGTTTTGTTTTGTTTTGTTTTTAATAGGGGTCTAAAGCTAGTCCCTCCGAATTTCCCCTTTAAAAGTGAGATTCTGCTGGTTTTGCATGGCTCCAAGAATCTGGTTCTTAAGAAAAACATGAAATAATGAAAATAGCACCTCTCCTTGAACTTGAATTCATTCTTGTTCAAATGTATTACTAGTTTCAGAATTAACACCTCAGTGGCAACCAGCAAAAGAAACATCTTAGAAAAAAATAGTCTCAAAATATTTGTCGACAAATTGGGGCAAACAGAATGTTTGAGTCTGTCTGAGACCTCATTTCTTGAGGTTTTCCTTAAAGTCATGAGGGCAGAAACATTTTAATGAGACTTTAGATGATTCATCATCTGAATATCAGTATGAACTTCTTGACTACATCCCACTGGCCTTTGTTTCACAGCTCAATTCCTTAACATGTTTAACTGAGACAACCTGCTTCATGCTAGTTACAGGTGAATTGATGTTTCTGTTGCAAAAACCTGGTCAAGTGGGGTCAGAGTTACCATTTGTGTTTGATTTTTTCCTGACTGATGCCAGTCACAAAGACCTTTCAACGCTACTGATTATGTGTTGGTTCAAAATGATTATTAAAGGGAAATTATTAGACTCCAGTATCAGCTTACAACAACATCCCTAATACCAAAGCTTTTTAAGAGGAGCTTTAAAGCCAGCTGCTCACCAGGCTGGCTCTTGCAGATTGAATGTTTGCCTCTGACAGTGCGGTTGTAAATACTGTTCTTAGAGGCATCTCAATGAGATGGACTTAAGAAAGCATTCAGAATACATTTGATAATAATTGAATGATAAAAGGAAGCTTTTCCTTTTGTTACAGACATGAATGCACATGTGCAAAAGCAAACCGCTGCACACGTCAGTGTTTGATAATCCTAGAGAAGATTGTTTCATACACATAGTCTGAACTACAGAATGCAGCATCTTGGACCGATGGTTTTAATTTCCCACTAGAGGTATAGGGATACAACAGGAGTACAGCAGGGAAGAGTATAGATGTAGCCACAAAGACAAGAGAAGAACATGTGTGATTGGGCCATATTGTGAATACTAATTATATGAAATCCATGTCACGGATCATTTTCTAGATTAGGTATAGTTAGTCTGCACCAAGTGCCTTTTGTAACCTCTAGTAACCATTTAAAACTTTTTAGAACAAAAATAATTTCTTTTCAACAACACTCAAGTCTTGCCTTGCCTGCAGATAGTAAGACTTTGCAGTTAGCCATCTGAGAGCAATTTCGCACATCGGATTCCCAGACTTCAGTGCATCATTGGGGCTGCCCAAGGCACCTGGCTTTTCTTTGAAGCGGCAGCCCTCAAAGAGCAGTTGTAGCAGCTCTCAGCAGTGAAGCATTTTATCTTTTTTTGGGTGGTGCTGCTTCTCATGAGGCATGTTGGCTTCAAAAAGTGAATAAAGAAAATTAATTTCACTTATTGATTACAGTCACCAGATATAAATAAGTAGAAATTAGGACTTTGTGTATATCAGCAGTTGATCCCATACTAATAAAATGTTACTTTGATTAAATACCGTAGGCTCTCAGCCAGGCCCACAGCAAATGCAAGACATTATTCTTATAATAGGAATAGATGATAAAGATGGTCACTTAGAAGGAGTGAAAGCCTGGGGTTATTTTCTGGATGAGTTAATTTTAAGCTCTGGTCCAACAGGCTACTGGATGCAAAAGGAACAGTAAGTGTAAGCAGGCCCTTGATCTCATTTCCTCAAACTCAGTGCCTTATTCAAGATCAGGTCTGAAACCCTGTTTTGCAGCATTTGCTAGAGGTTAACTTCACATAATATACTTTACAATAATTTTGGCATTTCTTTCTTTAGCTGTATAACTTCAGATCCCTACCTCATAAACTGTATCTTTTGTGATAAAATGTTTATCTACATTACAACCAAAGAATTAACTAGGATGTAGGATGTGCAGTTCGGAGGCCTTTTTTTTTCTTTCTTTCCTTTTTAGAGATTTCAGAGTATCAGAAAATAAGGAGGTACGTTTGTCACAATTTTGTAAGTTCAGAATATGTGACAGCATATAGTCTGAACTCCAGTTTAGCTCCACATCCTAATGTGTTTTGCTGCCAGTTCTGAATAAATTTCCCAACATCCTCCTACAAATCAAGTTTTGAAGTTGCATACCTTTATCAGTCTCCAATAATGACTCTCCACATTCAGATGTGAGCAGATGAATAAAGGGAGCACTTGACCAAGGATGCTGGGTTGAACTTGCTCTTTTCAAAGCAAGCGTATCAGTCATCCTCCAGCATCTGATTTCACCAAAGGAAGTAGAGGGTGAGGGTGATGCATGTCAATTGCTTTCGTAGCTGTCTGCCAAGGCCACACCAGCAGACAACATGCTGTCGCTGCTGGCCCAGGGATGTGTGGTAAATTCAATCCTGTTGTTGTTCTTTCTGAATAGATTTTGACAGCACTTGTTTTGACTTGTGCTATGAAGAAAAGATTGGTTTCCTTCACTAGTCAGGTCTGGTTTGATCTTTTTTAATATGGCCATTCACTTCCAAAAGAAAACTCACACTGATAGAGCACCTGTAAATCATAGCTCTTGCTGCCTCTTTTTTTTTTCCCTGCCAGCCTGCAATTCAGTTTTCATTGGAGCTACTTAAAGGCAATGAATATAAGCTTTTAGCATTCAGGTGTTGTAAGAAATATTAAGTCCTGTGGTTTTTAAATGAATTTCAGGCAGAATAAGATTGTAATTTGGGATGTAGACTGACTTCAGAAGTTAATTCAATTGATGCGGCATAATAGTAATTCAACATAATGTGCTCATGCCATTAGACTTGCACAGAAAAATGCTCTAAATAGCTATAATGAATAGTTTGGATTTTGAAAACCTAGGAGAGCAATTTCACCTTGAATCATAAATGGCATCTCTCAGAATGCTTGTACATTATGAAAATTCAAAAAGGTGTATGAATTCAAGTAAATTTCAGTACCACCCTGGGTAAAATTAAATTTTAGTGGCACTCAAACACTTCTGGAGGTGTAGTGGTAAAATCTGTTTTCACCTGTGTAGCTGTGGAGGAAACTAACCCTGATTCAAGGAGTCTGCATTACACTGTGCATAAAAAACATAGGGAGAGTTTCCCAAGGGGCTAAAAATGTAACTCCTGTTTTTTAATGGAATTTGACTGCTTAAAGAGCTTGACTCTTACCCACTTAGTTCCAAAGTCATTTAGGCACCTCTAAGCATGCCCAAAGGAGTGGTATGTATGGTATTCCTGCTTCACTGTCTGCTTTGGGTTAAGTCCACCACCAACACAGACTGCTGTAGTGTTAGTGTCACTGCACTGGCAAGAACGTAAGTCTCCATAGTTCAGTTTTGTAGCTCCAACAAAAGCAAAGGCTAAATTCTTTGCTATCAAAGTAATATTCTGGTTTTGTAGATCCAGCATTTACAGCCATGTTAACATTTGAGAGCTATATAGGTGAATCTTGTTTACTAACAAAAGAGTTACATTACATTTTTGGTAGGAGCTTTCAACCTCATCTCCTCCCATCTAGCTCCTTAGCAAACAAGTTCAGTCTCACAACAGTTTGCATATGTGTATCACAGTCAAATTAGCAAGATATTTGCTAGCAAATTAAAAAAGAAAACCAACTTAGCGTAATTCACCATACTTGTATTATTTATACTGAGGGAAACCTGTAAATCCTGGTTTCTTCGCAGACATAGCCAGCCCACAGCACAGGCAGCTCAACCCTGCAGCAAACACTCTGCTCTCCCTGAGGCTTTGCCTGACTGCTGCATGCCCAGCAGTACTGGTTCCTGCAGTGCCAGGCTTGCTTTCCTCCATTGGTAAGAGGACGTTCATGCAGGCAAAGTCTGTTGGTGAGACAGCTCAAAGTTTAATGTAGGTGTACTTCGGGAGAGCTGGCGATGTGCATTTTGCATGGCTGTACGTAGAATTTGTTTTGGATGGGAATTGTTGGTGTGTGAGGTGGAGTTGTATGTATACATATAAGACATGCAAATACAGGGTAAGGTGATACTGATTGGGAAGTTCTTGATTCTATTTATTTATTTATTCAGTGACTACTAGGCATTAGCTGTAAACAGCCTTGCTTCTGATTAGGCCTAGTCAAAGTGAAGAGGAAGGGTTTGATTAAAATGACTCGATCCTTTTTTCTTGGTCTATGTAATGTGAAGCCAGTTAATCTGGCCTTAAGCCTAATTAATGTCTGCCAGTGTGAAGCAAATAACTCCCCTCTTTAATATTATGACTAAAGCAATGGTGACTTGTCATTTTCAAACATGTGAATCTGTTTTTATTCTCCTGAAAAATCTCTTTGTGCTCACACAAGTTGTGCGCGTTCTGGAGGCATTTGTTACATCTGACTCATCAAGGAAGGTTTGCGCAACTTTGGCAGTGTCTAATACTGTAGCTTTTTGTCAGGAGAACCTAGCCATCCTGGTCTTTCTGCAAAAGATATTGGCCCAGGTGATCATGTCATAATTTTAGAAGCTTTCTCTCCAAATTTTTCACTGAAATAAGATCCTTCAGGCACCAGGTAGTCTCCCAGGCAGTAAGTCTTTTTCTCATCACTATGAAATCACAGCTGCATGTAATGACCTAAGGGTGTGTGCAGGAGATAAATGTGTACAGATCCAGAGGTACTTCCTGAAGGGCCTGAAATATCACTTGAGATATTGAATATCACATGCTGTCCTGCTCACATATTTTACTCAGATCTGCTTTATGCTATCTTGCAATATATGTCAAGGTGTTGGGGAAAAGAAATGAAGCCTCATGTTTTCTTTATAAAAAAAAGAAAAAGAAAACCCCATAGAAGACCAGAATGTTTCTGTGCTGGTTATATCTGGTGAGCAGAGAGTTGGTCCTAGTCTTGAATGGCTGGAGGTGAAGATATTAGTCATAATCTGTGTACAGTTCCCCATTATTTTGAGGTGCTGTACTCCAAAGCAGTGCCACCTTGTATTTTATATTCTTGCTATCTGCCAATTCTTTCCCCGCTTGCTCAAATTTAATAAATCCAGAAATAGATCTGAAACTACTTTTAGAGACCTATCAGAGCATTTTACTGACCATTACTCACTCCTAGTTAGCCAGTTTAGCCTCAGGTGGTCCCAAGGGAAGGGGAAGATGGTTTTAGTGGCAGGCACAGGGCAGAAGCTTAACTGTGGTGAACCAAATCGTGACATGGAGGGCTGAGCTATCCTTGCAGACCACAAGAGGAGCCTGTTAGGACCACTGCCTGGACAAAACACCTTGGTTTGGACAGCTCGAATACCTCTCACTGTGTAATGTTGAGATATTTGGCATAAGAGAATCTGATCCCTTGGAACTCAGTTCTTATGTTGTGGCTAGTGGCTTTTGTTGTTCTCCACACCTGACCCAGATAATCCAGTCCTGTATGATGTTTGAGATGTGGTGTGTGTCCCAGATTAGGCAGAGCTGGCTTAGCTTGCAGCCCTCTCCCTAACAGTTCCTGTCTTCTGCACTCTTCCAGTGGTATCACAGGCTGCAAACCCAGCTTACCTCCCCATACAGCACGTTAATTCCCTTTGATTTTTGCCAGTAAGAAAAAAACACAAGGAAGAAGCACATCCAATGAGAATTTTGAATCCTGTTTTTCTTGGGAAGATGTACAATCTCTTCTCGTCAGATTCTGTATATAGCATCACCCCAGACAGGGCCCTTCACCAGCCTGAAGTCTCTTTGGGACACCAGCGCCTGTCAGTGCCATTTAAGCCAAGCTTTTTTTTTTTTTGTCAGTAGAGTCTGTAGGTAGTGACGATAGCTGGCATTTCTGCAATGTTTCATATTTTGAATTCATTTTTTTTTCTCTTCAAGACACCAATGGGGAGGTCCAAAATAGAGAAAGTTGGTTAATTTGGGAAAGGATCCCCAAATGTTCGTTTTCCTTTGCATATGCCCAACAATTTCTTTCTAGGAGACAAAGGCAGGAGTTGCACTCCCATTTCTGCATTACAGCAAGCTCCCTTTGCTTGTGTTGTCTTCTAAGTAGATCCTTATTTTTGTGATCACAGATTGGAAGTGAAACATGTTCCTGTCTGCTTGTTTTGGGCTACAGTCTTCCTTGGGAAGATCTTGCCTTGCAAATACCTCATTGCAGCATAATGTGGCTTTTCAGAGTCAGGTAATATGCTTCAGTCTGTCTTTTTTTTTTAATCAGATTCCTATCCTATAGAAAACAGATGTTGATACCTGTGTATACTTTGCTCTATGAATAATTTAAATCAAGATTTGATTTAACACTTGTGGTACTTAACACTAGTCAACAGAATAATTACGTGATTGGTGCTGAGTGAAACTAACACCTATATTAAAGGGAGAGAGGAGCCAATGCTAGAAGTTAGATGAGCAAGTTAATTAGTCCTGCCTCTGCCACCAATGACCTTCTGTGACCTTGTGGTAAAGCTTTTGACTGTACATTGATGTGTCGGTGTTGAAAGGGAGGTATTGTTTCAAAAATCCCCAAAGCCTTCTAAGGTTTATCTTACTAAAGCTTTTGGTGCTTTCAGCCCCCTCAAATATTAGCAGGTGATATTTATAATGCTCATTGTAAAGTCTTATATTTAAAGAATTTAAAACACTGACTTTTTTTGAGGAAATTGCTAGAAACAGCAGTAGGAGAGAGAAAGCTCAAAGTTTCTTCACTTTCTGGAAGTACCAGTGTTGATGAGTTTTTAAACACACCAAAGTTTAATGAAAAAATGTAATTCTTGCTAAGCTCTGCTATTGGTCTCTGAGGCTGTCACTGTTTGTAGTGGATTATGAGAACAATGTCATTGAGCTGAATTCCTCTTTAATATGCCACAATTGAAAGGATGATAAGAACACTTTCACATTCCAGAAAGCTTTTTGATTGTAATAACTTTAATAACTTTAAATTGAGTTATGGATTTATATTAAAATGTATAAAATTATGAGGTCTCCACATCATGAAGTAGTGCAGAAATCATTAGAATTTCTTCGCTGTGCTGATGGATTGAGCATGAGATGAATGCTGGCCTACTGCTAAAAAGGTGAACCCTATTAAAATGATTTTTAATAAGCTTTTAAAGTGGTTGCAATTTTGCTATTCACATAATTAAAAGGGAGGTAAAGCTACTCAAACTATTAAGTAAAGAAAAACCTTTGGGCCTCACGAGACTTTCTCCAGTCTTGTTTCATTTGCAAACACTTGGAGTGCAAAGTTAAAACTTGCAGGTACAGCTGTCATAATTTTAAGTTAAAGGCTATGAAGGTTGTAATGCTTGCCAAGAGGGCAAAAACACTGCTTTTGCTATTTTATTGTTTTTTAACCTGGCTTTCTATCTTAAAATTTTGCCCATGCGAAGAGTACTTCCATTCTCTAAATTGGTGTTCCTGAATGTGTGTTTAGACTGAGCAACCAACATGATTGATGTGTAAGTTACCCATTTTACATCCTTCTTATAGTGCCAGGGTCCTATGCCCTCACATTGAGATGTTTACAAATTTATAATTAGGATATTTTCCAGCAAACCAGCAACATAGCGGGTTTAATGCTATTAGTGAAATGAAACTCCTAAGTGCATTTGGAAGAACACTGATTACCAGACTAAATAATCCAGAACAAATGGCTAGAGTTTTGAAAGGCTAAGAAATGAAAATGAGTAAAAAACCCAAGTATTTTGGAATATTCATATTAGTTATCTAGTTTTTTCTTTCCAAGGTAATCATGCAAAATCTAGCAGAAGTAAGGTTGCTATAATGTAGTGCTTTGCATACTAGGGACAGTGATTTAGGTGCTCGCAGTGAAGTGCTGGTAGGCAGTCACAGCACTAATTTGTATAAAATTTGGACATGTTTCTATGAAGTCACCCTTAGTCTCTACTAAGAAAATTTTTTGAAGGAACCCATCAAAACATACCAATGTGCTTCCAACCTACTTTTAATTCAGCACAAATAACACTATTCTGTAAATAGAGAAAAATCGTATCTGCTGCTGGAAATGAATTTAATATAAAAGCTTTGAAAACAACTCTTCCCCCTGCCCACCAAGTCCTGACAGAGGAGATCCTTTCATCTAGCCTTGCTCCCACTCCAGCAGCTTGCAGTGGCCTCCTGGGTTGCAACAAGTCCATGCCGAGTCCCTTCTGGATCTCTAAGAAAGGTTTCTTTCCATCATCTCTGGCACTTGGTGTTGATGTGCTCCTGCCCCTCTCCCAGCATGCTGTGACCCTATCCCATCTGAATTTGGGAAGTATCTTTCCACACACCAGCAAGGAGCACTCTCCCTTTTCTCCTCCCACTTTCTTCCGCTTCGTCATCCACATTGCAGCCCACAGGACAGAGCAAACTTCCCTGTTACTGCCTAGCCACAGCTCTTTAATCGAGGCATATGCTTTTGGTGTGAGCAAACACTTCTGCCATGCCATCAGTCACTGTTTTCTCACTACGGGACTTAACTCCTGCCCAGCATATCTGGGCAGAGCAGCCTTTATTTCATTGAAGCACCAGCTTCTTTGTGTCAAGGGCACATCAGCTCTATGCTATGCTTACACGTCAGCATTGCAAACAAGGGCAAATACAGAAATGGGATTTAAAAGAGGGCTAATTCACTCAGAGGTGGTTGTTGAAGAGCACATAATGCCAAGCCATATGGCTGGAAGCCTTTATACAAAATTAATTCCATCATAATCTGGTAGGGTCTGCTTGTTGCCATTTTCCCAAGGATCTTTTTCATGTTCAAAGAATGTGATACTCACTGAGCAACTCCTGTGTGCAGATCTGGGAAAATAAGTATACCTGCTGTCCCTCGTGTTTCCCTGTCAGAGAAGTATATGCTTATAGCAGAGGGAGTTTTTGCTCTGCCATTAGAGCTATCATGCCAAAACAATGAATAATGGCTCTACAGGAAAGGCATGACAGTCAATTATCTGGCCCTACATACCAAGGTGAATACAATAGGTCTTGCAATGTCTCCGGTGAGAAATTTTGGTACCTTTGAGTCTTCGGTAGCCATAAACTGGAATTACTGCAGTAACTTTTCAGCACAGTGCTAAAACTCTTAACAGGATGCCATGTTTTACATTTGATTTTCTACCACATTCATCCTTCAGGCATTACTGGATTGGGACTTTTTTAAAGGGCCCTACTTTGTGAACTAATTATGACAAATGTTGATATGACATCTGTTGGTTACTTTAAATTACCCCTTAGTCTGTCTGAATTAATCTTGAAGGCATTTTTGTAATGAATTTTTTTTTCATGAGCATTAATACAACCTGTGGGAGATCTGAATAAAACAGAAAATTCACCAATCCTGCCAAGAGAATAGCTTATATGTCAGCTGCTTTTTTTGTTGTTGCTTTTTTGTTATCCTGCTTTCTGTGATACTAATACAGCTGGTTTCCAAGGCACTTAAATAGATAACAGGTTGTTATACTATGGAGGAATTCTCCTTGAGAAGAGAGTGAATAATTAGGGCTGCTTCCCTAACATGGAACCACTTCCATGACCCAAAAGCTGCTAAATTCAAATAACTAAACTTTGTGGTCTTCAGAGGAGATTGTGCTGATCTGTCTTGCAGGTTTATTTCCCACTGCATCCAAGATTTGTAAAAAATTTCTTGAGTTATCTTTTTCTGTGGTCAGACTGCAGGAGACCAAAGGAGTTTTATCCCTGTGCTCCAGATGAGATCTCCCTTACAGCTGTTTGGGTGACATTGGGTACTTCTTTAGGACCGGTCTGATCAATGTTTTACCTACTGTGTTTCATTCAGAAGTTATAA
Organism: Elanus axillaris; assembly: GCA_026212715.1. Classification (NCBI taxonomy): domain Eukaryota; kingdom Metazoa; phylum Chordata; class Aves; order Accipitriformes; family Accipitridae; genus Elanus; species Elanus axillaris. The sequence goes on along the minus strand of JANZLQ010000086.1, from coordinate 17,178,043 downwards.
ATATGACTTATTAAATCATACTAAATGTTTGTAATAATTCAACCCATATGTGAAGGAAACCCCATCAGGTTTGTGAAAACTAACTTCATGTTAATGTACATCTGTCACAATTTCTGTAGATACAAATGGATGCAAGTCATACAGTGGTTGGTGAATATTAACTTTTGGGAAGGAGAATGCTTCTTATTGGACTTAAAAAAAAAAAAAAAAGAAATTTAGAGGGCAGCTCAGTGAAAAGATGCTGGTGGGTTCTGAGGTAATACGGAAGTCATGCAATCTTTCTGCAGATGGCCTTGATCAAAAGAAATCCTTTTTGATGCAAGGAATGTGGTAGTTTGATGAGGGAAAGATTTCTGAAGTCTTTTTGTGTCCATATGTAGTGAAATTCCCATGGAATAGATTGGAGGTTTGCACCTGCTATAGTGTTTGGTAATGCTAGACGGCAGTATTAGCAGGTCATGATTAGCAGAAAGCATTACATGACTGCAGAATAAACCAGCAAGCATCACACAAGCACAGAATCAAACTGTTACTAAGTTTGACAGGGGAAGAAAGTGTAAAATACTTCTTTTCTGCTATTGCTGAGCTTAATGCAGACATTTCAGTAGATCTGTTTTATGGATGGATTTAAACGCTGGCAGTTATTAAAGGGACTTTTCACAGTCTGTGGAGATCTTGTTTCTTTTTTTCTATACTGCTGTTCACTTAATTCTTCAAGGTGGTTGTAATCAATTTGATCAAGTAAACCTTATGACATTTTGCATTTTGTTCCACAGAAATACCTCAGGAGCTTTTTCTCTGCAATGCTGAAATCTCCATCGTCTCCACTGCACATTGATAAAGTGGGGCTAACTCTGTCAAAACACACCATCTGCGAATTCTCACCCTTCTTCAGGAAAGGCGTTTTTGACTACAGCAGCCATGGGACCAGCTAGCTTTTGAGCCAGGACCCTTCTTCCAGAGGAGCACAGTTGGAGTGGTGCCTTCACTTTTGCGGTGCAAGAGAAATGGGGGGAAGAAAAAAGCTATCTTCCTCCATACCTGGGAAGTTGAATCAAAACAACTCCCATTAAAGACAGCTGTGCCCTGATGCTAGCCTGTGTCCTTTACCAGCTCTCATATTAGTGCCTGCATTTTCCTGGCATGGGCTATACAGACATTTTTATGTAAGTTGCTCTGTTAATACTGTACAAAGATTCTGACTCTTGTGCTGAGTTTGGATCCGCTCCTTAGCAGGAATGCTTCCTTCTCTTTTGCTCAATTTGTCTGGTGGTGCAAGAGCATCTCATGTTTACCATGGCAGAGTGTCATGCTGACAGAGTTTCTGAGCAGCCTTTTGATTTCTGTCTAAGCTGTTCCTTAAAGAACACTTCTACTTTTGTTTCCTTATAGTATACTGTGGTGTTCAAGGTAATGCTTATACTCCACTGTTGTTTCTTTTTGTCTTCCCAGGCATACATTTTAACTACTTGATTGTAAACTTGTATAGATTTCTTCAGAAGAATTAAAGGGCCTGGGTAACTTGAATGTTTGTAAAATTATATGCAGCAGAAAGAATATAATTTAAACCCTGTAAAAGTCTTCCACACTTGGTTGTTTTGAAGCAGAACGAATCACTCACTGTTAATTAAGAAGCAGAGGAAGCAACAGTTACTGAAGAATGTGGTCAGCATCTTTTCAGATTTTCTAATTACCCAGACTGTAAGTGGATACCGTGCACTGTACAGAGCTCATAGCTATGCATAAAGCTAATTGCAAAGTGCTATATTTCTTTTTTTGAAAAATAGCTTCTTCACAATAGCATAACACTGTAAAACTTGGGGTTTATTTGTATCGGTTAAAATTTACAGGATTTGACTAATAGTACTTTAAAATTACTCAGGACTCATTCAGACTTGCACATGTATATACAGGTAGAACTCATTTTATATTGCTGCGGATCCAAAAATATATATACACTGTGACTGGAATTGAATAGGTGTACATGTTAATATATAATTGGTTGTATAAAAACCAGAATTGAACAACTTTCAGTTATTAAAATGCATAATGAAAGGTAAGTTTTGTGTGCCATTTGTTAGGAATGTGAAGTATTATTTGTGCGTTGTCATCACTGACCACTGGTAGGTCTTGGTAATCAAACTATTTCATGTTGTAGAAAATGATTATTAAAACCTAAAGTAACAACACTGGTGACATTTATATCTCATGACCTGAATTATAGGAACAGTAATGTTTTACATTTAATATGATGTATAAAGATAATTGGGTTCCATTACTAAGCCTCGCCTGCTACAATAAGCATTTCTAATTAAAAAAAAAAGAAAAAAGAAAAAAATTATTAGAATGGATCATTTAAATTTTGAGAGTGTTTTTATTACTTTGATTCGTTTCAGTGAAAACAAAAGTTAGGGTAAAATTTCTAAGTCATCGGAGCCCTATTATCAGCAGGGTAGACTTTAATGTCCTTAGATATGTCTGACTTTATCTGACTTGGGCATCTTAATACCTTCAATTGGGAGCCAGGTTTTTAAGCTAAGCATTCCAGTCAAATCTGTTGATTCCCAAACTGGTTTTCCACCATGTTCCCAGTCTCCCTTGTGCACTTGTGCACTAGAGCGCTAACCTTGCCTGTGCTTCATCACCAACAGGGACCTGACCTTGTGATCCTTACCATGCACTGTGCCTGTATTGCACCTCTTTGATCTCTCCCGGGGCCTTTCTGTGCACATATCATCCCCCTGACGAGGTGGCAGTGTCCTCCCTTCCTTCTTCACCCCGCCATTTGACTTAGCTTGTTTTTCCCAAATCAGAAAGTGGAGGTTAGGTGCTTGCTGGGTTCCTATGGTGAGCTGAATAACTGGAGTTTGATGTTGCCGCACATGTTAATGGAAGATTGGTAACTTTACTTGACTATATTACCCTCATGTGCCCATATGACTGCTTCATAGTCAGAAATTGGGCATGGCATTGCTGATTTTCATGTTTGACCCTAAATCTCACTTCAAAACCAAAGAGTCTTTCCTGTTTCTCCACCTCCCTTGGCCTGCTCCCCCTCCTACCTCATCATAATACAGTATGATAAAGAATTAATGCTTCAGAGTTTTAAAAAATTAATTTTGCCTAACTGTAGAGCATTATTTCCTGTGTGGCACTTCTATGAAAGGATGTGGCAGGCCAAGAAATGGCAAGTTGCTTTATCTACTGCACAAACCCAGTTTCTGCAGATGTCCCACCTGAAAAACCACCAGTGGTGCCAAGAGCTTTCCCATGACAAGCAGCGCAGACCCTGACAAGCAAAACTGCATTGTGCTGCACAGCAAATGCTAGTCTGACAGAAGGGTTGAGTGTGCTGGACTCCCAGACATAAGTCCCATGCTTCCTGTCACTTTGGATTTGGAGAACCTGTTTAAGAAAAGCACAACTAGACAAGAGTTAAGTCGAGTGAAAAATATGAATATTTGTATTTTTCACATTAATTTAAAAGAAGACTTGTACTCGCTTCCTGTCTACAGTACAAATTAATTCAGGGAGAACCAGATGCTCTAGTGGTATAAACCTGCCAATAAGGTGGCTAATTTATGTTGGCTAGTTTATCTGGCCTGCGGCATTAAATGTGTACATTGCAAATAACAAAGTAAAGGCCGATTAATCACTCCATTTAAAATGTCATCAAGTTAAAAGCTAAAGAAATCCAAGTGTAAGCATGCAATTAGGACTACAACCCCAGGCTACCAGCTTTTCCCACCTTCTTATCTATCCTTCAGTGCTATCCAGAGTTTAATCAATGACTGCAAGCTCAGACTAGACTAAGAGGCATCTTTTAATAATTTCATCAGTAAAAAATATGATGGCTCTTTATAACCTACAGTCTTTAAACCCAGACTTCATAAGAAGTTTTCAGTAGAAGCTGAGATGCATGTCAAAATTATTAACCATTTTCAAGATGTTCCAACAGCAGTGCCTCTGTAATTGGGCTTGTGGGCTTCGCATCAGTAAAGTCCTTAAGTGAAACCTTAACTTCTGTATCAGGACTATTTATATTTCAAGTGAAGTGTGTATTTAAGTGCTTTACTATACTAAGGCCATTGTTCTTACCTATGCAACTGAAGTTGTGCCTCCATTTAGGTCACCAAACTGCTTGGCTCATATTCTTGCTGACCCTACAGCAATTTTTCATCAATAGGGTCGCACATAAAAGGCCAAGAGGCACATTGGAGATGGTGCTGGGCTATTTTTCTGCATGACAACTTAATCGAGATGCAAAAAACCTTTGGGCAAAGCCTTCTTGTTGGTCTTGACCCTCCACTCCTGTAAATCGAAGTGCTTTTCCTCTGAATTTGCTGCTTCTTGTAGGGAAGAGGTAGAACAGTCCCCAAAGCCTTGCTGCTAAATCACTCCTGGCAGTCCCTTTGTTCCACAAGCTGGCCTGTCCCAAGAGCCCACAGGGTCAGTCCTGAAACCAGTGCTCAGCTGCTGCTGTTGGAGATGATGTTAGAGATGAGGGTCTTGCTCTAAAAACGTGAGGGGAAAAAACCCACATGTGTAGAGCTTGGCTTGTTACTTCAAGTTCTTGCATTTGATGCAGATAAAATGAGGAACTGAAATACATAAATTTAAAAAATAAATAAATAGTGGGACACTAAATGTGTTGCTCCAGACAATCACACCCAATCTTTCCAGTTTTATCAGTGGGCCTTTAAAAGCTATTGCAGAATTTCGTATTTACTGTCCAAGACTTTGATAAAGCTTGAAAATTTGTATGCTGCTGGCTCACTGAAGCCCCAAAATTGGAAGAAATGAATTTTTTTTTAACTTAGCAAGATTTTTATGTCCACCCCTGGGTTTGTTTTCTCTGTGTTTCATTAGATCCTGGGAAAAAAAACAAAAACATTTGATAAGCTGAAGAGCAAAAATTGGTTGGCTTCCAACCTCATCAAGGGAAATAGAAGATGTTCCTCTGCAGGAAAGTCTTGATGACCAGTTAAATCTATGGAGTTGCCTAGGCCCTGAGATCCAGTTAAAGGGTTGAAGTCTGGATATATTTTCTTGGCAGACCTATGAAGTGAATTTTTGATATACTGGATCCTGCCACTTTTTTTTTTTTTTTTTACTGTTGCCTTATTATTTTAAGAGAGTATTTTGTTATAATTGGTTGCAGACCAGTATGCAGTTGTAGATGCACTTTTTTTTTTTTTTTTTGGTACAATAACAACAAAGTTGATAAGAAAAAAAAGAAAAAGAAACATGTAGGGAAAGTGAGCTGTGACCTAAAAATGCTTTTTGTGGGAAATAGATAAACTTCCATGATGCCATCCTGTCTGCTGTGGTTAAATCAGTAAAAGAGCTTGTCCAACTGGACGAAAATACCAGATCACAAAAGATAATGTTTTTTTCTGTTCTTGAGATTGAGTTTTAAAATAGTTTTGAAAGGAGTGGGGATGTGGGGAAGCCTTATTAAGGGATGACATTAATGTTTGATAAAGTGGAGGCAAGATCTTGGATTAGAGGCTTTAGCCTCATGTCTCAGCAAAAAATGCTGGTGACAGCATGGGAAACCCCGTTTCTTTTTCTTCTTTATAACTTTATTTTCTTTATAAACACATTTTTCTCCAATGTCATGCTGACAGCTGAAGTGTCAGCTCCCATAGCACAGCTTGTGCACTCACACAGAGTTTCAGCAGCATTTTTGTTGTTTTTAAGCAGTCGGTCTTAGAAAAAGAAATAGGCCTAAGAAAAAAGTCTACAGACTTTCAAAGTCCTTCTTGGTTTCTTTTGATGGCATCTTCTAGTCAGTTTTGTCTGAATGGCTTGTTCTCATTCTTCATAAGTTTTCGATTATTTCCTTTCTGTTTTCTTGTTTTACAGACAGTTTAGAAGAATGTGCTGGGAAGAGTTGAAGAAAAAGAAAACCCTTTATTATTTGAAAAGATGTAGTTATCTCATCATCTTCTGATCTAGCAAAGTGGAACATGAGTTTTTGATCTTTTTACATATTTTGAACTTCTGAGCCTTCAAAGGTCTTACATGCTATAGCTTTTTGGAGCATTATTGTACTTTTTCATGATCATTCCTATATTCTTTTCTGTTGTAATTAACATTTGACATAAGCCTTTCTTCAAACAATGTGTTTGAGGAGAGGGAGCCTTCTACTTAATGGTACCTCCTGTTTAGGTCAGGAGGTCTTTGTGGGACTCTGGCTTTTGTCACTGTCCTTACCCAACAGTGTATTTTCGTCATGTTAACCTGCTTTAATATTGCCTTGAGATGGGAGTTGCCTCTGTGGTAATCTGTTTTTCTCTTCCTTTAAGATATGGATCAGAGATCACAGATTAAAACCAGGTTTTAGTCACATCCTGAAAAAATCAGTGTTCTTGGTTTTTTGGTATTGTGAATTAAATCAGAAATCAGAATCTCAAAAAGGGATGTGGGGGGAAAGGAATTATTACTGTTGTGTGACCAAGGAAATCTCAGTGTGTTTTCAAGACTTCATCATCATGGTTGTCTTTTATTCTGAAACTGTGTACTACTACTGAAAAAACAAGCTGTGGCACATTTCCATCCATAACCATCTCGTAATTCTCATCATTTTAGTAGCTGAGCAACAAGGGAAGAGTGCTGGGCAATGTAGGGGCAATGCAACCCTCTGAAAGGTTAGCATAAGACTGTGTAAGCAATTAGATACATATCTCAGTTTGTCCTGTATTCCAATCTGTTCAGTTTTGAGCTTCAAATTGTTCATTAGTGCAGTGTGGATAAAAGAAATTGCCAGGTCTGGGAAGCAAGTGCTTCCAGGAGGTACAGTGGACGCCCTCTGTGCTGTGACACGAAAAGGTTGCTCAACAGCATGTGAAATCAGAGTCTTGGACAAGCTTCCAAGCTGCCTGTGCATATTGACTCTGGCACCTGCTTTCATAAGCAGGTGCTCAGGTTTATGTGTCCAGATGAAGTTACCTCTTAACATCTTAATTATATGCCAGATTTTGGCTTTATCCATTGTGTGAGTAGCACTGGGTGTTGTTAGGAAATGCAATGGAGAATGGAAGTATGCCAAAAAAATTGCAAGAAAATGAAAGCAAAACAAAATGAAGTGCTTGTTCTAAAAACATATATCACAAATTTCTTAATCTGTGTTAACAATAACATTTGCATAGCATTATCTACTGAATGGAACCAGAATTGCTTAAATGTGGCAAGTCCACCAGCAAATCAGAGCATCCTTCAGCACAGCTTATCTCATATGCAAGAGGATTTCACTTCCCCCATTCTCTTGTGGTGATGAAGCAAGGTTTTAGTGCGGCAGTGAGAAATGCTGAGAGCTTCCCAGTCTTAAATAGGACTGTTGGGGTGTATTGACTACATGTATCTCATTCTATGTGAATTAAATCAAGGGTGGCATTTGAAAGTCTTACTGGGTAGTCTGGCCTTTTAATTTGGGATGAGATTTTACAGGTCAAGTTTTGGCTGCTTTAGGAATACTCATCTGGCATCCTGCACAGTGCAGGACAAAAGGCAGGTAATAATTTTTGCTATACCATTATGAATGCTGTTGTATTACCTTTCCAGCAACAACTTGGCAAGGCTGGTAAATGAGACTGCCTCAATGATGTTCTGGAAAATCAGTGAGAACAGAATTTACTTGGATTGAGTGATTTACTTGTCAGGTAGGAGGGGTTAGACTGTGGTTACTAAGGCTTCACAGAGCTCTCTGCTGGAAATTTCGTGGTCAGTATCTCTCTCCTTGGAGATAGGCTGAACTTAAAATAATTTGTTTTGTGAGCCTGTGATTTGTCTGCACTTTGGCCATTATTCACTGTTCAAGTGGAAACTTTCCTTCTTGTGGTAGGTGCCCATTCAAAACACAGGAAACCGGTGGTGACAGGAGGGTAGAGGCAGAACGGGACCAAGAAAGGTGCTGGTGCCACTTGGGCACCTCAAAAGCCAAGTCTAACACCCCTTCCCCAGGTTAACCTGCTTGATGAAGCCCTGGACTCACTGATTACTTCCTACAACTTGCTACAAGTCATGGCAAAGGAGCGGCTCTGTGGTTTCTCTGTGGGTTTCCAGTGACTTTCAGTTCCTCTGGTTCCTTTGCCCAAGCCCTTTTTAAGGTAAATCACATTTCAGTTGCAGTTCTGGAGATTAAATGCACGTCTTGTGTTGATCCCTTTTCACTCCCTTGGTCTAATTTGTTTACTGTCCCCTTACATATTGCCAGAGATGTGGGGGGAAAAAAAGCAAGCTGAAGTACCCATTTGTTTTCGTATTTCCTCTCTGTTCCTTTAGCTTTATGATGTTCAAAACCCCCTGTTTTCACCTTCACATAGAAATGCACTTTCAAGGACAATTTTACACTCTGGTTGGTCTCCAGGTAACCTAAATTTTTCATTCCCTTATTATTAAGCCTAAGCTTGTAACTGAAACTGAACTCTCATCCCTTTGCAAATTAACCCCTTGGTGTAAAATGTCAAGGATTTTCCAACTGGTATCAAATGGAAGTCACTGAAGCTGGGTACATATTGACACCAAGGGGTTAAATCTACAGAATCACAGCTAGCTCTGTGACTTACTAACCCTGCCACAAAAATGTCCAAGAGCTGGTGTGATTAGGTCTTTTATTAGGGGATAGACTTGGGAGAAAACCAAACAACTTCACAGCTGTAAAGGAAAAGAAATAAAGGGCTTGGGAGTGGAAACCAGCAGTAATTAGAGATGCATCCCATGTTAAAAGGCCTTGGGGCAAAAAAACCTTTTAATTGTAAAAAATTCCTCCAGGTTTCTAACCTCAGTGCAACTGCAGTGGGATGGTGCACGTGGTACCCCTGGCACCACGGGGGCTGGAGCAGACTGGGCAGTGGCAGTATGGAGTGGCTGCCTGTGGGATGGCTGTTGGGTTTGGCCAAGGTGTCCTGCAAATCTCCCAGCTCCAGGGATGTTTCCCCCCAACAGCCAGTCCAGCTATGTGACTGCAGGTACGTGGGACTGCCAGGATGAGTGCAAGCACTGCTCTTGATAAGGACACGTGGATGCTCTAGAGGGCCACGCCAGGACATGAGAGGGGAGGAGGGCTCCAAAGCATCGCGCCAGCCCTGCTTCCAGCGCTGGAGCTGTCGACAGATGGTTTGCATGTTTGAGAAATCAAAGCCAGGATTTCTGCAGATGGGCGGGGTACCCTGGAGAGCCCTTCTTCGCCAGCTATTAGCTCAGGTAATGCAAATAGGCCAAGGAGTGGAAAAATGAGCTTTCCATCTGACTCCATCACCAAATTCTGCTTCCCCGCAGTGCATGGTGTGGAAGCAAGAGCCACAGCCAGGCAGCGAGGAGGACCCCAAGGGTGCTGGCAGCCCTGGGACGAGCACTGCTTACATCTGCTCCCAGCTCTGCACAGCAGTTTGGCTTGTTCCCCACAACACACGGGTATGGACTGGGAAGACAGCATCGTTTTCTGGCCATGCAAATAACACAGTAGTTTAAAAAGCAAAATGCAAATGTGCTGTAACAGGGAGCTGGGCGTAGGACAGGGAACGGGGGAGTGAGCTTGGATTTGCAGAGGATAGTAAATCTTCAGGTGTTCAGGTTTTTGGAGGATTGGGCTCTCTAAAGACTTACATGTATTGTTTCCTCCTTGGTGAAACACTGATTACAAGTAGTTCTAAGATTTGTAAGGCTGGAGACTGGCAATCTCACCTTGCGTTATTCAAAATGTGCTGTTTCCTCTTACTGTTACCTGGTTTTTCTTCTACAGAAGACATTGCAGCAATTTTCCTGACAGATCTGATAGTCCATCTCTACCACGGAGACTTTAGAAGGTATTTGCTCAAGGAGAGCACGTTCCCACTACCACCAATTCCATGAAAGTACTAAATTAGGATATTAGTTATTAAACTCAACTACACAAATTACCATTTATATCACTATAAATCTGTCTCTACTGAGCAACCATTTTTATGGTGATGATCCTAGTATTTACATAAAAATTGCAGTACACAAGGTAAATTATGTATTCCAATCTGCAATTTTTGCCAGGGATTTACACATGCAGAATAAATTATTTTCTCCTTCTTAAGCAACAGTAATCGTAAGTAATGTGCAGAAACATTCATAACTGTGGTCTCACTTGAAAGCTACATTTTTTGCCTCCGTAACCTGCTGTAATTACAGTGTACATCAATTCCACCATAGGTAGATACACCAGTTTTTTTTCCCCGTTTTCCTCATACAATTTTAATGACTATCCCTGTTTAGAATACAACATTTTAAATTAAAAAATTAAAAATTTAGAAGTAGATTGTTTCCCTGACAACAGTGACGGCAACATCTAATTCCCCCCTGTGTCATTTGTAAATAAATACGTACAGTTGCTGATACTACTGAGATAATGTGCCTGAGGCTAATTGTGCCATTACAAATATTTTGAGCCTGAGCTTGATAATGCAGGTCGTGGTACTTAAATATGTATGAACTGAACTAATTTAACCTTTTTGCGGCTTACCAGTGTGTTGACAAAACCTTTGGTAATAGGGCTACGTGGACATCACGAAGCAGCTGGGTTATGCTGCGTTGGGCGTTTGTGGGGTTTGGGTGTTTTTGGACTTCTGGTGGCAGCCCAAGGGAAGAGGCTTTGCATGGGATCATGGGGGGTGTGGAGCAGATCCTGCCGTCCCCACGATGTCTTCTCCTGGGGGCTTGGGGTGGGTTGTACTTGTGAGACACCCCAGACCTTTCAGCGCATACGGTATGTAAGAGAGCTTTGCCTTAGTAAGCCCTGCATAAAGATGGCAGGCTTGGCTCTTTCATTTATTAACTAGTCTCCAGGATTGGTCCCAGGAGGAGCTGCATGTGGATGGGTTTTGCTTGGAACCATGAGTGGCAGTGCCCTGTGGTTGTGTTTGGAGCCCATGCCTCTGCAGAGCAGCCACGCAGTCCCGTCATGCTCAGCTCCTGATGGTGAGGCTGGCCTGGATGTGGCCAGAGGCAGGGTCCCCGCAGGGTGTCTGACAAAGGCCAGCTGTACTTTTGGCACTGCAAGTTAATGAGACATTAAGATAGAAAAAGATGAGGGTGAGAAAATGCCAAGCTGTTTGGTTTAATCCTCATGTCTTGCCTTGTGGGCATATGAGAAATCATTTAAGTTTACAAGCTCCCTGTTTGCAAGATATTCTGCCTGCCTTGAACTCAGTTCTTGGTTTTGTCCTACCAAGCATCAAGCTCAGCTCTAGTGGAAAAAGTCCTTTTAAACTCCTCTGTCAGCGTTGTTCCTAGGCTCAGGACTGCTGGTTTAGCCTGTGAAGAGCTTTGGCTGGGCTCAGTGGTGCTGTGCCTCTCAAAGCAGAGCACAGCTGGAGGCGAGGAAAGCAGATTCCTTATCTCTGCTCCTCTGATCTCTGGGTTGAGCCTCACTGGGAAGGGGAGTGTCTCCTGCAGGGCTTTGGCTCAGCACGCTCCCTCGGGCTGGTGGCAAATGAACTCCTGCAGCATTGCTGCAGTGTTAAGATTGGCTATGTGTAGAGTGAAATGTTTAACGTACAGGTTCTCTTAGATTTCTTATCCCCCCTTGTCATGTTCTTTCATAGCTAATTAAGTGGGTGCTGAACCAAGTAAAAATTTACTGATGGTGTAGCTAGTGCTAACCCCAACTCCAGCATTAGGAAACCTCAGAGACCAAATTGTGGTTGCCTCCCTCTTGGCATGGCACCAGCTCTTCCTCCCTAAGGCTTACGTGTGTCAGCTGAAGGCTACAACCAGCACAGCATACACGAATTTGCTTGGACACTTTGATAGCTGGACAGGTTTGTTGTCCTCATTGCATCGGCAAAATCTTCAGCAGGATTGTCAAGGCTGGCTCAGATCCTCAACCCGTGCCTGCTGCTGGGGCTCAGTCAAAGTCAGCGGCACTACAATGTTTTATAGAGTCTGAGGCACTTACTGTGTGCTGTGGGGAAACATAATCCTGAAAGCAGCATATTTTAGGGGACGCAATTTCAGCAGAGCAGAGTGTTGCTCCTGCAGGGCTCTTAGCTGGCAAATAGGCTGCCACAAGTCACCTAATAAAGCTCAGGGCAACATGCCATGAGGTACCATGATGGAGAGGAGGAAAAGCAGACATAAAGGGAGAAGAAGTAATGAGAGAGAAAAGGCTTGAAAACTAGACCATCATGGTTCAAGACACACTAAAAGGATTATTTGGTTGTGAATAACGGGGTCAGCAATTCTATATCTAACTGGAAGAACCATGTGATGTCCCATTACAGCAAGCTCTGCTTAAAGCTTGTTAGATTTAATGTTTTGAAATAACGTTACACTTAGTCAGCCTCAGTCCCTGCCAGTAATTAATGTGAGTGCAATTAATCTGAATGGAGATGACACCTTTTGTCAGGAACAGGTAATCCTTTCTAGCAAAGGTAAAGCTGAGCAGGCAGTTGAAAGGGAAATCATTAGCAATGTTCCTCTGCGATCCCAAAGTTTGTCTTCACACCTTGTTACTTCCCTAGATGGATGAGCTAAATGTGGAGATTAACAAAACAAGAAAAAGCCCTTCATGAGCTTCTGAAGCCGTTCTTGCTGGTTGAAAGGAAAGCTTTCCTTTGTATGTGTTGATATTTCTTAAATGAGATGCTCTGATAGTCCCTGAGCAATTTAGCTCATCTCACAATAAATGTGGAAATTGAAGGAAGTACTCAATTTGTAAGACAATCATATTGTTTGAACAAAGATTGGCTACAAGTGCCTTTGCTTAGATTTAGCACATTCAGGCATGTTTATATCCATTACTTCTTTGGTGAACTCTCCGTCAGAAATATGGCCCCCATTTGGGTACCAGACAGGACGCGGCGTTAGACTGCTTTCCACAGCCCAGCCAACCAGCGCTGCCTGTGACTGTCTGGGGACCTCTGCAGAAATGTCAATTAGCAATAAAAGTTCTGCAAACAAGCATTATGCCATCTCCTTATACCTCCCCTGCTGCTGCTCACAGTTGCACAGTAATGTCCAGAGCTAAAAAATGGATGTCGTGGGCTTCTGCGGCTCCTCTGTTGCTCCAGGTTCAGCATGGTGTTTTTCTGGACATGCTCTCATGTGGACGTTGGGATGTCAAATTGAAAATAGAGGATTTAGCCACTGGTATCCTTTCTCAAGGGATTCTTTTCAGATTGGAGTGCCTGTAGCTTACATCTAGTTCCTCTTGGGCAAAACATCTTTACTTTTGGTTCCTGCCTGTGCTTTTCTCTCACATGATATATCTGCAGGTGACTCGGGAATCTCCTGGGTGTCATCCACACAGCTCAGAGGAGCTCAGCAGGCACTATTTACCATTTCTGTTGTCATTCCCCCC
>JANZLQ010000086.1:17116848-17154587 GCA_026212715.1 Elanus axillaris | reverse complement strand
TCTAGCGAAGAGGGGGGGGAGTGATAGAACGACTTGGTGGGCACCTGGCGTCCAGCCATGGTCAACCCATCACAATATGTTATACAGTGATCAGATTCAAAGGCTGTTAGAAACAGTGAAAAGATGACCACTGACTGCTGAGCCTTGGAACAGACCCTAATATTTTCTTGGAGACAATTTGTGTGGCAGTTCAATCCCATTCATGTTACGTTCTTTTCTGGTTTTTGGTTCTTTTGGGGTTTGATTCAGTAAAGGATCTGAGAAGGATCAGAGCTGAGCTAATGCTGCTCATCCCCCTCTGTATCCCAGCTCCTGGCCAAGGGTTTGCTTCGATCAGGGCAAGAGTTTTGCTGAAGCCAGGAAGCTATGCTGGCTGTGTGCCTCTTCTCCCTTCCTACCCTCAGCACAGGTCTCATCCTGCTCCAGCTCTTGGCTCATCAAAGGTATTATCTATCCTCACTGCTTTGCAACACCTTACAAACATTAGCAGAGCATAAATCTATGCAAGTTGTCTCCTATGATGTTAACAGAACGGATGTGCTATTCATTTTCATGCCATGACTGGCCACCGGCCACTGGGTTTTATGATTTGCATGAAGTTGATGGACAACCTGTGAGTTCTCTGACCAGATTTGAAGCATTGTTTTGAATTTTAGGGGTTGCTTTCCTTTCAGATTTCTCCTGTCCCTTCCCTGGCAATCTTTTCTAAGGCTGGCTGCAGAGGGAAGGAGTGGGGGGAGATATTCTTCTGGGTCTCTCTCTTAGTTTTTAATTAATCAGTGAGGTTCCTTTCTGGCTCGGGTTCTTTCTAGCTTCAGTGCCGCCAACTCATTAATTGCAGCCAGTTAGCACAGTGGAGATGCAGCCAAGTGTCAGCTGGTATGTGCTTTTTGTCTCTTTTGTCGGCATAATTAGAGAATATTCACCGACTATCATGTTGCTCAAACATGCTACTTCATGGTGTTTCCTCTGTTGTGTGGCTGTATCTCATGGCCCTTTGGCTGAACTTTGGCTTCTGCAGTGGGGAAAGGTGGCTGGGAGGGGGGTTCTTTCTTGATGCTAAATAAAAACATGGCTTGGGAAATAAAAGTGTTGCTGGGAAGGATTTGCTGGCTGATGACAGCGTGTTTCCTCCGCAATCCAGGACCCACTCCCCACGCACAGCACTCAGCTTCGTGTGATGGCAAGAAAGTGCACTGCCCTGATGCAGTAAGCAGGGATGGAGCATTTGGGGCATATTATTAGTACCCAAGGTGGCCTTCTCTGGCCACTGCAAGGACACTAGGGACCACTTGAGGGTTAGGAGGTACAGAAAGAGCCTCCGTGGGGCTGAGCACTTGCCTCACTGGAGGAACCCAAATCCTGGTTGTGGCCGGGCAGCGACTTCTCCCTTTGCCTTTGTTGAGTAGAGGGCTGGGAATGGCCGGCCAGGAAGGATCAGATGGGAGCCTTTGCATGAAAGCATCAGGCTCCCAGTTCTGGTGAATGATTTTTTTATGTTATTTATGAAAGTCTCAAAACCAAATGGCTTGTTTTTGGTTGTATGAAGTGTCTCACTCAAACCAATTATGCAGCAAAATTAAACGAGAGTGGGGTTTCTTAGGTAGGCTGTGACCTACAAAAATGCCAGTACTTTATCCCTGGGTTCAGTCTCATTTATTCTCCCAATCTAGAGTATAGGACAGGAACAAACCCTGCCTGCTATAAACCAAAACTGAGGCAAGGGAAAACTCAAACCACCCAAGCTCTTTCCTCCTCCAGCACCAAACATCGAGCACCTGGGCTGGCCTGCATCCCTCTGCCCTGCCAGGGCATCTGCTTGCCAATCCAAAATGTACTTCTGATGTGGGGTCCTTTTTTTTTTTTTTTTCCTCCTTTTTTCCCCTAATTTGGAAGCAGAGTCTCGTGCAAGGATGTAAGATATTGTTCATCTCCACTATGCATTTTTTTCTCTGTCTTCTCTCTGTAATCAAAGGGAGCAGATGGAAAACTTTGCAAAGAGAACAGACATCTCTGCTCCCTGCTGCAAGTCAGGAGGGGGCTCAGGTGTTATCTGTTATACTTCGTGCTGCAGTTAACTGGATTTGTCCAGGGGATTTAGGAAGAAAAGACGCCGTTGCCAGGCATCTGCATACAAGTAATTTGTCTTGATACGTTTTTGGTGTTACTGATGAGAGAGGGAGATGAATGCTTAATTAGGGAATTAACCGTCTTTTAAAAGATTAAGTTTTCTTTGAATTCATTTATCAAAAGAGAGAAAAAAAGTGCTGCAAACTGTTTGACAGAAATCTCTTTTCGCAATATGACTGAAAGGCTGAACAGTTAGAGCAAAAGATCAGCATAATTACTAGAAAAACCTAGGACTAGGCTTGCCCTATGGAAGTACCGCTTTCCCTTGCTGTGTCAGTCTTGTGTGCTGGTCCTATTTTTCTCTTCCCCAAAGCTACTCCATGCAGCCCCCCAGGAAAGGGGGGCATATGTAGGTAACATCACACAGCTCTTGGCTTTGCTCCTGGAGTCCTTCTCTGTTATCCAATACCTGTTAGCTGGAGTGATGCAGATTAAAATTTTATGGCACCCAAGCACTTTTGGGGGAAAATGGGAGCTCAAGCATATGCAGCAGTGAAAGATAGTTGCAGGTATCTCAGGGTGACATGGAAAACATTTGTCTGATGCAGTGCTACTTCTCACAGCCATATCCTATGTTATGCCTCAAATCTTGAAGTTGATCAGAAGTTAATTCATCCCTCTTCCATTAACAAGGATGAATGCAGTTTGGTATGTGAGAGGAAAATAACCTTTTTTTCCCTGGGATGATCACCAGGACCAGATGTGTGTGCACACACTCGATAATCCTATGTGCATCCCTCTGGTTGAGACTTAGTATTTAAGGTGGTTAAAAATATTTACTTTTCATGAGCAGAAAGTAGCGTTGTACAAACTGTGACAATATTTTTTCCCCTTCATGAGGTAAATCTAGTTATCAGTGGTTTTTGTCCTAAATTCCTGCCTGGCACTTTGTGGAGATTCTCTAATTCAAATTGACAGGTGCTTGTACAGCGGGTTGAAATGCCAAATAACAAGCTATACTTTACATTTTTATGCACGTATGAGTGCAACATGAATTATTTCAAATTTATTGTAGGAAAGGCAGGGAGTTAGACAGTGTGGACTACATTTTGTTTGTTTCTAATGCACTTCATCTGCCCCTCATGAACCTCAAAGAGCGCACAGCTATTAGTGGTTTCGATTTGCAGCACAGCAACATCTTTGATACTTCTCTAATATTTGCCAGTGTTAGGGGGTCATGATTTTTGACTGTGAAATACCACACTCAAACTCTGCCCCAGGCCTTGCTTCAAGGCTGCATGTAGGAGAAGGATGACATGCAGCTGCAAGTCCATGGAGGTTCAGTGGCCCTGGGGCAATCCCGCAGTCTCACCTCCTGTGTGTCCCGAGCGATGATTTTGTTTCACTCTTGGCAGTAAAGGCTGTTACTGGTTTCTTGCAGGAATAGCAGCTTCTGCAAACCCATCCCACATGGGTGCTCCCCTGGTGCAGGTGGGTCTGTTGCAGGTGGCTCATGACCAGGCTCACCTTGACATAGGGTCCCTCAGGGGCTGCAGGCAAGACTCTGGGAGCTGTGCAGCTTTTGGGTGCATGGAGAGGACAGTCAGCCCCCTGGGCATGGGGGTTTCCAAAGCAAACTCGTTTGGAGGGGTGAGAGGGTAAGCAGATGCCCATCAACCTGGGATTAACCCCACCATTGGGTGGTGCTTTGGGAAAGACCTGTTCGAGTCCCCACCTCTACAGACTGCAGGTGTCCCCATCATGGGACATCCCAGTGGAGCCCAGAAGAGAGGACCCATGTGCACATCTGTGCCTGAGCTCTTTTCCCTCCTGCAAGTCTTTTTCAGGCCAAGAACCATTCCTGCACCGGACATGGCAACCAGGAGATATTTGCAGGATGAAACGCAAATGTTTGCAAGCATGCCCGGAGTTGTCTTTGGAGCCGTTGTCACTGCTGTGCTCAAAAAAAACAAGGTAAAAAGAAAAATCAGCATAGCTTCACTGAAACCCAACAAAATGGCTATGTTCAGCTGGAAAATTGGAGCAATAATTGTCCCCTCATTTGCTGTGGATAGCTACAAGAATAGTTTTTAGCCTGATTCAATGCTCGTTAACACCTTTGTAAAATGAGGGTTATGGCCATGAATTTACCTAAATGCAGCACTGGAACAAACCTCTTTGTGTCTACCCCTTAAGCTAATAGAGCTTCCGTGATAATCCTTGGTCATGCTAAGAGAGCTAAAAACAGACTTGTCCCCCGAAAACAGTGGGGTGACGCTTTTGTACAGCAGCTGGGCCTCATCTCTCAGGCAGCATTCTTGAAGGCCATATCCTTCAGTGCAGATGATTATTTTAGGATCATTGCAGCTGTATGCATTATTTACCATGAGTAAATAAACCTGCTTTAGCTCCTTATCCAACAGCACAGGATCACTGAAGAGAGACAAAGCTGGGTTTTATTCTTTAATGAAAGCTGCTAACAAGGTGTCCCCATTGCATGAGGGTGGCTCTGCCGTTAGGAATCCCTCACCTTGGTGGGAATGATGCTTTCATCTCCCCTTCTCCACAAAGGTACAGCTGCGACTGCATTTCCCATGGAATAATTATGTAAAATTATGAGCCGTAAAATGAAAACACTGAGGGGAAGATGCAATAGGCAGGTTCTTGTGTAGGCGGGGTTGCCTTACTGCGGAAAAATTGCTGGTTTGGGTTGTAAAGCAGGGCTTAGTAAAGTCAGACCCTCTGTCCCCACCCGTAGACCAGAGTAGGCTGAAACTAAAGGTGTTTGAATGATATCCAAGCAGCCCTTTTGAGCAAGCCCTCCACACTGGTTGTGGGCTTGTCCTCACACCAGCCCCTCTAGAAGACTAATCCCAAGTCTTTTATGTGCTAAGGAAAACTGAAATCAATGGGGTAGATTTATCAGACAGCTAATCCATAGCGGTGGTCCCCCCTCCAAGCTTGGTATTCTCTGTGGGCAATACAATGATGATTAATTAAAACACCCCGACACTTTCAATTAAAGCTTCCAAAGTGCTTGCTAAGCATTAAGTGCAGTAATGCTACACAAGACAGACAATGTATTGTCAACCCCACTTTGCACACAAGAAACCCCCAGTTTGGTAAAAGAACCTGATATAAAAACCAGAGCTAAAATCCTTGTCCTGTGCAAATCAATGGTCAAAGTCCCTTGAACTTCAGTAGGACTGAGTTTCCACCTCAGGGACCTCCTGTCCCCAATAATCCTCACAAACAAACATCTAGTTCAAAATGTGAGGTAGAAGAAAATTTGTTATGTTGTCCTCAGACTTGCTTCAACATTTTGAATAATTTTCCAATAACTTGTGATGAGGCACCTGTAATTACTGTGCCAGTTTAATTTAGAGTAGGTATTTACCAATCAAATTATATCTGACATGGTTCTTGAAGGGATGGAAGTTATCTTAAAAAAAAAATCACTCTGTGCATCAGTAATATTCCAGAAATCAATGTTGTTTAGCAAGCCATATTGACCTTCTTAGAAGCTGAGATTTTTTTAATTACATCTCTGGAATAAGATTAAAACCTTTCATTATACCTTTAGAATTGCCTTAAAATAAATAAATAAATAAACAGCAAAGCATTTCTTATTGATTTAAAAGTATCTCGAGTCTCATAATAACAGTCTTTAAATCCAAACAAATCAAAATGAAAAAAAAATTCCAAACAACCCTCCTCTATTATTTTCTGCATTGGGGGAAAGTAAAGCTTTGACATATATTTTGTAAATGTTTTATTAATGATACCTCACTGCCTCTTTTTTTGTTGTTTCTCCTTTTGGTGTGCTAGCAGTGAAACGTACCTTTAAGCTCCTGAGGCCTCAGCAGAGATGGTTAATAAATGTTGTTATTTTGGCACCTGAATATATGCAGCGAGTACTGCCGCTCTGTTAGCGCCAGTGCTGACATCTGTTGCTCATGAATCATCACTCATCGTTAGAATGCATAACTGAGGATTTGTTTAAATAAAAAAGCTATTAGTGGTGGGTGAAATGAATATAGAAAGAAGGTTTCAGCTCCATGAGGAAGAAGGAGCATCCACGTGCTGAAATGTGCCCTGAGGTCCCGTGAAAGCCCACCCTGGGGCCCAAGGCACATGCAGATATGTTTGGAGGAGACAGGCAAAGAGAAAATAAATGTATCCGGGGAGATTTAGCTGGTTTGCTGGTTTTCTTTAGGGGTTTTAGCTGTTCTGGACCAATTTGGCCTTTTAGGTTCTGTCTGTACATGTCTGGGGTGTCCCTGGGGCAGACCACAGCTGTGGTGTAATGCTGCTCCCTTGTGCTGGTCACTGCAGTCAGTAGCACTACAAACGTAAGAGGGATGTTGTTAAAATAACTAATACAAGCAGACAGCTTTGTGTTGGTTTTTTTTTTTCCCAGGGGGATTTTTGGAGGAGAAGCAGCTCTGGTCTTCTGTCAGCATCTTCTGCCCCCTTTCACTTGAAATGGTGTCACCAAAAAAGTAGTGTGCATGCCAGTGTGTTGTCTGCTGCTGGTGTTAAAGATGGTGGAAACACCCTCCTCATCTGAGCTGGCAGGGTGAGTGCTTGTCCTTCCTTGCAGGTGAAATCCCATCCTCTTGGGGACAACATTAGGGGAAGAGGAAGCATTTTGCTCCCTAGCACAGTCATGCAAATGCAAAAAACAATTAAAGAAGCTGAAGACAGAGGATCATTTGTCCTTGGTTCATAGCTGTTTTCAAGAGAAACGTTGGTTCATTTCTTCACTGTCTAGGCTTTGCTTACTATTTCTGTGTCTTGATGTAGTGGGAAACATCTTTAAAATGCTTTTTCACATGCGTGTGTGTGCACGCTATTGAGGTAAATGGCGTGGTTGTAAAAGTGAGCTTGGACTCTTGAACCAGGATTATTCTCACACCAAGGTCACTGGGCTGGGACCAGTCTCGGACAGGGACCTGTCTCCCCAGAGGGTGGCAGAAGAGTAACACCAACATTGTGCAGTGGCAATTTAGAAGCGTGAGGAGCGGGAATGAAAAATCTTCAGTTAACAAAAATGCTTATCTTGTGAGAAGGAGGCTTTGAGACCCTTAACCAGAAAGCTGTAGTAGAAATTATTTCTTATGTTGTGAACTTATCTAGATCCTCAGGGCCACGTCCCCTGGCTGATGTCTCCAGAAGAAAGTGAGAAAGTATGATGTTTTCTTCTTTGTACTGTTCTCCACAGCACATCAGCCAGGGAGACCCAGTGCCAGTGCTGTGCAGAGCTTTCCCTCTGGATCTCTTGGAGGATGCTGAGCTTTATAGTCTCTCTGCATTTCAGTTGGGCATTTGCTGATTAAAGCATTCATTCATACTTCAGGAGAAGCATGTCTGGTCGCAAAACTCATCCTTGCCCCGAGGTGTTAAATTATTTGGGCAGCATCTCACCCCACAGACTGTAAGCACCTTGTGGCTGGGATAATACTTTGTTTTGTATTCAGGGGAGTGTCACATAACAGAGTCCTGCTCCTAGGGCTTAGAGATACTGAGATAATACAAATACAACTAATAATGAGTGATTAGCGATTTCTGTGAGAAACGCCACTGCTATTTTATGGTCCCATCATCAGAAAAGGCAACATGAAATGAATTACTGCAAGTGCAGGATGCCACAGTTTGTAGCCCCTGCCTGGCAGCCCTGACCCCCTCCACAGCCCGTACTGCACCCGTAGCGCTGAGACTCATCTCCGACCACAGGGTGCTGTGCCAGGTGCAGGTCGCAGATTTCTTGCTCCTCCCCTTTTTTGGCATTTTGCCTGCAGATTCTGGACAGGCTTTGCAGCCCCATCACATGGCTCCTTGCTGGTTTGCTCCCTCACTTTGCAGTACAGCCTGTGCCAGGCAGCATCCCTGCAGGCATCAACGGGTGAAGTCAGGCAACCTCCTTTCCCCTCCTTAGAAGAACTCACACAGTCACTGCCTGTATTTAAGCACTCTTCAGTGAACCCAATGCAATATTCACACCCCAGCCGGTGCGTGCATGAGGATGACCAGACTCTGTCCTCGTAAGGAGGGTGGTCAGCAGTCTGGGAACACACCAAGGCCCAGCACAGTGGCTGAGATGCATAGCTTCCATGGCCAACACTGCATGGGCAAAACTCATCTGCAGAAGAGTCAACACTGCCTGCGGCACTGGCCTAGGGTTGTGGCGTGAGCTTACACCGGAGCATCAGCCCCCCAGCCATCTTGCCCTCTGCTGCCTGGGCACAAGGCAGGTCTTTGGTTCACCTCTGTCATAAGCACAGAGCCACATGTGCGCGGAAACAAACACAAATCTGCCAAAATGAATCCCAGGAGGAACAGGCAAGTGCCAAATGTTACTGACAAATGTTGATGTTATCATGACCTTAATGGAGCTGCATTACATATGCTAACAACTGATTCTTATCCCATGTTTTTGTTTTGCCAATATTCAAATTCGTGTAGCAGCTTTTGATCACACAGACAATTTAATTATTTTGGCTTTTCAGGCAGATCCTAAAGTTTAGCAGGTGCAGAAAGGGTGCACTTGTAGCCCTTTCTCACTATGAGGGATGCCTTTGTCTTTAGACATTTAGCATGGTCCCAGCAGTCATCTCTATGTTTTTACCCCTGCAAATATGTGTCTTCTCATAATTCCTCTCCTTTGCCTGATTTGTCATAGATACATCTGCCCCCAGCCCTGTACCTCTCTCCTTTCTCTGCAGCTGCTGCAGTAGCTTGTTTTGTTCCTCCTTTTGCTCTAACCAATGTAACTCTATTAATTGCCGGAGACACGGTTAATATCCTCTGCTGTATAGTAGCATAATACAAGACCAAGGGCCTGAAGTGTACTGAACACAGCTTTTAAAAACTGATATATTGTCTGGCCATGTGTCTTACCTGCACTCCTCAAGTCTACCTTGGTGTTTGATGGTTCCAGATGGGCCAAATCAGCACCAGAAAACCCTTTTGTTTTAGTGGAGAACCCCAATGGTTCAGAAAAGTCAACATTTTTCTGAGAAAACAAACTGCATCTTAAAGAAATTACATATTCAATGGAGACATAAAAAAGCACATAAAATTTGCAAACAGCTGTAGCAATTGTAGGAACCTCACAATATGTTGTTTTTCTTCCAAAGAGGAGCCCTTTCTGGTGTGAAAGGGGAGCCCGTAATTTGATTATCTCCTAGTAATTTTCCTGTCTTCCATTTCATGCTTTTAAAGATGTAGGGGGATGGGAGTGAATATGTTCATTTGCAGTTATGTTTTGTTTTGGTGGTTTAATTTAAGCAGTACTGAAATTCAAATTGAAATTAGTGTGAAAATGCAGTAGCATTGTAGATACAGTCCTTAAGGGGGGAAAAAATCCCTTCCATGTTGCTTACTTCACTAGGGAATTTCCTTTTGTGTTGTGAGCTAATGTTCTTTATATTATGCCTCCATTGTTAAACATTTAAGGACCCAGGCTGCAAAGAATTGATTAAAAATCTTGGCAATTGCTGTATGCCATTAAACTTCATTTTTGCTGTAACATACTTTGCTAATTTGCTATGATGTGTTTGATTTAGCAGTTCATTTAGCCATTGCCAGAAGCGTTAGAGGAAAAGGTAAATTTTCAGCTTGTTGACTTGTTTAATAACTTGATATAGTCCTTCCTCTTTGACAAGTTTACACCGATGGCAGCAAGAGCTATAACCATTACTCAGTCAATACTTGAATTTCCCGTACACTAAGAAATACTTTGGGCTATAATGGAGTCAGGCTTGTTTGTGACCAAGGTTTTCTGAACAAACGTTACAGCAGTATAGCCAGTTCCTCTATTTTTTTTTATTGAATTCAGTACTCGTAAGCTACTTTACAGAAACAATTACACACATTAGATCCTTATTAATGACTTTACTTCCCTTATTGAGCTTTTGTACACATGCACAGCCTTAGAGTGAATCACAGAGGTGAGGGTTTAAAAGATAGCGTTCCTTGAGAGGTACGCCTGGGAGGGCACACCTACTGTGAGCAAGGCTTGAGGGAGGAAGACCTTTTCTTAGAGTGGTTAAGTTAGGTGAATACAGCTAGAAACTGTGTCTTTGCCTAAAAATAAAAATAAATTTGTTTCCAATCTTTTGGAGTTCACTTATCATGAATATCAGAGCCACTGAGTTTGGGAAAGAGAAAATTTCAATACTTGAATAATTATGAATTTTAAATATGCAGCTAGAAGTGCTCCTAGTAGACATGGTGGGTTTTTCTCCAACAAAGTGGTCACAAATTACTGGATGAGTGCATTTATAAGCACTTTACAGATGGCTAATGTTTTGTAGGTATTTTATGCCACAGTTAATCAGCTGCTACAAGCAAAGTAGCCAAACGATAACCCATTGTGGGGCAAAAAGTACCAAACCACTCTGGACTGAAGGGCAGTTCAATGAACCACTATAGGATTCAATATGTCTTGTGTAACCACAAAGTAACCACTGTGTCGTTTTGTTCTGTGCCCAGGATGTTGTTAGTGCCTATATAATACTGTAGTTCTGTAATACAGTACTAGTATTTTATTGTATTTTATATAATACTTATATTTGAGATATATATATATATACCCTGTCACATATCTATGTATTCAATTATTTAGCAGTAATTATATCATGAGCAGTAGAAAAATGGAGATTGATAAATGTGCTGGAGTTGATGAGGGGTAATACTGTGAACTGGATCCAATTCAGGCATCTAACTTGTGATTTGAAGTACCTGTTGAAGAGATGCCTTGGCATTTTGAAGGTGTGTAGAGGGAGAGCCTAATTTAGGCATTTAACCTAAAGATGACAGCTGTCCCTTTGAGGTCCATTTTTGTCTCTGTTTACTACCTAAGGCCCTGCTTCTCTATGCCAAAGGAGATTTTTCACCTCGGACATGTCACTTCTCATCACTGGCCCTCCCACTTGCCGCTATAGCTGGCTGGAGGATGTATAAACCATTTAAAAAACTGAAGAAATCAGGCTCCGCTGAAAATCCCTGTTGGCCAAGTGTTCCAGGGATGTCCCAGTCCAAGTTGGGGGCAGATGCTCTCAGAGATGTGAGGGTGTCTCAGATCCCTCTGTAAGCAGCCCTTTTAATTACAGAAGGTTCATTAAGTTTATTTTCTTTAAGTAAAGCATTGGGCATCCGATTACAGGATTGGAAAAGCTGTACAGAATAAAACCAGGAAAACTGCCCAAGCTTGCACTGATACTTGAGATTTCCCCTATGGCCCTGAGGTGTCCCACAATACTAATTTCACTCCATGGCTCCACGGTGTGCTGCAGAGAGGAACCCCGTCTGTGAGCTCCTCACTTCCATTTATATTCTGGAATTCAGTTACTTCTTCAGAGTTGTTGCCATGTTTCAAACACACTTTTATTTATCTCCCGATTCAAGTACTCTTTTCCTGGTGAAGCTTCTCTTTTGTATGTCAGCAACCAAAGGATGCTGAAGACACTTCTGGGCACAGATGAGTACTCCTTTCATTTAGCAAAGGGGGATCCTGAGGGCCGTAGAGCCATAGGCATAAACTGGAGAGGTTTAGACTGGACATTAGGAAGCATTTCTTCACCAAGAGGGTGGTCAACCACTGGAACAGGCTCTCCTCTCCCTCTCCCTCTCCTCACCTTCGTTATGGCATGTCGCAAAGCTAGACACCACGGGAGTATCACCTAGCAGTTTCACCCTACCTCTCAAAACATGACTTGCAACAGGCATGTCACTACAAGCGCTTGTTACTGCAAGTGCAGCCTGCCATGGATGGCGTTAATGGAAAATCATTATTTACACAACCTTTTCCCAGTCTCTCAATTCAAGCTCTGTTACGGTGTTTCCAAATAGCGTGCATATAATATTAATAGCAGTTATTGACTTGGCACACAAGTGCCTCAGGTTTCCTATTTATAGGATTTAGGGCATTCTGCCACCACCCGTTGAAAAGCTTTTGGATGCAGAGTCCTTTCCAGAGCCATTCTCTCAGGCTCTCTGAGAGAATTACAAAATTATTATTGCATTGATGACTCCTGGGCCACATTTTCAATTTTTTTTCGCTTTAGCACAGTAAAGCCTGGAAAACCATTTTCGTTAACACTTCATTGAGTCTCCCTGACATTTTCTTTAGCGTGATGTAATTATTACGGCTGCATGTGTTCGTCTCATATTCATCCTTTCCCATAGCTGTTCTACACCTTGATGTTCATCTGCATGCAGTCACCATCATCTTACGATGACTGGGCATGTCACTGGCAAAACCAGCTTTGTGTATTCAGTTGTTCACAGGGTTTTTTTCAGAAGATGAAGCCTGAAAGCACTTTCAGATACACTTGAAAAGCTGAACAGGGTCCTCTATTTCCAGCTTCTGAAGGGAGGCAGGGCGGTCTTTAAATCTTTATGAATAAGCTGGGACCAAACAAGCAATTAGCGAGACACCGACACGCATGAGAGTGCAGTGCTGAGCAGGCTGTGCTGGGCTAGAGCACGGTGCCAGGGCTGATGGCAAGGAAAGCTCTGGAGGATCAAAAGACCCTTGGAGGTGCAGGCTGCTGCCAGCAGCGTTTGCTAGACCTGGCGTTGGGGCGAAACCGCTCAGAGCAGTCGTACTGCAGGAGCCAATGGAAACTTTTACAAACTGCATCTTCTACCTGCCACCAAATGGAAACACAGAGCAGCCAAACAGGTGAAATGGGAGCTGAGGGTCTTCTGCCTCCACTGAATCTGGCCTGTAAATGAATACTGAGTGATGGAGACCAGGGATACAGATCATCAGCCTAAGTGTTGTGCTTGGTAGGATGCTTCTTGCAGACTGCTTTCTGCACATGTGCAGATACTCTCCTGGCTTATCTGAAATTGAGAAAAGCTTTGGAAAAATAAACAGCTCCTCTTCACAGCACCTCAGCTGGCCTGTCTCCAGCGAGCATTTAAAGAGCAGCCTCAGTGCTGCTGGTGGCCTTGCTGCAGGCAGAGGGCATGGATTCGATCACTGAGCATCTTGCTTATATGAAAAAACACTCTGGAAAACATCCCAGATTTTGTATCTCTTCTTCTAACAGAGGTGATAAGCTGAAAGAGCAGGAAGAGTGGCAGAGAAATGTCTTGAAACCCTTAGAAAACAGTGGCTAGCTCGCCCCACAAAACATCGACATCTGGCCACCAAAAAATAAGTGCCCACGTCTCCTGCACCTTCCAGGTTTGTACCCTTCATGTTTGCAAAGAAAACTTGGAAACATCACTGAATTAAATCCTAAATTCAGAAACCATGTGGCAACCCTTTTGCCTGTTGCCTTTTTTTTTTTTTAATTCTTTTAAACTCTTTTTTAACTAGTCTTATGATGGTTTAAATGCCTGACTCATGGGGTTTTGCGTGTGCTTGGGATTTGCAGTACTCCGCTGGACACAATGTAAAAGCAACCCACACAGAACTGCTCAGTCTTTCTTCTGCAGAAAATATTTCTGAAAAAACATACCATGTAAACACCCACAATTTGTTTTCAAATAAAATTTCAGTGAGGAATGCTGACTTTTTAATCCAAACTCAAGGCACAATTTTCCCTCACCTACAAACTTTTTTCATAAACTGAGAATGTCCTTCTGAAAACTAGATAAACCCATACCGTTTTCCAGCATATTTTGGTGTAAAAGAAGAAAACAGCTTAACTCAGGCTGTCCTTGGGGAAATATAGCAAATTCTCTGGGGAATTCCCTTCCAATGATTTAATGATTTTTTTAAATGGGGTATGTGTTATTGAAGGTTCTCACTTAAATTCACTGTTGTCTTCACCTTTTTTGCAGCTCAGTGCTGGAGAAGATTCAGCAGGGGCATAGAATAAAAGGCAGTGGCAGATCTCTCTGAAGAAAAGGGGAGCAAGGTAAGAAGCCCCAGGAGAACAAGGAGCAGCATCCACTGCCTCAAACACTGGTGTAATGAGGTTGCTGGCACCTTTTTTCTTGGGCTGTCAGCGTGCACAGCCTTTCATGGAGGACCTTTGGAGTCTGGCTGGACCATCAGTCCAGTCCCACCTGCACAGGGCATTACTGCAGCCACCTCTGCACGGTCAGGGTTACATTTCACATGTAGTTTCCTCAATGAGTTGCCACTGTTGCTATGACAATTTTTCCGTAGCTTATTAAAAAGGGAATAGTAACAGTTAATTCAGGGAAAATGAAAATATGAAATATTTATGGCTGACTTCTGTTTTGTTATTGCTAGTTTTCTTTTTCTTTTTCCTTATAAGCAGCAAAAAGAATGACCAGTTTGTGAAAGCACAGATTGGATTTCTGTTTCAGGACTGCTTTATGTAATTAATTCATAGTCATAAAACAACAACAACAACAGCAACAAAAATCCAACCCCCCAAATAAGAACAACACAGAGGATCAGCTGAAGCCAAAACTTATATGATGTTTTTCATTATGTAACCGTACAATGCCCCTACTGAAAGGGTTTATTGATCACTCAATAATGAAGGAACAAGACTAAGCTTCCAAAAACGCAGCACCCAATCTATATGGAGTGATAGACATAATTGATTCCTTTCAGTGTGGAGGTGTTAATGCAGGAAAAGATTAGGTTATCTGAGAGGAGCAGCCTGAATGTTTAGATTGCTATTCAATAAAGGCTTTGTACGGTACCAGAACTTCGAGGGGGCTGTTTCATATTTTCAGTCTTATCTGTCAACAGCTGTGCATAATCCGCCACGGGAGGATCAATATGAGCCAAAGGTATTGCGTTACAGGGTGGTAATTCCTCAGAAAAGAGAGCGTGCATTTAGGCTTCTTTGATAGTATTGATGTCAGTGGGCAAGCTAAAAGCTGGTAATTATCCCTCCCTCAAACATTGATTATTTAAAAGTTCCCATGGATTGGCAACGTGCGGAGCACAGACCGTATGGAGGCAAGCGGCAGAGGAGTGGGTGCCTGGCACAATCCCCTTGCGTCCGACATGCCCTGTCATAGTCAAAGCAACCTCTGATGTGCATCACATCACACATCCACGTGCTGGTGGAAGAAACCTCACCTCACAGATCATCATGGCCAATGCCCAGGGGTTTCAGCAGTGTGACCTGTGTCCTCTGGGCTCTATGCCTTCAGAACTGGTGTGGCAGTGCCTAATAGAGGAGATGGGTTTCATACTTGGCGTCTCTTGCATGAGTGCTTTCGGGGGCCAGGAAACATTGCTGGCAGAGTTTCGCCATCTGCCCACTGGTGCAATGGAGCAATTCAAACCCCAAAAGGGTGACATATCAACCCTGCTGCCTGCTGCGCAGCAGAGGGGAAAGCAGCACTATCTGCACGCTGACTGTGAACCAGCTGTGTCTGAACTCATCCTCGTGTGTCCATCAAGACCAGTGAAAACAACCCAGAAATGAATTTTGAACCCTCTCCTCTGTAAATCCTCACTCCAGTTACCTCTGCCAGTATCCCGGATCCCCTTCTCCAGCAGTCAGGGCACCATGGGTCCAGGTGGGTGATGCTTTGTGGTTGTGACGGAGGTAAAATATTCACTTGCATTGAGCCACCCATCGATTTTTTAGGCTTGTCTCAAACATTCATCTGTCCAATCCTACTTGTGAGGCATCAGGTAACCCACAGGCTCATTCAGGAGCTGCAGTGTGCTGTAGTGTAAAGCACTTTCACTGCTAAGTTATAGATATCATGTACTAAAGAGGAATCGCATGTGAATGTGTGGTTTATTTTATACCATGAGGTTTTATTTGTAAGAATTGTGGGGCTCTCCCCCCCTCTTTATATAAGGAAAAGAGGCAGCCTCCAAATGAAAATCCCTTTTCCGGTGGTGGCCATAAACCATAAAGAAATAACAGCAAAGCCAGTGCCTAAATTTTTCAGACTAGGGCTCCAAACAGGATCAGAGCAAGAGCACCCACCTTCAGAGAGCCAGCAAAGAAAGGGCAAATGCCGCAACGTTGCCGAGAAAAGCCTGGGCACAAAATTATACAATCTGGAGAGAGCTGAGCTGTGCTGTCTAAAAGGAGACAGTCTAAAAAAATTCCATTTCTGCAAGCTCCGAAATCCAAGATGGAATTATTCTGGCTCCTTGCTCCCAGCCAGGGGCAAGACAGTACTGAAAGCCCTGGCCATCAGCCACCGCTGGAGTAATGAGAGGAAAGCCAGCTGCCTGGCTGTGCTGTGCTCCCTCGCCCAGCCCTGAGCAGGGATCCCTTCTGGCAACGCGCTTTCTCACCCATCAGCTGGCGTGGGACCTTTTGCATTCTAAATCAGTTGTTTGGGGGGATTAGGAGCTGGGCCTTCTGCAACAGCGGGGAAAGGAGGGCCTTCCCAGTAAGATGTCAGGTGAGGGTTTATGGCAATAACTTGTTGGCACCGCACATTTTTTATCCAGTTTTTTTGCAACGTTATTCTGCAAACCGCTTAGTTTAATTAAAGCTCCCCAGCATGGGCTTCTCCCCACATGTACTAAGTGCTGCCTTCAGGTCTTTTAGTGAGTTAACTATTAATTTCTCTAAGTTAATCTGTGTGCCTGCCTGCTCTTTTGCCTCAGGGGATGAGAGGTTTCTGCTCTCCCTGCTGTCCTGCCAGCCACTCAGTATCCCCCTGCAGACAGACATGGCATCGTCAAACCTTCATCTGTTACTTGGTTCCTGAGGGCTGCACCCAGCTTTGCCCAAAGGTGCTGGTGGAGAAGCTACAACCAAGTTTTCCCACAGAGACAAGAGATTTTAATGTCCCAATCTCTTTCTAAGGAGTCATGAGGTGGTCAAACAACCAAACAATAATTTGGTTTGTCTACCTGTTGTTTTTAAAAGCAAACATATGAAGAAAAAGCCTTGCCCTGGTTATATACATCTACTTACAGTTTTAATACACCCAGCAAAGCGAGCAAGTGCCTGCCCCGAGGTCAGAGCCAGCCTGCTCGCTTCTCTCCACCTCCTGTTTCTGAAGTTTTCCTAATATCCATATTTATAAATCCCACTGAAGAAGAACAGAGCTGTCTCTTTCTGTCATCGAAATGCCAGAAAGAGCATTTAGCTCCTCAAAAACTAATAACCAATATGCTGAGATTGTTTCGCTCCCTGTCCTTCCTCAACAGCACATTAAACAGATGTCACAGCATGCACCAGCGAGACGCATGTGGATAAGCAGCAACTGTCTGGACTTTAACAAAACTGAGGGAGAAGGAAAAAGAAATGTATAGAGGAGCTAGTCAAAATCTGATTACCAGGATCTGATGGGGACACCTGCCCTCTCAACAGCAAAAGGAACCGAAGCCTCAGAGACACTGGATTTGTTTCTACTCCCTGAGAGTTACATGCCTGCAGGAGCAGCTGCACCACCAGTGCACAGTAATGTCTGCATATCTCTTGGGGAAACGCTGGGTACGGACATGTCTCCAGGCTCTCCACTACTGTATTTCCCTTCCAGCAGCATTTTCCTTTGACTTCTGCTGAAAGCCCACTGTGGCTTTGTCTCATGCCATGTCTGTGAGCAGCTGAAGGAGCAGAGATGTTCTGAAAATACATCAGGTGAGGGCCCAATGCTCAGTGATGCTCCTACTGCAGTGCAGGGTCTTGAGCTTAAACTTTGAAGCAATCTGGACCACGGCTTCCCTGAATTCCTAGAGAGGAATCCACCCTCTCTAGATGTAAATCCAGGGTGGGAGGGATGGCACCAGCTTGTTGAATTGCAGAAAGGTGTCTCCAGTAGCAGTGCTGCTAGGTGAGTGCCTCTTCTGGGCCATCAGTATGTACACATCGTGTTCAAAACTCAACACAGACCCCATCTTCCCCTGGCCTTCACCCAGAGGATCTCAAAGCAACAAGTCTAACAAAAGCAGATGATTGATGAATGAGTGAGTGTATGACCAGGTTGCACCCTTGTCTAGAAAGTACATAGAGGTGTTGATTAGGGGTTCATAGTTTGATTCAAGATGCCGTGACTGTGATCTGACTGAGAGTTTGGGGATAAGACGTATTTTTGGCAGAGAGAAGTCTTTTTCTTAAATGGCAATCATTCTGCTTGTGCCCATGTGAGGCTACGGATTTGATGTAATGAAGCTATAATATAGTAGGTCTAATTTACTCTATAGGTGCATTGCATTTAGCACTTACCATTTTTGGGACATCTGTTTATGAACTCAAGCTCATTGTGAGAAAGCCAGAGGTGGGAGCGGCTGTGGCACTGAACTAGTATTGGGAAGGCTGTTGTCCTGGTGAGATATCAGATCAAATTCTTTCAAGCTGCTTCAGGTGACCAGGCCATAGCAGTGTCCCAGAAGGCAAAAATAATTTACTGCTGGGGTCACGTACGTGGCAAGGGTGGGCTGCCCTGCCGATGGTGAGATCCTGGTGCCCAGCTGAAACCAAGTGTTTGGTGGACTCTTTTTCTAAGGAATGTATGTTTCATGTATGTTTTCACCAAATGGTTTCACCAGGAAAGCAAGGGTTTGCTAGAAGCTGTCTCCTCCTTCATCTTGTGTCCCCATGAAGCAAATTTCTGAACAGTCCCGTACATGCCTTTTCCTGAAGCTGTGATATTTAGCATCGTTGTTGACAGGCCATTACTGTTTCCTGTAAGACCTTTACTGGTTCTTCTGCGGTATAAAGAAAGGCTTATGGTTATGCCTACAAGCCTCAAGGATGATTTGCCCAACCCACAGGCACCCACTAGCTGGAGCAGTATGTCTACATGCTTTGTTTACTCCTAAATTTCTTTTTTGGCCTAATTTAGACTGATGGCCCAAGTAATGGGCTTTCTCAGAAAGCCTTGAAAAGCTCTGGAAACAATGTCAGTGCCAGGGAGAGAGACCAAAAGGAAGGTACATACTACAGGCAATCTGAGAGCAAGAAGTGACACAGCTCTGCCTCTTTGTAATGAAGAAAATGTTAATTAAAACCCTTGTAAGCCTAGAAAGAGCAGTTTCAAAAATTAAGTACCTATTTTGTTATATAATGAGGGGCATGGAGCAATATTTTGCAAAGGCTGAAGAGCTGTTTCAGCATCTGCTTGCTGGGTTTGTGGTGGTCTCTTTTTGAAAACAGAAAAGCGATTCCTCTAAATCCCCCTTAAATGAGAGAGCTTTCTGCCTTTTTTTATTTGCCACTGCTGCTGGACTGCCATTACTTTAATGTATCCTGAGGTGAGGGAGAGAACAGCTCAGGTTTGTCAAGACAGCGATGGCAAAGCCTAACGTGGCCGTGCTGCAGCCTATTTGCGTTCTTTAATGCTTTGGAGGCTTGCACACAGAGTGAATCATGCTGGAATAATAATGCCACATCTTGCAATTCATTCTCATCAGTTTTAATGAAGATAAAGGTGCTCACTTTATGAATCCACTTGGGCTTAACAAATTAAACGTGCTGCTGAAAGGGTACGTGTGAACAGAATATTTGTCCTTATAATGTTCATTTAGGGGGACAAAGTTAACTAACATTATTCCATATATTTTTGTTTTCTTCTTGCTGCCTAAAGAAGGCCTCACAGCTACCCAGTCAGCTCTGATCTTGTTCTCTGCTTGTTAAATACATTGTTTAGTTATCATTTTACCACCATTCCTGATGACGTAGCATCATTTTGCTTTGAAAAAGTATTTTGGGTGTCCGGCAGTCAGAGGGAAAGAGCAGCAGGGGGCAGGGAAGAGGAGGCAGTAGCACAGGGAAATCTCCATTGTTTTCTGCAGCAGCAAAATCAACCACCAACCAATTGGTCCTACCTGCAGGCAGTTCTCCAGCTCTTCCGCAAAGCTTCATTTCATGGCCCCGTGTCTATCGATCGCTGCCAGACTGCAGCAGCCACCTGGAAGCGAGAGAATAACCCTCCTGCCTTGCTGGGGAGGTTGGCTCCAATCTGCAAGTTGCTCAGATTCGTTACAAGCAGATGCTATGGGGAAAGCTTAAGGATAATACCAGCTTTGCCTCCAGAAACTCGAAAGCAAAGCAAGCAATATCTATTACATCTAACACCTCCTTTCTGTAAACCATGGAGAAGAATAAGACAATAAAACACTAGAAAGGAGGTCAATTAACACCCTGACAAGATTTATTTCCAGCAATAAACAATCTCCTGCAAATAGCAAGGGAAGGGTTGCCTGGAGCTGTGACCTTGGATAAAACACAGAGCAGAAGTGGACAAGCCAGTGGGAAACAACGCCAGGCTGTGCTGGGGATTAGCATTTATTACTGCAATCTGGGCAGCAAGGCAGGCTGCGCACAGGCAGTACCAGGAGCAACGTCAAGATGGGTCTCTAGCGAAGCCGTGCCGTGGAGCAGGTACAGACGCTCCCTGCCCACAGCATGCTTAAAACTGCAGTGATGCCATTCACCCCTTGCTTTTTCTGCCCTGTTAATGGTAGGGAATAAATAGCCATAGGGAGTCACAGGTAATAGCTCGGCTTTGACACTAAGCAATGCCATGTAGCTAAACAAGATCTGTGATTGGCTGTGACCTGTCATAGACACTCACTGGCATTAAAAATGTTATTTTGCCTTTCTTTTTCTTTTAAGAAAAGAAGATGCCCCTGGTTCAGCAGTCTGTTGAGATGAAGAGAGGGCCCAAATGTCTCATCAAGGACAGGAGGGGCAAGAGGGAAAGTTACATGAGCTCTTGCAGTTGCTTTTGTTACAAAGAGCGGATCCTGTTTTCTTGAAGACAAAACAGTATGTGCAAACACTGAAAAGGAGAGATGAGAACACTCACTCCAGAAAATGCAGCTTTCCTCTCTGCCGTTGTCTTTTCCTTGCAGCTTCATTGCTGAAGAAAGATAAGCACAGTATGTGGTATTATCAGTCACTCGAAACCTTGGTCAACGTGTACCAGCATCTGTCTGTTCAAAATATTTCAAGCTTTGTTTTTGGTCACGGACTCACAGCAGTTGTTAGAAAAAAACCCTGGTTTGGCTGGTGGCGTTGGGCTGTTACTGGCAGGAGTCAGAGAGGGAGGGAGGAAGGAGAGGAGAAAGAAAAGGACACGCAGGGCAGTAGCAGAACCACAAGTATCCCACAAATCGACTTCAAAGATCAAAATGGATTCAGTGGAGCTGACTTACACCAACTTACAATTATTTATGGGGGCTGCCTTGAGACACCATCCATCACCAGCACAGGCAGCATCCACAATTAGGATGCAGAGGTGGGCACCCCAGCCCCACAGGGTGAATTACCTTAAGATTTAGAAAAAAATAAAAATCATCTTTCTATGGAGCACAGGCAGATTTGTGTGGCGACAGCACTCAAGGCAATGGTATTAAAGCCATAGCTCATAAAGGAGCAACGAGCCGAAAAGTTAAAGTACTTATTAGCCTAGCAGTTATTTAGCTTGGTGGTTTTCTCCTAAAAAGGTGCAAAGATTTTGAGACCATTATTTAAGTAAACTTGTCTGTGACTTTTAAGAATCAACATTTGAGAAGAGATGACAGCGATTGTTTCTGAAGTTCTGTAATAATGATATCCCACCAGTCATCCACTCGTAAAGAAGAGCAACATTTTCATCTTTTATCGTTGCCAGTCATGTCTTTTCAATGATAAGATACTGTTCTTTTTTTTCTTTTTTTTTTTCCTCTTGAAAAGCCTTTGTCGGCAAGAATTCCTCATTAACCTGATAAGACAGCTGTCCCTTTCCTGAACCATTTCAAATGTCTCCTGCCCAGGTTTTGAGATGGCTTCAATTTCTAGGTCACGCCACAGCATTTCATCTTGTAGGTAAAGCCATCCAATTTAGGAATGATAAAATAAAAAATAATGAATAATAATAATAAAAAAAAAATCTGAGTGAAGCCAGAAAAAAGCCCCAAGAACCTGTGCCTGTTGGGGTTAATCACAGCACAGATCAACCTGACCAATGTTGTGCCTTCATTTTCATTTCCCCTTCCCCAGCATCATCTCTGGAACTACATCAGAAAAATGTGGCATGGTTGTTTGCTTGCTGTGTTCTCTGGCTGTCTTTGATTTGCTTAACCATCTTTGACCTTTCAATTCCTCATGGCTATATCTCAATAGATTTTGCCCAGTGAACCATTGCGGAGAAGAATCGACTCATGCAGCCCCCTCTGACATTTCTGAGCCAGGATGGAGGCACTCTTACTGCCCTCCGTGGGGTGATAACACATTAAAACCCCTCTTACACCATCTCATTTATTACCTGAAATTGCATTGCACCAAAATATTAGAAGATCCAGCATCCACCAAGATAGGCTAATTCTAATGATTAACTGAGGAACTGTTAAATTTTACTTCAGTGCTCCACTGTCATTATGGAATTAGTATTAACGGCCATGTACTGTGAGAGCTGTAATGAGACTGGCTGGAAATGACAGTGCCAGGGAGCTGGAGCTCTATAATTACAAACTTAGCACATATCATTAAAAAAGAAAAAAAATTAGAAAAAAACCCTCTCAAGAGTCTCACTTTGTTGCCAAATTGTGCTTGGGTCCCTGGAACGTGAAGTCCAATAACTTTATTTCCCCCCCCCTTCTCCTCCTCCCTCTGTCTCTCTTGCTCCCTCTTGTTGCTTTTAATTAAGCCTGGATAAAATTAGTGGACAGAAAATCAACACTTGTAAAAATGTCTCATTACAGGATGATGGCAGGACAGCTTCATGAAAACTCCAGCAGTTTTTCACTACACCAGCCATAAAGCCGGTAGTGATGCCAGGCCTCCCGGTACGCCTGCCATGGCCACTTGGGAAAGCAGGTGAATAGAAGAGGCAAGTAGATAATAAATTCAAGACTTCTGGTGTTGCTCTTTCCCTGTCCCAGCTGTACACTGATCTGTTAAAATTTGCCACTGGTCAGGCGGTCTATTTTATCGCTGCTCCAAAGCCCACATTCCCTCTGGTCCCCTCCAGTCTCTGCTCTGCCTTTTATTAACAATCAGCTGGAATTTGCTGCCAGCAGAAATACCCATTGCTCTGTGGATGTTGACAAGCCAAAGCTGCACCCCTTGCTTTGGTGTTGCTTCCCATTCCTGCACATGAAATGCGGGCTCCCTTTTGTCTCCGCCAGCACCATGCTTTGTGTCATTTGTCTTTGGCCCTTGACTTCACCTCTGTCTCTTTCCCATTTGCTCTCCACCCTTTTGGAATACCTTCCTGACTGTATCCTTTGCTTTAAAACATGTCAGTCCTCCAGTGAACAGCCTGGCGCTCTTTGAAGTTCTAAGCTCCCCCTTCATCACTTGCTTTGGCTGTTTTCACTTTTCTGTCATGAGTATCTGATCCACCCGCTGGAGCTTCCTAGTCTCTGACAGCCATTTATGCCTCATTATCTTCCTGACAGTTGCATTTTTCACTCTGTCTTCTCTACCTGATCTTTCCAATCTTTCTCAAATATTTGTTTTCAAAGTTATTTCAACTTTCTCCATTTGTTTTCATGTGATAATGTCTCATGTCCTTACATCAACTTCAGGGCAATGCTCACCTTGACAGTCCTCCCTTTGTTTATGGATTATCTACCTCTCATCTGAAGTCCTGAAGAACCTCCCATCACTCTCTCATACACCTGATAGCCGAGCAAGTGACCCTCTGGACAGATTAATCGGGTAGGAACAATGTTTCCATGGTGAGTCCTGGTCCTCTTCTGCCGAGAGGAATAACATCCTCTTGATGGCGGAGGATATAAAATGGAGGCTCTTCCATTACAAAGAGACATCTCTGGGCTTTTTGCTTTTCTCTACAATTCCTTTCCCCAGGAAGATGCATGAATGCAGTCCTTATTGTTACCATTGGTTCATAATACCCATAGGGGCTTGATTGGCAAGGCTGTCCACTTTCTGTGCAGAATTTCATTTTATCTCTAATCCTGAATGGTTTTTTATTATCTTAAACACAGGTTTTATTTATTACTGACCTTGAATAGCAGCTTTTGCACCATAAAAAGCCTGCTGTTCCTTCCTGCAACCTTACTTAAATTTCCGTTTTTTCTTTGGCACTATTACAGTGCAAACACCTGCTCTGTATATCACAAAAAGAATTTTTTTTAAACACTCTTCCTTCTGCAAGGTGCAGCCCATGCACTGCTTGGTTACTTGCAAGGGATGCCTTTGCGATGCTCTCCCTTTCCTAACTGCCCTCTCTAACATTTATGACAATCACATCTGATACTGTTTTAAGCTATTCTTTTTCAGATGAAGACATGGGACTTAGTTCCAAAAGTTTTATCAAGTTCTCTCCTGTGTCTCCTCTTTATGGAGAGAAGAGATCTCTTCTGGGTGGATAATGTCTATAGTGCATTCTGGAAAAGATGTCCTGAGGCGTCCCAGAGCTTGCAGGAGATGCCACTGTGCATGCTTTAAAGATGATTCTAGAGATGTCCTTCAGTGTCCACATTTGCAAATTTGTTGAAGGGAGGGCTGGGGAGCTGGCAGCAAACCACTGCTCCAAATGATGTACCCAAAACATGTTAAATGTTACAGGCTGCTTCTGCATGAGTCACAAGAAAGGAGTTATCTGAAGGGGTTTCCATGGCCAGGAGGTACAAAGCAAGCAAAACAAAAGAGAAAAAGTGGTTTGTGTTGAAACCTCGTCTCTGAAAAAGAAAACGATGCAAACCCCGTTAACCCAATGGCTTCCAGTCTAACCTTAAACCTTCAGGCTACATCACATCTCATGTAACAAAAAAGTAAGATATTTTTGTTGCACAGCTGGAAGCCATGATACCCTCTTTCTTTAACAGTATGTCACAATGCAGTGGTTTACCATGCCAGGGATTTGTTTAGACCCAACCCAGTTGCACGTAGTGGTTGATACCTGGTCAGCACAAGATTTTGTACTTTCTTTCTGTTGGTACTCCTGTTAGCATGGAGAGGCTGCTCAGAAGCAAGGTCCCACTCTGTTATGTTGTGGGCAAATACTTGGAAATAATGCTGCCCTCCTGCAAAGCCTGCAGGGTAAACAGAGAGGAGAGCTTATCTGGAGAAGGCAGAGTTGCAATCCCCGCTCTATTGATAGGGAAAATCAACCTCATGGTGTTCACAAGGCAACACTTGACCCTCCAGGATGGGCAGTGACAAATCTCTCACTGCCTTCAGCAGCAGCAGGATGTTTTTCGAAGCAGTCTGCCCAGCTGCACTTACTCTCTTCATGGTAAGCCAAAACATCTTCTTTATTTCTTTTTTTTTTTTTTTAAATTGTTATCAGTGTTTCTGTAACTCTTAGAGAACCTCTGCTTCAAAACAGAGGGAGAACTGCACATGGCAACAATGTTAAATAGCTGTATACTTTATATCTGGAGTAGAGAATGGATTAACAGGCTTTTCTTAGATGAATCTGACTTATGCCTCATTAGAGACAAAAATATGACAATTTTTTCAAGTCAAATAGCTTTGGGACTTATAATAGTTAATTGCCAATGGTGTTGTAATGGCAGCACAAAGCACCACAAGGACAGAAAAGGCTATTTGGCTTCATGAATTTCCACCCCCACACCCTTTTTAGCTAAAATCTACTTCCTTACACAGAAAAATTTAAAAAAATAATACCTCTTTACCCTTTTTATAGAGATTAATTTCCTATCAAACACATCTTAGATTTGCCTTGTTACCGTGGTTCCTTCTAGAACCATGATATCGCTATGTTAATGCTTTAAGCACTGCAATTCAACAGAGGCTGAGGATTCAAATGCCTTAAAAAAACTCTTTAAAACTAATTTGAAAACCCAGCTTTAGGTCACAGGCATTTATTGATTTTTTTTCTATATATCCTCCCTCTCGTGTTCCTTCTGTTAAAAGAATTTTTCTGAAACAGTAATATCTTGCCGCCATAATTTAAGCAGGCCTTTAAACTTCTGCAGGTATTGCAAACTTTCGAACCAATCTCATGATAATCATTTATCTTAATAACCCGCTAACTTTCCAGGGTATTGATCTGGCGTCACATTCTCGTGGGGCCTCTTGCATCCATATGTTTCTGCAGCACTGTTGTCTCTTTGACTTGCATTGGCATGCTTGCCTAAAAGTGACACTGTTAAAATTGACTTTAGAAAAACGATATGAACATTGAAACCAAGAAAAAGAGAAGAAAAATAACAATCCTACACCTCCAAGCCTTGGGCTTCCTGTTGGGAACACGAAGAAACTCAATTTGCCCAATTTTTACCTTTGGAAATTTCCCTTTGGTTGTGGCCCTTACATACCAACCTGCAATAATCACAACAGTTGATAAAACTGGGAGATTTGCTTGCTATGTCACCTTTTGTTCATAACCTCTACAGGAAAGTGGGCTTACTGTAGTCCTTGAGAACTTCCTTCCCCTGCGTTTCTGGAGTCATTTAGTTTCCCAGTGCTGCAGGTCAGAAGCATTGCGTCACGTCCCACTGAAGTTTTTCCTGTGCAATTTTTCATGCTATAGGTAGGTAAGCACTTTCCAAGACAAATAAGCTGCCTGTGCTATTTCCTGGAAAGTTCTGTGTTTTCCAAAAACCAGAATTCTCTTTATAACCCCTTTGGAAACAGGTATATTTCAGTAAAATATGTTCATTAAAGTCTCTTCCCTTCAGAAAACTGTCACACTAGTCAATGCACTGGACCGTTTTCCTTCTGAAGGTAGTGGCTATTACATACCACCAAGCACTGCACTAGCACTTCAGAATACATTAGCCAGTGGAGAGGAAGTGGGAAAGTTGTGGGAAAAAAAAAGAGCTAGGACCTGATTTGAGATTTTACTGAGTTACTGGAAAACGTTTGTCTGTATACAATCATGACATAGTTTATGACAGCATGCTTCTAAAGATTTAGCTTGTGTATTTTACTGACAAGATGCCTTCTCACCCAGAGGTAGGTCTGTGAGAATTGGCTTCGTGTTGATGAGCGGTGACTGTCTGAGTAAGGGACAGTATTTGGGCCACAATTACCATTTTATGGATTATCTTGTTTGCTCATTGAGTTCTCCAAAATCAATTCAAATGGGGTCCGACCCTCCCAAATGCTTCCTGTGTAATTTACCAGGTTGGTTATGCAGTGATCAATAATATCTGCTAGAGTGAAGAAAAGTCCAGACCATTGTGATCTAGAGCTCAATATCCACAGGAGAGAAAAGAGAGAGGCAGATGTCTAGCTGAGATACTCTGAGTGGCAAAAGAAAGCGTGGAGGAAAGGAAGGGTGTCTTAGAAGGATGATGTCTGCATCCTTAAGCATTGCATTGTAGACATATTGTGTGGGTCAGAAAGGAGAACAGCAGGAATAAAAATTTTTATCTGTGTGAATGAAATAAGACGTTGATTATTTTTGTGTAGCAATTAAGAAAAAAAGAAAGAAGCAGGCCAGAGATATAAACCATACATCATAGCAGAGTGGAAATGATGAAATGGTCTGCAGCAGGGAACTAAAGAAGGAAAAGTCTTTGGTAAGGATTACCAAAGTAGGGGATGGAACAAAGACAGAGGGATAAATAGAAGTAAAAGAAGTTCTGAGCTCCTAAAGCACGCAATAAACAGGAACCCAGGCAGTGTGTCACTGGGGCTGCTGGAGAGCTGAGCAGAGGAAGTTAGTGACAAATGAGCCCTGGGCAAATCAGCAGCTGTCAAATACAAGAGGGTCCTGGGAAATGGCTAATAGAGTGGTTGTAGATCCCATAAGACTCCAAAAATCCAGGGATCTCATACAGGATGTCTGGCCTCACTGATGTCAGGGGTTGCTTTGCCTTCAGCATTAACAGAGCCAGGATTTCTCCTCTGGACTTTGGATGATGTGTGCCTGAAGCAGGTACTTTCTTGACCAAATTGTTTATCCTCAGACAACTTGGCTCAATAATGAAATCTGGAGGAAAACATCACGACTTTATCATCGGTTGGTGTATATTGGCTTCTACACTTGTCTCCAAAGCACCTGTATCAATTCAGGCCATCCAACGGGTCTAAATTGTTGGATCTGATGTACTGTGCACAGAATACAGCAGTAGAGATAAGATTCTGTTACTAGAATTGAGCCAAACTGGATCACCAAGTAGATACTGTACTGCTTTGACAGCTTTCTTTAGAACCAGAGGCGACAGCTTCTAGTCTGAGGATTGACATCTTTGTAATAAGGAATACAATGATGTCTTTGGGATTTGGAGGAACCTGCCTACTCAAAAATCCCATTAGGGAAGACTCCGCAAGCCTTTCACCAACGTTAACAATTAAGCATGTTTTCTTGTGTGGCAAGTTCTTATAGCTTGTCCAAAATCAGGCAGTTAATGGAAGGCTCATAAATGAAATGGGAATCCCTTTGTAAAGGTGGTGAAAAACAGAGCCTATTTCACATTATTTTAAATATGAACCTTACTTTTTCTTACTGTTTCATATTTTTATTTGAAGATTGAATTTTCCAGCAGGAAGTTAATTAAATCATTGAAGGATGTCTCATTTCAGCACACCAATAGCTTCTCCATTTTTCCAATGAAACATCTAGGAGGGCTTTCTAAGAACTCGGAAGTTTTCTGGAACTAAGTGACATTTTCAAGAAGTTTTCTCAGGGACCTTATCCAGAATAAGTCAAGTCCAGGTAAATCTGTCAGTTGCTTTTAAGATGCTCTGAATGAGGTCTGTCTTGCAGGGTACCTTCCAGTGCATCTCAAGCCTGGTGAGAATTTCTGGTCTGTGTAGGCAATGCATGCAAGACCTTTCTTCCAAACTAAGCAAATTTACCCAATTTCTGTTTCTTGTAGGTTTCTTGAATGCAGGATCTCGCATTTGGTTAGCATTGAGGCCTCTGGTCTCTTCCCTCCCCTCTTTTCCAGCCATCAGCTTTGCCCCCTGCAGACACTCGCTAATGCAAGCAGAAGGGCTCTTTAGAGAGGACCCTCTTTGGGGAGCTGCCGTTTCACCATTTGGCCTTCTCACTTCCTCGTTCTGCTACAGGCTCGCATGCCAAGTATTTGAGGACTAGCTTTGACTGAAAATGCAGAGCTTAAAAGCTAAAGAAAGCTGAGAACACTTCCAATTTGCACCAGAGGGAGACTCTGTAATTTGTTTTGTTGGAAGACAGCATCCAATCAGCAGTACACATATGGCGTAAGTGTTTGAAAAGTTCATAGCCTGGCAAGCAGAGCCGCACCACTCTCGTCCAAACTAGCTGCAAAGAGACCAGCCCATCTGTGAGCAAAGTCCTTGGGCTGGGAGCTGTTCTCCCCTTCCCTTTCTTTTTTCTTTGATTGTTTTTTTTTCCCTCCTTCATTGTCATTTTTTAAAGGAAGTAACAGCATTTCAGAAAGATGGTGCAGACAGCACAATCAGATTTATAGCATTTCCACTATCTGCTTCTCATTAATATTGATTTTTTTATATTTCATCTCTGACAGCAAACATGGTTCTTAGCAAAAAAAAATTCCTCTCTTCAGTTCCCAGCTCTTCATGAATGCAAGATAATGTACCTTACTTACTCCAAGCAAAACATTTACTGCTTCTCTACATGGTTAATTACAGTTTTTCGCTTTATTGTCTGGCACTCCTAAACAATTGCTGCAAGTTTCTCATCTAAGTCTGCAACTGAGAAAATAATTTCTTGAGAGAGAACTGTATTCACTAAGTTAAATCATAGCATGCTGCTCATTTTTCTAGACCCCAAGTCTTGTGTAATGCTGGGGCATTATAACCCACTCTTGTAATTAATAAGGTTGCAAATTCCTGGGAAATTAACTAGAGAAAAGTTCCAAATGTTAAATTATTTCTTGATGCCAGAAGGTGATGGTTTTTTTGTTATTACCATTCTCACTTGTTCAGACTAAGGAGTTAATTCCACTCCCCACCAAATTAAGGCAGCTGGCCTAAAACAGTAAAGACAGATATGAGAGTGTTTGGCTTTTTTTTTTTTTTTTCCCCCATCTGATATCTGCAGAGCTGGAACAGTTTGAAAGACAAAGAAAACAACTTTTTCTCCACCAGCATGGGTGACAAAAGCTATCCTGAAAGCTGAAAGCTGCTGTTCCTGTCTAGCACACAGCAGATTTGGGCAACGCGAGGACCATGCCCACGCGTAGCCGCTTTGGACCCCACACCAGCTGAACTGGGTTTGCTCATCACATGCAGCATGACCTCCTCTAGCTTATGTCCAAGAAATGCTGTGATGTCCCTTCTTATTTAAACTTGAGCTGGAAGGGAAAGAGTATGTTTGTGCCTTCTTTTAAGCCCTAGTATATGTTTTTTAAAGAATTGTGATTTGGGGAGGAAGGGGGAAATCTGTTAGATGGGAAACAGCGGGCATTTTTCCCCCACAACAGGGCAGATGCATGTGTGCCTCGAGAATTATGATGAGTCTGAGATCATAGGTCTCCAGGAAATAAGGCCCAACAGATTGAAATGGAAACACCCTTTTATTGACTTTTTAAGAATCTTCTTTGTTTTCCTGAAGGCAACTTGCTAGTCACAGGCAAAACGACATAAGGACTAGGCCACCGTCAGCAAGCAAGCTGGTCCTCTTCTCACTCCAGAAAAATCCTCAACCTGCCGAAATTAGCCAAACTGAGAAAGGTCAATCCTTCTTCACAGGCCAGCTTATGCCCATAAGCTGGGGTGTCCTCCAGGGATGGTCTGTGCCCCCACTCTGCTTGAGGGCTGGGAGTGAGGAGGTGTGCACTGCACAAACAGATTAAAAAATAAATAAATCCCCTTTTCAGAGCTGATCTGCTGCTTTCAGTTGTAGCTTTTCTTCCAATATTGAAAAACACATTTAAGTGTCATTCAAGCATCCACACACAGCCCAGTAATCATGCTTGTGTTTTCTCACCACATTTCAGGCCGATTTAGCATTGGGTGCATTGCAAATCCCCCAAAATAAGGGCAGTGAGGAGGATGGGAAGAGAGATGGGGAAACTGGAAGGAGCACATGGCAATGGAGGACTGGAATGATGGGATCGACACCTCTTCAGTTGCTGGGTGTTTGGAAGGGGTTTGAAATGGGGTATGAAGTTATCAATAGCTATCAGGAAGCATTGTCCGTGTTTGCTGCTTCACTCGTGGATCGGTACTTAAAATGGAAAGATTGACTGGTTTCAGAGCATGCCATAATCGATACGGCACGTTTGGATGAATATTGCAGCTTTCCACTTAATTAGAGGTGACTCAGTTGTTTAGTATTTCAAATCAGTAAAATGATCATGTCAATGCTGTAATTTTCTAAGGAGGGAAATATCGCCTCATTTTCTAGTCTTTGCTTTGTTTTAGGCATATGCATCGTTATTTCTGCATTCGCTTATGCTGTTTGCTTTTGTGAATATGCTTTAGTGTTTTTGCAAGCTAAGATTGAGCAGAATTTTTCTTTAAGCAGAGCTTGACATAAAAGCTTAATGTGCAGTTGAAATACTTATTTTTCTTTTTTCTCACAGGGACATAAAAGGAGAACAGAGTAATT
This sequence comes from Elanus axillaris, assembly GCA_026212715.1. Classification (NCBI taxonomy): domain Eukaryota; kingdom Metazoa; phylum Chordata; class Aves; order Accipitriformes; family Accipitridae; genus Elanus; species Elanus axillaris. The sequence goes on along the minus strand of JANZLQ010000086.1, from coordinate 17,123,216 downwards.
GCATGGAGCACCGTCATTGTACTCCAGCGCTTAAGCACCAGCGGTCAGTGAGAGACACTGCGGGCTGGCTTTTGGCAGCATCTTTGCAAGGGTCTGTGGACCCTCAGGCACTCGCACCGGCTGTCACCATCCACAGCTTTACAGAGGCAACATCTCAAAAAACAGGCTAACCCTTACTATAGGCTTCATTTGTACTGTGATAATGCCACTATAAAATGCCAAGCGATGCCCTATAGCAACATGATTGATGTGCACATGCCTTGTGCCCAGAGTGGCCCTGGCACTCCCGGGGCTGCAAGGTGAGCAAAGGGTGCCCTGCGGCCTCTCCAATTAGCTGGCTCTCCAGCACACACTGCTGGTGCCCAAAGGGGATTTGTGCCCACTAAGGACATCAGCTGTCCCTGCAGGGACATGTGCTAATGAATTAATCATGTGGGACTGAAGTACACAGGTACAGAGGAGGAGCAAAGGACCCTGCTGTCACGGGTACTTTCAGGGTTAGGGGCAGACTTAGGTGCCCCAAACCAGAACTTTAACAAATTTCAGGTGTCTGAACCCCATAAAATCTGTATCAGGACAATGTGATCCAAAATCAGGACAATGCAGTGTACCTGACCCTCCCAAACGCACACCAACGACGTTGGATCCTTCTTAAGTGTCATCCGCTTTTAGAGATGCGTCTGCCGGAGGAAGGGGCAGACTTGCCTCTCTCACAGATGTAGAAACGGAGAGACCAGAGTTCACACGAGGTGGGGAGTGAGATCCAGCTTGTAGGCTTCACTGAAGTCATGCATGGCCGTGGTTGCCATCCCACCTAATCAGGTTATCAACTACCCTGTGGGAGCGAGGGGACAGGGAGAATCATCCCTGTCTTGTGGAGCTGAAACTGGAGGGCCGGGTAGCTCAGAGAGGGTATAGATGTCCAAGTGGAGCTTTGCTGCTGCACTGAGATGAAGGTGCCTAAAAATTCACCCTGGAGGCACCCACATCACCACGTGGATGAGGCCTTAGGTCCTGTCCTTTCACAGTTACTGGCAACCAGTGGGTCCTGGCATGGCTGATGGTTGTCTCACCCAGGTGCAGAGACAGATGTGGCTTTGCCTTGCTTGAGTGCAGGGAGCATTTGCAGAGACACTGTCTGGAAGACAGCAACTGATGAATGAACCCAAGGAGGCATGCAAAGATAAATCAGCTCCATAACCCTTGGCTTTGTCCACTCTTCTAGTCTTTAATAACACCCCAGATGAGGTTAATCTGCATCAAATACCTCCAGCAGCAACCCGAGCATGCTGAGACAGCCTATCGCATAGGCTTTTAGCACCTCGTCGCAGTTTTTTTTCCTGTGACAAGGCTGTTTAAGCTTGGTGCCTAGAAATTAGCTGCCAGTCTGCTGCCTGGAGAAGCAATTCAAAACAGGATATTTCATCGGTGGTCAAAGGAGCCTTTTTTTTATATGTAGGTATACATATATATATATATTAAAACTAAATATGGCCTTACCCCCTCTCAGCAGCTGGGTCTGTCCAGCTGTCCCCTGTCAGCTGTGAGCACTTGCACAGTGTCCCCTGGTGTCACCAAACCCCTGCAAAGGCATATTTCCTCCAAAGAGAATAAAAAAGGGTCAATAATCCATGGCTAAGCTGTAATGGGAGCCTGTCTGGGGGCACTCAGTAGCAGCCAGCATGAAACGCCTAAGCAAGCAGCCTGAGCTGCCTGATGGCTTCTTCTGCCTTCGGTTTCACAGCTGAAGTTTCCAGTCCTCCCCAAATTGTCCCCGTGCCTGTAAAAAGGCACAGAAAGGGAAAAGGGAAAGTAGGAAAGAAAAGGCAAAAAGTTTTTACCCATTTTGGTCTGGTTTTAATTGCTGACACGTCAAAATTTGAAACACTCCAATTACCTCTCAATAGCACATTAGAGATTTTGAGTGGCTCCTGTTGGTATTTAAATGTGCATCAGGGTGGTGGGGGATCTAATTAGGGGCTGTATAATTGTGATGATGATGCCCTGAGAAGCAGCGGTCTCTCGGAGACCAGACTAATCTTTGAGGTAAGCAAAGAGGGAGGCTTGCCATCAGAAACGGCCTGCCATCATTCCACAAGTAGAAAGAGATGAAATTAGACCATACCTCATTTCAAAATGTAATTCCTTCACCCACGGGTTACCAGGCCTGAGCCTGAAAGTGGTGAGCAGTGGAGATGGGCGATGATGAGATGATGGCGCCTTCCAAATGTTTCTTTCATTGTAATGGCTTGAAAATCCTGTGAAGCTGTGAAAGCTTTTTTTTCCTGAATGATTTAGACTTCAAACCAGCCTTTTCTAAGAGTATTTTTTAGACAATTCTCCTCTCTTTCATCCCTTCTCTTTCTCTCTTCCCCTCTGTAACCTCTCTCCTCTGCCTGCATTATCCACCAGCATGTTTTATCTCCCCCCCCCCCCATGTGCTGCCTGCAGGGCAATGGGGAGGGGAGAGCACGGGTCTTTTTGAGGACAGGGGATGCCAGGCATTGCCCACCAGCAGGACCAGACCTCTCCATCTGTGCCTCTGGAGATCATCACAAGCAGGTTCCACAGCTCCCAGGGCATAGCTCCTGCTGAGGCTGGAGGAAATCGTACAAAGTCAAATGAAATTCTGTTTTACATTCCCCCTACCCCTGTAGGTCTGCTTACCTTCCCCAAACCCTAAGCTGCCATTGAGAAAAGCAAGGTGTAAAAACATCATAAAACACCCCTCCAGAGTGTGGCAGGTGGGCCTGTGCTTGGCTTTCTTCTTAAGATCTTTCTGATCCCAGTGGTTTTGGTAAGAATTAAATCGTCTAAATTCCCTAGCGGTTTTATTTGCATGTATTGATTCCCAGAGAGGCAGGAAGTTTAAACTGGAGTGATTGATCAGCGCAACGTTAGCTCTGATCAATATGGCACATTTAAATGAATACAGTCATCTTGCACTTAATTAGAGATGACTTGGTTATTTCCCTGAGCATTTCATGTCAGGACAGGTACCCAACGCAGCTGTTCAGCTTGCTGCAAGGGGGGACATGGCCAGAGGGTGGTTCTGGTTTGCCTGTAGATGTATAAAAGCAGATGGAGAGAGAGCAACAGAAATTTGGAAGGGAGGCGTTAGCCCAGCACTCACTACATTCACTGAGAGATGGTGAAAATGAAAAGCAAATTACCTTCTGAGCGAGTAACTTGTGTGTGCAGCAGCAAGCTGGAGCACTGCATCCCTGCTTCATGCTGTGGTGAATATTCAAGTGTCCACAGCAGAATGGCGCCCAAAACCCTATAGGATGTAGCTGAGGTCCTTAGGCAGGAGAGGAGAGGGGAACTGAGAAAGGTACTGGACCACAGCCTCAGTGCTACAGTCACTTTGTGGGGTAATTGTTGAGCGGACCTCCGCCTAATTTGTCATGGTGAATGGCTGCAAAAGAAGATGGTGTGTTTTTCAATGAAACAAAAATTTATTTAACCCTTAGTGAAATCACTTTTTAACATGAAAAACAAAATTAAAAAAAAAATATAAAAGAAAGGTAAGATGCCCATTTGTTTATTTATTTCCACTTGGCCTATTTCACAGCATTTATGAATGTTCCATAGCCTCATTCTTATGCTCTGAGGATTATTTATGTGGCAGAATAAGTCTATGAGCTGCATCCCAACATATAGCTGAACACCATGAGACTCCCCCAGTGCCCTGAAGCATGGCAGTCTCTGGACCAGACAGGTGCAAGGGACCTTGAGGCTGCCGACCCCTCTCTGAGTGAGGGGCCAGGTTTCCCATCCTTCCCTGCCCCAGCATAGGCACCTGCTGGTCCCCTCCTTCAGAGCAGCTTCCCGGGTGCTGGCATCCCCTGTTTCGAGGGTTCGTCTGAGGTGACAGGAGGAAAGGCCAGGTCTGTGCCCAGTGCCCAGGTCTGTGCCCAGCACCCAGCTCTGCCAGCCTTCGGTCCTGCTGGAGTCGGTTTAATTCCTGTGCTGCTTAGCACTGTCACAGATTCCCCAGTTGTGCACGGGCAAAGCACAGCTGAGCACTCATTAGGCATTGTTATTAAAATTTTATTACGTAAATTAATTGCTTACATAAGCACTGGCATAGCACACTGGAGCACAGGCTTTGCAGACTCAGAAAATGCCTGCAACTTCTCTGGATTTCAGCAGTTTGAAAAGGTTTCCTTTCCCTTCCAGAAACACCAAAGCACACAAATGGGTTTTTCTTACCCTGGGGCAAGGAGATAAATCATCTGGCACAGAAAAAGGGCATCTGATGTAAGGAAGGATGCAGTGCTGGAGCCTGCCACGCACACGGCTCCTTGGTGCAGCAGCATTAAGTACCACCATGCCATAGTATCACCAGTGTGCTTTCTGAGGCATATTCCCTGATTTCAGTGCAAAAAGCTAAAGGTTTCCCCAGATCCGCATTAACTGTTTCCAAATGAATGTTCTCTGTAGCTTGGCTGTATTTATTAATGTTAAAATGTCTCTTTCCTCCCCTGCTCCATTTTCTTGTGCCATTCGTCTTCAGCTATCACCACCCCCGTGGTGACTTGGGAGATGTTTCTCTGCTGGCATTGGCCAGGCAGCCATCCTTCCTCTTGGACCATGTGTGGCAGGAAAAGGCTCAATCTCAGTATCTATCAGACTGAAAACTTCTTAGAAATGAGCTCCGGAACATTTTTGTTTCCTTCTGCAGATGTAATCCCATGCTCAGTGGAAATGGAGTCCAACCACACCACAGCATCTACCATGTAACATCACTCTGCTATTAATTTAACTCCCTGGGAGCCTTTCACGAACGTGGGGGGCATGTGATGATACAAACCCTCCAGTGGAGTAACTCCACCCTGTCTGTGTCTTCCTCATGCTCCATGTAAAAAAAAATAATTGTGGCCGGAGCATTCCTTACCAGTTCATGGAATTAACAAAGATTGCATCTGCTAAGTTGATTTATGTAAAAAACCCACAAAAATAAAATAAAATAAAATAAAATAAAATAAAATAAAATAATAAAATAAAATAGTGGGTGCAGAGAGTGAGCCTGGGTATTAGGGGATGGGAGATGAGCTGAAGAGATGGAGGCTCATGGGTGGGGAATGAGCCCCCAGGTGGGTGCCACAGCAAAGGGCTGGAGGTAGGAAATGAGGAACCCACACACAGGGGAACCAGTTGTTTGATAAGTCACCAGGCAAATTAAAACCATTAAGCTACACTTCCTATCAGCTGCTTTCAGTAATGAAGTTTGACGCTAACAAAATCAGCCACCCAATTTTTCCCCGCCATGTCATGGAGGAAAAGCTGTGGGAAGGCAGGAGGAGTGAACCACGGTAAAAACTGATTCCATGCATGGCTTTATCCTATGGCACCACATTCCCCTCTCAGTGTTTTGGGTGGGATTTTTAAACTTTTTTTTTTCAGACAGATATGTGTTTGTCACAGTGCCACCCACCTCACCCTTGTGCAACTCAGACACAGCAAAAAAAGGAGTACATGCTCCCTGTCCATTGGTAATTTGGGATAATTAAATTTGGGATTTGGGAAAACTGGGACAAACATAGGCATGTGTCCAGTGCAATGGGTTTGGGGGTTGTCTTGCAAAGCCACGTAGCTCTGTACTGGTGATTTTGTGGTGCCATAGAGGATGGTAGACAGCGAACTGGCCCAAGGCCTGTTTCCTCCATGGTGCATCCCTTCTTAATCCTGTCTGGGTCCCCCTGTGCTCCTGGAAAAAATCAAAAGGTTAACTGAAAACCATGAGATTTAAAAAAAAAAAACAAACAAAAAAATACCTGAATAAATTCAAAGTGTGTCAAGAGCCAGGCAATAAATAAACCACCAACTCTTGCATTCCTCCTGAGACTTGGCACATGCACGCAGCGACATGAAAATCTGCCTGCACTGCTCCTTGCACACCCTCACCCTTCAAGGTCAAGTATTCCCTGTTGGATATATGAAATACTCAGACACACATATGCATGAGAAATATATAGAGGCTGTCAGCTCTCACAAGTGATGATACAATTTTTTGCCCTAATAAGAGAGGTAAGAGGGACCCTAATATCATGATCCTCATGAATAAGGAGTTGCTTGCTGCCCCAGGTCAGTAATTTTGGGTTCAGTTCCTAAAGATCCCAAGTCCTGCATATGCTCTTCTGTCCCATCAGAAGTCCTTCCCCTTGGCAGCAAGATCTGATTTGAAGGATGGGTTTGATGGATGCCCATCTTCTCTGATATGCTGGGCTCCTGCAGCCCATGTCCCGGTGGGGGACCAGAGGAGGTTTAGCTGCAGGTGGAAGCTGGTGTGAACTGAGCCTACCAAAAGCAGATCTGGGTAGATGATCCTGGGCCAGGGCAATGCACAAGGCATTGCCCCCCCC
>JANZLQ010000086.1:17084846-17104786 GCA_026212715.1 Elanus axillaris | reverse complement strand
CTCAGACTGAACTCAAAACACAGCACTGTACCAGCTACTCGGAAGACACTTAACTCTATCCCAGCTGAACCCAGGACAATATCACATCGTGTATTACATATAGTATATACCTTAATCTTATATACTGCATACTATATATACTCTATCTAATGTTCAGTATGTAAATCATGTATGTTAGATGAATTGTCTTTTTAAATATATATATACTTGTGTGTAAAAAAGAAGCCCAGAAGCGAGGGCATGGGCAGGAGAAGCGTCCTCGTCCCCACCGGCCAGGGTCAATGCTGGCACCTGGGCTGTCCCTGTGCTCAGTCTGGAGCCCTCCCAGGACAAGCGGCCCCAGGTCTCCCAGCTGCGTACGAGTTCCCTGTGGCTCTCCTGCTGCTCTCCTCGGGCTGCCTGCACCCACCCGAGGACCATGACCAAGTGCTGCACCACCTGTACTGGCCCAGACACGCGTGGGGCACTCACCCCGCTCAGCAGCCGAACCCCTTCTCATCCAAATTGCCTTGGCTGGGGGAAGGCAGTAATCACCCTCCCCCGTTTCCCTTTCCTGAGCAAAAATAAACATAAAACCCCTCCGGTGCAGAGGAGGGAATTTTAATTTCAGGATGTCCTTCGGGTTGCTTCGGGGTTCGTGGGTCTTCACTGTTTGTTTCGACTGTCTTGCGATTTGATCTTTCTGTGCTCTGTCAGTCTGTTTCCACTTTCATTTCAAAACTAATTTCGTGGCTTGCTAGAGAGTGGGGGGGATAAAAGAAAAGAAAAAAAATTAAAAATTCAAGTTTAGGCTTACATTTCCCATCCAGAAGGCTGCTTCTAGCAAGCAGGTGCTCAGAAGCTGGTGCGAAACAAGTAAGAGTTGGAAGTACACGGCCCAGACCTGACCGGCTCCCTGGACTCCACAAAACCCAGTGGCAGTGGCAGCACTGCTTCCCAGGCTGGCGCTGAAAAATATTGATAAAAGCTTGCTCCCTTCTTGCCTGCACTGTGCTACTTTGTGACAGCAAGGCTGTTCTCACTGGGCTTGGTTTCCTCGCCCTTTTCCATGAGCACCTTGACTAAACACCATTTCTAAGGGGTGTGCGGGGGCTTTTCTCAGCTCCCCTCCACTGAACACCATTTCTTTCTGGTGAACACCAAACTTGATTGCCATCTTGTCTTCTTGGTGGTCCTATTTCTATTTCTACTTAGGTCGGGTGGGCGCTGTTTCCCCTGCAATCGCACAACAGCCCCGCAACCTTACCTGGTGGATTTGCTGAGATGAGGCTTATTTCAGCTCAGAACGCAAACGCAGCTGCTGCAGGCGTGGACCTCCGGCACCTCGGACAAGCTGGATTCAGAGCCGCCTTTGGGCAATGCATCTCTTCGCATCGGGAGCAATAGGAGTGCGAAAATTCTCAGCAGCAAACACTAACCCCACTTTCCAACACCAACCAAGCGCACATGCCTATGCCCTTCTACCGAGGAGAGGGTGACGCTCGGTAGGTTTGAAGCGGAGGGAAACCTCACCTGACTGATGCAATCAAAGTGCCCCCCAAGCGACCAGCCCCGAGCTGCCACCAGATGGAGCAGCCTCCCCGAGTACCTCCTCCACTGGCTGTGTTTTCACCAGGGCTCCCCCCCGCCCCGTTTTTTTTTTTTTTCCACAGGAATTCATTACGATAAATGTTTTATCAGTGAATTCCGAAGGAATTAACAGTGATTTGCCACTTATTTTAAGGGTTGCTGATAATTCTAATAGAACAAGAAATTAGGGTATTTAAATGTCTTCTGACACTTTTTTATTTCAGGGGGAAAAAAATTTTAAAAAAAGCCCAACCCATAACCCCAAGAGTAACTAAAATCCAAAAGCACAGTTTTCACCTTATAAGATAGATGAAGGTCATAAAGACCCCTTTGGAAGCTTCTGTGCAAGAGGAGAGGGAGGCGAGGAATCAAAGCCAATTTAAAGCATGCACAGAGCCCTCTGAGGAGTGGCAGTCTCGCATAGAAATCCTGAAAGACAACCCAGTCCTTCTGGGAGAATCTCTCTGAGAAGACTGAGCAGGAAAAGTGGTAACCAGGCTTACATTTCTGCAGACTTAAGAGTGACCTCCAGTGTTACCAGCTCAGCAAAAGACTTCCCCAGGCACAAATCTACCACTTTTCCAAACAAGATCTGGAAGGGGAGGTGTCAATCTGGCCAGCAGCAGTATAGTTAAGGATAGTTTATCACTCATCTCATCCTAACAGACTCACCTGCTCTTTGCCTAATACACATCACATGGACAAACACCCATTGCTGCAAGGGTCAAACACAGGCCCTTCTTCATCCTTCAAAACCACTGAGGCTTTCCTCTTGACCCTGTGCTATTCAAAACAGGTGGGGACAGACAGTACTTGTTCCTAGGTGAGAGATTAATTTATTTTTCTCCTTTTAAACACAGACACCTGCCGTAGACAAAAATGTTCCCTTGCAGCAGAAACAGGCTACAGCATAGGGAAAGTGGGTCCCTCCTCCTAGGCTGTACAGTTCTTGAGACACAGTGAAAACAGTTCTTGATGAACTGAATCCAATGAGATGCTGTGTTACAGCTGTTGCTGCTATTGCTCTCTCTCAGGTCACCTCACTGCTACTAAGACCATACATGACAGCTGGGTCATCCAGCAAAAAGACAGACATTCCCTACTGCCACGCATCTCCTGTGCCTTGTCCTCTTCCATTCTGCAGCCAAAGGGTTGCAGGCAAGGAAAGGTCAAATTTCAGAGAGGGAATCCATTCCTTGGAGAGCTTTGAACGCACAGAGCCAGCCCCCTAACTTCAGTTATCAACAATTAAATCCCTGGCCTTGGATAAGAGTAAGTCAGCATCGGTATTTTCATCTATACTGGTGACATGGGAAGAAAAAAGCCACCCTCCCACTTTTTGCAGTATCTTCTGCCCATTCAGTCTTGAAATAAGTGTCAACAGAAAGGGCAGGTAACATCTAGTGTACACTGTGTGTTGTCTATTATACCCGTGGATTGCATACATATAGGAGTATTCTTTGACAGGTCGTAGATGCCAGCGATTTAGTGCTGGTACGACTGCAGGAATGGGTTTTGTAACATTTCCGATGCAGTAACGGGACCAACCTTTTCCCCGCCGAGCTGCAAAGTCCCCATTCTTACCTTTTGGTAATACCGTCCAAAAATGCCTCCAAGGTATCCATTTCTCACAGGACTCCGCCACCAAGTGAATGATAAATTTAAACAAGGATCTGGCTGCGTGTGCTGGTGATCGCATGTCCAAACTGAAACACTGACAACCGAAATGACCGCTGCATGATCAGCATGGTTAGGAGGGAATAAACACACAAGTGGCATCACCTCATCTTCAGGACAAGCTTTATTAACGTTTCTCTTTAACAAACATCATATTATGAAGGCATTGGTTCTTTAAGTTTTCCAATGCATGGCACAGACAGAAGGAAAAATAACAGACTCAGAGGCAAATTCAGCATGTAAATGACAGAGTAACGGAAGAGGCATGTGTTAACTGATATAGCTGCTAGACTATCTATTAGAAGACATTTTGCAAACAACAGTCTACATTTCTTTGCACAGAAGTAAAAACATAGTTTTGGATCAAGCAAATGACCTTTTTTAATTTGTAAATTTTTTTTTTTGAACTTTCCTTTATATCACAAATGTCAGGGTAAGGCAAATCCTGGATGAATTATATGATAAAAACCCCTATTCCCCGAGAAAATAGATCCACATACTCTGTTAAGTTTGTAATTTTAAAAGCAAAGCTGGCATGCACTGCATATAGAGAAAAGTCTTTTTTTTTTAAATATATATTTTTATTCAAGTGCATAAAGCAGAACAGTGTTAATTCACAGAGAGACTTTCTCAGTGCCTTATAGAAAGATTTACTATTAGCTGCAGCGAATGTGTGACCCATTATTACAGACTATGTCTCAAACATCCCCTTTGGATATCTGTATGGAAGGAAACCCATTAATCATTGGAGCAGTCACCAGCCCGAGGAATATCATGCCTAACAGTAGGCACCAGCGCTTTCAGACATAGGAGAAACAAAAATCAAGCAGAGTCCAATACTTTGTATGCAACCATCAGCACCAAAGCATTGCTATTCCCTTTATGCCACCTACTGCAAACACATTGCAGGTTTAAACCAAAATCCTTGTCATAAATCCCTGCAGGGTGATTCTTGGTGTGGTGCTTGCTCTTCTACAAAAACAGTTCCCTCCATTTCTGCAGTTCCAGCAAGAGTGGCAGAGACTGCATTGAGGGTCATGGGTCCAGCCTTCACTACTAACTCAGCTGAAGAACTCACGCTGCCACCCTACTCACTTTATGCCTAGTGAAAAACCCCAACAACTCAAACCAAAACCCACCTGAAGAAAGATAGATATGGATGTGGCTACAAATTGTCCTGTAAGGACTTAATCGACTCCTACGTTTCCTTGCTTTACACTTCCTACCTGGGCTTCACGCTTTGCCACTGCATCCTTGGGCAAATGGTTCATGGTTTCAAAGACTTGCTGCTGTTCGAGGACCAAGGTTAAATGAAAAGTGCAACCAAACTACTGTCAGGGGTTACAGAGTGTCTAATATGACACATCTTTGCAGTTATTTTTTAAAATATTGTTCAGTCTTCACAAGGATTTTAAGGGGTCTTTGTCTTTTTGCTCAACCATCATACCTTGGCAGCCTCCGGCGGGGCTCTTCCTTTGGCTTCCTTGCTAAAACCAAGGCTGGCAATGGTGAGATGGACATCTGATATGCAGATAATGGCAGCTCCATTAATGTTGCCCATGGGTGAGCACAACGGAAACAAGAACAGAGCTAGATTCAGGGGACTGGGTCCTCCGCTGACTGAAGTTACTGCAGCTCTGCAAAGCTCAGTTCACCCTGGCTGCCTCGAATCTCTTCAACATTTCCCAGAGCTCACTGAGTTCATTCCCAGCCCTGTGGGGCCAGTTTCCTCACTTACCTAGGTGGAGGGAACCCTTCAATCCTGGTCTTTTCACAGCAACCACACAAAAGGGGAAATGAGAAAAGAGACACCCAGTGCATTTATTCCCCTTCCTCCCAAGGTTATTTATCCACTCCTGCCCCACCTATTATGACAGGCCATTTCAATCAGAATCACCTGGTATGGAAAATACACAGGAACATATGCAATGCACACCATGCAGAAGTACTGCCTCCCACCGCAGAACCGCAATCAGCTGGAGACAAGGTGAACGAACAGCAGGGGAAAAAAATCTATGCCCCAAAAGACACGTTCTGTCAAGCATGATCCCAGGGATGGGAAAGAAAAGCAGCAGAGACACCTCGAAGGGAACAAGGAGTCCCTTCAAGGGTGCTCTGTGGAGAACAAGGGCCAGAGGAATGGTGCCTACCAAATTTAGGCAAACTTAGCAATATTATAAACCAAATTCATAGGCTTACATCAGCTCATTTACTCCTTCCACAGCCAATCCAATTCAGAGTTACACATCGACCAATCTCCAGGACAAATGGGTAGCGAAACAGCTCTTCAAGATCTTCTCTGGTGCTAGTGTCACCTGGGTTAAAAACCCACAGGAGCCAGCACAAAGAAATATTCTTCTGATCCCACCACAAGCAAACATGCTGGAGCTGCACATAGGAAGATACGGGGCTGCCTTTCTAGGGGCTGTACTCTCCAGGTGAAACCTAGGACTTCACTTGTTTTCCTTTCTAATCCCTATTTGTCCTGACACCGTTTTGAATTAACCTGCAGCTGATGGCAACCATCAACTTCTGTAGCCAGTGCTAGATGTGTTAGGGCCACATTTGACTTGCTGTTACACCAGCAGATGATTTATCACCAAACCTACTCTAGCTGAGATAAACCCAGATCACAGGAGGATAGAGATATGTCTTACCTTGGTTTTTACTTTTTTTTTTCACCTCTTTTTTTTTGGCCAGCTAGTAAATAACTATTTTGGGATTCATGCATATTTGGGAGGGGGGGGGAAGAACAGAATTAATTACCTTGCTTAACATAATCAAATTACTATCAGCAGCATTTTAAACTACAGTTTGTAGCACATCACACGCTGGACACAGGTTGCGTGCTTTTCCATTGAGTGTATTGTCTATCGGTTTCGGTTACAGCATGGCTGGGAAACGTATGTGAAACCCTTTTGTTCCTTTTCTAAAAATTTCAGTGCAGCATTTGCTGGCAGAACAATTGACATATGGTGAGACATTCTTATCCAAATAACTGTTAATTGCTTTTAAAAAAAAAAAGAAAAAAAATCATGCATATGCAGTAGAAAATATAATGAGGGCTCACATAAGATACGGTGTGAAGTTGTTAAAGCTAGGAGTCATATTTATCTGAGGCATGGGGATGATAGAGTTAATGAGCAAATTCTACTTCCAGCATGGACTCAAGGGAATCTGGCCAGCACCTCTTCTAGCAGCCAGGGTTCATACACAGGAGACCTGCTGGTGGGTGCCGGCAGAAGCTGCCGATCCACGAGCCTGGAGGTGGGCAACGTGCAAGGTTGTCTTTATCAATATTTCTGAGATTATGGAGCATCTAGTCTTGCAAATCCCTAGCACAAGGAGGGCAGTTGTTTATCAGTGTGTGCAGATTATAATAATTTATGGCAGTTCATATTCTTGAAGAAAATCTCCATTTAAATCCTAGGGAACAGATTTAAAAAAAAAAAAAAAAAAAAAGGAGGGGGAGAGGAGAATAAATGGGCTCCCACAGGTTGCCTGCAGACAGTACCATAACTGGGAAATAAGATAAAGATGCTATGAAAGGGGTGGGCCTGGAAACAGGCTACTGATGGTATGATGCAGGAGGAAAAGAGATACAATATAAGACAGGGACTCACAGTTCAGAAGAAACTGTTGTAATTGCAGGGATAATTGCAAAACATTGTTAGAACTGGGAAGTTATGTTTCTTTCCAACAGGCTTACAGAACAAAATGTAATGCAGAACAGAGAGAAATTAAAGCAAAGAGTCATTTCCCCAAAGCTCCCTCCCACCCAACCCACAGAGCACCTCTGTGTGCTCTTTCCTGCCAAGAATGATGCTGTAGGATGTCAGTGCCTGCCCATTGGGTTTCCTCGGGTCTCTCCTCTCCTCCATCCTTCCTTCACCGCAGTGGGGGAGAGAAAAGAAGAAAAAAAACAAACAAAAAAGGCAAAATTTCAAATGTCTGTACAGAACCCAGGTCTCATCTTTCTAGCACAGATGATGCCTACAGTTTCTGTCACATGCACAGCATGTGTATATGTCACACAGCTTATATGTAACAGCCACTATTATCTGTATAGCAAATTGACTGTGCTTGTTATGGTTTTGTGGTTTTCCACAGCACTGTGCTACCTAGCTTGATATCAGAGACCCCCAGCTCTGGTAGGTGCTTTGATGCCAGACCACAGAACATATGTTAAAACCAACACATTAAAGTACTAAACATAACAAGCAAAATGATCTCCTCAGCTCTGAAGGACCCTAGCAAGACCCTCTGAAATTTAACAGGTTGATCAATCTTCCCCAGGGACCCACTCCTTGCAATTAAAACAGTGGCAACAGAGTCATGAGGACCTCAATAAAGAGCTGCAAAGGATTCGATGCCTGCTTCTAATCCGGCACGTGCCATTACAATGCTGGGCAAGACATGGTGCGCCCCAGCTCAGCCCTCTTTGTTTCAGAAAGGTGCCAGCAGAGCCAGCAGTTGGATTGAAAAGATTAATTGATTGATTGCTAATTGTGGTATTATTCCTGTGAACTCTGCCTTTGTAAAGCAAAACCAACTCCAGCCCAAAACATCCACAGATACTCATTACCATGTGAAAACGCAGCATGAAACACAGACTTCCAATGGGCCATGTGAAACCAGTAATAATTGTAGATACCTTTTTTTAAACTGAGGAAGGGTATTAACCTTTCCATGCATTTTTAACAGTGAGGATTTCATTAGTTCCTCTTCCTTTTTTGTCTGAACAGAACGTAAACCCAGAAGCTAGGGGAGTGGGAAGGAATAGGTGTGGAAGCTGTATTTTAATAGCAAGGGCGCCTTCTAGTTTTGCTTCAGTACTTTTTACCAGGGACCCCATCAGGTTTATTTCTCACTCCAGCAGTATGGCAGCACATCATCTATAATGCTGACAAGGACAAAGGTCTACACTCAGTAATAAGACCTTGTATTTTAAATCTCTGTGATACAGCTACCACCATTGTAAAGCCACTATAGTTGGTCTTGAGCTACATGAAATCCCATTATAAGCATAAATAATGCATCTTGCTGTATATGATATTGGCATCTCACGAAAATCGTACGCTAAAGGAAGCAGTGCATGTTAATGCTTAAAAACTACTTTTCATGGAGAAATGGCAACTGCCTCTTGCAATTGGGGATGAGCCTTGGACTTCTATCTTCCTACCAAATTATTCATTTTTATCTAGGGATGAGGCTTTTTATGCCTATGACAAACTCTGCCACAACAACCATTGCACACTCCTGTCGTAGCAGTATCATTTAGTGTATAAAAGCTATAAAAAGCTCCAAAAGGCAGCAGAGCTCCAGAAGGCAGCTCACTGACTTTGCCTTGTTTTTCAGTGGTATTGCTACAAGTGACATTAGGCATCGGACAGCCAAGGGCAATAAACCCCTCGTGACGTGAACCTGTTGTTCCCAGAATACAGATTGTACAGAACTGAGCTCGGTTCCAACTGGTATAAATTGCCTGTCATTTTCCTAAGCAATGCCAAAAATTGTTCACTCAGTTACTCTTCTGTTCCTTATCTCAGTGCTGTCTTGCCTTCTGATGATCTAAGACTGTGCACTGTCTAAATCCATTACAGTTGCAGACTGCTACTACAATATTTACTTGACAAATCAAGTCTACTGGGTATTTTAATTTTTTTGTGTAATATAGGCCATATTAGACAATTTCTTTTCACTTGTATTCTGTCTTCCTTTTTTTTTTTTTGGTAAGGTCTACCTTTAATTAAGGCCATTTTTAAAGCAAGTTTGCAAACAGAAACTGAATGGAAAATGGGGGGAAAAATAGCCATAAAAGTCTTACCTGTTACTAAGCTTCCCGCGCTGTTTCTGTAGGATCATTTATACTTTCAGCTTGACTATTCATTTCAGCTGAAAACAAAATGAGACAGTCATCAAATTCTATTCATGACACTTGTTAAGTTTATCACGTCGAGTAATAACTGCTTCTAATCCAAAGGGGACATTTATTGCATTAAAAATTCTATGCCATAAATCCATGAAAATGTCTCTTAGGCCAGCCATCCTAGCCTGCAGTTTCATGGAAACCCTGACAAGCAGTCCTGCCAGGGTGTAGGCTTCAGCATCGCTAGAAATGCAAGCCTCTGGATCTAGATTTTCCCTTTGGTCCACATCCATCCAGTTTGACTTTGGCGCCCAACCGAGGTGCCCAGCTCAAGAGCTCAAGGACCCTCCTTTGTCTCTGTAGGCCACAGGCAGAGATATAGGTATCTCAAAAGGGTGATTTAGAGTTTTGCTGAGCTAAGTGGTCTTGATCCTGTGATTCAAACATTGACAGGCTTCCGACAAAGTCCCCAGCAGGACCCAGGGCCGAGCTGTGGGCCAAATGCAGATTCATCTCCAGTTGCAGAGATGCTGCTGCTGCCTCTGGGTGTCCTTGAACTGCAAATTGCTGGAGCCTAGGAGAGGATTCAGGGGCAACATCACTATACTCCTACAGATACTAGTTCACTTGTGTACTATCTGCTTACAAAACCAATCTTTCTTTTTTCATTTAAAATTACTAAAAAATGGGAAATAATTTAAACAGAAGGCTTAAACTCATTTCAGCATGACCTTTGTCAAAAATATCATCTAAACTATGGCAGATGATTGATCCTATCTAGGCTAAATAAAAAAGGGTTACTTCAGCATATGCATTTTTAAGATTAGTATTTAGTATTTGCTCTGCAATGAATGTGAATGGAGCCATTTATATTAAGACTTTTTTCCTTTCTTTAACCTTGCTTTATGTTGCAGTATCAACTGCACATTACAAGTCATTTGACATGGGTGATGAAGAAAAACCTCAAACCTGAATGGGAGATTTGGAAACTAAGGGAAGATGGGAAGGGGGAGGGGAAAAAAAGCCAAAAATCAATAACTATGCTACTTCCAGCCAGGCAGTGTGATCTCTTTCTGAGTCAATAGCATGTCAATACACCTGTTAGGGCTTTGATGAATTATTTGTAAATTATTCATCATCTATATGCAGAACAGATACCGTAATGGCTTCCTGGATGTATGCAATGAATAATAAGAAAAGTATCCGCTCCTGATTACGGAGCTCTGATGCACATCACATTTAGCGATGTTGTGTTCTTCACATGCATTTGCATAGCAAAGACAGGATGCTTAATAAAAATCATTAAGGGAAGGCTGCTGCGCCCTGATGACAGCAGCCTTTTTCAGCCTCATTATAGTGGCCAGTTTCACTGGCTGGGTTTTCTGAAAATACCATAAGGCTTCACTCATGTTTTACAAAGATCTCCTGCAAAACTAAAACTTGATTTGAAACCTGAGGTTAGGCTCCATCAGCATCCCAGACGAGTACACCTCCTTCCCCTTCCTTTTATTATGGCTATGAGCAGTTGACCCCTGCCCATCCTGCTGATAGCACATCACATAGAGGGAGTCAAATTCCAAACCGCCTGGGAATGTTTTAAGGGCAATGTGAAAGCATGGAGGAGCCCCATCAGAGGCATGGGGTCCAGGGCCCCTGCCAGCAGGGAAGCAAGAGGAATCACTGAATCCCACTGTTTTGTAGTGGAAATGGCAGCCAGGCATCCTGCATCACCAGTGCAAAAAGCATCCGCATTGGATGCCGCAGTGGGAAGGTGGCTTGCAAGTGCTAAGGCACAGGCGGGTTTCACTATTTGCCTTTTCCTATGTGTTTGTGACTAAGCTCAGCTCTTTGCATTAATGCTAGTAGGGCCAGGAAGATCTAACTGAAGGACAAGCTTCTGCAGACCACTGGGTGAACCCTGACAACAGATGTCACTACAAGGCCACCTACACAATCCTCTATATTTAACTGGAAAATAATACAGCAGCAAAGCATCTACTGCAAGAGCAGATGGAAGATCTGCCACTAGGTATGGCAGGGATGTGACTCACAGCCCTCGTTGCGTCCCAGCACAAGTTAGTGTCAGAACGACATTGTTAGCCCCGGGCATGCTACATCTGGTTGCCTTGCAAGCCAAAAGTGGCCTTCTTCCTGCTAAACAATGTTTTTAGAGGTGTTAAACTGCTAACGTACGTTAGCAGTCTTTTTGCACCTACCATAATATGCTACAACAGCCAGCAGGTCAGTGAAGCACCTGAAGTTCAAGGAGGCTGCACATCTCCTAAATTCAGTTTTCCTTGTCCCCCCTTCTCCAGCTTCATGAAGGGTTTTTTATGCCAGAAATGGACATTTCTGTGCAATGGAAATGGATGTTCCTATGCACTCTCCCTGTCTGATTTCCCTTAAGTTTTGGCCTGTTGGGGAGGACCCGTCTGCACCTCCTGTCTCAATCTATGAGCTGCTTAGCAGCTCTCCAACTATGACCAGGGAAGGATTTCCCCCCAAAAGCAAGCAAATTCCCTGCAAGAGGAGAAGAAATAACCCAGCAAATAGTTCACACCCATCAAAGCGCTGCAGTTGCTGGTGACCCAGTGGATGTGTGTCGGCAGCAGGGCATCCTGCCTCTCCCCTGCAAGAAAGCTACATGCTTAAAGGTCAGCTTGCCAAGAGTCAAGTGTAGCATTAAGTAGAGAAAACAGGCAAACAGGAGACTGGAAAATCGAGTTTAGAGTCATCTGCAAGAGAGCAAGCACACTTCCCCACCCCAGGATATTATGCTGTAGACCTGGATGGCAGAAGAAACCAAAATATTACTATCTTGATTTAAAGAGGAGCTTGGTCAGACTCTTGCAAACATAACCTATTTCCTCAGCCACTTCCTTAACAATGTTTCCCCTTTGCATCCACATAACTTGGCTATAGCACATTTGGCTGTGACTCCAGATTGCCTAGAAAGAAAACCATCTATCTTGAATTCAACCCACTCTGTGGTGATGAAACACATGCGCCTGTATACTTAGTAGTCAGTTGTTTCTTGGCTATTACATCAACACCATATAAAGCACGAGGGTGTTAGCTGTTGAGATCTTGCTTCTATATTGCTTTGACAAATCACGTGAAGGTCAGAATGCTGATGGCATGCATATTCATCAGCCTGCACCAGCTTATAAAAAAAAGGGGAAATTTCAGGTTTGACACTGCCTTAATCTTTTTCTTTTCTCCTATTGTGTCAGCAAGTCAGGATACAGCTTTCCACAGGTTTGAAATAAAAAAGGCGAATGAGTAACCCCATTATAAAAGGAGTGAAGAGTTTGATCTGCCTAATACCAGCTGGAAACTAACATCCACCTCAGTAATCTTTAAAGCTTTGGTGGCAAAAAAAAAAAAAAAAGAAAAAAAGAAGAAAAAAAAGATGATTAAAAAAAGGCTGCCGGCAGGGAAACATCATCTAGGAAACCAATCATCAAAGGTGGGGTTTGTCACCATTAAAAAATACTGATCAGCAAATCTGTCCTGGGTACAAGAAATTTAACATCCACAGGTCTTCACTCTGGTGGCTGATGGAGATTGCCAGTAGCAACCTGTATCTCTATCCCTATTCAGGCTTATGTGCGCACCCTCTGACAGCTTTCCTGACACAGAATCACGGCTAGCTTTCAAATAATAATAATCTCTGAAATACATCACTATTACAGCCCTGCCTACTAGATGAACGAATATCAAGATCCACCTAAGCTGTCTCAACTCTCTGCATTTCTAAAGCACTTTTTGCTGTGACATGGTACATGAAATTAAAACACAAGAGTTGGGCTGCCAAGGGGTACCTGGTGATATATGCTTGTCATTTCAGCTGTGAAGTGATGAGCTCTCCTGGGGTGGGAGGAAGGGGACCAGAGAAAAATAGGCAATTTACATAAAAATTACTGTCACAGGGAACATTTTTTTTTTTTTTTAAATCTCAGACAGTACCCAGGACATGAAAAATTTTAGGGCTTTTTTTCAGCAAACCTTAATCCTTCAGGTGAAACAGCATGGGGAGTTTGATCCTTCCTCTGTTCTGATTTTTTTAAACATGTAATAAATGTCCACAAGAAAAAAATACCCTATAATACAATCCCAATAGCAATATAAGCTGGAAAGAAATGAAGACTTCCCTGTACAGCAGAGAACTCTTCTGCAGCCTTAACAAACACCCTTCCTGTCCTTTCATATAACTTAGAAAGTTAACAGAAAAGGAAGTTACAGGATGAGTATATATGTAGAAGACCTTACAAGATAAGCAAGATTTGAAACAAAGAAACCTATCAAGATCATAATTTCAGAAGTTGTCAGCTGATGCAGCTGTGCTGTGCTACAGCACACATTACAAGAGCTATACAATCATTTTTCTTTCCAGCAGGAAATCCCTTAAGATATTCTTTTAGTAAATTTGGATTTGTTTTCACTAAGTAGCCCAGACCATTCCAGGGATTTGAAATTCAAATATTTTAATGTGACTATGACTTTTTGGATTGTTTGTTCAGAAGATGAGGAGAGAAGGCTGGTTTGGCTTTATTCTGCACACTCACTAGTAATAGCATAATCTCTAGTATTTAAGACAAAATAAAATCCATTATGCATGCTTTCTTTTCCTATTCTTGCAAAAACTTCCCTACAGGCCGGTATCTAAATCAGCCACCAATTCAAATGCTGCAGCACGATCTGACATCAGAGAAAGGAAATCAGCATTAGATTCTTAGTGTAACTAGTATCAAAGATAATGAAATTGTTTTGCCTTTGAGATGTAAAAAAGTATGCCTTGAATTTATACTATGTAAATGCTGAAGAGGTTAAAGAAGGAATCAAAAATCAGTCTTTGTTTTAGAGAGGGGTCCACTTCACAATAGAAAAACAGGGACTGGAGCCCCAATTCCAAAAGCACTGCCTTTTGGAGTGGTAAAGAGGGCCTTTTGGGTAAAAACCAAGAAAGCCCCTTACGTAGCTTTGTTAAGCTATAAGAGCCTATCTAGAGGAGCAATGAAGGTTTTGCCTCACCAAAACCTAAGCACTGTGACCCTGATTCCATCCAGTATTTCTTTACACACAGAAAGAGCCTAGAAGGCCATTTTTTTGTTGTTTACAAATATGTTAGGCATTGTAGAGCTGGGGCACCATCCTGGTACTCAGCCCTTGCCAGGTCCTAGCCAGACAGATGGGTCACCTGCTCACTGAGGTCAATAAAAAAAATAATTTCCTTTCAAAGTCAGGAGATTTGGGTTGATTATGTCCACAAACCTGACTGCAACTGCTGTTGGGTCACCAAATCATGACAGTTTTATCAATAGTAAATGTCCTAGGGAGAGAACTTCCATCTGCTACCAGACTGAGCTAAGCAGGGACTCTGAATGAGGAGCAGGAAAGGAAATCGGCTCCGAGCTAGAAGGAGGCCAACATACGAGTTCAGACTGGTTATGCAGCCAACGCTTGTTCCATGATGGAGTCAGGCACTAGCACCAGAATTTTCAAAATACTATCTTACGAATCCTGTATGAGACCACACGCATCCTGGCCAATTTGATATCCAGATCGAAATTACGGTAGGCCTAACATATTTAGTTAGAAAAGCAAGTGGACTGAACATAACAACTGAACACATAAACCCAGTCAACTAGAAAAGCAGGGCTATGGCACTGAAAGGTACTTCCACCAGACTTCCAAGACAGTAGAGATGTACAAATTCTCAAGAAGACTTAGTTGAAGAGATTATAACTATATTTTGCAGGGGAAGTGTACAAACGAACCCCAGAAAGGCATGCTTCTTATCTGCTTCAGGACAATTAAAATATTAGAACAACATACTGTCCTTATTTGAAACATCTTCTGCTTCACATGTGAGGTCAACTTTCATAGGCTCCACAGAAGATTCCTCTTTCCCTTGCATCCCTGCAAGACAAGCCAAAGAAGGAGAAAAATCAATACTTACAGCACCCAATTAATGTATAATTCTCAATTCCGTGTGCCTGTTTTTTTTTTTTTCTTTTTCTTTTGGCATGCTCTTACCTTTATAGATTCTGCTGCTGTATAGTGGCAGCCATTAAAGAAAAGGGCAGAGGATATAGGGGGAAGAACACAATTTGAAAATAGTTACTTGAATATTTGTAGCAATCTGCACACTTTTCTAACTGGGATTGTTAAAACCACATCATGGTGTGTGTTTCTGCCTCCCTGCCATTCTTTCCTCATCATTTTTGAAGAATCCCTTCTGCTCATAAAATGCAATATAGGATGGGGATGTAATCACACTTATAAAGTCTCTCTAGCTAGCAGAATAAAAATAGATACAGTGAGAGTTCAAATATACCAGGTAGTCAGACACAAACTAGAATTTGAATTCAGAAAAACGCATTTTATCGTTGTAACTCAACATTTCTATCTCTTCTGCCTCAGGCTTGTCTGGAAGCTTAGATTCAATCTCCTAACAATATTTGAAATAGAAAAAAAAAGTGGTTTTGCTGTTTCATACAGAGTTCTCCTAATATTCTGACATTTAGAGTGCCAAGAAGCCAATTTTTAGTTAATTTCTAATTTAGCTACTTCTCTACTTTTGTGGCTGCTATAAAGCCTGTTGCACCTATCTTGCCATTGAACTATAGGGTGTCAAGCTATTGGTTGCTAAGCAATCCAGACATTTGGGTGGTTATTATGAGACAGCAAAGCGTAGCAAGCACCAAGACATCTCAAAACCAGTTTACTCTTAAAATGAAATCATTTACCTCTTCAGCAACAGAGATTAAACGTTCACAGTCCCACAACCACCTCCCTCCCCTTTCTGTGGAAGGCTAGAGTGGGGTTTTTTAATGCACTTCAGTGCACTACAGTTATTTTGTCCTTAAACACGTATCTACCACTGAAGTTTTCAGCCAGTTTTTCCTTCTATCGTATCTGCAAGTCAATGCATTGTCATAGAGATTTTAGTGTCCTCTGTGCTCTCTGTTGGCAATGCTGTTCTCACAGGCAACTTGCAGTGCACTACCTATGGTCCTACCAAGCATCAAAATTCTAAAACAAGGACACAGCACATAAAAAAACCAACAAAAAATAGCCACTGGAAAGCTGAATTAGCCATCTCAGCAAGCATGGGGGAAAGTGGGATGGATGACTTTACAGTGATGTAGATGTCACCCATCGTTTCAACAGATCTTAGTATTACTGCAGAAATCCTTTGGTGAATCGTTTGATCACCAGCTCTACCTCTTCCTCACCAGTTTAAAATCATCTCCCTGTACAAACAAACAAAATGCTTGTAAACTTCTGTGACTGTGAACCATGCATGTCAGCGAATGCCTGAGATGGCCCTTTGAGGGTGCGTCAAATCCCTGATGCTTCTCCAGGGAATTCAGAAGAGCGAGTGTGGTTTTCTCCTGAGGTTTCTTATGCACCAACAGGCCTAAGCTTTCCCAGTGTTTGCCCACTGCTCTTTTTGGCTCACAGAAAGGATAAGGCCAGGTCACTTCATCGCAGAAGCATGCACACATGGCAGGAACCTGTCAAGTACAAGTTTGAGAAGGTATGTTCAAAATCCCTGCCTGACTTCTCCTAGCAAAATCAATATGAAATTTGGATGACTATGAAAGCACTGATTAATCAAGGAAGATACACTGAAATTCAGGTTGTGCTACATTTTGATTAGTAGGGGGATGCAAAAAAGCAAGATTTCAGAAAATTAACTGTCCCACCACAAGTGCAGCCTGCAGTGGATGCAGTCCTTCCCACCAAGACACTCAGATGATAAGATACCACAGGTTACATCTTGGCTCCCAGTTTCTCTAAGAGCTAGAGATACCCAGTCTCTCTCCTGTTGTCAGCTCTTAAAGATGCCTGCGTGAAATTCCCAGGCTCTATCCCAAGATCTCCCATTAACTAGCCGGCACGCTTGGCTTCACCACACTGCCGAAAGGTTTCTCACTTTCAACTTCAGAAATCTCTCATGCAGCTGACAGGTGCAAAGGATTATTGGCACAGCACTAGGTGAAGACAGAGCCTAATTAAAGAGAAGACATTTTGTTCATACGCATGCGTGTGTGAGTATGCATATGTGCTAATTAGCGCTGCCATTGCAGGGATGAAAGCAGAAGGCATTGAGGCCCTCAATACCAAAAGCTACAGGTTCGCCCCCTAGGGTAGACAGCCCTAGAAAGAGGCTGGAAAGAGCAACAACAACAGCAGCAAATTTGCAAAATTACTTTTTGAGAGGTTTAGGGTCATAAGCATTGTCAGAAGAACACTAATGCGTTTTCTGCTTTTGCACCTTCTTTCCAAGTCTGAATAGCTGATTCCCCATCCCTTCTTGGAGGGGATTATGGCTCTATTGGGGTTTTTTTTATAGTGTATGTTGATTGTTGGACATTGTCAGCAAGAAAATGATGGCAGGAAACAACGTTCAGGGACAAACAAGGCAGAAGATACTTTAAACCTTAACAAAGTTAAGCTTTAGGTTAAGGTGTCCTCACCACCGCAAACCTTGGGAGGAGGCTTGCACATTATATCATCCAATTTTTTGGGAAGACTTTCAAACTTGGTTAATACAAATCTTCATTTCTTCCATCGCTATTATTGTGGGTGGGCAACAGGAGCATTCACTATACTGCCATGCATGTGGAAAGGTTATTATCCAAAAAGCTTCTTCCCTGCCGTGCAGTAAAACTGAGTACCACACAGAAATGAGCTGGTTTCACATAAACAGCAGAACTCGATCAATACCAGAACCGCCTTGACAACCAATTTATTCGAGAGGCCTTCCCGCACCCCCTTGTTTTGATTGCTTCAGGTTACAGCACAAACAAGCGAGGTATTTCGGGTCTCCAAGCAGGAGCTGAGAGTTACTGAAGGGGAGGGAGCCTGGGAGATACCACTTTCAATTTCAATTACCATTTCCAATTGCGCTCCTGACAGAGCTCGTTACCTGAACCCTTTGCAGTCTGGTTACACAACCAGCCTAGCACTAAGTGACAACAGGCTTCTTGGCATAGGCAAGGACTGCTCCCAGCCTTTTGAAATGCATAAGACAAGTATATACCAGGAAGACTAAAATCTCTGTACTGTTACTTCATCTTTTTTTCTCCTTTATAGTCACAATCTGTCAACAGTTCCACATGGTTACAGCTATTACACTGATCTTTCTCTAGAGAAACATGGTTCCAGATTCACGTATGATTCACAAGATTAACATGAAGATGTGGTGGTTGTTGGTACATTAGCATAAATTCTAAAAGTGCCCGAGTACAGAGGTCAGACACGGACTCCACATCCCTGATAAATCCTAGTAAGTAAAAAGTGTAACCCTCCCCCTCCTCCCTTTGCACAAGATTTACACCTATTTCAAGTGATAAATGCAGGCAACTATGCAGGCTTAGAAGCTGTAACACAAAGCAATCCATAAAACTCATTTTTACTTGATCATCAGCAAGGCTTTGCTGTGTACTGAAGAGCACCTTTGTAATCAGGAAAGAGAGGCATGATCCTCTCCCAGGTAATTCAAAGCAAAATCCCAATGTAGTGTCCCTAGAATGCATGAATCATTCCTGGAAGGCACCTGAACTGGGCTTCTGCTCTGAGCTGCCCACTGTAAGGGAGTTTATTTCTCTTTGCTGAATACTGAGGGAGCCTGGGAGATTGGGCCCTCTCTGCAGAGCCCGGCCTTCGAGACCAGCCTTGGCAGTCCTTGCATGGGGCTCGGGTAATAAGTGAGTACTGTCAGTGCAATCAAGCAACACCAAGGTGTCTTAAATCTTAAAAATTCCCCAATTTTAGAAGTCTTGCAACTAAGTGGGAAATCCTGGTCCCTAAGATCATTCTGAATATTTGAGGAAGAAAAGGGTTATCAACAATACAACAGTCCAGACAACTACTATTTTTACAGGCAAAATGGCAAGGTCATTATTCCTATAACATGTCTGCCCAGCAATTTTGGGTGTTGCCACAGGAAATCCAATAAAATACTATCCTGCCATGGGCAATTTGCAAGCAGGGGAAATTCATCAGTCATAAAATATTTGTAGAGCAGTTGCTTCTACTCATGTTATATACTTTGAAAAAAACACCTTTGTTGTTATGCAATATAAAAACCACACTGCAGCTATTCTGAACGATCCAGATTTCCCCGATTCATACCCATTGAATAAAATTTATTATTTTGAGTTTAGCTGTAAATACACTTCCCCTAATTGGGAGACTCTGAGAGACAGAAGCTCATTAAAATCCAAATTTCTCTGGTCAAAAATTGAAGGCACCATTTTTCATCCACAAGAACAAAAACACAGACAAAGCTCTTCTGACCCACAGCTGCATTGTCTTATCTGTCAAAACTAGTTCCATTTTTCTTGCTCTGCAAATAGCCAGAGCTGTTTTTTCCTTCTTCCCAGTCATTTCGCTGTAGCTCTTTGCTAATGTGACTGTCAAACCTTCATGTACTTTGTTTACCGCTGTATTTTAATAGCATTATAAATGCTGCTTCACTTAGAAACTGAAGCTGTCCATGATACAAGGGCTCAGTTTGACTCCTGTTCAACATCTCCATCTGGGATGACTGACCCTTTTAACCAGACCAGATTCTACTACATAAAAGATTTATGCTGTCTTCTTGTACGGCTCTACATGCAAAACCATCCAACCTGCTGCTCTCGGGGCTCTAAAACAAACACAGAAATCACGGTCCATCTGTACTTTGTTATGTTCAAGTCAGTGGGCAGTTTTCTCCCTCACTATCCTTCTGCAACGCATAGGTCAAGCACAACGGCACCGAGCCTGCAGGAATGGCACTGCTGCAAAGGTGCCTCTCGCTATTCAG
>JANZLQ010000086.1:17073326-17084781 GCA_026212715.1 Elanus axillaris | reverse complement strand
ACTCCCCTCTCCCCAGCAATTAGGCACCATAGAGATGAAAAGAAAACTCAAGGGTGCAGATTCCCAAGGGGGGGGTGCTGGCTGGGACGCAAGCTTTGCTGGGCTTTTGAAGGCACTGAGTGTTATTTCTTAATGCCACACGTGGGCTGTCAGGATTCACGTTGCAGCCCCTTCATCGTTAAATGGAGTATTTACCCTCCCTTTTGGCGTTTTGGCTTTGTCTCCCAGAGTAACCCAGTGCAATGAAGCTCCCCATTCCTCCAGTGTAGCGTGCATCATCTCAGCTCTCTGTGTTTGTGCATGCAACTGTACCTAAAGGCATCGCACTGCTTCCAGCCACTGTTATTTCCAGCTCAAGCTGAACTGCAATTTTTTTTAACGCTATTTAAAAGTGTCTAAGATCCGCTTATCCCTATCCCCTTCCAGCCCTTTATTAAACCTACTGTTAGTAAATCTCATTATGCCTCCTTTTCCCTAAAGGTGGGAATGGGAGGGTAGTGAGGATTGTCTCTCAGCAATATGGTCCATAAGACCCATACAAATTGGGGATCTCTAAAATTGCTAATGCCCATCAGGAGCTCTTTGTATCTTTTGTCTCTCTGTAACAACAGGATAAACCTGCACACAGCAGGCTCTTGATGAATACAAGGGCATATCATTTTAAGGAAAGCCCTTTTTGCATTTTTTATTCTGAAAAAACCTTAGCTGTGCAAGAGGCCATGTTGCTGTTTTCCAGATGCTCTTTTTGTGAAACCTCTCATCAGAGAAGAAGCCTGCAGCACAGAATATCTGAAATGGAGCACCCAGAAGCTTTCATCGCAGTCCTCAATTGCTGGCTGTTAACACAAGTAAAATTTTGCCTGGTTGTACTCAAACCAGTAGATCACCTGTCCCGCATGGCTTCCAAAGCCCTTGGGCTCCACTTCCCTGCCTACAAACAACGCAGGTAGCATGCCCAGAGGTATTATAGGAAGTGAAGGGCTTCTGAATTAATAGAAATGTCAGATTATTTACCTTTCTTTCCCATTCTGTCATTTTCCCTTCCACCCTCAACCATTTATGAAACTCGTAAGTGATCTGGTTCAGTTCCTGATCACTAGCTTCCTGATCCTAAAAAGCTGTATAGGTGTGAGGAATTACAGCACTGAAGGACCCTTTTGTGTAAGCCGCAGGAAATTTCCAGGTCTCCTAAGGCTCAGCTTTCACCAGGGGAATGATGTTGGGCATTCAGTTGGGCATTTTTCTAATTCCACAGCCATGGGAGGAAGCCTGCTGAATGACTGCTGGCTGCCAGAATGATACGTGACCCTCCACTCTCATCACATTATTTCATCCACACACTCACCATGCTCATTACCACATACCTAGTCTCTCTCCAGCTGTCCTTGTACAGCAACTTTAATTCCTTTTTGCACCACTAATCTGGGGTGAGGACTCGGTCCTTAATTTTGAAGAACCGATCCAGGAGCCCAATGGCTTTAATAGGCTTTGCTTTCCCCTCCAACATGAGCAACTTAACAGCTTGTGCTGCCGCTGGATTTTCCATCAGCACATACTGTGCCCCTATTCCACTTCAATCTTGCATTCACTGTATTTTCTAAGCATTTCAAATGATCTTG
The DNA here is from genome assembly GCA_026212715.1 of Elanus axillaris. Lineage (NCBI taxonomy): Eukaryota > Metazoa > Chordata > Aves > Accipitriformes > Accipitridae > Elanus > Elanus axillaris. The sequence goes on along the minus strand of JANZLQ010000086.1, from coordinate 17,083,162 downwards.
AGACAACCACAGCAAAGCAATAGACTGAAAGCAAAGAGGTCCTGTATCTCCTAAGTAGGGCAGATTTGTCAGAATGACACACTATTTGTTTCAGAAAAGGGAAACAAACTTTCTGTTTCCCTCTAAAGGAACCACTCCAAACAGAAGAGACCCTGCCAGTCCTCAGTCCTGAGCAACTCCACGAGAACTAGGAGGGTGCTGGGAGTGAAAAGAAACAATATTTGTGAAAGAAATTACAAAGAAAGGGTGGGGAGAGAGAGCGTAAGAATCTGAGATGACACAAATAGCAAATTGCCCAAGAACTGGCAGTTAGAAAAGTTCCTTTCAGGCAAGCACTCTCATCTTTTATGAAGTCCCTGCTCCCCGGCTACAGCGGAGAGGATGATGGGGTGAAAAAGCGTGCCATCCACACAGGACAAAAGGAGACTTTGCCTAAGTTTCTGATAACATGCAGGCGGGGCTGCTCGCCCTTATGGCTGCAACCATTTATTTCTAGGGTCACTGCTTCTGAAAGACATTACTGCTAAGCCAAAGAGAGCCTTGGAAAATATTCTGTTCAATTCCTTTTCAAGGAAACTATTGCCAAGTACCTGAAGAATGAGCTTCAAAGTAGCAGGGAACAGCAGCAGAAGGGTAAATAAGGAGGGTGTACGGATCTACCTGAAAGGCAGTTACAATACACAGTATGGAGAAAGACTCTTCCCTGTTATTTATCCAGAGAACACAACCTAAATTTTGCAGCATAAATTAAAAAAGAATATATCCAGCAAGAAGAGGCACATGAAGTTGAGCAAAGTTCTGCTAACAGACATAAGCTGGCGGGTATGCTGTATTTTTTAAACATCTTGTGATATAAAGATACAAGAGCAGGCATGAAAAATAAAAATTAATTAAAAAAACCGCCAACACCAAAAAAGCAAACCTCAATAAAAACTTTGATAACCAGAGGTAGAGTATACTACACACCCAGCTGAAATGTCTCGCTCTTTGGAGAGAGTACTTGCATTTCTAAAGGCTCATTACCTCCTGACCCAGCACTCTCTTTTAATTTTTAGAAACCTGTTAGCTTCCTAAACCCAAGCTGAACATAATATGAAACTCATTTGCTTGAAAAGAAGTGGTAATTGGCAGCACTCAATAACAAAGACCTCACAGGTGATACTTGTATCTGTTTCCCCTACTGAGACACATGTTCAATAATGATCTTTTTTCAAAAACAGTTACAGAACCATACCCTTTTCTTTTTTTAACTGAGCTCTGCTCTGACTCCTTCAAAGCCAAAATTTTATAGTCAGCTTTAACTATATGGTAATAAACACAAATCTGCTATAAAGGACTAATTTTGCTACTGATCTCCTCACCTGTTCTGGTTCTCACTGCTGTTGTTTTGGACCTGGATGGTGACTCATCAAAATACAACAGATGTTTAAATAAAACACACACAGAGGCACACTTGTGTGTATATATTTATGTTCAAGGGTAGTAAGCAATTTTCCATAAATAAATTGCCGGGAGTTGTTTTCCCTCTGTAAAGAATGGAATAGTAAAGTGATAGATGGCGGTGCTGGACATATTACCCAAGGCAATGCTCCCCATTCTGCTTGGGAAGTGCCACGCATCCCAAGGAGAGAAGCCATCACTGAAAGCTGGCTTCTGGAGATTCATGCAGCTTTCACTGTCAGAGGATGTCATTAACGGTGATTGCTGCCCCCATTTCTCTGGTGATAGCTTGGCATCCTCCTCTACAGCTGTGAGTGAGCCAACACCAGCCAGCCTCAAAGGATCGGGAGGGAAAGCAAACATATTGCAAGTACTGTATTACCTCCTAAACATGGATGCCATTTTTAATTTCTGCTGGTAACTGGATGAATATAAGACCAAAATTTTACAATGATTATGTGGAGTAAGATGTTTCCCCAGGAAATAAATACATCAGAGCAAGGGGTGGTCTAACCTCCAGTTGCCCTATGCCAGCAGGCAATAAACGCATCCTCCTCTGAACACAGAGCATATAGAAATAAGCCATGAGAACCAAAATTCCCAAATCACAGCGCCATCAGAGGGAGTTGCATGCCACCTACTCCCAAATGGAGACAAGCCTAAAAAAACAACCTAGCTACTACTGCGGGCATTTCAGCTCTATGGTGGCATGGGTTCCACCCATTTCAGTGGCATGTCTTAAAAATCAGCTTTTAACACTGACATTTTGGGATGTGAGGGAGGTGCAGAGCCAGACAGTGATAGCGTAGCTGGTGTTTAACACTTGAAATACCCACCTGTCCTCCTAACACTCATCTCTTCCCATGAAGCCAAGGGTATTTCCAAAACACTGAAAAGCACAATGGAAAAGATGGCTCTTGTGGGTTGCTTTTAGAAAAAGGTAATCCACCAGCCTGGGTGTTATCATCTGCACCATAGGAGCATATCACCACATGATGATTGGCTTGGCCGGTATTCCTGGCAATATTAAAGACTGGATTTAGATTACCAAATCATTGAGGTTTATTTGCTGTATTTCCTGGAGAAAATTTTAAGACCAAATTCAAAATTCTTAGTGTGGGTTAGAAAAATTTAGCCCACAACAGAGCTTCCATAAAAGCAATTTTGCAGGCCAGCAAAAAGCAAGTGTCAGTACTGGCAGTCATACGCTTGCTTCTCTTCCTTGCAGAGAGCCATTATGCAGTGTTTTCTAAAATTGTAAATGTTCTTTCTGGCTCACAATGGGAAACAACCCTAATATGCATCACAGGGTGTGAGATAAAATGCGCGGCACTATTGTTACCTTTGATTTGTCTTCTATTTCTATCAGCACTCGGTAAGAATTACACAAAGACAGAGCTGCAGATTTTTCTTCTCAACTTTTTCACATGTCATCCTTTGTTTGGTTCATAAATTCTAGGGTCTAACTAGGATGTTACATCAGAGACAGGAATTTACATTTAGATAACATAATGCAAAGAATACTAACAACCATAATCTTCCCCCCTCCAAACAGCTCTACAGAGCTTCCCAACTGACCTTAGCTTTGTAAAACTGGGATCTGGCCTATTTGCTTTAAGCTGAACATTTCTTTCTCTTTCTCCAGTAACCTAACATTCAGGGGTTTTTTTGGTTGTGTGGGTTTGGGTTTTTGGGTTTTTTTTTGCGGTTTTGTTTCCTGCTTCCCCCCTGCTCCTCTTTCTTGATTTTAGCAAGTCTCACTCCCTGTGCTGCCCCGACTTAGTCTCTAGCTATGAAAATGGCTCCAGTTTGTAGTCTGGGAAAAAGCCTGGGAAAAGACCCTGAACATCCCCAGAGTGGGAGAGTGTGATAACTACAACAGGAAGGCCATTTTGTTTCTTGTGAGTTGCCTAAAAAATAGGTAGCAGACACCTCCAAGAACAGCTTTCTGATTACAGGACACTTAAGAGAGACAGCTTTTCTTCTTCAGGACACTACACAAGGACTCAGTAGTTGTGGACAAACAAAAAACCAACAACATGCATTAGAGCCACAGTAAACTGCTCCAGAGAAGTCCTCAGTCAGGTTCATCAAGTCTGATATCTACCAACATTTACACTCAGGTCCAGTGATTTACCAGATTTGCAGCTCAGTTTAGGTGGAGGGGGCAAGTACCAGGGGCTTTTTTGTCTCCCAAACAGCTTTATTCCTAATAACACTTCCCCTTATACAAGTGTGTTCCCACTTGTTGAAGAAGTCCGTCCTGCTGTTACTGGTCATGCTGGCAACTTTATAAGCAAGAGAACAAGGGGTCAGAAATTTACCCTAGGTTTCACACATATCAGAAACTTATTTTTATCAATAGAAAGTAAATTCAAATAGCAAGTTAGACCAAGGCTGGCTTATGACTAGATCATTACTGTTACATTGGGTAAAAATTGGAGCAGCTCATTTGGGAAGCTTAGGCACATTTTGTTCTCAGCCGTCCTGCCTTCACTCCAAATTATTGAAGATTCCTCAAAGTCCTGTTAAATCTCGAAGCACCAGATAGAAAGTGGAGGCCAAAAATACAAACCACATAACACAAAGTCTGAACAAAAGAAAAAAAAGGAGGGGGGAAGGAAACTCGGTTTTGTCTCAACATATTGTCTCAAGAGAATAAGTTTTCAAAAAGACCATGATTTTTCCCTTTAGCACTGGTGATCGTATCCCCTCTCTCCATCAATCATTCTTTTAACAGAGAGGTTGTTCTAGATGCCAGCAGACATAGGTCAGTATTTTCAAAAATAGGTGGCTAACATTAGGAGCTCTTTAAAACGTTGTTTAGATCCTGATTTTCAAAAGCTCCAAGCACTCACCAGCTCCAGCTGGCTTCAAAGGGTCTTGCTTCATAAGGTATTTTGGGATGTGCTCAGCATTTTTGAAAATCAGGCCACATATTTGGGATCCAAAACATGGACTTAAAAATTCAATGCCAATTCTCACTGCACTAAGGATGACACCACCTCTCTAACCTGGGCTTAGAAAGCTCAGTGACATTGTAACTAACAATATGGCTTTTGCCTTCTTTTTCCCACAACAGAATTTACAGAACTGCTAATAAACCCAGTGTCTATCATGAAAACTGGCAGACTCTTGAGTCTAACAGGATAACTATAATTTTCCTTGAAGCTATTGAGCAAGTCTGCAACATCTCCCCAAATCCTCTTAATAATTGATGGCTAACACAGGTTCCTTACAATGAGGTGTCCTGAAGGTCAGCCAGAATACAGCAGCCAGTGCTGTGGGATACTCAGAACTGCCACAGGCCACATAAAAGTACTGAAACCCAGGCTGGCACACTGCAGTGCTTAGCCCTTCCCGTAATGCCATCCCCCTGCTATGAGGTGCCAGAAAACTTAAAGGCTTATACTTGGGATCTTAGCACCAAAGTCAAGACCTCTGCCAATTAATCCAGAAGAGAATAATTGTGTTAGCGGTTGAGAGCAGCAGACTTTTGTCCTGCTAAAGGATGATGACATGCACACATAAAAAGCATTTCCTCAAACTAAACTCCTTCAGATTGCTGGATTTGCACCATGTTTTATAATTTATTCATGATGAAGAGCTTTTAGCTCATGAACTTGCAGATGCCCAAAACCTTTTCATCATACAGCTTTCAACTGTTCTGGGATTAAAAAAAAAAAAAAAGGAAAAAAGAAATTGATAAATTGATACAGTGGTTCCACCCTTGGGTTAACTAGCAGCAACATCTCCCCTCTTTGTCTCCCCTTGAGTACCCGCAACTGCAGGACGACACAGAGCTTTTGCCAGCACATGGCATGAGGGTCAGAATTAGAGGCTATAGATGTGCACTATTTCTCATGGTCCAGGTCTGCAAGAATTTGTGTGCCAGTGTAAGGACTGCCACTGCCCACAGTCTCCACAAACGCCTCAATGTCTGTTACTTTCATGGGAACTACTGAAGCTTTCAAAAGAATGCAAGAAGTGCTAATCCCCTGGTGCAAGTGACTTTGGCCTTGACAGACGGTCCCCCAGAGTCACAGATAATACTGAAGGATTCAGCCATAAAGGATTAGGAGTGGTGTCACCTAGAATTAAATCAGTGGCCTTGAACCATGTTTTTGTTCAGCGCTGTCAATAGCAAATTTCACAATCTTATAAACAAGTTTTATTGAGTTTCTTTAAATATATATATATATATATCTATATCTCTTGACTTCCTGAGTAGGTTTAAAGGTCTAGACAATTAATGTTATATTGTTTTATGTTTTGCATTTTTTACTACACTTCACTGCACTAAAAACCATCAATCTGACAGTCTGAGGAGACTCAACGTCACAACTGTGCACAGGATGTTTCTTAGGTATATAAGGAAATAAAATAAACACATTGCATGGCTCTTTTCACATCAAATCTATTTTAAATACTACAGACCCTTAAAGGGTCTGAAAATAGAAAATAGGTGGTCTTTGCCTAAAGAGTTTATAGTTCACAGCAAAAGTAGATAAGTATCTTGCCTACTTAGCAACCCTGCTATTCTGATATAAACACCTAAAAGAGGTCCCTACATGAGATGTTCTTTAAGTGTAAAGGCTGTGGCCTTTCAGTTATCAGATGTATAGATTATTTGGGGTGGTAGGGGAGAAATAAGCCTTGTGCCTTAATGGGTTGTTTCAGTTCACACTGAATATCTGCGACAATGCCAAGCACTGATTGAAAATCTTATGAGGGTTGTAAGCAAAGAGTATCACTGCTCCTCAGCCTGGTGAAACCTGCCATAATTTGGGAGTATGGTGCAAAACTAACTTTGACTTAGTACTGTGCACTACAAGTTGACAAGGAATTTGCACAGCAGAGGCTAACTTGCATTTACACACGATAGCCACAGGTTTTGGACTTGTTCAAAGAATGTGGCCTTGCAAAAATGCAACAGCTGAATAAAACAAAACCTTACGTAAGCCTCAAACGTACCTCAAACAAGGGGAATGAGGAGACGGTAAGTGTCCCTATCATGCCATGTCGTGTGGCACCTCACAGAAGTTTTGGCTGCTTTTAAAGCAGCATCTCCCACCATCAAAGCTTGCAAAAGTGCTTGGCTCAGGCTGGAGACCAGCTGGGCAGTCAGCAGCAGCCCCAACACAACGCCGAAGCCATGCAGCTACTGCATCCCACAGGCAGCGGGTGGTCCTGCTGCACGGGGAACCGACTGGAAAGGCACATGTGGAGTTGATCAAAATATTTCTAACAAAACCCTTTCCTGAATCAAATTACTTTTTTTCCCTCTTTTAAAAGAACAGATAGTTTTATGGGAAATGTCATGTTTTCAGGGAGTCATACAAACTTGAGAAGCCCAAGATTTCCAGACAAATGCTGGCTCTTGCCAAAACTATGAACTGAAGCTATTAGATTTCTGATAAAAAAATAATAAAGCAAAAAAAGTAAAAAAAAAAAAAAATTCCAAATTTAAAAGGAAATGAGTATTTTTTGATTTTGTAAAAAAAAAATTTATTGAGGGAAGACAAGAGGGAAGTGCTTCTGACTAGCTAGCAGGAAGCACCTATGAGTGTGTGTTGGTTGTTAGTGCAACAAGTATTTCTGGCAGAGCTAAGCGAGCTATTCTTTAACCAGCAGGAGATGGAGGAAGCCTGCTTGTCACAGATGATACCTGTATAAGACAACAATACAACTGTGCTGGAAATCCATGAAATGGATGATTCAAGTAGGCTGATAAGCATGCAAAGCCATGAAATTTAGGCTGTGCATTCCTTGGGTAGAGACAACTGTGTATGGCACCTTGCATGATATTACCAGTTCAAGTTTAGGAACTGTGTTGCATGCTATATGGCAGTAATGATCAATGATGATAGTAACAATACTAATGGATAAAAAGAACCTGCATATCCTTCTGCATGTTCCCTGTCAGCAAAATTCTTTAGTTAAATTTCATTTCCCTAATACAGTAGTAATTCATAACCCAAGAGATGACTTAACAGTGTACCACTTAAGGCAGAACAGAAAGTATAATGAAAATAGACCAAAATTAAAGCTTGTTAAGTTCAGTTTACCAACTCTTCACTCTATGGCATGTTTGCTATAGCAAGCTTAAAAGTTCAGATCCATTTTATTTCTGCCTGTCCTCAGGTTTACTAACTGAATTAATGCAGCTTCTTCCGCAGCCCAAATACAAAACAACTCTGCAAATAGCTGAAAGAAATGATAAGGACTCCAGGTGACATAGATCACATACTGTACACAGAATTACTTTCCCCAGAGTGAGCCCATGTAGCATTTTGTGACATTCATCATTAAAGTTCAATCCTTGGAGTGCTGCCATTGTGGTCATGCGCAGCAGGCTCTCTGCTGATAGAGCGGAGCTTATAACCAAAGGCTAACCCTCCTGAGGGCAGCACAAAAGTGATTTGATTATCAGGCCTCGGGAAAGGTGGTTTTCTATCCTTAGCTGGTTTTATTTCAAACAGTTTTCAAAAGGCTGCTAGTGGGCCAATCAGTTTAAGTATGTGATGGTTTATAGCAACAAAACTGTGAAGCCTCTGAAACTAGAAACTGGTGAAACGTGGAAAAAAATTTGCCTTCTTGCCAAAACAAAAATTCCTAGCAATATATTGTGTTGGATAAAGACAAAGTTATTTTGTAGAAACACAGAACTTGCACAAATGTCACCATGAAGACTTTGGGATCTGCTGAGTGGCAGCCTCTCTGGTGTCCTCAGCCACACAAGGCTGGACCAGCCTCCTGGTGCTTCCTCCAGCTTCTTTACGGACATAACCTCCCAGCTCTGATTTATGCCCCACTTGGGGAGACAGGTCACCAGCAGCAAGGCTGCTCAGTGAGTGACTGGGGAGCCCCTGCAGCTCCGGGCAATGCCTCCTCAGCAACTCCCAGCAGCATCGCAGCAAGAGGACAAGTAAGACAGTAATAGTGAAGCATGCCTGGCAGTTTGTACCTGCTGCAGTTGTTCTCGAAGGGTTAGAGCTCACTCTTTCATTTCCAAAGCCTGCAGCAGGCCTGACTACTTCAAGCTATCAGACAGGATAGGGATATAGTAAAACATGGAGCAGCTTCAAGTGGTGCAATTTCATTCTGCATATGCGTCCTTTGGTTCCTGGCATCTTCGCTCGAAGACTCTTCCACCTCCCAGCCAATTAAGAGAAGGTACAAAATACCAGAGAAATGGCATTTCCTAGCAATTCTGATAAAGTGTGTGTGTATACATACACACATATATAAAACAAGCTACTTTAAAAGCAGACTTTGAAATGCCACTGGCTTCCTTCGTTCTGAGCACATTCCCAGGGAGAATGTCAGGTCGCATAACTCATTTGTTATCTTTACACAGAGGAGCTCCACTAAGCACCAACCATCATAAAAATACTAACATTCCTTTTTGTGGAAAACAAATATAAAAGAAAATCGTAGCATCTCTCAAAAAAAAGCCAGTTAGCACTTCAAAGATTACCACATGGTCTGTAAATAGCAATGTCAATACACCAGGGAGCTGCACTCCTCTTTGTTTAATGACAGCCTGAGTTACTCAAATGGAGGTAGCAATGTTACAGGCCTTACCCGTGACAAAAAACTACATCGTGCATTCATTCAGACACACTCTTTGCATTTTATTTCCCTCGATGGTTTAAAAAATACCAAGAATTGGAATAGCATAAGAACCGCATTTCAATCTAGCCTTATACAAAACTGTTCTCCTCTGGACAGTGTGCACCCAGCAACATCTACTTTATATATACTGTGAAGGGGAACATCAGGGAGAAAACTGCCGTAATTGAGGTCACATCGTCCATGTTTGTGAAGAAACCCCCTCCCACATTTTTCCGTCATCCATGGACACTTTCATGTATTTACAGCTAGCCATTTTAATTATATCTAAATATTTATCTCCCAAGAGGTGAAATTAGTAGGTATTTAATTCTAGTGATACAAACAACTGATGGCTGGGTGCTCTCATTTGCCTGTAAATGCAAAACACAAGCCACTGAATTAAATTATGTGGCAAATGTCCACAGGTACCTCTGAGGTATCTGACATCCCCCACAAAAATCTGTGCTTCACATGCTTAAACGGGTCTCTCTCATGCTTTATAGGGAGGGAGGGAAGAAGGGAAAGAGTTGTGTTTTGTTTTTTTTAAAATCTCATTTGCAGTCGTACAGCTAAAGCTCAGAGATTAATAATAAAAGTGCATATGTGACAATGCAGAAACAAATGCTGTTCAATGTCAAATACAAAGCAAATTTATTTTACTGTTAATTAACCAAGCTTTCATCTCAACTGCTCTGATCCGTAAATAAAGCTCGCAAGCTGATTTCAAACAAGTCTGGGAATTAAGCAAACAAACAACACCCCCCCCCCCCAAACTAAAA
>JANZLQ010000086.1:17034904-17073226 GCA_026212715.1 Elanus axillaris | reverse complement strand
TGTGATTTCAAACAAGTCGGGGTATTAAGCAAACAAACAACACCCCCCCCCCCCCAAACTAAAATACCCCAACCCAAAAGTCTCCTAGCACTGGGTAGCTAATTATGTTTGCCATTTTTCATTCAGGGGGACCTAACCAGATTAAAACAGGTTAAAAGCAACAGTACTCAGGCACTGGCCTAACGGCAACAGGCCTCCTCTGAATACCACCAGCCATCAGATGCTGCCAAACTCTGCCAAGAACCAAGGGGCATCCCAGGATATTCTGAGATAAGAAAGGAAAAGGAGAGATGGACAGAAAGGTGGCTAGGAAGACAGACAGACAGAAGGAAAGAAGAAAGAACAGACAACTGGTCCCCAACACTAAATAACATTACATTCTCCTGCAGCTATGCCTAACCTCTGAGGATTTGCTTTCTAAGCTCTTTATTGAAATTGTTCAGGTCCTTAACTGACCTCCTGGGGGGCAAATCGGGGGAGGGGGCTGAAAAGCCTTAAGCTAATTAAGCATGGCTGAGACATGCTTGATGAGATGGGAAAAACATGAAGCTTTTGAAAAGGTGAAAAATCTCCAACCATCTGGTAGTGGCATTGCAGAGAGAAGAAAGAGGAAGGACAAAGGGGCAGCTCTCTGCAGTGAGGAGGTACAGGACTCCTTTAATTACTAGGTCACTGAGACCATTACCGCTCCAAATGCCTGTGAAAGCCCACGAAACAAGCTTAGGAGGCTCAGCAAAACCAACAGCTCTTAGCAAGAAAAGCATCTGCAGGAAAGTGAATCAGAGCAGCTTTCCCCAAGATACATCTGCTAATTAAAAATGATAGGTAATAGATGGAGGTGGCGAGGCCCCCAGATCAGAACAAGACTTTTCCGGGTGATCTCTCTACCTGTCTCCTCCAATTGCTGTTCTCCAAGGCCCTGCAGATGGTGCTCTCTTTAAATTAATACCACCCCGCCAGCCAGAAGGAAGCTTCTGTTGTACTTGGCAATACAGGTGAACAGCCTGCATTTAGGTTTCAAAACGAATGCCCCAGGTGTTTCATCAATCTGGCAAGCAGCTGATGTGCTCCAGCCTCTTTAGGCCTGGTTAAGGCTCATCTGTGTTTTCCCATCTCTAAGACCAGCTAGAGAAAATCACAGCATTCAGGGGGCAAACTTCGCACACCGGAGCAAAATCTGAGCTATCTTTGCTCTAAATGGCTTTGTCAGCCATGAGCTGCGAAAGTGCCAGTGTGATCCAAATGAAAAGTCCTCCCCTGCATTCTCCTCTTGAATAAGCTGGATACAGCTACAGCTGACTTCAGGTGCAGGCTAGCAAAGAGCAAGCTGGTTTCGACACCAGAAGCTGCGACCAAACCCCTGCCAAAAAGCAGCGCTACACTAACTCTCGCTTCGGGATGCGAATACGTGCAGCTCATTTCCTTCCCTCCCACACACAGATTCTTCTCCAATTATTTCAGCTGTGTGCTGTGATCCAGTTAGATTTGCAAGCTGCACAAGAGCAGGCTATATCCATCCTTGGATGGGAGACCTCATTAAAAGAAGGAAGCGGTACTGGCAATCTAACGCATTGCACTGTGTGGCCATCTCCAGGATCAGATATAAAACCCAGGCCTTGAGTACCTGTGGTAGTGAAATATCCTGTAGCAGTTGTGATAAGAACAAATGGCATTAACCCTGTTCTTCGGCCAAATCTCAGCGTGAATTTCACTCCACCAGACTCTCCTTGAAAGTTCATTTGGAAGGAGTTTCTGTGTCTTAAACTATCACACTTTTAATTCATTACTGTTAAACACTGGCTGCATTTAATGCCAGAGGGAACAGTTTCGAAAGCAGATTCTGTGATCTCTGTATATATCAGTTTATAAGATAACTTGAGTTCCTTTAGATAGATACTAGATATATATGTATTTCTTATCATCTGCTTTTCACTTCAAGAGCCAGCTGGATCTGCAAGCAGAACTGCATCCAGAAAATCTATTCCCCTCCACATCCTACATAATGCTGGAAGCAGGTAATATTAGAAATATTGTTTAAGGACTTTTTCCTTTTTCTTTCTTTTATTTTGTTAAGCAAACTTGCCCACATTGTAAGGCCAGGAGACTCAAAACCAAGCTAAAAAAGCATCCAAACTTTTGGACACTTACCTGAAAAGCTGCTGTGTTCCAGCTGGCCCTTGCTGCTGCAGGGGCTGCAGTACCACCACGTGGTTGCTGAGTCCTCTGGTGTGGACCATGCAGTTCAAGACTCAGGTTTATACGTGCAAGCAGATTTATGATGAGACAGGTATTAAAAAACCTGACAATTGTATAAAGTGACCGCAATAACTGTACTTACTACACAGTGGACAGTTACTGCTTTGGAAGACAGAGAGGTAAGACAAACAAAACCACAAAGCATGCCAGTTTTGCCACTCCAAGACCAGTGTGGGAGCTGTTAGCTACACTCATGTAAGAGGAACTGTAATATATCTGCCGTCCCAAAGAGGAGGCCCCAGCAAATGAGAGCACAAATCTGGTCTCTTTTGGAGGTCCAGCTTCGTAGACCAACATGACCACCAGAGAGGATCTCCTGATATCCAAAGAAAGGACTGGGTGCGCTGGTAGGGACCACACCAAAACACTGTGAATGCTCAAGGCGAGATGCCAAGAGGCAAGGCCAGGACTGAACTGAGACTTCATCACAGCAGCTATGGCCATACAAACACAAGTGAGGGAGAGGGACTGTGCTAGCATTTACCACTGGCCTTTTGTTCCCTGCTGATCAGAGCATGCTGGAAATAAATCTGAATTCGAGACCCTCTCCATGCTGGAGGGGGTCAACCCCTGACCCTCATATCCTAGAGCTCCCTGCAAGGCAGCCATGAAGGAAAGCCCCCTCCATCCCTTCCATGCATGCTGGGACACAATTGACAAAAACACATGACCTGCAGAGCCCTTTCAACACTCAGAAAAGAGCAAAACAAAGGGCAGTGTAGCTGCTGTACACTCAAAACATCAAGTCCTGCTCAGTTTTGCATCCTCTCCAGACCAGATGGGTCCTGGGCCAATGGAGGCACCATGCTTAGGTACAGGCACCCCATAGAGGGGAAGATACTAAGACAGAGCCCTGCCGACTACCTCCCTGTTCAGTCTGCAAGCTTTTCTGCTAATCTTCGCTGTTGCCTGGACAGCTGGAGGAATCAGCCAATTTAATTTCCTTGAATTGAGCTGCTGGAGTTAGGTACTGATTTTTCAGCACAGTGACATCTTATTTTGAAGCACCTGAGGTATCTCCATTTGAGCTCATTTGATGCTTTTGTGCTATGTTCAGGCTGACAGATCATACAAACACATCCAGAAAATGCATTTTAACTGATGAAACACCTTGTAACTATGATAGCATTTGGCCACAAATTAAGAATCTCAATTTTTTCCAGGCACTGAGACAGTGACTTTGCTACCCTGACCCCCTAAATATATACCACTCTTAGCTGTAACCAGGGGGCAATGGAGAAAAGATTATTGACTTTTTCTTCTCAGAATCCAGAACACAGTTTAACTGATTTTCTATCCAGGTAAGAATGGTATAGCCTGTAAGTGACTGCTTATTTCCTCCACAGAGAAAATGCTGAACGTGTAAACATGCTGTCTTTCAAGGGCTGTCAAGTAATGTAGGTATTGAGTGTTTTTTGACAGGATGCTGTAAATGGAATAAAGGTGTTTGGGGCCTCTGTAGTAGTTATGATTACTGGCAGAGCTCTGCCCTTCACACTAGTGACTGGGGAACAAACAAACAAAAAAGGCTGCACATCTGCAAAGGGGAATAATGAGACAAAAGACTTGCGTGCCCCAACATTTCAGGGTAAAGACCCTGCGCCAGTGAAACAGTAACAAAGGGTCTTTTGTGGCTGAAATTTGCTGGCTGCAGAAAGCTATGCGTTTTAAAAGTCAGGATAGAAGTCACAAGTAAATTCTGAACCTAGGATAAAAATCCTTAATAACTGTTTGAGCAAATAACAGTGTTAATCAGGTATGCAACAATTACACTATGAGCATCCCAGCACTTATACAGGTAAGTAAAAGACAATGACATTCCATACTCTTCATATCTTTCTTGGATCTCAAACAAAACCAAGCATTTCTGCAGTTGCCTACAGACTGTCTACAGCTGCAACTCAAAGTGCATCATCCAGACCACCTGCTTTGCTGGCCTGGTTTAATTGCAGCGATGAACACATTCATGGCACGCAGCAATGCTCCAGGAAAGGAACTCCAGAGCTCACACAAAACTCCAAAAATAAGATGCTGAACTTTTTGTTAAATAACAGGAAGTCCCAAAGAGCTGCACTCCTATACCAATATGTTGAGATACCACTACTGCATGATTAAGATACAGGTGCAGTCACAGAGATGTAGGAGGTGAGGTTAAATGCTAGCTTGCTCCATGACAGATCATTCATGGTGACTACAGCCAGGGTCAGCTTGGGCTGCTGGGCTAACACTGTGGGCCAGGTGACTGGTGGTGACCTCGCATGCTCATCTGGAGGCAAAATGTGATGAAAGCCAACCAAGCAGAGGAAAACTGTTCCAGATGGCAAGATGTGCTCAAGAGAACACTCACCTGTCAACTGCATTAGCAAAAGGTGAGGGGACAAAAAAACCTGCTGCCAAAAGTTATGGGTAACAGGCAGAAAAAAGGAAGAGAAAATCCAGAGGTATGAGGAAAGCGTAATGCTTCAAAGATCTGAATGAGATCAGGTGGGATTTTTCCTACTCAGGGTCTGCAGTAGTGAGAAGCAGATTTAATCTCTGTCAGGGTCATGCCCTATCAAGGCAACCTCCACTTTACAAGTTACATTTTCTCCCTCACTGTGTAATAGTCCCTCCTTGGTGGGGTGGGGAGCAAGGGCACCTATGAAGACATGGTGTACCTCCCCGGCAAAGCCAACACCATGATGATGCACAAAAGAGAAAACAAACGGAGCTGAATCAAAAACATCCCTCCTGACCCACCTGGTAGTATGCAGAGTGAGTAAATGCCACTCTTATCATATCAGAACAAGGTTAACTACTCACCCACACCACTGGGCACAGCTACAGCAATAAAGCTACTGACAGCAAAGCGACAATGTTGTTCCCTCACTCTCCCAAAAGAATAAGTGAGAGAATCTTTTGATCCGAGGACATATGCTGCTTTCACTAAATTCATTCCTGTTCTGTACTTGAAATAAAAGACAGTTGTCCTAAACCATCCCTTCCCCACTCCCACTGTTTGTGGGTTTTTCCACACTTAGTTATAACTGCACTCCACTATTTCATGAAAATCACTGGCTAAGTGCAGTTTCTTTCTCTGCTGCCCTAAGTGTGTGGCTATTTGTGTTTACGAAATAGCTGTAAAATAGTGCAACAACCTGGGCAGCGTGGTACATCCATACATAAGGTAAGCAAGGGGGAGCATAGAATTTCCAGTTCCCAGAGCCAGCTCAGTTGGACCTGTGCAAATTCCATCATAAAGAAACTTTATTAAAGGAGGCAGGATTCCAAAATTAATCAGTGCATAACAAAATGAAGCCTCCTTTTGTAGCAGACAGGGCACAAGAACATAAAATTTGTCCACAAGGGATCAGATTCTTTCCTTGTGTAGCTCCCCACAATCCATTAGTCTGCTGGACCTATTCTAATTTAAGACTGAAGTTCTTACTGTCGCAAAGAGGAGTTAAGCCCACTGTTCAAACAGATTCCTCTGTAGCTGTATAGTATATTTAAAAATGGTGCCATTTCTCTGGTAAAGGTAATTTCCAGATATACTGTTAACTATGATGCCATCTGTAACAGTGCAGCCCTTGGCCAATGAGCTCTACTTTTTCAATATGTTACAGGAAAAAGTTTCTACAATGTCAGTGTCTCTACCATATTACTTTCACTTGTTCTTTGGGTGCTACTTGAAATAATTTGAGAGATACATGTTTCATTTGCATAAGGCACCACTGCATCTCGAGAGATTTGAGCTAAAACCAAAGCCTAGGAGACTTGGACATCACCACATGAAATATGAGATTCCATTATATTTCTAGTTTTCATATGCTAAAAGGGCATTATCAGTATCTTAAAGCTCACAAGTACAAAACATGTAACGTCATGTAATACTATTATAAACACACGAGGACAATGACTTCATAGCATTTAACTTTCAGTGAGATTTCATGGCTATATTTTTTGGCATTCCTATAATGGAAAATAAAAATGAAAATGGCATTTCAAAATATTCTATTAAAAGTATCCAGTTTCTCCTCCAGCTTCTCAGAGGATTTTTTAATTTTTTTTTTTAATTTTTATTTTCTGGATATGGGAAAGAGTTCTAAAAATTATTTTACTTGCTTTAATGCTGCATGTGTTTCAATTCAGTACTGTAACATGAGTTAATTAAACTAAACAAAGGCTGCGTTGTCAACACTTTCAGCAAGAACAAAGAGATGATACTTTTAAATGAAATAAAAACTGCCGATTCATAATAGTATTTCTATTCTGCTTACTGAAAATGAAACGAGGAAAGCAATCAAATACACACAATAAACGTTAAACACTATCACTGTTAAAGTACTCCCTTTGTTTCTTTTTTTCTTTCCTTTTGGCTTTTTGTCTTGTACCCTGCCATCAAGCCTGATAACATAAAGTGGCTGTGACAGCAGGCAAAATGTTTAAGCTGAAAAATTCCTTACTTTTTCCAATTTTTATTAGAAAAACATATAGAAAAAAATATATCGCTTGTCATTGAAAGATGAAAAATAATTAAAACTTGAAATTGATCTTGCACCACCTATTTTTTACATACATTCAGGCTAGAATCTCATATACAGAGAGTAATGAAAAGAAACAGATTCCTTCTGTGGTGGAAAAAAAATATGACTTTCTTCCCCCCAGGAGACCGAAGTCAGTATCTGGAGCAGACTACTGACAGTATAATAACCACCCTATCCTGCCAAGGCACAGTGCTGCACAGCATGGCCCAGGCAGCTCCCTTAGGGAAGGCCTGCAGGGGGTCTGCATCCCATTTGCCACCTCTCTCAAAGCCAAGGAGGAACACCATTTTGGGCAGCATGTGCTAGCTGATGTGGTATGACTTCTGCATTCACCCGTGCTTAGAAAATTAATGAACCCCATCACCTCCATGGTCTTGTGGTGCATACCACTGGTCATGACAGCCCACAAGGGGACAAGGAAATAGCAAAGCTTGTCCACAGAAGCAATGTTCCCTCCTAATAATCTGGCTGATCACTCACCACTAGTGAAGCAATTGCTGATATCACCTACTCTTTGCTGATATAAGAGCCTGGAGACCTCCCAGTTCAGAACTGACAAAGCCACCACAAATATAACCACAGACACTGAGACCAAAAAACCCACTCCTCGTCCGCAAACTGCAACATCCAAGTGGAGCACAGAACATGCTCGCACAGAACCACTCACAGGCAGGTCAGCCTCACCTGTCTTCAGCTTTTAACAGAGCTACCCCAATTCCATAGCTATGCAGGACATTTTAAGTGCATTAATGAAGTTCAACATACCATTTGCAAACTTGGAAAAAAGTGCTGCCTACCCTTCCAAAAGCAATCTTTTGCTAGGCTAAAAGGTTTCTTTTCCCTGCTTACAGTTATGGCCTTTACTTCCACAAGGCATAGAAATTACCTGGATATACGTTTCTGCCACTGCTATGATGACTTCAGAAGAGCAAAGTGCTTTGCACTGGGAGATAGAGACCAAACAGCCCTTGGACCACCACAATTGTCCAAAAAGATCTTTGTCAAGAAGTATTTCTTTTCTCTATAGCCACAATGTCATATCAAACAAAGTCATTATTTTGACATTATTTAAGACTGTACTAATGCATGTAAAATCCTATAAATGCCTGAGACTGAAACTACAAAAAATTGAGACCCCTTTTCTTCCAGGTTTTGGAATATTTCATTCACTCCAAGATTATGCCATAAAATTATCTCTTGCTAAAGTACAGATGGGTGAATGTTCTAGAAATCCAGCTAAGTGAAGAACAGACAAAAAGATGGCTACAGAGTTACATAGCTATTCACGTAACAAAGACTGTTGAGCAAAAGTGGGCTTAGCTAGAGCAGAAATTAGGCAGAATTCAAATTTACAGTAAAAAGACACTGACCAGAAGACTGGCAAATGAAATCACATATGCTGCAAATTATTTAAACTGTGAAACCTTCCCCAGCCCATTCCCAAGCCTGCCTTAACACTGCATGGTTCATACAGATAAAAAGATGGTTAACACAGTTCCCTAAACATGTCATTCAAACAGGCTAAGATGCAACTGCACAGAAATACTAACTGTAAGGTCTGTGTCCTTCTCTTAATGTAAATCCCTGGACTTTATACTGGCATTAATTATGGTATTTTGCTCCTTGATTGTGCTTTAGCAACAATCTGCTTCTGCTTTCTGGACTCATCCAATGGGAAAATAAATCTGTCCTTTGCCCAGGGAGGATGCTACCCAACCACTCTAAATTTGTTTCTTGGGTGGAGAAACAGCCCAGGTCAAGCCTGAATCATGTTCCAAATAGCACAATAAGACAAAATGTTTTAGCCCAAATACAGAAGAGTGCCAACAGAGGAATAATGGCTACTTCTGTTCATATTCCAGTGGTCTGACAGAAATCCTGTTCTCCAAAGAGTTAAGCAACTTCCAGAGATTATCAGTGAGGGAAATCATCATATCTAATGTCTTGACAAAGGGAGATAGAAAGATGTGGGAAATAAGAAGATAGAGGGGAGAGCAGACTTGGAGGTGTAAATGGGTACATATTCACACAAATAAACATAAGTTTTATTTCCGTGTGCTGCAAATTGTGTTTTGGAGAAACTGTGCTGATTAAAATTACAACTAAATGCTGAATGTATGGTCATTACAACGTGACAGGGCTATTTCCAAGTGTACATATAAAGGGACCGCCGAACAGTCTATTAAAAGCATGTACACTTACCTAGTCAAACAGGTCAGTGATCATCACTTACTCTGCTTTATTAAAGGGATTTGAGAACATTCCCTAATCTTATAAGAAACACAGATTTCCATTATTCTTTTGTGAACTAGAATGAGTGCATTATAATGGTTGGAAAACAATTAAAAATGCATCTTAGTTTGTCTTTTTCTTCTATTGCTCCATAGTAATACATAACTTTAAATTACAGTAGGAAAAAGGGGGACTAAATTAGCACATGCTACCTTTTATTACTGATTTTGGAAAAAGGCAACAGCAGGTTTTTATGAAACACACACGGTGCCTTACATTGTTAAATTCTTTAGGGTAATCTGGCTTGTTACTTACTGCTGGCAGTGGGAAACTGTAGTGAGACTGCCAAGACTTTGATTCTTTGTTCCTCTGGGCTGCCAGAGCCCCAGAACCTCAAAAATGCCAGGATCCGTGACTCCTTGGTAGTACACACCATGGCGTGACCCTGGAGCTGTAAAGCCAAATAAGCTATACAGAAAGGACCCTGCAAGCCCTACAATTCCCCAAGACACATAGATGAATTGGTAGTAAAACTTGCAGAATTAGATTAGAATCTTTACCTATGGTTTGTCAGAAGTTTGTGAAAACTGAGACACATCTCAAAACCAGCAAGAAACAGTCATTTTTTCCATGGAAAACCAGATCACTGAAAAAAATTCCTAGCACTGTTCAAAGCTGCAATCAATAACTAAGCAGAAATCTAGCTTTAGGTTGGAAAAGGGACTTTGATCTTTGTTGGCCATTTAGCAGCTTCCACAGCTCCAGTGCTGGGGATAGCACAGGTCACAGATGACTCCTATTAATCTAATGGCTCACCAGCGAGAGAGAGAGGAGAGGTAGCTATGTGCTACCCTTTGCTCCAGGACGAGCTTGGTAATACACAAAAAAGTATCAGATGTAGAACAGAAAGACCAGGTAGTTTGCAGTGCAGTAGTTGCTACGTTTGGCTATGCATATAGGTCTAGTACAGGTCAAAACCACTTAAGATGTATGTATTCCTATTTAATGGGACTAGCAGTCTCATCTTAGCTTTTTTTCAAGTTCTTAGACAAAAATATGCCATTTCATCATATGTTCAATGTATTGCAGATGCTGCTGGAAAACTATTTAACTGAATTAGTTTATGAGGTAGCACTTCAGTTACATGAAATAATGTTACATATTAAATCTCTGTTTTATGCCAGGTAATCTCTTTCCATTAAGAGGAATCTCTCTTTGGGGAATAGATCTTATTTTATCAGCCTGAACTTCAGCTGATTTTCTTTTTTTACCTCTCTGTCCAGATCCACCTTGATTTGTGGTGAGCTTTCAAAACTCATGTGGCAGAGTATGTACCCACCAGAAAAGGAAGTATCTACCTGTTCTTATACCCATAAGAATGAAACAAAGCAAGGGAAAGCCTTAATTACCTTTTGTTCTCAAAACCCTGAAAAAGCATGGCCTCAATTACCTTCCCTTCTCAAACCCCTGAAAAAGCACCCATTTATTTTCCCTGACCCACAAACAGTATGTTCAGAAGATGCTAAACAGAATATCTATGCAGTTACATAAGTGCTGTACCCTGCATGCAGACTCAACACGTCATCTCCTCTTACTGAACTGACGAAAAGCTGACTTAAATCAATAAAAGACATTCTATGAAATTCAACAAGCTTTGGATTAGACAAATCCTGCACAGGAGTAATACCTGAGCCCCCAGGTAGGAACATGTTTCCAAAATGTTTGGAAAGAACCTTTTACTTAGTACTTGAACCTTTTAAATCGGGGGCAGGAAAAGGAAAGTGCCAAGAACAACGCTTTTCTGACATTACCTTCTTTTCCTTAATGCTGCATATTTTAATAGTAGGTAGAACAGATGGTGAAATATAATCTCTCCACTGAGAACTAAATGACAGTCACTAGCTGTAGGGGACACTAAAGTATTAAAGAGAAGGAAATGTACAAATAATGAAAGTACATTTTGTCCAACTTGCTTTTGATGAGGCATAAAATAAAATGTAAATAATTTCTATTAGGAGGAAATTAACATAACGACTTTGGCATTTGCAATCAGAGTGAGTTTGTATTATATAACCTGGATTTGCAACTGAGGCAGTGCAATATCTTTTACCTGGATTTGAAGTAAGGATTATATCAATTCTATTTTCACCATCAGTAATAAAGCACAAAACCAATACCATTAACATGACTGATAATAAAGAGATGTGATTAGTTTCAACTTGGATAGGCAATAAACCTCCCCCCCAAAAAAAAGAAGAGGAAATGTTGTTTAGCTGTACATGAACAAAGATGTTCTATTAACCTGAGTTTGCAGTGAAGAAAAGTGTCAATATTGCTAACATACGTTTGCAATTAAGTTGATGTCAATGCGACTGGGAAAAGGAGTTCATAATTAGGACAATGCAGTTAGTATTGACCTGAATTTTCAATAAAAATCATGTCTGCATTTTAATTTGGAACTATAAAATACATCCCTGTGCTGTACAAATGACCATATAATTATTAACTTGCAATTACTTTACAATTAGAGAATTATTTACATAATATGTTATTTTTTTTATATAACCACATGCCTGTTAGAAATGGTGAGCTGAACATTGGGTTCCCAGAAGCAAACGTCTACATTTCTTTGCAAAAGCATTCCTAAGGATTTAAATACTTTATTCCCAGAAGAAAATTACTGCTTTAGCAAGACTTTATGTTCCTGCTCCAAATATTGGTTTCTTTATTAGGATTACTAGTTTTAGTTAATTACTAGTTAAATCTCTATTAATGACCTCACAAATAATTATCATACCCATTTATTGTAAATACTCTTGATGCTTCTAGCAAACATGATCAAAGGGGTAATTAAATAGACATAAATTGGTTGTTTCATCAGCCTTATGGCCTTTATTGCAGAAAACCAGTGAGAAGAGTATTTATTTTAAAGAACCTGAGCATGCACTTTTTTGCACTTATTTTCCTATGTAAATACAAGTCCAACATATAAAAACAACATTCAAGGATAGTCAAAAAAGGATTTCTCTTGGGGGGGGGGTGGGGAGCAAGTTTTTATGTGGTCTATGTTTCCTCACAATAGAAAAGGAGAACATGAGCCCAGTAGCATTTTCTGTCTCAATTTATAGTAGTCTCACCTCCTCCTTCTTCTTTTCCTTCTTCTTCCTTTTTCTCTGCACCATGAATCAAAGGTATCTCAACTTCCGTTGCATCTTGTTGGTTCAACAATGGCTCTGAATAAATTTGATAAAAAGATGAACAATAAAGCTTTTCAGAATGGATGTAAAAGGACTAACATACACTACAGAGATTCCTGTTAAAAACACTGGCAGAAGAAAAGGATCTTTTTCCCCAAAGGTACAGACACAAAAGCTGTCTCAGGGAAATCCAAGGGGCTGTGGTTGAGAACAAGGCCTTGATCCTCCAAGTTGCTGAGCTTTCTGGGATTTAGCATAAAACCCCCACATGTCTAGTTCCAAGCATGGGCCTTTACTGGGACTCATCACAAGCCCAGATACACACGTACTCAAGTGTTTTGCTGGACTGGGGACAGAGCATTCAGTGCTCTGAACATACAAGGCTGAAGTGCTTGTCATTAGGAATAAGAAATGCAATGTTAATTTCTTTCTTTAACAGTCATAGTCATTAAAAAGTCAGCTTTTGTCACCAAGAATCCATGGATACTCCCCTGCTCAGCATTGAATTTAGTTACCATAAGAAGATCCAGCTCCACAGATTTAGCTTAGTAGGCATAGAGAAAGAAAGGGAACTTAAACACTACTGATATCTGAGCAATAACTAGTGGGTTTGCCTGTTAATCTTGCTCTTTGGTTTCAAGGCATGTGCAGTACCTCCTATTTCCATGCAGGAGTTTTGGGAATTTGCCCCAGTTTTCATCTCTTCCTCTGCACAAACATCCTGTTGTCCTGTTAACAAGACAAATTGAAAATTACATCAGCATGATGGCTGTGCGCAGGAATGAATGGCAAGTTTGTCAAAACAGGACATGAACCTATCATATAGCACAGTCCTTCTCAGCTGAGTACTGCTTTTTTTCTATTAAACAAAAAATGTTGGGTGTATTTTATATGTGAAAATATCACTTAACAAATGCTGAGCATTAAGTGTGTTAAATGGCTGGTCAAAACTGACCCTGAATCAACTTTTTTTTTTTCTTTTGTAGCTCAGCCTTGACACACTGATTCTCATAGGAGCTGTTGCAAAGCACTCGCACTTGACAGTCAACTTAGCAGAAGGAACAGAATCACCCCACAGGCTTTTAGAACAACAGCAGCAAAAAAATAAGGAGAATAATAACAATGCTATGCACCGGAGATCAATATGGTTAAACCCACATATTTGGAGATGTGTGTCTTTTCCAGCAACACCAGAGATTACTGCACCACAACTGGCTGGCACACAACCTCTATTAGCCGATAGCATTTTCTTAAGGATGCAGAGGTCAGGCTGAAACCCACTGGATGCTGAAACTGGAGGAACTAAGGTTCCCAACTGGTTCATTATCTCTGTCTTAAAGAATTTTGATACAAAACTTTACCTTCAGCTTGATCTTGTTCACATCCCACAGGATGCACTGGGTCACTCTCCTGTGTGCCTTTGGAGTCTTTCAGGGAGTCTGAGGAAACAGCAAACAAACAAACAAATCCTGCAGCAGTTTTCATGCTGGAAAAGTCTGGTAGTTAGTTCAGACACAGGTAACCCTGAGGTGCCAGCTTCATATCTGGCATTCTGATATGCTGACAGATTTTCTATTTTCTTAACTACAGACTTATATACTACAAAAGTATACTCATGGGTTTCAATTATTCAAATTGTTTTCAAAGTCTGTACACTTACTGAGCATTTTTTTGCCTGCAGTACAAACCTTAAACAAGGAGCTAGCAAGAAAGGCCACGTAAGAACAATCAGCAGCACTACTGAGAATTTTATTTCTAATGAACAGAGTGGGACAAAGCTATGACAAACAGCATGAACCACCTACTTGATAAATAAAGTGATTTCTTATTTATTTAGAACAATGCCAATGCTTTTCATGGTTGGACTTCCACAAGCTTGACAAACATTAAGTCCTATAAATCCCATTACAAATCCTAGCCTCATTTCACTTGATGACATAACTCCCAAGGTCATTATCATGGCCAAGACTGTTCTTCCTCTTAGGGGAGACCAGCAAAACAAACGGCCCAAAGCTGTACCCCAAACCAGTGGCACAGTGAGGTTTAAATTAGACAACACAAGTCCAATTGCTATGCTATCTGCAGTCTTCATAAAACACAGGGCATTATTTTGTTGTGTCAAACGACATTTTCTGACAACATCCACTCTTTAGTTTTTGCATGGCAATGGAGAAATGCATCATTCCACCAGAATCAGGAAATCACAGCAACACAGCCACCCATTTTAGCTCTGCTTATCTGCATAACACACAGCTTTCACTGGATGAAGAACTGTATTTGAGTCTCATTAAAAAAACACCACTGATCTAACCGGACAATTGTGCAAACTACAGGGGTAAGTACACTTGATGTCATAACAATGGTAACAGATAATCAGTATTTGTGTTCCAGAGTGAAACATTTTATAAAATGCTTCTAGATGGAAAACTTCAGTAACAGTGCCAAAAGATCTATGGTGCATGGCGTACTAAATTATACTATGGCAGTCCTGTTATGGCTCTACTGCTGCAAGGTCCCTTTCTACAATATAGCAGAGCAAATCTTACAATATACCAAAGGATGCCCCTGTAAAACTCTGTTCCTGAAACTTGCCAAGAATAATCTCTGACGGATAAGTGAGAAAGCTCGGTTGTTAACATCTGATCGAAATTTAATAATCTGTAGAAAAGGTATGCAATGAAAGTGTGTGGCTTTAATTAACTGCAAATAATCCCCCAAGGCAAATATTTAATTACCTGCACAGCTTCTTACTTTTTTCATGGCATGACAACAAGTTTATAAATCCAAGTTTGAAAGCAGAATATCTCACTGATGTACAATTTACTAAAATTTGCCCTTGGTGCACCTTTTTTCACCCTACTGTGGACTTAAAACACTACTCACTACTATCAGCTGGACCACTGCACTGGCCTTTCATACTAGGATACCACATTGTGCTATGAATTACAAGGGATTACCCTATCAGCCTGAATCATAGCAAAAGTAAATGAGAATTTCATCAACTTCCAAGTTTAACCAAAAAGCGAGTTGAAGGAACTCTTGGTATAAATGGGAATGACACTAAAAATCTGCAGGGGATTTTTCAAGCAAATTTTAAACTCATTGAGTGAAATTCTGGCTTTGATTAAGTTTTTGACAAAGATTTCAGGATATCAAACAAGCCAAGATTTGTACCACCCGTAGCCCCACATCCTGATTTAATATAATCTTTTTCTGTATGATTTAGTTGCAAGTTTGTGAAAAGAACTGTACTGACAATGCTGGAATCAGAAGTCCTCTGCCTTAAATACCATGCAGCCCTTCAAACAGCCAAAAGTAATGAAAAACTGTGATATTACCTACTATGGGTGTGTGATGGTGCCCACACCAGGTGCCCACCAAAGCTGTTCTATCACTTCCCCCCCCCCCCGCCTCCTTCGCTGGACAAGGGAGAGAAAAATATAACAAAGGGCTTGTGGATTGAGATAAGGACAGGAGATATCATTCACCAATCACCATCACAGGCAAAACAGACTCAGCTTGGGGAAAATTAACTCAGTTTATTACAAATCAAAACAGATTGGTAATGAGAAATAAGGTAATAGGGTAATAGGGTAATGAGAAATAAAACCAGATCTCACAACATCTTCCCTCCACCCCTCCCTTCTTCCTGGGCACAACTTCACTCCCAGCTTCTCTACCTACCCCACCCCCCAGGGGGACAGGGAATGAGGTTTACAGTCAGTTCATCACACGTTGTCTCTGCTGCTTCATCCTCCTCAGGGGCAGGACTCATCACACTCTTCCCCTACTGCAGCGTGGGGTCCCTCCCACGGGAGACAGTCCTCCACAAACTTCTCCAATGTGTGTCCTTCCCACGGGCTGCAGTTCTTCACAAACTGCTCCAGCGTGGGTCCCCCACGGGGTCACAAGTCCGGCCAGAAAACCTGCTCCATGGGGTCCTCTCT
Organism: Elanus axillaris; assembly: GCA_026212715.1. Lineage (NCBI taxonomy): Eukaryota > Metazoa > Chordata > Aves > Accipitriformes > Accipitridae > Elanus > Elanus axillaris. The sequence goes on along the minus strand of JANZLQ010000086.1, from coordinate 17,057,068 downwards.
CCACAGATTCACAGGTCCTGCCAGGAGCCTACTCCAGTGCAGGCTTCCCATGGGGTCCTCCCCAGGCTGCAGGTGGGTATCTGCTCCACCGTGGACCTCCAACTGCAGGGGGAAACCTGCCTCACCATGGTTTTCCCACATGTTGCAGGGGAATCTCTGCTCTGGTGCCTGGACCATGTCCTCTCCCTCCTTCTTCACTGACCTTGGTGTTTGCGGAGTTGTTTCTCTTACATGTTCTCACTCTCTCTCCAGCGGCCGTTTCTCTCTGTCCCCCAACCTTTCTTCCTTCTTAAAAATGTTATCACAGAGGCGTTACCACTATCGCTTATTGGCTCAGCCTTGGCTGGCGGTGGATCCATCTTAGAGCCGGCTGGTATTGGCTCTGTCGGATATGGGGGAAGCTTCCAGCAGCTTCTCATAGAAGCCACCCCTGTAGCCCCCCCCATAGCAAAACTTTGCCACAGAAACCCAATACAGGGTGCGAGAGATACATGTGGCTCTGTACCATCAGACCCTTAGAGTTGTCTTATCCTACACCTTTTGCACAGTAGTTCATACTCCCAGACCTGTGCCTTTAATCTCAGTTCACAGGTGCCACCTTTTCTCCCAGAATGAGGAATGACTCCAATTTCATGCAAAAATCAATCCCCAGCATCAGAGGAACAATTACGCGCTTTGGTCAATAATAACAAATGGAGTTTAAGGAGCCTCGTGCTTGGCTGATGTATGTGCCCCATCACGCTGCTGTTTGTCATGGAGCATCGCATAGCTTATGGCAAACTACAGTTATCACACAGCGTGAGGAGTTGTCGCTACTCCCACCCTTTCGCTCAGCTGGCAGTCTGACCCTGCAGCTGCACTAAGTGTAGCATTAGGCACCACAGCTAGAGACCACCTATGCTATTTGCACATCTTCACACATTCCCATAGCTGGCTCTGCACAGTTTATTCTTACAGGACTGTAATTTTGTCTTAAACTTCCATTTTTATCATAAACAGTTTTCTAATTGTTCCAGGGTTCAAGAAAGCAATTCAATTGCACAGAATTCCAAATTATCCCAAGCAATACACAATGATAATTTTGCACAAGTTATTTTTTGTAAAGCATGTTTCTGAAAGAGCAGAACATGGTCAGGAGTTACTGTCTATCTGTAAGATCCCACTGCTCTTATTGCAGCAGTAGAAATCAGTCTTTGCATTAGTATGCAGATTCTGAGTTTCAAAATCTTTAAGGTCAAGACCATGTCAAAGATTCCTTCTTTTCAAATGCAAATATTAGATCAAATATTCAAGCCAAAAGGTCCAAAGACAGATTTACTTTTAGGATTAACAAGAATAAAATAAAGGAATAAACACAGGTTTATGAAGAAAATCTGAGCGAAGCAAGAGTGAAAGTGTTAAGACCAAATGCACCAGTCAATAAAAGCTGTTCCCAAATTGGATGCAAGGCAAGAGTGCCACCTCCATTTCAGCTGGCAAGGAGTGGTGGGAATCCCACAAATGCTGATAATATACTACTTTCTGCATGCAAGTTTTCAGTAGGGTAGTTGTATTGCTCGGGCTCAGCTAGTCCTCTGTGCTCGCTTAGCCCTTTAGAGCCTTATGCAACTGGGCAGAAGCCAGTATCACAGTCCTAAACGATTCCAGGGTCTGCAAAAGCTCTGGCCATCCCTAAAGCCTTTGTTCATCTCTAATTGTCCAGGGAACTAACTCTGATTTTTTAAATGGCATAAAGCACTGTTAGTCTTCTCCTAACACTGCTACTTATCTGTTAAGTTGTACCAGAGAATCCAAGTCAGGATATTATTTTGCAGCACAGTATGCTTAGTTTTTTGGTAACACATGCTGGGCACTATTCACCTCAGGTAACCACAAATTTGGACTGTAAAGGTTAACATTCCTCCAGGCAGGACTAAAAATAATCAGTGTTTCTGATACCACACTGGAGCACAGTTCTAATGTAATCATTGATCACACATGAATGAACCAAACACAACATTTAGCGACATAAATGAACCAAATATAGGCCACTTTCATCTACTGCACCTCAAGCACTGAAGTGCTCATTGAAGTCTGAGCATGTCTTGGATCCTTGAAACCTGCTTTTACTTGGTGGCTGCAGTGACAGTGTCCACAGCAGGGATGCCTGGCTCTGCACTCCTCCGTTGTATAGAACAACTGTCTTGTGGGGCTGCATGGTTGAATGCACATGGGAATTAGCCCCAACCTTTAACAACCCATGAAGTAAGTATCTGGACTTTAAGTAAGCCGATCAAAATACTTCCCAAGTATATTCACTGTTCCAATATATCAACTGTATGTTGAATTCAGCTCCAAGAAAACCATGTAGCTTGCAATAAACTATCAATTCTACCCTTCCTGCCAATAATCAGACACTATTTTGTCTAAATGCTTCATAAACCCCCATGCTTTTCCACGCTATTCGTATTTTTTTTTACTGTATAAAGCAACGCTGCTCAAACAAAATTTTTCAAATGCTAAGGAAGAGGAAAAATGGTAAGACCTAAATGTTAAGTGGTTTTAATGATATTTTAAAATTCACTTCTCCAGCTACTCTCTGTGTGGCTTATTTACTGAGTTGTTTCTAATGTGCAACACACCTGGGTCCTGCACACAGCATAGATAAATCACCATGTTTTAGGAAGCTGTAAGAAGATTAAAGAGGGAAAAAGCTGGTCATTATGAAAGAAACAGGTTCAGTTCTTTTTATTTTTTAAGCATACAGTGAAAAATGACTGGAATATTTCCAGAGTGAAAGAAATCAAGCAGGCGTCTAAAATTACAGGTAATGGTGTGCATGGAGGCTGCCACATGATTAGGGTATTCTTTTGCCTCATAAACTGAGAAAAATGTGATAAAATGAAGTACTATAAAATGATGATTTATGAGAAGTTAGGGAGATATTATTGAGCCTTGACTTTAAAATGTTATTTTTATATCCACCAAGATTTCATTTTAATCTATCTTTATGACAGATTAGATTTATTGGAGCCCAAGTTTATATGGCTCGGTAAAACAGACCTTTTTAGGTGGAACAACCTGTAGAGATATTTCTGCAAGTGTTCAGGTAATAGACCAGGCAGTTCATCTCCACAGGTGGGGTCCACGGAGCAATGCTCCCACCTGCTCATGCTTTGAGCTGACAGAACAGTATCTCCTCTAACCTCACACCTTCTGTCCACAACAGAAATCTCAGGTGCAGCTGGTATGATAACCATGGGCATCCTGCTGCTGCGGTCAGGGGCAGGGCCTGTTGAACAGGGCACTGGTAAAGGAAAAAACTGAGAAAAACCTGGCCACCTCAGTTAGACCCTTCCCAGGAGAAGACGCCACACAGCTGAAGGTAAGGGTTGAGGCGGACAGATGGAAGGAGTAGGTGCTCACATTGGACTGACGGGAGCACAGCTGGATGGCTCCAGGTCAGCTAATATTTAAAATTAAGTAGGATCTAAATAAACCAGCTAAGTAGATTAGTGTTAGCTGTGGTAGCTGCCTGTACTAGTGAAGGCTAGAGCAGAAATACCTCGAGTATTTTATGGGCTGGACCCCATCTGGATGTGCAATGGCACAGATAGGTCAGATTAAAAGGAAAAGTGAATAACCCACTTTATGTACAGCTCAAAGTGACCATTATGGAGGGTGTTAGGAGAATAGGCACTTGGCTGGATGGTGATGGATATGTACATGGTTTAAAAAGAAACAAACCACACCATTTAGCTTGTGTTAGACAGTTTGCTTTCATAGAAATTCTTCTAACCAAGGGAGAGAAAAATGTTATCACTGTGGCTGGCATGCAGAGCCACAGCTATGGTTGGGGTTTCGAAAGTCTTCCATTTAAAAGGTTCTTTTTCAGTTACCTGTAATTGAAATTTTTCAGGCTGAAATTTTCCAGGTCTAATCATAGCCCAAGGGTGAAGTAAAAACATTTCATTGGTAGCTGCTGAGCACTCAGCACTTCTGAAAATCAGGTCGTTCATTTAAATGTCTTAATATATACTTAAGAGCTGATTTGAAACACCTCTTTTTGAACATATTGGCCTTTCAGTCAATCTTTTTCACCCACTTATCAATGTCTAATTTACATCCATTTGCACAGCTCCCCTCCATTTGAAATGCTCTATCTTTCAGTTTATCCCTTCTCCATCATTTATGTCTTTAGGACATCAAGATTTTTCCATGGTGAGAACTACAGCTGGCCAAACAAGAATTTTATATCCATTATGTTTTACAGGCAGGATACTTACAGGCTTCTGGGTTGCACAAAGTGAGTTTTTAGGGCTAAGCCCTAGCCAAGGCATATACCTAATTCTGTTTCTGACAACATAAGCCCTCCAGCTGACTGAATCTGAAACTATTTTCAGAGAAAAATAGTGACTTGCTTTAAATGGCACTCCCACAGGAGCACAGACTTTGGTGAACACCTGGAAATAATTAATCACTACTTTATTTTTAAAATTAATTAGCATATGATTTAATTTAGTTGACCTTCAAATGAAAATTCAGTTCTTATTAAGTGCTAATGAATTAAAATCAGCGTATTGTGCACAGAAACTTTGCCATGATTGCATAATGGGGATTTCATTCTTCACCTGTACTAAAGCCTGTTCTTTTTTTCATTTTTCTACCAGAAAGCCCTATCATTAAATCAGGTTAAACAGTAATTGGTAGGACAGGTAACTTCAGATGGAGATGTAGAACACTCTCTCACACATACACATACTCTTTTTACAAAAAGAAATCACAGGTTCAAACAAATCCACAGCTATATACAGTATGGACCATTTAAAATGAGTTTGCAGTCCCAGCACAATCTTGTATGGACAGGCATACTAGACTGAATGCAGCCTGTCTGATACGTGTTTTATCTGCTGCATAAACATTAATGACTTTAATCACTTTGTTCTGCCCTTACACTTCATAAAGGGAAGCATCTCTAACTTGAAATATGCTGTGTATATAGGATCTACTTCCATATGCACAGTAATGAAGCGCTACAAAGGTGCTGCCTAGAGATGTCAGCTCTCCTCCCCTCAAGAGCTAATAGCTATGCATGCAAGTTTTCAAGGGTAAAATTGCAACGTTTCTTTGCAGTATTTCCAGACAGTGGAAACAGAAACTTGGCACAGAGTGGAATAAGAGGATACCTCCACAGCATAACATCAAATATCTTGATACTCTTGCAATATGACTGTTTCACTGCTTTTTTTCTGAGGACAGACAGAGCACTCAAAGAACTCAGTCTGCTCAAAGGCCCCATGCAAACTGTGCCCATGTGGACTATTTTTTCTGGACAGTGTCTTTTCTGTTGTGACTAACAGAAGAGATATGCTTTCACATTGATATGAGATTTGTAACCTCACAGTAGGTTTTTCATTTTAATTGGAGCCCCTCAAAAAAAGATTCCTGTATTTTTCCAAACACTTAACACGAAACATCCCCTTTTATGTTCCAATTCTTCCCCTTTTACTTTAAAAAAGTCTGATAAAGATGACTCAGGTAGGACAAAAATACTAGAACTTCATGGTAACAGAGATGCATGCGCTCTGTTTGGAATATCACCACATTTAGAGCAATAAATAACTGTTTCAATGTGTTTGCTATATTCTAATCCCAGAAATATGAGAAAAAATAAGCAGAAAAACTACTAGTCAACTCTAACTGGAGGCAAAATACTTTTTTTGGTTCGCTCACCAGAAATGACATTTTAAAGACTGCTATACTTCCATAGTAGGCTTGGAAACCTATTTTGAGTGGTTTAAACTATTCATTTGGGGAATATGTAGCCTAGGCTTACTTGCCACAAACCTCCTTTCACAGTAATTAGGTGGAAGGACTGGAAAAACATAACTTATTTAAATGCTTTACATCCACTTCATTTAGTCAAAGATAAACTACAGAAAAGAGTACGTTCCAGAACCTGGCAGGTTTTAGCTGTGTTAACTCAGTGGGCAAACAATTTGAAGGCTGAAATTTATTTCAGAAGCAGCAGGTGTTTTCAGAAATGCCAGGATTTTCTGAAAGTGCCATTTCCCAATCGGTAGCAAGTTTTTTGTAATACTAGTATTAATTTTAAAATGACTCAAAATCTAAAATCTGAAAAGTTGAAAATCTAATAATGGAAATAAGGATGAAAACCATGGCCTGGTAGATGTGGTGGCCTCATCATTCAATATCCTTGGTTACATTTAAAAAACTAGCAAGCAAATCCCAAACACATTCTTTTCCCCACCATTCCTTTTTTCTAGTTGTAAGACTTTACAAACAAATTATATGGAGGAAAGCGTGTCTCACTCCTTTTCCCCTACCGGATGCTATCCATCTTACTTTTGAGGACAGGTAGGACATCAAAGAGAAACTGCCCTTTGGATTTTTCAGGGCACTCTTTCTTCTGTCAACCTCTTCAGAGAAGAGAGGAAAACACTATACTCTTAGCCTATTATAGATAAAGTGAGACCTACACCACTAAGATGGCTACTTTCCTGAGAAGAGACAACTAATACAATGGATCAAAAAAATGGAGTGGTTACACATTGAGATGGTCACTGAAAAGTGTATCAGAAGACACCGGCTTCATAGTCAGGAATAAGCACTCAAACCAATATCAAAATGTTGGGATCTTCAGTAAGACTGCTGACAGCAAAATAAAAAAAATCCAAAGCTTCACCATGACCCTCACATTGCAAAACATAAAAAATACATATGCTGGGGGATCTTACAGATACAGGATACATAAACAGGCCAAATGTCAGTGAAAAAGGAGAAATGAATGACAGGCAATCACCAACTATGTTGGGGCTGAATCTATCACTATTTCTGCCTTCTACTAGCCTTGCCACGACTTCAATCTGTGAAGATATCAAAAACAAAAGCCAGTGCTCCAGCAAGGGTTTGTGGTTTTTTTTTCCCTTCAGGATCAATCAGTCAGTTAAGAGAGCACTTAAATCAACCTGCACAAGGCTTTGAACTCATAATCAGGTAAGTATGTGGGCTCTCTAGCATGTGTCTTTGGAACAGAAGGGCAAAATCTCACACCCCGTCACACTTATCTAGAAAAATGAGAAGAGTCAAGCAGCGACGCTGCATTAAACATTAAATCTTTTAAAATAAATAAGTTAATGGATGTTAATAATTATGTTATCTCAGTAAAATGCATTAAAACTTTCTATTAGTCTTTCTTGAATGCTGTACTGATGGACTATATTTATCATAGCTAGCATAACTCCTGTTTTGAATTACCAGTAGCGAACATTTTATAAATCACCCAGGCTTTTTCCTGACATAACCCCACAAAAATGCCAAAACCCATAGACCAGCACAAGCAATTAATAGCGTGATATCATAAGAGTATCAAAAACAGTACGTCTGTGCACTGGTTCCTATCTGTAAACCAACAACTCCACAGGAAAAATCTCAGCTTGAAACATTTAAATTAGATCATCTCTCTTTCTTGTTTCCTAAACTCCCTGTCATTTGGCCCTGTGACACTTTTAAATATTTATCACAAAGTAAATGATCTGAGTGCCCAGCACAGTCTGCACAAGATAAACATTGCTTTCTCCCTCTCAATTATGACTTCATCTCCTGTCTCCTCTTGATGTGTTTATAGCTATTGTGTTTTTCTTTTTCCTCATCAGGAGAGCACCAAATGGGGAGCTAATATTGCGGAGACAGATGTGCACGCTTAAGTTTACGCCTGTGACTCACCCCAGCGAGCCCAAGCTTTGGGCTTATTTCTGATATGTCATGTATGATATTTTAGTATTACCTCTATAACAAGGGGATTTAGGAATTCACGGCATCTCTCCCACTAGCACAACAGCTGGTGCCAAGTACTTCATTACAAAGACACTTGTAAATGAAAATCCGAGCAATTACCTATTTCTGTATTGTTTAACTGTGATTTTGGCAATTTCCAGACAAAGGAAAATAAGGCTTTATGAAATGTCCTCTTGGGACTGGATATTTTGAAACACAATTTACAATCTGTACCTTTATCCTCACTCAGCTCTGTTTCTTCTGATGATGATAGGCTGGCTACAGCTGAAGGTTTTGTCTCATCTATAAGAACCAAGGAAACGAAAGAGAAGTTATTCATTAGATAGCAAACTGATGAACCACTTTACTGAAAAAAAGTTACGCCTTATTGAGGCAAGATACTAAACCTGAATTTGATTTACCCGGCTTCCATCCATTCACATGGATTCACTGGCCATTACTGGTCTGATTGCCTTCCCTAAGCCAGGGGTAAACTTACATTACAATACTGCCAGATGCAGTCTATATTTCAATTTCTCATAATACAGAGAGAGGAACAGCTATCAGTTTCATGGGTAGGCTGCTGTTGCTATTTGCTTTGAGATTCCTTTTTTCATTTAATCCATCTATGCTGAGAAAAAAAAACAATTAAGCCATTCTTAACTTTAATCATGTCCATGAATCCCATTGGAATCAAAATGATTACATGCAAATGCTTTCCTGAAAATAGAAGCTTTCATGAATCAGGCCTGAAATTTAGCAAGTCCCTGAAAATCTGTGGATTGGAGTTTTTTAATGGTAGAGCATGCAGGTAAAACTATTGCAGTTAACAGATAAAACTAGTACCTGAATTTAATATAGTTTTTTAACTTTCACTGTTGCTCTCTCTTGGCAATTTTTATAGTTCTAAAACATTTTATAAGCCTTTGTTTTCATTTCTAGCCTTTGATTTCTTTAAAAAAAATTGCTTCTGATGATTCTGACAAAATTTTTTCCTAATGTAGTGAACGAGTATTTTTAACTTGCTTGAAACCTCTGAACCACCTGCCATTTTGTTTTTCCACGTGTAACTGTGAAGTTCACTGATGATAGACTGGAGGCCAGACCAGTAATGGATGAAAATTTTCAGGCCAGTCTTTGTACACTATAACTGGCTTTTTCACTACTCTATATTAAGAATATATAAATCTTTATGTAATGGACTGGGTAAGAGCACAGTGTCTATTTTTTCTCCTGAATTTTCTTTCATGATATTGAAGTATATGACCTGTGATTTATCACACTTAGATGAAGGTTATGCTTTTTAGTTTAGAAAATACACATAAGAACTTTAACATTTGATGGGATTGCTCTTTACCATGATCATTCATGGTGATGAGAAAGGTTTTAGGCATACAACTGTGTATCTCAGAAAATCAGGTCATTGCCTACTGCTAAGAAAGGGCACAGAGGCAGCAATCTAAAAGTTCCTGATGATGTTTTGTCTCCACAATGAGTTGAATGGAAAGCAGCAGCAACTCATTAGCTGAACGTAAGTCAAGGTAATTGTACACCTCTCTGTTCTCGTCACTGTGTGAACCAGTAGGGATAAATGTTAAGCCAAATAATTTTTTCCTCTAACACTGTGCGCCTGTGGCCATGGAGGTGATCCATGAATTATGTGTAGGCACAACACTATCTTTAGGCATATATCTAAAACACGTTCCTAAAGCATGACATTTTCTGGATCTGGGACCTAAAATGTCTGGATCTTTTCTTTGACGCTCTTCATGAGAGTAACAAAACATGACTACCAATACAAGATAGCAAAAGAATGTACAACATGTCTCTGATAAAACAGCTCTGACAGCTCGTAACATAACAAGTCATAATGATGGTTTTGGGAAAAACACAATGCTTTTAAGACACCTCCAGTAGCAAAGTAATAATTTAGAGAGGTATATATTCCTTAATTCTCTTGGGAAAAATGAAACATGTCTCATTCAATCGAACTGTTTTGCAAATCAAAATACCAGGGAAATACACACCCCATCAGAGTGAATATACCTGACAAGCACAATGGGCTGTATTTGGCATCTGTAGGCAGTAGTATAACCGGGTTTAACAGGCACTCTGCAAGTGGAGCTAGAAGGTCCTAGCTGTACTAGCTTTTAGGCCAGCTAGCAGCCAAGCATTATTTGGTATGGTTAAAAGCTCAATATTGCCTGGGCAAAGATATGCCCCTGCCTAGCCAGACATTCAAAAGGGAATCTAGATTCAGATAGAGTAACTTATTTCTCACTTCTCCCTGGTGCCCTTCACCTATTTAAAATATGACTAGCATAAAAGTGAAAAACCCAGGAAAGGAAACGTGGTTGTCCTCCAGCACTTACAAAATACTACTGCATGCTTATCTTGGGGAAGATAAAGGGCCTAGGTTCAAAATTTGCTGAGGTCCATGGGAATCTTTTTTATTCTGTAATACTGTGTGCCTATGGCTTCACCTCCCACTGTTTGCCCCACGTGAGGACATAAAGAAGAGGTGATAAAGAGGACATGAAACACAGAAGGATCTCAAGCACTTGTGGACAGCATCAGCTGTTAACACCTAGTTGCAGAAGACTGACCTGTGGAGTGCAGGGAGAAATGCTGCACTTCCACATACACAGTGCCCAATGCATAGGACAAAAAGAAGGACTTTCATCAAATGAACTCCTCATCTGGAAACAGCCACAATGCAGTAAACAAGTCAAGATAAGTCAAGAATCTCAGCCTTCTAAATTTTTTTGCTACAGTTACTGGCTGGCTTTCTTCAGCTCAAAATTCCACACATTGAAAACAATCTTCAATTCTGATTTTAAAAAAAAAAAGAAGTTCTGAAGAAAATTGATCCATGCTCTCTGGATTAAATATGTGTAGGCAACATTCTGCACTACAATGAGAAAACAAACAAACAAACAAGAAAAGCATTGTGCTACATGTAATACTACACTAAAAAAATCCTTAAGAAATAAGGGATTTTACAGATATTTTGATTGTCACTTCAGCTTTTTTGATAACTGATTAATTCCAGTTGTCTTTTGCACTGAACAGAGTTGGGTAGGATGAAAATAACAACCATAAACAGAAAAAAAAAAAAAAAGAAAATCTCTGGTGAAACTAGAGTGACATTATATTTTAAAATATTGAACTCACTATAATTTATAAGCATGCCATCTGCAAAACCCACTGCTTGTGAACTCTGACATTCATTCACAGTATATGCAATATCTTTCTGTATGGATTTAAATCTTCATAACCTGAGACTTGCGTGGACAATTTATTAAAACTTGAAAATACCCTTTAAAATCGTCAGAAGTACAGTTTTCATCAAAAGAAGCCTGCTTCCTTCTTCTCCAAATTTCCTTTTCCTGCATTTCTATTCTATGCAGAGATCTACTCTGTTGTAGACAGAGGGAAAATTCTTTCTTTCTAGTTAGGGGATTAGCTAGGGTTAGTCCACCTTAAAGGGAGAATGCAGAGCTGGTAAGCTAAAGAGGGAAGTCTGCATTCCTGCATTGCAATACATTCATTCATAATGAATGGAGTTTTGGTCTCTAATGGGAGAATTGCTCAAGACCTGAGCTAATCTGGTGAAAATGTACAAACATTCTCCTTCAATAGCACTGACTAAGGTTATTGTTCACCAAGGTGGATAAAATCTAAGAAAGTCCTTTAAGGGACTCAGCACAAACCTGCTTCTCCACTCTGGGCCTCGGTTTCTTCAGTGTTTTGCTTTTCTTCTGTGCCATTACCACCTATGGAGGAAAACACATAAAAATTATTTATGATATATCTTTTTACTGGTAACAGCAGCAGCAATATTAATTTTAACCAGTTCAGCACAAACAGCTAATTTACAGCAAGGTGCCATGATAAAAGGGGAGAGATACAAAGGTAAACTGAAAAAACCTGCAAGCATAACCAGTTACATTTCAACCAGTCACATTTTCATATCTCAAATGGAGGAAGTGGGGTTAGATTAAAGATTTTATCTCAGTAGGCATACTGGAAATGTCTATATACTAAATAAAGGTACGTTCCTCTAAACACTGTCTGCAATAGATGAAATTGTTGCTTGATCATATGTACATATGTATGTAGAACATATGCATTTTATAAACATTTTTTCTAGGATTATTTTCCTCCAGTAACATTTCCACAAGATCCTTGAAGTGGCTGTGTTTCTGATGTGCAGAACCTACTTTAATGTCTATGGAAGGTAAGAATAGGAGAGGGAGAATCGCCCAGTTTTATTTTAAAGCAAAAGGCACAATGCCACTTAGCATGAAGTATAAAAATGCACCACAAACAACTGCAGAGAGCAAAATAAACCAAAGTAAGATTGCTAGGATTGAATGCAGTGTTCCCCTTTTTACATTCACATTCATTCCCAATTTTCTCCACTACTTTGTATTTGCATTCATTATCCATTTTCTTCCCTCCAGCTCCCCTTTGGAAGGCAGGTACCAAACAGCAAATTACCACTCAGAAAAGTAATACCCTGGGGAATGTCTATGGACATGAGATCAAGCTCTCTTAACCTTTGCTTGGCCTGATTAGACATATACCAGCAAGTCTGTATCTTCAACAATGGAAAAAGCTGGTTTAGCTTAATAATAATAATAATTGAGGCTGCAGTGCAGCATGCTGGATCAGATACGATGGCTACATTCCCTCTTTCCCAGCATGGCAGGATAGGCGTCAAGAACAGCTGAATACCAGCCTTAATGAGGCATTTGAAAAATTGACTGCTGAACATAGACACTGGGAGAAAGGAAATTCATTCCTAGGCCTGTAAATGGCTTGATAATGATATAGATATTTTTTGCTGTGATCTTTTCTGGCTCCTAGGTTTTTCTTATTACAGCTTCTCTAAAGCAACATGGTTAAAATTCCTCACGCCTCCACCTTGCTTTTACTTAACACATGGTTGAAGAGAACAGCAGTTGCTCAAAAGCAGTTAGGTGGATGGAAGAAAACCAGAGAAAGCGTGTGTGTTTCAGAAGCAAACGTGCATCTGGTGGCATGCCGCATTCAGCTAATATTTAAAGGCTGAGGTATGATGCTCTCCCTCTTTCCAGCAGGCAATACATCCCAGCATCCAGCAGATGGGACTAGTGGAGAAGTATTTCCAGGCTGACCCTGCACAGAGCTGCTCTTAGGATGAGAGGAGATGGAGCAGGCGTTTGACACCCCACCTGAGAGGGGAGAGGTGGGCAGGGATCAGTTGATGGCCATCAGCGGGGACTCGGGCATCCTGCCTGCTTGGTAACTCTTTGTACCGATTTTTACCAGCCTTAATGGATGACTAGCTATAGTGATTTCTTAGCACACTAGTGAGCTCTAACCTGTAAAAAATTACATTAAATAGATGACCAAAATGGCTTGATAAAAACAGCTGGGTTTTTTCCCCTGCCCCCTTGAAATAAACCAGTGCTCTTTTAAAAAATCAGCGTTCTGCCTGTCCACGCACAACAGGAGAACTGCATGCAAAATAGGAAGTTAGCTGTACTAGAAGATAAACTTTTCTCTCTCCCTCCCCCTTTTCTTTTAAAACATGGACTTGGGACTTTGCAAGCTTTGCAGCAAGCAATTAATAAATACAGCAAAACACATCCTTTGCATCTCCAGGACGTATTTCAAAGGGATAAAGTCACCTAGCTCAGGAGCTGCAAAAAGGAACAGTATGTTCGAGACAATCCTGTAACTCAACAGTGCAGTGCCACTTGGAGAACCTTTACCATTAGGTCAGATCCAAAGAGAATATTGTATCACTGCGAAACAAGCAGTGCCAGAGCATTAAGGATTTCATTATGGCCAAGTGCAACATATTTTGCTTTGCACAGAAGGACTTTACATTCAGAAAAAGCAGGCATAAATTGTAACTACCAATGTATCACCGACAATCACTTCAGCATTTACCTCACTGCATTCACAACACAAAACTACATTTCCAGACAACACTTTTTCTACATCCATTATAACAAGTATGACTATAACCATGAGTTATTTGGCTAAAACCAGGTATTTCAAGGATTCATTCATGTTTATTGCCAGGGGACTACATCTCTTGTTGAAGTCACTTACTCAGAGCAAACTTAGAACTACAAAAGAAAGTTCAAATGGTCTTCTGGTTTCAGATTATCAGATAAAGCACATATTCATCAGTACATTTTGTCAACCCTAGGTCTATAATTTCACTGGGAGATTCACTGTTTAAAACTGGTATAATGGAACAATAATTACAGCACTGTATATTGGATTCTTAACATGTTTTCCATCTAACACTTCATTTTGTTCCATTAGAAAGAAAAATGTAAAAGACTTTAAGCAGAAGCTTCACCTCTTGTACTCTGACCCAGTCCAACAGACTGACTGGATCGTGACATGAAAATTAATCTCAATCATCATATTGAAAGTATGTGTTGTGCCTACCAAATGACTTCAATAGAATTAGAGAAAAGGAAATGTTAAAAAATTAAGAGTGGACAAGTGATCCTCCAGTAGATGACTTGCAGAAGGAAAGGTTAAGCTCTTCTTGGCCTGGAGAATCTCTTCAGCTCAGGAGAAAGGGAAGAAGCGGGGTATGAATACACCAATAAGAAAGCAAACTATAGGGTGGAGAAGTGACTAATCCCAAAGCATCTGACAAACAGTTTTTCCAGTTTTTAAAAAACCCTTCTAATGAGCCTCTCACTGAGTGTCTTCTCCTGATGAAGAGTCTTTCTGTAATTATTGCTCTCCATTGGAGCTAGATGCAGAGCAAATGGAAAGGCTTTAGGTAGCACATGCTCAAGGCAAAGAACTGGAAATATATTTTACAAGAGTAGCAAGCCAATTTTTCATCATATTTTTATTCATCCCCGTCTCTCCTCTTCTTCAGGCAGAAAAGCCAGAGCCAGTGCATTTCCCTTGAGTCTTCCCCATGAGATTACTTATAATAAAAATGTCTTTTCCACTGGATGGCTTCTACACTATCTGCCATCCTTCTCTTTCCACTACTGCAGCAATTGGCGATTGCATTTCTTTAGGTGAAAGCTGTCCTCACAATATCTGCTTTTCTATTATACTAGTAATATAACAGCAATCTGTCACTCCAAAGGAGACAGAAAAAGTGGTGAATGGCATGTCGTGTCATTTTAGGCCACCAAATGTAAATGATTTTGAGCCACATCAAAAGACAAATGGGAACATCTGTTCCTGTTCCCCAGCATGGCAGTCAGTTGAAAAAAACAGGAGTTTGAGAATTACAGTAGCACAGTACAAACAAAATAAGCACATCACACACTAAAATATCTACTTCTGGCCATATATTTTGCTTTCCCTTGCCAAGCTGACTACTGCCTGACAGGCAGCTTGCTCTCTCCTCTTGGCCTTTTTCTTTGAGATCAGCAAGAAAATTCCCCTCCAATTGATATATACCCTCATTTATATTTGGTAGAAAACAGGCTAAACAGTGATCAATCAGCATGCTCAGCAAGCTGGCAGAGCAAGTGGCACTTCTAACTAAACTAGAAAACCGGATACTCTGTGAGTGCCTGCCCACTTTAAGTTAAGGAGAGGTATTTAGCATGCACAGCGATATGCCAGCTGCAGTAGCAGCCCCCAAACGAAGCAGATGATATGATAAATAACAAGCTGGCAATCAGGTGGGAGAGGGCTGGGACAGGATCCCCATGGAAGTCCAAAGGGCCAACTCTCAGGAGCAGCAGCATCAGAGCAGGTTTTAGTATTCTTCCCATTTTCTCTGCAAGAGTCTGGAGGCACATGGCTTTTCAGATCTTTCACTGTTCTTGCGACAAACGTAGCAAGTCAAAAATATTAATAGCCTGCTGGCCTCTTGGCTCTTCCCATTTCAGAGCTGAATAAGTGCCAAGTTCGCTCATACACCTACTCCTTTCCAGCAGTACCTTTCTTCACAAGCAGTCAGTGACATACTTAGAGCTGAGGCTAAAGTCAGTGTCTCAAAAACCAGTGCAAAAAGACATCTCAAAAACTGGTGCAAAAAAGACATTCTCCAGAAGAAAACAGAATTACAGATAGCATTTTTAGTTAAAGGAAGAGATTCTGCTTAAACAGTACAAACCAGTCTACCCCCTTCCAACTTCTACCCCTCCAACATAGACGTTATTAACAATAAAATTGTTTTCACTACTGAGAAAGCTGTACTTATATCATCCATAGTGTGTCAACTATGGATGCAGTCAGAGTAAGGTTCCTTCAATCAACCTCCTCCTTCCCAAAGTAGAAATAAAAGAGAAGGAGGGCCAATGCCTCAGGCTCACATCTTGTTTGCCACTCCCACATATTTCTGGACGTACCACATCCCCAAGCACCAGGTTTGACCCTGTTACATCCCTGCATGGCTCTTGCTGCACAAGTCTGGGTGCATCCTCTGGTTCTCCGGGTGGCCAGCAACATGCATCTCTCCTGCGGTCTGGCCTTCAAGCTGGGCCATGCTTCTATGACAAATGCAAATACAAACCAAGATCTGGTAGATAAAGGATGCCAGTTTTGACTTATCTTTTCTACAGCACAAAAATATTGCCATGGTAATCATACTAATGATATGAAGGTCCTTCTAGGATAACAGGGAAACTAATTAATGAGAAAACTAAAAATATAGGCCTTTATCTTACAGCTGTTACATTCTGCACACGAGTAGATATGCTGACTTCAGTGAAACTCCTAAAATGCGAGAAGAAAGCACATGTATATCCATATATACAGTCAAGATCATACAGCCTGCAACCATTTTCAGGCTATTCCAGTGGCAAAATGATATCAGACATAAAACAAGAAGCACATACGCAAAAAGGCCATTATTGTAGAACTACAAATGCATTAATATGAATCATTAAGGTGGTGGCCTGAGGTTACTGAACATTTTCAGTTTGCATTTTAATTTCTTTTAATTAAATTATGATTTAGGTCAGTTTTAATCACTACTTGTATATAACCCCTTTGGGGTAAATTTTAAGGAGGGTTAGTAAAGAGTTATCTGCCGTAATTGTTTAATGGAGTTATGAGAATTCTTCCCTCTGTGCTGCTTCAACAATTTCCCTCACTGCAGACACAAACCTGAATGCGCTGCTGTCAATGCAGCCAGCCTAGGGAAGTAGTCAGTGTAATAAATAACAGGTTTTCATTTTCATGCAGCATTTTGTCAAGAATTGTTGAGGAGTGTGGGAAAAGAATGAGAAAACTGTAGCTCGTGGGGATTATCTCAGAGGTTAAAAATAACATTATTGTATTTCACCTATTTAACATCCTAAGAAATATAGAAGCCTAATCTAAAGCCCACTGAAGTCACTAGCCGTGTTGCCCTTGCCTCACTCTTGCATGGATCACAAGGCAACTAAATTGGTTTCATTATACCTTTCCTGGCTAGGGAAGAACCAGGGGACAACAGTTAAAACACCAAATTAGGTGCTTGGAAGACATGAGCACTCAGATTTGTCCCAACCCACTTCATACTGGGAATGTGGTGTTAGGCTGGTTTTTCACTGGGTACAATTCTTCTGTCTGGCATACAGCATGACTCGGGTTTTGCAGTACTTTGCCAGGTGCCTGGCAAGAGACATTTAAAATTTCATTGCCAAAGATGCCGATGATCACTGTTTCTGACAATCTGCAACTCTTGAATGTTCAAAACAAATGAAAGCAGACATCTCCTGGAAGTTTGAGCTGTCCACCATAAGCAGAATATGGACATCATACCCTAGACGTCATGCGCAGCCTGTACAGAGGACAAAGATACAGTTCGCATTTAGATGCAAAAAATACACACACTGTGCTGCACGAGTATTAACACTGTTATCATAGTATACAAAAGCAGACAGAAATCACTCATGTGAGTTGATGCATGTTGAAGAGCAGGCCGAGGTAGAACTCAGAGCGGAATGGATGAGCCCTGACTCCTAGTCCTATCTAAGAGACAGAGAAAGAAATGGACCCCATACATGAAGGTGCACAATACGATCACAAATTTTATCGTTACCATTTCAATTTACTATTTGTTCATGCTTTCCTGGTGTGCCTAAGAGACTAGGTAACTACACACCATTAAGTACTGAGGCACCATTTCTTTTCCAAGCCACAGTGAAAATAAAATAGGAGACCCATTTCAATTTTTTTGAACAGAGGTCACAAAATCACATGGGGTGGCAATGTAACAAAGTGAAGACATGGATGGGAATGCCACACAGGAGAACACACTTGTTAAAACCAGCATAAAACGTGAACCAAAACATGCACTATTTTGCATCAATATTTCAGAATTAAGGGACTAGCCCTGTGCACCAGACCTGAACAATCAGGATGGTTTACATCATTCACATCATGGTTAGAAGTGAGAAATGAATTCCTTGACAGATGAGTCCCCTGCAGGTACGCTGTTTTGTCACTGTGTATAATTCTCCTTTGACAACATTGCATTAGTCACTTTAGTAACTTAGTATTTTGCACCTTAGCTCATCTCAGGAGAAAGCAAATCTACTCTGAAGCATCTAGTGTGAAAACAGGAATTGCAACTGTTTGCCTGGTACGGTTTACACACACATAATCTGGCTGCTAAAAGAATCCCAAATGGGTAAATAGTCAACATAACAGGACTGCACATCACCTGTGGAGGCCAAAATGAACTGCATTTTCTAGCTTGTCTTGTGTAGCCGCTGCACAGAAATCTAATGAAACAGTAGAAACCACGTCAGCAATGAAAAGCATCTTCTAAGCAGGGTTTGCTGATAAGAGCAAATACAAATAAAAATAGAGATAACGCCCTGTTTTTCCCCTGGCTAAGTGGAAGGTGATCACCTGATATTCTGAGAGCTGTAATCCATCAAGACAGGTGGTGGACTTCAAAACAGAAGTGAAAAAGGAAGATATCAACCAAAGCGGATAAGGGTTAATAGCATCACTTGAAATATAACCAATCTGCATTAAGGTGAAACATTTCACAGACATGTTTGATACACATGCTTCCCAGGGAATGTCTTCTGTAGTACTTGATCTTAATTTAAAATTTCATTTAAGCATTTGGTTTGGTGGCAAAAAGAATACAGCAACTTCTAAGCTATCTTAATAAGAAGTAGCACTTTTAAGGCTGAATAAGAGAGTGTGTTTTTTTTGAAGTATAATTATGTGTCTAGATGTTCATTTTTAGTAGATTATGAGTGAAGCAGAAATTTACTGAAGAATATTACTGCCCTGTGGGATGCAAAGAAGAAATGTAGATACAATTTCTCAAATGATAAAAGAATTGCTTGCTATAAACCAAGGAACATTTAAAAACTAATCATAAATTGGATCTAGTTAATATTAATCCATACCTTAAAGAGAGAGACAATCAAGCCTGCATAGTATTAGCAGGCCCTTGGAAAGATGCTTTGCACATCATTGTGTAATGGTAACACAGCAGCTGTTGTACACACACTCCCAGGCCCAAGGAAGATTAAGCCCACCTCGGAGGAAAGCAGCACAAGCCAAGCACTGTTGACTTCTGTGGCTGCATAGACTGTATTCCTCTCTGTGAAGCTAGAGAGAGAGCAGAAAAGCTGCAGAATTCGTGGTATATAAAGGAGAACCAGGAAGGGGATGCCTTACGTTAATCTCATAATTAAAGGACTAAGCCATAAAAAGAGTTTTATTTTCTAGTCCCAAGACTATGCACTTCTTGTCATTGGATAAAAACTTTTTGGGAGAAGGGATAAGAAGCCAGCATGTCTCCCTCTTGGTGAGCATCCTACCTATTTGCTGTAACATGCTGAACCAAGGAATTGTCGAAATAAGTTGCAACTTCATTTTGCCTCACTTCTACTGTCTACTCCAATCACTAGACCGACATCTCTCACAGACAGAGCATCCACCAAGAGAGGCAGGAGCTGCTGGTGAGCCTTGGACTCCTGACGCTGCCGTCTGAAATGTTATTTCAGACATTTGACGTTGCCCTTGAAAGCCAAGGGGTCGATAGTGTGATGATCCCATCCGGAAAAGAAACCAACTCTACCAACTATCTTAAAGCTGATTTGTGTTCATTTTGACTTTCCTGGCCTGGCTTATCCATCAAACAGTTCTATTCCCCACCAAGTGAACAAGAAGCAGACAAAGTTCATCTCAGATGAGCAATTCCAACAGACCGGCTCCTCGCACATACACTGAACCTCAGCTAAGGTGATCACATGAGACCAACAACCTATCAATCTGTCAGGAAGAATCTGGTCATTCATTTTGGGAGAAGCTTATGAGAAAAGCTGGAGAAAGTTGTAGAGCTCCAGTTCTGTCCCTCAAGGGAGAGCAAGGAAGATCCTCACCTCAGGAGGCACAGAAATGGCTTTTTTTGCATGGATTGATTATCTTTCTCCTAGAGGAGGAGAAAGATCAGGCATTTGTGCTGCTGTTATTAGATGTATTAGTCGTCTTTGATACAATATTGATCACCTGCAGACGATGGTGGGAATGGATGGGGCAGCTCTTGGGCAGGCTCCATATTATATCTGAGAAACCCCATAAGGAAGGAAAGGGCAAACAGTTTTGCTTTTCCCAGCATCAAGAACATCTGTTGCACACACTTTGCCATTCAGTACATACAGGAGGACATTTGGGCAGGTAGCTAAGAGAAATAAGGAACATTTTAATTTTTTGTTTTGCTAGACTTTTGTAAAAATTCTTTGCTTTTACTTGGTGACAATCAGTAGGATGAGAACAGGTGACCTGTGGCATTTGTGCTAACTCATTGCTGCTATGCTGTGACAAGTACTGCCATTTTGTCTATGTAATTACTTTAGGATTGTGTTAGGAAGCTACTGAAGTAAGACATGCTAAGTTTTGTTTAGTGCTGAACATATTTTTCTCACCTGAGACTTTACAATCACTCAATCACTGAGGACACCTGACCGAGGGGAAAGGCAAAATTATCACTGGCTGATATTACTCTCCCAGGACCTGGGGGGAGTAGGGAGGACATGTAGAAAAACAAAAAAAGAAAATTATACTGCATGTTTGCACATGTCAAACCAGAAATACTGGAGGGAACCTGGGAGTAAAGAATGTTTCTCCATGTATGCAGTCTATCCATTTCCCCAGACAATAACCTGCGCTACAATGAAAAACTACTGAATGCAACCATTGACAGGAGAATCTGCTATGCAGTTCACGCTTGCTTTTCTCTATCAATGGTCTGAAGGCAGAGAACAATATATCTAATAGCATAATAACAGACACCATTAATACTTTAGAGGTTCAGTATAAAATTGCTTTCATTAGCATGTCAAGTGTTTATTTTGGATTATTGCAAAACAAGCTCCTTACATACAGCCACTTATTTGACTTTCCTTGATTGCAGAGAGGGTAATAATGAAGGAGCCTACTCTCCCTGATCTTCTGTGGAGGTTTTTACATGCACTGAAAAGATATTGCTCCATTACCTCTAGCCAATGAACCAGCTTAGTGTGCTGGAGAAAAATATTACAGCTGAAATATTACTGAACTCGGTGGAATAGTTTTTACAGACTGCCACAAGGGCATGCATGAGGCTGTTAAAATAGCAAGTTGTATTCCCATCTTCAGTCTAAAAGGACACTGACAACTAAGTATAGGAAAAAATATCTGGTTCTTTCTGTGCCTCCTTGTATAATTGTTTAATATTTTATATCTGGTCATGTTACCAAGGGTAAAATAATACCCTATGTTAAATGTATCTTTGGACTTGCTTCTATTGCTAAAAGCTATGGGTTGAGTTGGATTTTTTTGTTTGTTTGCCTTTTTTTTTTTTAAACCTGAGGTGCCTAAAGCATGTGAACTATGCCAAAGTTAAAACATGCTGAACACAAAGCACTTCAGTTTTACCATGAGGAAAATTCAACCAAATTGACCTCAGGCAGAGTTTGGCTTTATTGTGTTTTATTTCAGACTGTTTATATGCATTAGCTACTCAGAAGTTCTTTAAAAAAGAAAAAGAAAAAAAAAGAAAAAGGCAGCTTTTTGGAAGTGAAGACAAACTCCTACCTAAATAAAATTACTCGGACATGTAATTCTGGTTCATGTCACATATTCACAGCTTTCATAATCTTCAAGGCTCCCCATTAAAAATTCTTTTAATTAGTCAAAACCAACAGCTAATAATTAGAACAGTAGAAACTAAATCCTATTCTCAGACAAATGTGTGCAAATCCCATTTACTTAAATGGAAATGGCTCACAGGTGTGTTACATTAGACTCTAGCCACTCAGCAACTTTATAGGAATTTAGTGTCTGGAGCCTAACTGCTTGACGACTCTTCAAAACAGAGGCACAGGTAATGCCACAGGAATCTGATCCAGGTTTCTTCCCCAGCCCCCCTCAGCAAACACTTTAATTACCAGCCCCCCC
>JANZLQ010000086.1:17002916-17034863 GCA_026212715.1 Elanus axillaris | reverse complement strand
CAATCCTCAGCATTACAGGCCTGAATCCTGCCTATGGAGAAGAGGACTCCATCACTGCCTAGATTAAATTCTGCAGCAGTGATTATGTGTTACAGCCCTCAATTCTGCATTAGCAAAAGCTACTGTACGGCATCAAATTCAAGGAGTTCAGGCATTTTACAGCTCGAGGGTAATGCAATCATTCTATTGCCATTCGATTTATTTCACCCTTCCAATGCATTTGTTTGTGCTCCACAAAGTGAACTGTAGGTCACCAGGAAACATTGACAGGCATAGTCAACTAGGAAACCGTATCTAGTAAGCCACAAAAACAGCGGAACACCACCAGTTATTTTTCCAATGGAAGGAAAACCTTACAGTTCTGCAACACTTTTTCCCCCTCTTTTTTAAAAAAAGACACTCATACAATGAAAGACTTTAGCCACACTCCATATAAAAATATATCATAAAAACTATTATTGTTTCACCTATTTAGGAATATAGAAAATGACACCACAATCCCACATGCCGTTTAGCCTGCATACAAATTGACATGTGGTTTGTCATCACTGAATTCTCTAATCCAAACATAAACCCAGTATTTTAATTTCAGCTGGGTTTAGTGCAGCATGAAAGTAAAGATGACCAGTCAGGATGAGATTTCTTGGGTTCCCCACACCTTCCAGGCAATGACAGCTATTGCTTTAAGTACTTGCCATTAACAACCAGTCACAATGTTAGTAACAGGATGTTACTAGCAGTTACTTAAAGTGATAGATGTTAACATTTTTCTGCTCTTTATGACACACTATACCCCAGTCAGAATATTTTATGAGCTGAATGCACAGCACTAGGTCAAAATGGTGAAGATCGCGGAGCCACTGGTTGAGGTGCAGAATAAGATATGTCATTTGAGGAACATTAGGTCAAAGAGAACCTATGATAAGGAACTGTCATGGATTAAAAATTAAGGTTCATCCTTTCAACTATTTCTTATATATAAGGGGAATTCTCCAACATTGGGGCATTTTGCTCTTCCACACATAGGAGAGCAACGTGAAACTCTGCACTCTGAAAATAAATCTTTGATGTTAACATTTTTTAACGGCTCTCCCAATGAGATACAGATTAAGAAAAGAGACTTTGATCCAATTTTAGAACAAGGTAGACCACATTTACCTCTGTACACATGGACAAGTTGTCCTGTGAAGACTCAAGTGCAGGAAAGCACTCTTACAGGAACAACACTATAGACATAAAGTTAAGCACCTATGACTTCTGACCATGGATAGATGTAATACACTGCATAAGGTCTAGAGCCATAAACACCATAACTGGAGTGGAAAGAGATACAGCAAAAATTTCTTGTAGAAAAGGAAAGCAAGAATTTTATTGCTCCATGTTTTGCAGCAGGTAGGTGATTTACCTGGCCAACTTAACTAGCCAGACTATGACCCAAGCCCTGCACAACATGCATTACATTTTGTGTTATTAATTACATAAAGTCAGAACAGGTTAGAAATAAACCAGCAACAAATTCTCATTATATATCAGCAATAATCACCACATAAAAATACCATTTGTAATTCTGAATCTACCTTGAGATGAAATACACTTCAGAAGAATTACAATCTTATGATCTAGGCCAAAAGGAACTTTCCAAGTGTGTGTAAACAACATTCTTAAATGAGAGTTTTCCAGTTCTTTCCCAAGAATTCAGAGTAAACCTTTCCCCCCAAAATGTAAAATGGATTAATAACTCTGAAAAGCTATCAGACCACCTACCTTCAGCATCATCTTGCACGGCCTCAGGCTGCTCTGCTTTGCTCTTTGTGGGACATGGAGGCTGGCCTTTTTGTTCCAATCCTTCTTTAAACATTAAAAAAACCCAATAAAGCCCAAACATAGTATTTTGAAATTATTTTATTGTATCAAATATTACTATGCATGATACCACAACTGTGAGTACATTTTATCTCAGCACTCCATTCAGTACCTGATGCCTATCTTTCTAATATTAAAATTAATTACTGCATCATCTGTTATAAAAGTCATTATTGGTATCTTTCAGCTTGGACTGGACTTTCCCTAACTTTCACATGACAGCAGTGAAGAAAGCTCACGCTAAAATAACGTACATCTTCAGAAGCTCTTAATCTCTTCAGAAATAAAAAAATTAATAATGCTTTCATTTGTAGTTTTTAACATAATATATGTTTTACTCCATTATAGAACTGTGGAGAAATAATCTGAATGAAATGATTTTTCTCTCTTAGTTCAATTCCCCATTCAATGTTATAACACAGTAACAAATGAATATTGACTGAAATTAGTAATGAAATGAAAGGTAGGGAAGCAAGTGTGATAGCAAAGTAAAGTTAAGAAAATGAAAGCTTTATGAGATAGAAATGTTCTGGTTGAAAAAATCCATTCCAATCTTTTAGCCAGAGAGCAACAGGATGATGGAGGAAAAGGAAAATCTCCTAAGTAAAAACAGTAACTGAGGCCAGTTAAGATCTCCCCTGTTTGTAGCGACTGAAGTTCACAGTGTTTAATATCAGTTAGTTAAAGTTTAAAAGTTATGTACTTTTGTTACAACATTTTCAAAATATCCCGTCACTTTAACCTAAAGGATGAAATTACTGTTTGCTATGATAGCACAAAACTGGTGGCACAGAAAGCCTGTTAGTACAAAAGGGAGGCCAATAGGAATTAATCATAGAAGGTATTTGTAAATTAAGACATTTAATGCAATCAGGTTCACTAATTAAAACATTCTTCAAACATTGTTGCTTCACCATGAAAGCAGAGAATGGCAGACAATTAAAATTCAATTCATTGCACCTATTTAATCTATTCAACCACTACGGGATAATGCCTTTCTGTCATTTGACTTTCTGTCAAACCTCCTGATTAACTATGGCCAACTGAAGGCTTGGGTGAAGGAGAAGCCTAAAGAAAACATACTTTTGTGCATGCTGGAAAGAAACCTTGACCACTAGTAACCAGAAAATCTAGGAAGACATATGTCCTTGCTTGATCTACCCCTATTGCTGTGCTGTGAGAAAATAAGAATCATAGTATTACCTCAAACGGATTAGCTAATTAGCAACTGGGAAAAAAGCCATCTATATGTGCATTATAAATTGCTTAAGTGTTCTGAAAACTCCCATCTCTTCTGCTGTCATACACACCCCACACAATCATCTATTCTGTATGTCACTGTTTTTTTAAACAGCTCTCAGCAACCCGATGTCCAGTTCTCATAAAGAACTCAGCTCTGCTAAGAGCTGTAGATACTAGCTTTTTATATGTAATTGTGGAAGGGTAAAAGGTATCTAGAAACCAAATGCTAAGTGTTTCCAAACAGGAAAGTGTGAAAAAGTAAGCAAGACGTGGAAAGGCAATTTGCAGCGTCAAGGGGAATGTTGTGTTTGTTCAATAGACAAAAACGAAGTCAATCATTGGCTTTGCATGGAGCCCAGGAAACTCAGAAAAGTTCTTTGCCTGCCCTCCTGGGAAACTGGTTATTCTACTGTACTTAATGTCCAAAAATAAAAGAGCCATGGATTGGAAAGCTGGCAGGAATTTAAAATGTCAACAAAAATTCCAAAATGGAGATCTGTGAGTAATTAAATTCCATCTCACTTTTTTAAGTAATGAGCATTACCCAAAAAAAGCCAAACTGAATATTGTTCTTAAAAATTTCTTCTAGAATGGAATTTCTTCTTCATTATAGAATTCCATACAGTTCAGACCATGAAGGGCCCTTAGAGATCAGTAAATAAAGCTAGTTACTGCAAAGCAGAACATGCTCTCAGGTTTGGCTTGGTATCAGGAGGTAGACCTTTCCCAACAGTACTTAACATAGGACATGTCACCTATCATATCATCACATTTGCTCATCTGAATTTGAAATTAAAATATTTTGAGGAAAACAAATTAGTTTTCAAGTGCTAAGATTAATTTATTTCTGGAGTGGTGAGAATGTAGGAGTAACCACAAGAAATACTGTGGGGAAAAATAAAGGCAAAACCTGCCAAATAAAGACACACTGTATCATTCTTTAAAAGGGGTTACTCAGGAGCAATGGTGATAAGAGTTCAAGAACTTCAATACAAAAAAGGGATCCTGAAAATAACCAGGCTTTTAAAGACTGATTCCTGCCAACACTCTCCCATTCTTTTAAAAAACAACTTGAATATTTTTAGTGGAGTATATCGACGTATGGTTGCTTTGGTTCTAATGCCACTCTGAACAACCTGCTACGTTCCTTTTTTTGGTTGACAATGGTTCACAACAGGGGACTGAATCAATAGGAGTGTTTCAATCAACACTCACCCCTCTAGTGATGAATTTTATCATCTAACCAATCTGTGAGGCTTCCTCCAGTCCCACAAGTCAAATGTCAATCAAGTTTAAGTGCAAATGTCCAGCCAGGTCTTTCAGGAGTATCTGAATACATTAGATAATATAACCAACATCTTAATTGACAGCACAAAGATGGAGAGGGAGGAGGCTTACATTCAGAGAAGTCAGGACTGTTACTATCTCAAAAGAAATTATATTTTTGCACTCCATAGAGAACCTTAAAATGCTCACAAAAGGATGTAGAGACACTGTCTCAGGAGAACAAGATTTCAATCACAATTTCACTGCTCTTTAGCAGATTTCCCTCATTCCAGAAACAGAAAGGGATTTATGCAGGCTTCAAAATAATGTCTTTTTATTATGGTCAAAATACAACCCTTAACACTTTCTGCTCTCCAACAGTATGAATGTCTTTCAGAACAGTTCACCAAATATTACAGAACTTTTGCCTGCAAATTTCTGTTTAAAAACAGCACACCTAGACAGGTGTCTGAACTGATTGTATTAAAAGCTTTTCTAATAGTGATCATCTGTGCAAAAAGGTTTCTGAGCTCTAACACCAGGAGAAAAAATTATTCTTTATAGACTAATTCAGAGGGTCAATGAGCCACTTAAATCTCACAGTCTGTCTCCAAGTAAGCTATTCCCAAAATCCCTCACAACTTCCAAATCTCCCTGGTTACAAGTGATTGCTATTTTCACCTCAGAAAAAAAGAGAAAGTCTCCATCCAAAAAAAGTATCAAAGTATAAGAGTGCGCACACACTGGAACATACTAAGAAATTCTGTACTTATACAGCATTGATTATAATAGGGCTTCCCTTGTTAGTGTGAACGAGATCATTCGTCCTGCCATTCTAAGCTGGCTGTAGCTTCTGAAGTAATGAATAGGTGGTTAATTAGGATGCTCAGGACAGAAACAGGATAACCACCAGGGCATTTATTACAAACAACTATTAGATGGGAAATAAGAAACAGTAGTGTGGCAACTTTCATACACATGAGGTCAGAAGGTTGCGGTACCTGATGGAGAGTGAAGCTGAACAGGTTGAGGCAGAATACAGATTCAGAACTGAAACTCTTTTCTGTGTGTGGGGTTTGGTTTGGTTTTTTTTAACGGTAAGAGTATTAACTTATTTCAGTGCATAATAATGCAATACTATTGTGTAGGAATCTGGACGATGCTTCTCATAATAGCACATACTTCTGTAATTTCCACATGCAATCACTGCAATTGAGCACACAATTATGGCAGTATTAGGGCTTATTTTGCATGCTCCTGTGCATGGATATGTGAGTCTATGGATATAAAAGCAAAGTCCTTCAGAAGCTAAAGTTTAGAATAAAATTCCCTTAATGGAGCTTAAAACATTAAGCATCATGATTCTACAGTGTTAAATCACTGAAGTTAAAATAAAGGTAGACAAGGCTATTAGGTCATCTGGTCCTTGTCTTTCCTTATGTAGGAAATCATTCATAAAGGAAAGCTGAGATGATCTTGAAGGTCTTTTCCAACTTAAATGATTCTATGATTCTATGAAATGTAGAACTGCACAGGTCCGTACCTGCTATTACTGTATCTGTCCTTTTGACTCAAGACATTCCAACAGCAAACTGAATGACATACGATAACATCAAAGCACTTTGATTTAAATGGTGTTATTAAGTCAGCAGCTGCTACAAGATACAGCATGAAAAATAATAAACTGAGGGGTTAAAATCCCATGAGTTAAACACCATTAAAAGACTGGTCTTGAGTGTGTATATTTAAATAAGTCTAGGTTATTTTTATTTTTAGATGTTTTTCTTATTCTAGTACATTCAATATACACAGTGACGTTATGTGATTAACTTGCTAAAATGATCATTCATGCTTGTTGATTTTATAGTATTAATGTAGATATTAATATTATCTGACAGATGTAATTAAGATATTCCCTTATTTATTTTGAAGAGAAATCATAGAAAGAAAGGCCTTTTTGAGTGTAATGAGATATTTGCACTTCAGGGTGGCAGAAACACAAGACAGATTACTTTCATAATGTATCCATCACTCAATAATAAATACATTTGATCATCTGTTATTCCTTACACTCAGCTAATTCTCTAGCTGTTCCCAAGGCCTAATCTGGTGTGCACTGAAGTCAATGGACATTCCCACTGACTTCAGCTGACACCAGACCAGGATCAGTTTTTTTTTCCTCTAACTCTTGCCACCAGGTTTAAATTAGGACCGATTCTGTAACCTCCACCTCATTCTACTACATTCTTCAAACAAAAACTGGTACAGATACAATGAGTCTACATCTCACTTGTGTCCCTGTACTTCTCCGTGTTTTCTTTGTTTGATATTAGCCCTCAGAAACACATAGCAATAGGAGATTAGAGGCACAGGAATTTAGGTGAAATTCAGAAAATTTGAATCTCTCCCAAAGGTCCCACACATGTGTGTAGTCTGCAACATGTGCTTTCCAGGATTCCAACATTTTTGTTTCTTCTTTTTTTTTTTTCATTTTATTTTTTCCCTGAAACACAGGAATTGGAGAAATAACCCCAAAGCAGATTGGATATGGACAACTCAAAAAAACAGGGTCATCAATATTGGTGCCAACTGCTAACTCCATCTGCTAGAGTCACGACCCATGAAGTCAAGTGGAATGAAGAATGATTATTCAATTAATTGCTTGAAGTGGTAACTAGAAGTTGATACTCTATTTTCCCCTTAGAACAGTAAAAAGCAGATATCCTTCAAACTGATGAAAATCTGAGTATAAAAATGAAAACTCCCCTCAATACAGAAATTATGTATGTATTTATAGTTCCTGCAAATGCATCCTATAATCATTAAAAAGGTCATACACAAATAGGTCAAAAGGGTGTAACTTTTGTATATCTGCCCCACTACTGGAGCACATATACAAGGTACTTCCCTTTAGCCATGTAGGTATTGATTGCTGACAACCAATGCACTGACTCCCAAAGTATCTCCAAGTGATAAAGTAATAACCAAGTAGATGCTGTTGAAGCTCATAGCACCCTACAGGCAAACCTGTGAGGGAAGCTATGATCTCATCTATCACGTATGCACAAAGAAACAGCCAGGTAGGGAAATACCTTCCTCAAATGACTTAATTCAGTGATTATTTCCAGACCAGCTATGTAGATTCACCTAAATTAATGAAACTGTGAAGGATACAAGGCAAGAAAGAAGAGACCAGCTATTAAGTGGAAATGTACTTCGTTTTAATTCTAATTTGAAATGCTTAAAAAAAAAATCAATGTAATTTGCATAATCTCCATAAAAGCAACAAGATAAAAAATGCAAAATAATTGGGCTTATAAAAGTATACATGCCATGATAACTGTAAAAAATGAAATTGGAAATTTTAGATGAATACTGCAAATTCAACAGTAGGATAATCTTTAGCAAATGTTTGTTGTATAATGACAGTCTTTATTTTTCTACTTTTATGTATGTATGTACAACTATATCAGTCACACTAATTGTATTAAAATTTGTAAAAGTTCCTATCCAATAATCTTGACACCAAAAAGTAATTATAATTATATGTAATAAAATCAACAGGCCAGAACAGCCATAAAAGAATGTGCTAATTCATCAGTGTAACACATATCTATCTGTGTATATCCTTGTTTTCAAATCTATGCATATACACCATTCTTCAAGTATTTCTAATTTCTAAGCTAATTAACTGGTTGAATAAATCATCATAATCCATTTGTCTTTAGGACAATCTTGCCAATTTAAGCAGCTAACATACTGCTTCAGAAGCTTTTACGTTTGTTTTCTGGCTGGTATATATCTGCCTTTCTCCATGTGGCTCTCCTGATCCCGTATCTTTTTGTAAAGAGAAATGGAAGTTCCTGCACAGTCACTGGGCTATGATGGGATCAGAGTCACAGAGACTTGGGGGACAGTGCACATGCCTGGTGCACTGTCATGGATGGATACTAGCTGGTTAGGAAGGAGAGGCAGAGAAGAAGAGTAGGGGGAGCCAAGGTGCATAGAAAAGGAGGTCTCTGAAGGAACAGGAGATGTCCACTGAGAACCTCTAGGTGAAGGTCAGCAGGGAAAGTAACACAGGGTGCTGTGGTGGAAGCCTGTTACAAAAAACCTGATCACGAAATGAAGTAGATAAACACCTCTACAAAAAACTAGCCGAAGTCTTCTGACTGGAAGCTTTTGTCCTCCTGGAAGATATCTAATCCTTTGCCCTCTCCTTTTCTTGTTCCTTAGGCCCTTCTTTCCTTTATACCTATCCATCATTTCCATTTCAAGTCTATCTACATCCACAAACCATAAACATTGACACTTGTTTTAAACAGCAAACAGGGAGAACCAGGAAAAAAGTCCTCTGAAATATTGTCCAATCAACTTCAGTGTATTTAGGAGTTTGAGGGAGAGTTTTGCTACCATTTGCACTGCAAACAAATCATGGCCACTAATCAGAATTGCAAATGACTCAAGAATTGATGTATTCACACCTTTTTTACAGATAAAGAGACTGCAGAATTTTAATTATTTCCCATTCATGTTCAAACTAGTTATTAATAAAAACCAACTGAGTATCACCCAGAGGCTCATAATAGTTGATGACATTAAAAAAGGTAGTCTCAGCCATTCTTACGATGTACTATTTATTAGCAGGGATGGTTTACCCTATGTTATGCTAAAAAACAGAGATGACTGTGGTAACATTAGCAATAAATGACCAGCACTGCTTATCACAACCAAGCCAATTAGTTTCAAGAATTCTTTCAGTTCAGTTGATGCTTTGGAGAAGTGATATGTTTTAGCATAAAATATTGTTTACTCACCTGTCTCTTCACTCAGTTCAGTCCCTTCTTCATTACCATCATCTGTCAAAAAAACAGAAATAAAATTATTAATAAGAATACCAGGAAATATCTAAAATGTTTCCATGTTTCAAATTGCCCATATATTAGTTTGCCTCCTCCCATTTGACATTTTGCAGGGAGATCTGGAGGTGGATGGGAGAAGGTGGTTTTGATACTAGACTGTTACTACCAGATACAGGAAATGCAGGGAATAAAGGCAGGGAACACTGCAAATTATGACTTTTATAAATTGAAATTGTATTCTCTTTTCTAGCAGAGTTTTTGGTTTACTTGTCAAGTTTCAGTCTGCTTTGTTTCCTGGGGACAACTGGCTATGCTGAGAACTAGTTATCCAGAAATCATACCACATAAAGAAGTTACTATAAATTTGCCAGGCAGGAATTTGGTTTAGACCAAACATGGGCTAGCCAAGAATTGAACACTTGTAATTATTAAGAAGATAAATGACAAAAGCAGATTCCTTTTGCAAAAAGTTGCATTTCAGTAACAAAGGAATTCTTACTGCAAGTTGTTTTGATGAGGAAAAAAAAGTATTAGCCTTAGTTAACATCTCAGTAATTTGATGTTCCAGAGCCTTAATCATCTAATGGAGAGCTCACTGACCACAGAACTTTGTCAGCTGTGTTCCTAACTCATATAGACTACATTTATACCCTTTTAAAAGGATTGGGCATGTGAAAATTCTGTAGCAAGCCTACAATTTCTGCCTAAAGCTTAACATCTTTCAAACTTGTGCATATTATGACCACCATTTGAACCCAAGGGAGTTTTGCAATATTACAATCAATGGTAATGGAAACTAACAGCAGTATTTAGGTCCTAATTTACAGGATCAGATCTTTACACTATAAACACCATTGAGATCCAAATGCTGTGACACACACCATGAGGATTAATCTCTGCTTTCATCAAGATTTGGAGCTGAAATTTTATTTTAAGTGGCACAAGGACAGAACAATTGGTTAATAATAGAGGCCTCCGCTGGGAACTATGTTTTCCATAAGCATTAAAATCATGAGTGTGAGAATTTTCATGGATCCTTGTTAATCTACAGTAAATAGATCTGTATTCATCCTTCTCCTCCTTCCATCTCATTCACACATGATCTGGAGGGCAGGACTTTCAGAAGCCACTAAATGACAGCAGGTTTCTTGAGTGCGCTTTAGTCTAGCCCAAAGGATCAGGACCAAAAAGTCACTGTACATTTTACCTCCTTTCTCCTTATTCTGCAAACAATTGTTTTGGAGATCAAAAAGGCACATGGACCCGTACTGTACAAATATAAATTTGTACACAGAAATCTTAAGGAGCTTTGACAAGTAATTTTTGAGATAAGAAAATGAAAGATCTTGTTAAAGCCAACAGAGATTCTGCCATTGACTTGGAGCCAGGATTTTCAACTGAAGTCCTGACATTTTTCAACAAACCACTCAGAAAACATTTGGTTAACATAGAAATTATTAATTATTCAGTTTTCAATAACATGTTCTTTCCATGGAAGTGTTTATAATGAAACCAGCATGATAAAATTTCAAATTAATCTAAGACTTGACACTAAATCAGCAGAATATAATATCTTAACATACATATAATCACCTGGTCTTCTGCGGAAGTTCTTAATTATAGTTCTGTAAGTGACTTGGAATATGGAATTCCCAAAGCAACAGAATAGCTTCTAAGCTAGTGATAATGGACACAGACAAGAAATCTGATGTTATTAAAAAGTAGTGAAGTCATTATACAATATAATTATGAAGAGGCAAAGACTGCTTTTGTGAACTAATTGTGAATTAAAGGCTTTTTTTTCTGGGAAAAGGAACCTAAGTCTTGCTGAAAGGCAGTAAAGTCCTTACATCATTTCTGAAAATGGGAGTTGGTGTCCCAACTGCTGGGTGACATGATATCTAGGTCATTGTAGTGCCTTTGAAAATTCTACCCCAATCTAGATCTGAATCTGAGTTTCCCTTTGGCACACAGCACTCCCCAGCCACTTCATGTGTCTATAACTCTTACTCTCACACTATTAATGCAGCTGGTGGAAGTGCTTCCCTGTCAAATATAAAGCGGTCTCTTTCACTGACCTTGGTGTAGCTGGCTGAAGTGATAAACACCATGCTTAGTTGACAGAGGTCTATGCCAAAAGCAATTATTTGGGATAAAATACAGTGTTGTAGAAATGTATATCCAAAATTCATTCACTTCCCCCCCCCAACAGAGTGATATTACAGGCAGTTTCTTTGTTACTGTTTCTGAAAAAGTAAAAGCAAGTAAAAATATTTTTTACTGAAGCTCTACATGCCTAACATAAAGCAAAATCAGTGCCAAGATTGCTATAAATCAGATTTGTAATACTTATGTTTTGGATTTTTTATGTTCCCTACACATTCTTTTACCCCATGTAGAGGAAGCCTTCCAGAGCTTTGCTTTGATTTGAAATATGCACCACAGACACTCAACCCCAAAGCAAAATTGAGTAAAACCACAGAACCCAAGTGAATCTGACACCAGTAAACATTCCTTAAAGATGTATCATCAATATTTCTTGCCCAAATGCCCCCATTTGAAAGACTGGAGGTGAGGGCCTCTGTAACTCTCAACCTTACTCAAGACCTGTTGAAAAATAATTGACTAGGAAAACATGCTATAGTGTGTGCATGCATGTACCAACTCTTGGTTACTCTTTGGGCTGGAGAAGCAGAACAGCTACCTTTCACATGGCTTCCCCATTAAACCCCTGGATTTTGGGAAGCCCTACCAAGATGACCTTGCTGGAAAAGGAATGACAGACCTTGCAGACTGGAGTGAGAGGAAAACTAACAGAGACTTCCTGCAAGGGTCAGCCCACCCCCAAGAAAACTCACATCAGTATTTAGAAGGCTTAGCATACAAGGAAGCCATATAATCCAAAATATGTCATATGGTTGAGAGTGCAAAATTTTCCAGCTTATAAGTTGGGCTATAGTACATAAAATTAAGATATTAGACAGGTGATCTATGGGAGAATAGTTTCCAGTCAAGTATAAAATAATTTCCAGTTGAGAGTCAACTTATGATTGAAACTTGTCCTCTAACGCTTATGCTATCTGGGGTAAGTATATCTCTAAAGATCACAGAGCTTTGCATTTGGGAGCAAGTTACTCAGAGCATACACATTTGTATAAGTCATAGACTCCCTGGTAGAGTCATGTACCAAGTGTTACTCTTTCATTCCCCTCTCCTTTGTTACCTGTCGAGCTCTGTGAAACAGAGTAATTGCACCATACCTGCTCTTACTGACACTGGAGAAGAGGATGCCTTCTTCCGTCATATACTTTTTCTTTTTTCTTTTGCCTCGCTGGTCAGGTTCTTTCTCTGTCTCACTAGTCATTGCATACAAGCAAACACAAACCAGATGGCTAAAACCATCAATCTGTTTTAAGATTTATGTTAGGAACAGAGAGGTGAAAGGCTCTAAATACCGCTGCTAATCCCCAAAGCCATTAAACCGCCTCTTCCTTGTTGCTCACACTTCTATTTGCATTCTTCCTCATGTTAGCATGCGGAGAGTCAACGCTGTACAAACACCTTTTATTTTTAACTGTGCATGCATTGAAGAGCTCTTACACAAGAGCCAGCTCCACGCTGCAGGAGGCTGCTGTTTCATCTGCATTCAGGGCCTGCATCCTGGGCTGCCGGCACTCCCTCAACAGCACTGCATGCTCCTAGCTCCTCCCTGTCTTCCTCTAACCTTTCCTCAGCTGCTTCGTCTCATCCTTCAGAATTTGTTCCTCTTCTCAGCACCTTCTGCTGGTTCCTGGTTTCCAGATGTTTCCTTATTTCCAGGCAACCCACGTGTCTCAGTCTGCTCCTCCTTGCAAGTGCAGCTCCGTGTACTAAGCATAACCAGGGAAGGGGCTGGGAGGGCACTGTGGGACCAGACCAAACTGCCCTCTGCAGCCTGTATACACATGCACTGGCAAACAGAGCAATGAGATGGGCAGAGCTGTACAGGAGGTTGAAGTAACAAGTTGGTGATCATACTGCTGATGCCTCAAAAAAAGCCAAAACCAAAAAAATATAAAACTTTTCAGCACTGACAGCTGCAGCCATCCTGTTGAGCTTATTTGCTATACAAAAATAGGGGTCCAGCTGAAAAAGTTCCTGCTATCAAGCATTTGCCTAGCAGGTATTCCATGATCTGCCTGTACAGTTTCCACTAGAATAACAGAGGATGTGTTGCACAACAGTCTCACAACATTGAGGAAAATGGATGCCATTTTGGGGCAGTCTCTGCTTGCTCAGACAAGAAGCTTCTTGTGTCCAATCTTCATCAGACAGCAAAGTGGGACAGGGTACCTGCCTCATGCAAACCCTAAACCGTCATAATATCAGGTTTCCAGTAGCTGAAAAGACCAATCGCTCCATAGTTCTCTCTACCAGACTTGTCTTTCCAAAACTTTGTCCCAAAGCTTCACCCACCTGTCTACATGATCATCTTAATACCCTTAGGAAGCTTTAGAATCACGTCTTATTTTCAATACTTAGTAGCCAAAAAATCACATCTTTTTGATTGCTTACAACCAACAGGAGCTTCCCAATAGTATACAGGCTCTATGTCCATCTCAACCTAAAAGAATCAACATTTTTGTAGCATAATAAACCACATGAAAACACCCCAGGGTTTGATGAAGCCCAAATGTACATATGAGGCTTGCAATAACCTAGGAGCTCACAAGCTCTTTTGGTTGTTTTGATCCCTCCAACTCAGTTCTCCACTGGGAGAATACAACAGACTGACCAATAGCATAGAAAAAGGGAACATTTTCTTTGAGGAAAAGCAGATTTGGAAATCTCTGCCAGATGAGATCAACTAAATCCAGGCCTGACTCTTTTCATATCTACTTGTAAAAAACTGTATTTTCCATAAAGCTTTCCCTCATCCTCAGTGCCCATAAGAGGAAGAAAGAAAAAAAGGAAAAGGTAAAATGAAAAGATCCTTAACAAAAAAGCACATTCTTCTGCTTTGGAAGAAGAAATGGGACTTCTTTTGGTTCTGAACATTTGTATCATTTAATCAAGCAATCCTGCACACAGAGCAAGAGGCACTATATAAACCTCTACCTGACATTAAGCAAGTTTAATCAATTTTTTTAGTCTGATTATAAAGAAACTTCCACTGATACACTGTACATCCTGGCCTTACTGCAGCACTGGTGCAGTTTTTCTTCCCATGTTGCTTAGTTACATCAGTCCGACAACACTGGAGTCTCACTGAATGTAAAACGTGTTTGTAGCTTTTGAAGACATATCAAATAGAAATCCTTAGTACCAACCTCTTAAGAAGTTAGGCACTGGTTTTTCTGTCACCACATAGATGGCTTCTTTACGTACCATATCACTTAATCCACTGTAAAATACATATACCCATACGGGCCTCAGCTGCATATAAAGGCTATGTGGTAGCTGCTGTTCCCACTGCAAGTGTACTGGATAACATTGTTTCAGTGCAGGAAATGGTGCTTATAGCCAGGATCATATTTGGATTTCTATTTCCCAGATGCTTCTACCTTACACAAAAGGAATGAGGCACCCTTGGGAAAATATACATCAGTTTTTAAAAAAGAACCTATTGCAAAACTTCCTTATTTCCTCCCTGCCCTAAAATACTGAAAACAACTGACTTCTGTTTACACAAGTGCTAAAGTGGATTTCTCACCCACATGTATGCAAATGTAGTAGTCACACACAAAATCGTATGTTTTGCACGTGGCGACACATTTCTAAATACAAGCTTCTAACAAAATCTCATCAGTAACCTAAGGCAGAGGCAATCAAATGAGACAAACACAAATTTAACTGCACCCTTTGCAATCAGAAGCGCTTGAGCACCTAAGTGACTTAGTGTCAGTGACCAGAGAGGACAGGATATTTCTGAGCATGATATAAAATGCATTTGGAAAGTTTTACATGGGATGCCACAATATGCAACACAGCAGAAAGAAAAGATCCCTGATCAAAGATGTTTTCACATAAGGTATTATACAGAAGAAGCTTCTCCTTGTTCACGTTCTGGTGCCAGGCATCCATGTGTGAAAGACTGAGTACAGAACAGCAATACATTTCCCACCCCCTACCAGTCTCTCCCTGAGCCTAAGGTTACATATAGACCATGGTGATTAATAGCCACTGCTGGACCAGTCCTCTGCTGGTTGAGCTAATCCTCTTTTTAACTCTATTTAAGACCTACAGGCTCCACAGTACTTCATAGCAAGCATTTTTATACACTAACTATGTGTTGGGTGAAAAAATACTTCCTTTTGCTTGTTTTCATCCTGATTCATTATTTCCTGGGACACCTTATGCTTCCTGTGTTACAAGAGATGGTAAATAATTGCTCCATATTCACCTTTCTATCTACTGCACTCATCATCTTCCCTGTGCTCTCCCTCGCTGTTAACACATGCAGCCTGGTCCTTGCATCTGCATGACCCCCGTGCCTTCAAGGGCATCCTCATTGCCTGTTTCAATGCAGCCCTTATCCAGGTGTCTCCCAGGAGCTGGAGAGCTCAGGGTTTTGAAGTGAGTAGACAAATACATAGAAACAGCATTTCCCCTGACTTCTAGATTGACTGCAGGCTCCATCGTCAGTCTCACAGAAGGAGACAAGGAAAATGTCTACAAGATGCTACTGGAGCAAAGAAGAGGAGGCTGCACTTAGCAAAGCAAAAGCTCCTGACAACAGTGCTTTAATAGGTTATGGTCCCACTGTCTGTCCATACCCTGCTCCAAGCAGTGCCATTGTTGCTATCAGGAATGAGGAGGCAAATGATTTTCCAGAGCACATAGCAGACAGTATCATAAGCCTCCGTCAAAGCAGGTACAACCAGAGGATCCAAGTCCAAATTTTGATGTGACCAATACTTGGAACACACAGCCAATGTCTAGAGTAATGCTCTGTCAGCAGCCAGCCAGGAAATAATTCAGAAGGGATCATACCAGGAAGTTTTGTTATGATTCAAACTGAAGCAGGAAACTGCCCATTGACTTTTTACTAGGTACTGGAAACCCACTGCCATGTTAGAAGGTGCTAGGAACCCTCTCTTGGTCTGCGTATCTCTTAAGATGCTAAAATAGTATCTGAGCCATCAATTACATACTCTGCCTCCCCACCACCGCTCCTCAGCTTGTTCATCCTCCTGCACTACATTGAGACTCTGGCAAAAGGGGCTAAGACAGGCAACCCCAATGAGTGGTAGGACTGGCACAGTCATTGCTATGGCAAATGAACAGAAAGCCATAGAAAAATTTTGTTTCACAGTTTTATGAACACTTTTAACTTTTAGTTAGCTTAAGATTTTATGAGGTAAGTTGTTTCAGACACATTTTGAAATGGACAGATATTTTAAGCATTATGGATATATTAAACTTTTGGATTAAGAACAATTTTTTACAGCATCCTATATATGCTGGAGTGTACTTTATCAGGATCTGCAGGTACTGAGAGGGGGTGGCAGGGGGAAGCCAGCATTCTATTCTGGTGCACAGGCTCCTCCAGCTCCCCCATATGGGTAGTGCTTCCTTTGAAGCTTTCACTACTGAGGGACAAGGAACCATCATGGGAAACAGCTTCTCCCCAGCTGTTTTGAATTAAATTCTTCAGTGAGGGGTCTTGTAGAAGCCATCTGAGGATGACATCCTCCAATATAAAGACAGCTCAAAGGAGTGCAGAGAGCATTTCGCACCCATTTGAGTGTGCCACAGCTTCTCCAAAACCACTGCGGCCTTCCACCCGCCAAAAAATCCTCACTCATTTTTGCCTGAACAACACCCCCCCTGCCCCGCCCCAATTTCCAATCTGGGGGGGGGGGGCACATTGAACACTGGCACAAAGTCCAGAGCCAGCCAGATGGCTGCAAATGCATAAATACTGAGTGGTACCCTGGTATGCTCTCAGTGGCTTGATACATAGCCCTGGAAAGGAAAGGGATGATGCATAGTCATGCACCATCTCATTGAACATTCACCATTTGAAAACCCAAGTGGGATCTTGAAGTGACAAGTCAAATGTTTCACAAGCCAGAGAAACCAGAGAGTCCCCTGAGCATCCCAATACAACAACAGGGATTGCAGCTCCATCAGAACTGTGGGGACAGGGAAACTAGACTTGTTTTGCTCCTTCCAGCAAGCAAACAGGCCTGGGTTGCTGGTGATCCTGCCCACAACCAGGGCACAGGCCACAGACTGTGACACCACATCCCAATCTGCCGCTGTGGTGGCTGGTCACTCGGCTCTGTCCAGCTTCTGCTCAGCCCCGGATGTTGTCATGTACCCACAGAAGGTGTCTGGGCACAAATTTAGGCTCTGTGCCATCAGCAAGGACCCACAGTGCCTTGAAAGTTTTGTGAGGGAAAGCAGTGAGGAAAGGGAGATGACTGACTGCCTCTGGTTTAAACCTGTGAAAACACAGGTGGCTATCAGCTGTGAACATGACAACCTGAAAAACCTGCAAGGTGATGGGAAAAGTAGCTGCAACCAAAATCTTCAGGATGGCCCTCACTGATCAGGAGAAGGCCAAAGGGATTTCAAACTCCCTCAACTCTTACTCCCTAAGGTCCGTTTCCAGGGGGCTCCAAGCCCCCGTGGCCTTTACACACCTACCTGAACCAGTCAGAAAAAAACAGAGACTCATGACTTAGGAAACAAATCACTACCCAGGTGAAATCTCAGATAAAGGATATCAGGTACTTCCAGTAAACCGCTTGGCACCTATCCACATAGTAAAATAAAGCCCATGAAAAATATTTTGTGGAGTACATTCAGGTGATGAATTAAGGAAACGAATCGGCTCATGAACACTGCAGATGCAAATAGAGAGGCTAAATTTATCAAACGAATTACCCATTTGATACAGGATTACTTACTAAGGGCTAACTTATGATTCCTTTGCTCACACTGAGGACTGCTTCAGCCCCAGTGAAGTCTGCCATATTAAGCAGAGAGGGCGATGCTTCTCAATACCAGTACAGAAATTACAATCTCTGCTTAAGAGTTCACTCACGTATTAGTGCAGGGATCTGCCTTTTTAATACAAAGCCCTTCATTCAGCCATTTAGACAGTTTCCAATTTGATTCCAAGCCTGGTAGATCTCTTAACAATGAATTTCCTCTGCAGTTGTAATATATTTGCACATTTATGCACAACTAGGATGCTGTGCATCCTCCTAAAGTAACTGGAGGATTAAGACAGTAGTTCTAATCCATATGCTTTGGGTAGGGGAGACTGTTTTCGTCAACTAGGATGAAAGCAGAAAATGCATTAAATGTCATAACCTGGAACAGAGAGGAAAGAAATTTTTTTCAAGATGAAGAGATTTCTCTCTCTTTTTCCTAACACCAACTGATATGCTCAAAAAAAAAGAACAAGCTTTTGGGCTCAGCATCCTTTCATTAGCTCTGAAAGGACATGGAATCTAAAAGCTTGCATCTTCCATCTATCAAGTGGTCTAATAAAAGTGCAAACCTGTCCTCTCTCTAACAATTTTAGTGATGCTTTAGTGAAGTAATTTTGTTACTCTGTTTAAAGTAGTAAGAATGTAATATAACCTTGAGTGCTGCAGCTTCACTGTACGTACCCTTTACAGCATTATTTCTGCCTAAAGAACATTTTCAGAAAAAACTGTTCCCCTCTCCAATCCACTGATAACAGGTGGTAGATTTAGAAATACTTTAAGCATTACAATTTAAGATAAACCTTTCATAATATACAACAGCCACCATGAAAAATAAGCATTTGCCAAAGGTCCTTAGAAGATTATCTATCTGACATATTAAGTAGCTAGGTATACACAGGGCACAGGAGGGAAAAAAAAAAAGGTATCTTTGCCTCCAGCTGGCAACTGTTTACAAATACTGTTAATTTTACTTCTACGAATAGCATCCTAGAAGTACATATCACTCTAAGGTAAATCTTGGTAAATCTAGCTTTCCAAGGGGGACTATTTTTATAACATTTCCTGGCCAGTTTTATAAATATATATATTTAGCAATAAGTGTAATGCCTAGTATCTAGGCTCCATGCAGAATTCTGTTAGAAGAAACAATGCATTCCAAGAGAAAAAATAGTATGAGTATCAGCTCCTTTCCCGGAAAGCTCACTCATAATACTAGTAGTAATGAATGCAGCAATGTAAGAACTACACATCTGAGCCAGAACTGCAGGCAAGGGTATTTTATTTGCCTGAAAGATATGTAGCAAGACATTCTATTCTCTCGGATTTAGCAGTGAGAATTTCCCAACACAGCTGAAGGGATAATGGCTGGGCTGTCTCATTCCACTAGGAGATAGGACTCAATTGGTAAAAAAAATAAAAAATACAATTCAAATCACAGTTTATTGCACCTAGTATGTTAAAACAGTGATCCATCTTAAGCACAAAAGGTTGATTGTTCTACCAAAACAGTCTTCCACCCTCACTCTTTTTCTACTGGGACATACAAAAATTTCTCAGCAAAACCCCAGAGGTTCAACAGAAAATTCTGCGTGGACCAGGACCCTTTACTTTCTAAACCAGTGCTTTTCTGGACAACCACTAGGATGAGATCCTAAATCTGAGCTAAAGATTAAGTGGCGCTCCCCCTCGGAGCATGCTGACTTTGGCTCAGATTCTATACAGGCTACTGATTACTGAGATTAAATCAGAAACACTGAGACTGTGACAACTGGTCTGTTACTGAACAGCTTTGCTACACTCGTAACACAGGAAATTACTTAGAAGTCTGCCTGTTCCCTCTATATATTTAAAGTTTGCAAATGACAAGGCTCTTGGCACTTGTCTTAATATCAGTACTATTACTCGACTAATTTCTTTGGCATTCCACTTGCAAAATAGGCCTAATGATATGTTCAACTAATGGAACAATTTCCCTATATCTATATTCCACTTACTCTAATGCACTGAGGTGTAACTCTAGCTTCATTTCATTATCACTTGACTAGCTCAAGCACTTGGATGTCTTTTTGGATTTATTAATGCACCAGGTTTAAAGTAATAACTATTTATGTATATAACTCCATGACTATATTCTTCTTTCTAAGCATTTTTGTCCACAGCTATTAAAGTAGATATATTTCATAATGTTTCTGAACTCGAGACACACTTTTAAAATGCCTTGATGTTTTTTCACTAAGCTTAAAGCAATATAATCAGTGTTGTTATCTCCTGCAAGTGTTCAGATAGTATTCTATCAATTTAAATTTTGGGCAAGTCTATCTGTAAAGACTTTCATTTCACTACGTTAATAGATTCACT
The DNA here is from genome assembly GCA_026212715.1 of Elanus axillaris. NCBI lineage: Eukaryota > Metazoa > Chordata > Aves > Accipitriformes > Accipitridae > Elanus > Elanus axillaris. The sequence continues at coordinate 17,014,345 of JANZLQ010000086.1, read as the reverse complement.
TAAAAACAAAACAAAATCACCAAGTTTTGGCAATTCCTTCCACAGTCTAAATATCAGGAATTTATTGTCAAAGGTAGAGACAGTTGCTAATTCCTTGACACAGAGCCATGTTGACTAAGTCCTCTGTGCAAGTAACCCATCCTGCAGAGAGACGAACATCCCTACAGTAGGAGAGTCTGCTGATAACTCGTCAAAGTCTACTATGTTAAATGCAGATGGCAATTCACAAGAGACCAGAAAAAAGGAACAAATAGCAGCCAAGATGGTCATCTGGTGATCACTGTCCAGACCTTCAGGTGATGTTCTCACCAGTAGGCTACAGGCAATTTAAAATGGGGCTGACTTCAGCTGACATCTGTTGAAGTTGTACTTCGTGGAAAAGTGTGCATTCAAGACAGCAATAAAAGCCTGAGACCGTATATTCATCATTAGAGCACCCCTACAGGAGAGAGACACAGACACTGATCATTTCTCCAGGGACACTAATAGAGAATCATTTGGGTAGCACATAACTTTCCTGCCTCCTCACAAGCTGAAGATGTAAGTGATTCCTGTACAGGTGTACCAAATGTCTGTGGTGATACAAGGCATTAAAATCAGACCTCCTGAATCACTGACTACTGACCTAACCATAGGAAATCCTTCACTGAGTCAGGGATAAAGTTTTAGATGCTAAACTAGTTTCTTTTAAAGCTCCAGCTCACCAGCCAGCAGGTGCTCAGGTCCTTCTGGAAACCAGCATCATTAAGGCATATCAAATCTGGTATTCAGAATCATTAGTTATGAGAAAATTGCAGTGGGGAGTCTATGAAAATGTGTCCTAAGATCCTTTAGCAATCTATACCAAATTGTGGCTGCTGAGAACTAAAACATCTTTCTCTGAACAGCTGTCTCTCTAACCATTGGATCAACCTTTTGCATAGTCACATACCTGCAAACCACTGGATTGGCTGCACCTTAGAGGGTCCCCACCATGACCACCTCTCTATATGGTCACATATCAAATTCCCAGTTTTAGTTCAAGTAAAAAGCCTGTAAATTTTCCATGCATGAGAATAAACATACTTTTAAAACTATGGTACAACTGATCATCTACATAATGTGGTGTAGTGCAATTACAAGTCTTTATATAACATGACACCCAACCACACAGGTTCTCTGTAAACAGGAGTGCAACAATGTCAGGTTTTGAAAAGCCCAAAAAAGAAACAAATCTCCCATCTTACTCTCTTCTCCCATCTTACTCTCTTTTCCCCTTTGGGCTTGCCATCCTTCAGCTCTGAAGCATCTTTTGTCTCTTAGGCTTTCAAACCCAAGCGAGTTTTACATTTATAACAATACCAGGCTTTAATCCATGATTTCAAAGACCTTAACGATGAAGGTTAGTATTAAGTACTCTAATTTGTTGACACATTGACACTGTAGTCTACTCTCTCTTAATCTGAAGGGCAGGGACAGAGCCAGCAACAGTAGGCAGGATACTGCCATTTTATCCTATGTGTTGGGGTACATTGTCAAAAAAAATAAAATCACACAATGAATGGATTAGACATGAATGCAGTCTTCGAAATGCATGTTCGATGTGCTCAGACAAAAAAATTATTAAGCAGTTAGACACCATTCTATAGCACCTGAATAATTCAATAGGTCTTTAAGTTTCAGCTGCCAATCATTGCGAACTGGAGATTACAAAGTCATCTACAAAATGCTTTGTTCTAGTGAGATGAGACAGAAACATCACAATTTCCATACTACCAGCCAAAACAAAAAGACAACACTGTGGCTACTGTGACAACATGGTCCTGTAGAATTATTTAAGACTAAGACTCACACCATACCACACCAAAGCTCTGCTTCCTGATAGTCAAAGGCCCTGTCCACCAGACAGACAGGGTGGGGCATATTTAAGTGACTGCCACTTCTGAAATTGGTGATAAACCAAAATACTGAAATCTGGATCTTGCCTCATATAGCAGGACTGATGTCATAGAAAACAAAATAATATGGGAGAGGATTAGGGTTAATAAAAAACTGAACACATTTCTAATGATATACAATAAAAATAAATCACAGGTATAAGGGAAAGGGTTAACAAATTTACTGTCCACCAGGTTTTCCTAAATTCTAGAAAGTAACCTCCTGTGTGAAATGTAAGACGAATGGCTAACATTTCCCAAGTGCTCCGGTGAGAGCCATCTTTCTCCCATTCATTCTTGCACAGGGACAGCTCAAGTTTAAAGTTCTCATTCAGACACAGTTGGGCTCTAACCCCTGCGGTATCTTTCAGACCCAGAGAAACCCTACCAGCATCATTAATGAAAGAGCAAAGCACGTACAAAGTGCATGGAAAAGCAATATACACTAGGAGCTATATATATTAGTGCAAATAATTTTCTTCTGTGAGTCAAGAGAGCCAGCGCCACACACCAGGTTTCAGGAGGAGATATGGATACAGCAGAGAATGAAGATGCTAGCTGTACTGAGCATACAAAAGCAGGCCTTGATTTTGCAAAAGCAGTATCACAAGCAGTTTTACCAGCTCACAAATTTTAGATGTCTGCATTTGTCCAGGATCAGAGCCTCTATGAGCAGCTGATCTTTAAAGAAAGTTCACATTTTAATATTTGGCTTAGGCAGGGAAAGAAGAAAGGACGTCAACTGTTGTCTTCTTGCTGCATCATTTTTTAAAGTCAGATGGCACTCAATTACTATACCTACCTAGAGGAAAAAACTCGCCCATTTTCTTCTTGAAAATTTTGTAGTCAACCTCCAAAAAGACGCAGAAGATGATACGATCCACCTGTAAGAAACAAAATTATTCACAGTGAAACAACAGCAATCATAAACATTGGCAATACTAGTTAATAAAAGCAAAGAAACTTTTAAGCCAATATGCTTTTATGCTCCAGGCAAGCAAGAAAACATCACAGGGATGCATGTTTTGACTTTATTGTGCGTCTGTGTTGTAATTTATAAAGTAACATTTGCAATTGCAGCTCACAACTGTATTCTTTGTTAACTGCCTCCTGTTTATGCAAACCACTCTTGAGCACAGTATAAATGACTTTTGGCATTCCAGATGAGTACTGGGATGCAATGTTTGATGAAAGAGTCACATGGGGGGCTTCTAATAAGCATACAAAAGAGTAAATGGGTAAGCAAAGAGCTCTTTTTCCAATCCTTGTCCGACAAACCTATTTGCAAAACCATTTAGTATTTTAAAATGGCTTTAAAAGGTTTCATGCGGTTTTAATTTACATGAAACCACTTACTCTTGCTATAATACAAGCAGAATGCAGCAAAAACAAAAGCTGATTAGATGACAGGTAGCACACGGGGTAAATAAAACATTTAATATGCCATCTACTTAGTGAGGCTGAGCATATCAATGAAACCACAGCCCATAATGTATGCACCACCTGCCAATGATTTCAAATAAATTGGGAGATCATTGTATGTGAAAGGCTTTTCTAAAAGAGACCCAAAAAAAGCCAAACAAAATAAAACCCAAACAGAATTCCAAAGCCTTTTAGACTGAAAAACACACACGCTGGACTTCACTCTAGCCTTTATTGTTTTATCTGTTTGCATAGCACAGCAAAAATTGCCTCTGCAGCCAAATCCCAGATCCAGGAGGGAGCCGTGGAAGTCAAAAAGACCCTCCCATGGCTGAGCTGAGGGACCCGCAACCCAGTAAACAAGATTCTTCTGAAGTGCATGAGAGCTTCACCAGAAAGGGATGAAGCCCAAGCAATAGGAAATTCAGCATCTTGGCTAGCATTATGCTGTCCTCAGGTCTCCATGGGCAATAAGCTGATCTGTTGTAGCAGAGCTCCTCAAGAGGGCCTTTGCACATGCTAGAAAAAGCAACAGCCTCTCCCCTGCAGGGAAACCAGCAGGAGGAACGCTCTTAAAAAAAAAAAAAAAAAAAAAAGCCTTCTTTCCCTTATCTTCAGTAGAAAATGCTGTCCTTTTGCTAGAGCTGCTCTTCGAAGCAAAATACAAGTCTTGGCTTCAAAGATATCATTATACTGAGCAGCTCAGGACATCATTTTGGAGCAGTCTGGTAGAATACAGAAGGGAATGAGAGCAGGTGATAATCGGTTATGCTGGGAAATGCTAGTAGTCACTAACAAGAACATCTCTGAATCCAAGCTGACTACAAAACCTGAAAGAGCAAACTAGATAGGAAATATGAGACTGAAGGTACAGGTTATGTAGGTGTTAAGGAATAAAGAGGCTTTTGAGTAGGAGAGAAAGGAGCAGGGCAGTGCTTAGGTGGACACTGCTTGCTGGGCAAGCATATCGGCAGATTTGTGAGCAAGAAAACTGCCTGTTGCTATCTGCTCATATCCTCTTCACAGAAACAAGCTGTTCTGTGCATCCCTCGAAAACAAGCCAGGCTAGACCTTAAAAACATGCTGGACTGTGTCATCAGCTACTCTTCACAAAGGATGTAATAAAGAACCCAAATACTGGTTAAGTGCTCAAGCCAAAAAGCCACACTAATCTGTGTACTCACAAATTTGTAATGTAAAGCACGGGTGGCAAGAAGTGCCACATTTTACTTATATGAGAGTCTCCACCTAAGTAAAGTTGTGTGCTTTCAGGAGGGAAGTTTTAGACAGTGAATGCTTAAGTTACATTTGTTGTTAAAATTGTTTTAGGATAGTGATGGGGTGATGCCAGTTTGTCATCTTCTATCTCTGCCTCCCAAGCAGAGCAGATATTCAAGCATTACAGTGATAGGCCCAATATGTGAACCAGGACAGACAAAAGAGCAAGGATGGAAACTTATAAACCAGGGGAGGAATGATATTCCCACGCAGAAGTTCTGAGTCATCTTGCTCTCTATATAGTCTCATTCTCTGCTGTAAATACTGCAGACGTTTCCCTCATTTTATATACTTCCACTTCTCAAGGTGTTCCTTTTATTTATTCTGTGCAGTTGACAATGATAAAACTTCTGCAATCTTGAGAATTTCTACTACTTCTAGTATAATTCCTTAATTTAAAGATAGGGAATCTCTCTAGAAGCAGCAGACTGTTTCAAAATTTCTAGCCTCCTGACTGTATACTTCTTATATATAAACCTGTTCAATTTCTTCTTGGTGAGAAAAAGTGCTCTATTTTTAAGTATGCATAAGATATCGTGATGACAGCTGAAATCCTGTGTTTATCTGATTGAATGTCATGTGTTGGCAGATAGTAAATCTGAAATTAAACCATATTCTATCATCCTGCCAGTCATTGACTTTTATCTAACGTCCCCGGCTAAAATAACTCAAAATTAGCTATGGAAAGTAACCCTTGCCCTCACTGTTCCCATTCCAGCTACAATATGGAAAGGTTTAATCCAAGTGACTCCAAACCCGCCTTGCCTGCTGGCTCACAAAAGCTCAGCAGGCCTTTTGGGATGCGCACTTATGAAAGCTGCTCCTTATTCAAAGAGGAAATCTCTCCTCTCACGTGCCTAGGAAATGCCAACTTGATTATAGGTTTCATGCTGCCCCTTTACAGAGGGCAGGGAGTAGCCCCCCGGGACATCCTCCAGCGTGCCCAGGGAGCCCCCAGCGCCTTTTGTAGGTACCTGGCTCCTCTGGCTCCTCCACAGCTGACCAAGCACCACTCAACTGCAGCAGAAGTTTAAAGGAGCTGCAAGTTGAAGGTATTAAAGCTCATCCTTGATTGACAGCTCTTTTTTGGAGGCTGGTATTAAAATCAACCAGCCCCTGTCAGAGCCTGATTAAATTCTGCTCGCTTCACAGCTATGAATAGGCGGATCAAAGAACCCCAAAATTAAGAGTGCTGCAACAGAGGAAGAAGGGAGTTAAATTGCATGAGCTGTTCACTTAGTAGGCAACTTCACAGCTCAAAAGCTGTGAGTACACTGATTTTTAAATTTTTTTTTATTATTTTTTCTTGGGCCCTGCTCTGCTTGCCAGGCTCCATTTAATTTTGAGGGGGATACGTTCCCAGTGGTTTTGATAGCTGCACCTGATAAGGATCAGTAAACTTCTGGGGCTCTACATGGCTCACAGGGCTCAGGCTGTTCTGCAGTGGAATGGACCCACAGTCAGTCATTAATACCAGGATTCTACAAGGATACAGCCAAATCTCATGAAGTGAAAACCCTTCCACTGGGTATAAAAGCACTATTGGTCTTAATAGCAGCAGCGCTGATCTTAATACAAAGAAGCTAGCAAAAATATTTCCTCCTGTTTTTTGTTCATTGGGGTTTTGCCTCTTTGGTTTTTCCCCCAGTGAATTTGAGAGCACTTTGCATCTAGTGAGTTTTAAGTTTACTGGTGGGTTAATGCACTTTGGGTTACTTCACTCCTAGACCACTAATGGTCTAGAAAAGCTCCATGGGAGGCTAGGGCGGGCGGGTGCTCAGGGACTGCCCTGTCACCGCAGCACAGGAACAATGAAAAGCTGCCAAAGGTCCCACAAACCACACTGCAGAGCTGGCAGCTGCACCCCTCCGTGGCAGCCAAGCTCTGCCAACACACAGACACTGCTGACCAGAGACACCTCTGCCCACAGAAGGCAAACGGAGCAAGGTGGACATGCACTGCTTGAAGAAATAATCGCAAGCCTTGCCACATCCGATGCCACAATAAAACAAGAGTCTGCTGACGCTTTCTGGCAACTTTACAGTCTTTTTTTATGGATTCTTTGAGAAGAAAAAAAGCCCTGCCTTTCCTGCAAACTAAAAGTACACATCAAGTTCCCTAAAAGGCCCTTCCCACTCCTGCAGCGTGGGGAGGACATTGCAAGTGTACGCACATATCTACACGTGCAGCCACTGATATAGGAGGAGTTTATACTCTACAGCTGTACCTATATACATTTTAGGATCGGATATGTCTCTTTTTATCTCAGCTCTTGCTGTGGCCTCTGGCATGTTGTCTGGACAGTAATACTTAGTTGTGCACTTATACATCACTACAAAGAGGTATTGCCAAACACAATCTACAGGGCATGTCAAATGTTGTCATATGTATAGCTGTATGTATACCCAGGTGCCAAACTGTGTATAACAAGCACAGATTTGAAGCAGAAAACTGATCAAAAGACATTTTAGACTATGTTATCTAATGAGTGTTTCCATGTCATCGCCACCTTGTGTCCTAACAAACAGAAGCTCACAATGAAATTAGACCCAACTGCATTTCAGCACTCCCAAGTATTTTGTGCATATCCCCAGTACCAAGACATTTACCCAGCAGGTAGTAACTGTTTTTTATTATATGTGACAACTTTCATCATAATTTAAATTTTACCAGAAAATACACAATAGAAAAACAATGCTAACTTGTAAAAAATGTTTCCCAATCCCAAATCAAATTAACGGTAACAAACAACAAAGACAATGAAGCAGCTTTCTGTTCTTTGTACGAGTAGCAAATCCCTTTTATGAAATGCCCTTGCCTGATCCCACCAGGACCTATTATCATAAGGTGATGGTGAACACCAGAAGCTTGCTGTAACAGTTTTAGTTTATCAAACATTTTGTGGACTTAATTCAAACTTAGTGAAGCCAAACGGAGGCTTTTCATTGACTACAGCATGCTTGGATCATTGGCTATATTCCCTAACACCAGAAATAACATTTGCCTCCTTAAGAATTTAAGTTCTTCTGATATTCAAATTTCATTACCCTAAATCTTCAGATACTTTCTCAAACATATCCTTAAGAGTCACAGTTCAGAGCTGCCTGTACCCATTAAGACTCCCTGACTACAGTGCCTGTAAGGAAGAAGCTCTGAACCTTCCTTCAACTGTGCTGCAATCCCACATTTTCCCTCTGTTTGGACTGCGGCTGCTTTGGGCAGCCCCATTGTCTTTCATTGCCTGACAAGACTTCCCTTGTAGACACCAGTAGGAAAAAAGTCACCTAAGTCAGGTTTCCAAGGCATGCTCTCATGGAATCAAAATCTCAGTTGTGGAAGCAAAGAATAAGGAGGAAGAGATTTTCAATGCACCGCAGGATCAGGCTATGAGTGTCCGAGCTGGTCCCTGCATACTATGTAAAAGATCTTCTATTTCTGTGGCAAGGGCTCAGTTTGCTGTTCTGAAGTCCAAACCTTGCTCACTCGCTCGCTCATCTTCAGGAACCTCATTTTCCATCTCGCTCTTCTCTGGTTTTCTGACAGAGTTCCTCCCTGCCCAGGACTGAGCTGATCCATTGAACTGACTACATGCAGAGGTACACTTCAAAGAGACCGACATCTGTTTCTGCCCCCTTAAAGTACTGGTAAATGATGGTCTTGATGCTGACAGTCTCCCCTTCAGCCTACCCTCTGCCCAATCTGATCCTCTGGTAATCCTGTTGCAACCAACTAACAGATGGAAATACCAGCTTTGTAAAATAACACAGGCATCTGCCATATCCCTTGCAGCAGCTGTGATCCACTTTGCCAGAAGCACTGCCTTTCCTGAGCACCATGCACATCTGGCCAGTTGTCCAGATAGCAGTCTGCCTGACTGAAAAGAAAGAGCAGAGAAGTCTGCATCCCATTTGGGAACGAGCCGTGGTTGAGGCCAGAAGTTTTCACACACTCCTTTGAAAGGTGAATGCTTCAGGCCCTATAAAAACTACTCATTTCATAGCACCATAAATTAAAATTCAGACTCCTGATATTACTATGAATTTCACAGAAACCATTAAAGCATAGAGCATAGCTGACTGTCTGCTCCTTTCAGCATGACATCATGGTCTATAATTGCAGAATTACTCTCAGAAAGAACTTCAGTCAAGTATTTATGGCAAATACAAAGCTTTGGCGCCGCTTCCATCCTCATAACAAGATTTAAGCAGTGCAGAGGTGTCAGACTGGTGATACGGTGAATTTGACAATCACCGAACTGTGTGATGATGTTCACAAAGCAATTCATCTAACCCTTAAGATCTTTACACCTGGCCTAGCTTCAAATCCACTGCAGACCTGAGTCAAAACACACAAGCACACACCCAATTACTTGAACTTGCAGCCACCCAAATGAGCCCAGCTTCGTTCAGGCAAAGAGGCAATCTCTAGATCACCCTTCAGTCCTCTCAGGACAAAGCTCTTTGATTTTCATGGATTTGAGTTTTGAGATTCTTTGAATCCAAAGCAAAAACCTAAATAAAAATCCACATTACTGTAGACTTCCTGCAAGTAACAGTATTAATGGAGCGTTATGATATCACATCAAGAGCAAATACTCATTGAGGACTAGCTGTGAAGAAGCTCCTCTTACTTAAACCATCATATTACTTAGGCAGTCATTGAAGAAAAAGTATAATATAAACCACATGAATTATAAAAAGATTTATGTTTATCACAAATAGAGTGGAATGTTTCCTATGGTGGTCTTACTGAAGTTAAAAAACAGAAACAGAAAGTTATTATTAGTGCTTTAATAACCTACTTTATGATGGAAAGCATACTTTGCTTGCAGTGGAAGATAATTAAAAGTCCAAAGGCAATTTAAAAAAAACCAACAAAACAAAACAAACATAAAACCCCCACAACAACAACAAACACACCAGAAATTTATTAAAGGTTTAAAATATATATAAAATATAATACGAACAACATCCAAAAGGAACAGTACATAAGGCTTTGCAACAATCCCTGCCTCTAAAACTCTTAGCAATGAAACTCAAGATAAATTTAAAACATTGTCAGAATGGCTCTCCCTGTCTATTGTGCCTGTTCCTACAGCTCTGCATGTATTCAGCAGATGAGAACAAATTACTCTGTGTATCACACGGGTACCAGACGCACCCCTGCAGTTATCACTATGGCACAAGCCTATTTCCATATTACTGAAACACAATAAAAACCATAATACTTTCCAGTGAAGAAGCACTTTCACCCACAGATCTCAAACACATGTAAGCATTACAGTTTTGTGACAGTTCTGATACATCTCTACCTCCACATGGAGATTTGATGGGGCCAAGGTCACAGAGAGCAAGAGTAGTAGAACTAGACCAGAACCCTGAGATTTTTCTCCTGTTCTCTCTCAAGGAAAAAAAAAAAAAGAATCCTATCAATGGCCACAAGCAAAGTTCACAAGCTTCACTGCACACCACCAGTTTTACTCTGGCATATCCTTTCAATGTACCCATGTATTGCGAGAATCAATAATGATAACTCTTTTTCCCTAATACTTTGGTTGTTTTTTAAAGGTTACTTATTCTCTGTGAGAATTCACTCCGTGCCTTCAATACCTTTTTAATACAGTCTATTATTCAAGGACAGGTAGAGCTTTCCCTTTTGGACCTGCTGACTCTTTGTGCTGAGCTGTTACTTTTTTGCGTGAACAAAGCACCTGCCAGACAAGCAGAGTGGCTGTTCTAAAGAAGCAATCTGGATCTAAAATAAGAAATTATAAGAACAGTTTTGGAGGAATTCACTAATGGTCAGCAACAAAATTGTGTGTGTCCCAGCTCCATATATATTGCATGATTACATGACAAATAAGACATGATAGTCCTGTAGTGCTAATACAAACACAGTCAGACTATAAAATAACCAGAAGTTAATAGTCCACATGTGTTTCTTTGCTCATCAACAAGAAGTTTTTTGGTTTCCTAAAGGTGAAAAAAACCCTGTAAAATCAGCCTAGGATTTAAGGTAACATCTCGGTATATTTCTTTTGATGGTCACTACAAGTTGTCAAGAAAGGGGCAAGAGAGTAGTTTAAAAATGCATTTGTTTTTACCAAGATATCCATCAATCTGCACAATTCACTTTTATGCCACACAAACACGATGACATAAAGTCCATTCATCTTTTTCAGCTTAATACCTACTGTCCTTTGAAGATACATGTTTGGAATATCTGAAGGCGACCTCCATTTTTCACAGTTACCAGTCATAGGGCAGCTGACACAGCCAAGATAATCCTGTATTCAGCGAAACCGGGGGAATGAATGGATTCTGATGAATGTAATTTGCTATCTCAGTGACAAATGGCAAATGTGAAGAGAGGGTATGCATGCAAATATAACTGCGTTAAATAAGGCCTTGTGAAGGATAGTACTCTGAAAATATCTGATAGGCAGTTTTACAACAACCATGCGTTTTTTAGGAGATAAATCATCATCTTACTTAAAGTTATCATTGTATCCTCATTGTGGATCTCAGCTGAATAAGATGGTATTGTGTCACAGAACGAAGCAGGGTGTTGTAATTCCATAGGCTAACTTTTTGCACCCCATTTTACCTTACAACATAAATTTTTCAGTATCTTATTAGTACAATTTGGAGTTAAATACCCCCAAACTGCGAATAATTATAAGCATCCTGAGACTGTTCGGGCATCCAACGTGTGGTAGACTAATTCCCAGAAGATGCCTGTCCTGTTTTCAGCTGGGATAGAGTTAAGTGTCTTCCTAGTAGCTGGTACAGTGCTGTGTTTTGAGTTCAGTAT
>JANZLQ010000086.1:16979447-17002816 GCA_026212715.1 Elanus axillaris | reverse complement strand
CTGTACTATTAAACCGTTCTTATCTCCACCCACGAGTTTTACTTTTTTTTTTTCCCCCCCCGATTTTCTCCCCCATCCCACTTGGGGAGGGAAGGGGTGAGCGGCTGCGTGGTGTTAGTTGCTCGCTGGCGTTAAACCACGACAATGCCATGTTCCACTAACACCAAAAGCTCTTTGCTGGATCCCCTGAGACTGAGGTGTCACTTGCATTCTTGAGGTTTTTACCAGTATTGTTGTAGTACCGCATAATATCTACCAATACAGTTTCCACTCCTTCCTAGGGCCAGCAGGAGAATCAGCACTACTTGCTCAGAGTCCATCACTCAAGAAAAAAGAGATTCTTGAAAACAGAAATGCAATCTCCTCCTCGCCATCATCTTTGTGGCTGCTGCAAGATTCTGAATATAAAACAGCCCTAGACTAAAGCCACACAGACAGACCAAGTGATGGTACCTCCTACCCAGTAATTTAGGTTTGGATGCTAGAGCCAGCACACGGAGGAGGCAGAGCTGCCTGAGGCTGGGGACCAGCAGGGAGAGCAATGGGGATTCATGCCCGGGAAAGCAAAGCTCCCTGCTGCTGTGGTGCAGAGGCAGGGGATGGCAGTGACTTCCAGACATTATAAGAAGTCACCAGGTTCCCAAGCAGTGGGAACCACATGTCTGTCAGTCCCCAAAAGCTCTGTCTCCCTCGCTCTTCCCTGTGGCGGGGTGGGCATCCCCTCCTGGTGCAGGAATAGGAGCATGCTGGCATCTCGTGGCTGGGACAGAAATGTTTGTTTCTGGCTGTGCTGCTGAGAAGCCCTGAGCAGGCTCCTGAAGATGCACAATAAATGTTTGAGCTGCAGAAAAAGAGCAGAAGAAACAGTTCCTAGAAGAAGCAGATGATGGCTTAAATAACTTAAGTGTGCTGTTACAGGCAGGGTACATTTGCAGCCATGATGAACTCAGCTCAGAGCTGAGGTACTTTACAACTGTTGACTACTGTCACTTAGGCTTTTCACATTATTTTCCAAATTACTGGCAGACAAAAAACCTTCTGGCTTGCTGTTTTCAAAGTTGGTTTAAAACTCAACTTACTTAAGTATTTCCATCAAAAGAAGCCAGATGACCCCCACATACAAAATTATACACACACCTAGAACCTGTAAGGTTTCACCTTAGAAAGCTTTGCAAAATACATCATTTGATGTAGAAGTCCCTCAAGCCTCATGCAATTGAGAGCAGTTCCTGAAAGAAGCTTGCACTGGGTAATTTCCTCGTTTGCCAGTGCATTTTCTTTAATCATTCTCACCTTCATCCTACATTAACATTCATGTTACTTACATGAACATTTATCCAAAAGCTGTTGACTTCAAAGGTGTTTTGGATCAGTGCAGCTAAGCATTTCCCACCTTGTTGGGAAGACAACAGCAGCAATTTGGACATCAAGTTTGCCTGACTACAGCTAGGTTTCCAAAAATTCAACAAGTGTCATAAAAACTGCACTTTTCGGGATGAAGAGTGCTCACTTAACCTGCATTAGCAGCACTACCACTGCAAACATCTGTAACGTATTGCAGGTTCTCCTCCCCAGCACCTCTGTATATTCTCTAGTCTTTATTTGAGGGAGAACATAGGTAGAGATAACAGTGGTGTGGAAAGTTAATGATTACTCCCCATTGAGGGGATTAAAACTCCTGTAGCGGAAGCAAAGTGAAGGGGTAACATACCTGCTACCTTGATTATAAAGGAACAATATACACAGAGAGTTTGCAAAACTCGTATTAAAAAAGTTTGTTGCCGATAAAAAAGAGCCCTTCTAAAAAAAAAAAAATAATATTGCTTTCCCAAGAATATAGGCCACAATTCATAACTTGAAACAGCTCTGAAACCATTGGTTGTACTAAAACCTGGACTGAATCTCATTTATGTAAATATTACCTTATCTCTCTCCTTGAAGAACATGTTTTACGATTAAGTTATCTGTCATTTATAGACCAAATTAAACTCATTAATGCAAGCTATTAAAGACCATTTTTAAAGGACAAAGGCTAATTTTCTCAAATACTGTATATCTCTCATTCTAATGCTAGAGATAATCTTTTTTTGCCATCCAGAAAAGACAGAACCAGGCAGAAGAGGAAGCTATTAAATTTCCAGTACTGCCAGAAAAAACCACTTCCATTCCCAGGATGCTCACTCCAGTGTCTCTTCCAAAAAAGGAGGTCAACTCAGGATCATTTGCTTACTGCATGTCAGATAGATGCCAGGTAAAGTATATGTAATTTTAAAAAAAAGTATATTTATCTCCTTCCTACACAAAATTTCTTCTTTTTGTAGAAAGTCACAGTCACAATTACACCCTATTCATGCCTGAGACACTTAGGTACGTATGACAAAATAATGTGTGGTTTTGTTAAGTAAGAATGACTGCAGAGTAATGAATTATTTTCACAAGATTTCACAATGGTTGATTCCCAGCATCCTGAAAGAAACCAAGTCAGGAGTCTGTATAATCTAAATGCAACCTTTGCAGCATTTCTTCCTACTCAGAAGGGAGATCAGAAGGAACAATGAGAAGCGAGACAAGAAAATTTGATGTAAAGTACTTATTCCCCAAGAACTCAAGAACTTGAGCTGGCAGCTGGGTCAGCTCAGGAACGGCTGGACTTCAGAGCCTGCTTTTGGGATATTTGCACCTGTGAGAGTCTGGGACCAGTAAGGAAGATCTATGCTTGAGAGCACACATGATTAGAGATTTGGCACGTGAGCTTGGTCTGCAATTCAGCCAATATGTCCTCACGTGAAAGGTCATTAAGCCAGCTTGATATAATTGACGAATGTCTTCCACAGAGGATATTGCAACTTTAATATAGGTTGTTTAGAAAAAAAAAATAGTCCACTGGGTTATAAATGTCAACTCTATGCCAACATTTTTCACAAGCATTGGGAAGGGAAAAAAGAGATTCATCTCTAAGGGATCACTTTTAAATTAATTTTAATAGATGGTAATAGGCTGACAGTTCTCTGAAAATAGCCAGCAGATGTTCCAGTGCTTTACTGAGTCCCGATGTCTAACCTCGGGTACACCAATTCAACAAAATCCATCTTCTGGACAGAGCTCTTGTTTCTGCAGCTGGAATGCTAATGATGGCTCTTAGTGGTTTCTGACTTCTACCAGTGTTTTTATTTCTGTGGCAGATCATGGCACATAAGCCACAGAGGTGAGTAAGTGCAGATTTATGTTTTATTAGAAAGGACAAGAAGTTACGTTATTTATGGTATGTTGCTATCTACAGATAACCTTCGCTCTATCTATCTGCTCATCGTAAGATAAAAAGCATCTAAATTACTAAGATGTTGCTCAAATACAATTGAAAACATTAGCACAATTTATATGAGCTGCTCAGATGCACTGATGTATATAAAGTCTCCAAAACCATTTATTGTCAAAATGTCCATGGTAAATGCACAAAAATGTAACTTACTTTATGCCATTAATTAACTAATGTTTGCACAGCACTTTGAAAATGTAAAAGCACTTTGAACACCGAGAGCTAAGCAGTATTATTTTTACTCATGTGGACTCACTGTATGAATCATACATAATAATCACCTCCTGTGGAAAGTATTTTTGGTCCACAGCCAAAACCTAACCTAAGATTTGGCACTTCTGTTCAGTAAAGCATCTGTAAATGGTCCTGTTCATGTTTCAGCTGGAAATTTTCTGCAACACATTAATTACTGAGTTCTTCACAATATACACCAGGTGTAAGGTGCCTTCACAGCTTTGTAATTAATGCTGTATAGCAAGACAGCAAACATATTCTCCTTATTTGCCCAAAACATTTGAGAATAGTGGCTCACTAGTGTTAGCTGTGACTTAACTCCTCTTTCATCTGTACAAAATGCAACAGGCTTAATGGATATAACACACAATTGGGATTCCCTTTCACCCTTGTGAAAGCTGTAGCTCTCAAATTATTTTGTGATCTCTGGGTGAAAAGCATTACATAAGAACTAGACAGTATCATCATATCTATCCCCACTCTGTGATTTCCTCCCCTCTGATCACCCTCTGTGTCTGGTTTTTTTTTTCCCTCTTCCCTTTGTGACTGAAGAGATGCCATGACCTGAGTTTTCCTTCCCAAGTGAGAGCACAGAGAGCTTTCATAAGGTCATTTTATACCTACAAGCACAACTGTTGCATCAGCCTTGAGAAAAATATGCTTGGCTACTCCATCTTTGCACAAAATTGCTTCTCCATGACCACGTTCATGGGGGAAATCTAAGTCTAAAATAACGAGAAACCAACAAAACTTCACCATTCTCCTGTTCTGATTAGTTAACAAGAACGGTGACGACTTACAGCTGGCCTGAGTACCACCTGCAGTCAGGTCAGCCCAGCATTTCCAGAGCATTTGGCTTCTTGGCTGACCTAGTAGTGATACGCTCCACCATTGTTATAACACTCAAATTGGGAGATATTTTATGCATGCCTTGTATTTGTTTAAACACATGTCTATCCATAATATACATTAGTCTGTGTGGGATTATTTTAGCCAAGAATTTCTCTTCTATAAATCTGTCTGGATGTTCAGATTTAAAGAGTTTTAAAGAACCTTGTCTGTAATACACCACACCCATCTCCTATTAACAAGTACCCTACTATACTATACCCTTGATAGCTGATAAGTATATTTATTCAGCATCGTTTTTTATTCTTGAACCAATGGAGAAAGAAAAAACAATAGTGGGGAATATCTGATGCAGTTAACATTGATCTTGGACTGATTTTCTCCACTTGAAATAGAGACACTGATGTAAAGATTTTTAAAATGAAAGAAAAGAAAGGATATTTGAACCAGCTGACTTTGAACAGATGAAACATTTTACAGTGTTTACAGTGGAAGTTTACAAACCACTCTGGGGCAGCTACACTGCATATCTTATCCATAAGGTAAACACAGCAAGATCGTATACTGGCTCCCAGCATTGTGTGACCTTGCAGGACTAGCAGTCCATTCGCCGCAGCTGCCAAGCTGAGCTTCAGAGGGGCCCTGCATTCAGAAGCAAGGGGTGCACCAAGCCTGTCAAGAGGGAGCTGAACTGCTGGAAATGTTGCTCAGCACCTGCTCTTATTCTGCCTGGGTCCGTGGTGAGCTCTCAGTCTTTCCCTCTCACAAAGCAACATCTTTATCTCATTTTACCTAGACAGAAAAAGGGAAAACAGAGGGAGGGCAGAGGAGAGTTGGCTGCTGTGAATGCAGCAGGCTGGTGCTGGTGTAAGTCAGTGTAGCTGCTGGGGGGCTACAGCAATTTAGAACTGCAAAGTCTCTTGTCTGGCACTTCACTTGCATACAGTTGCTCTCCAGGTTCAGTAATTCTTGGTCTTAAAAAACTGTATGGTACAGTCAGGATTCCAGATATATACATTATTTAATAATAATAAGCTACAGACTTACGTAATAGTCTCCGCTGCCTTTTAATCTGTTGTAGGTGGAGGGGGAACAAAAGCAAGAATAAAAGCAAGTCTCATACAAATGTTGTAAATAAATCATTTCAGCTCAGACAACCAACTCCCATAACAGACAGGAGTCTACCAGGCACCTCTTTTCAATAGCTCCTACTGATTCCCAGTTCTCTGCAACCTCGAGCGCCAAGAGGACAAGGAGTCCTTGATCTCATAGTCAGGGTAATTTGTGGCACTTTTCCCCATTACACAGCCAGGACCTGACTATGAAGCCTACAGAGACGAGTGGCTCTGTTCAGATTCATTACTACTGACTTCGCCTGCAAGTACTCACGGACCGTCTACAAAGCTGATCTTGGAGATGACTCCAACTTATTTAGCTTCTGACTCTAACATTCAGTAGTCCCGTGTTAAAATCCACATGGGTTGTCCCTGTATTTGCTTTATTCATGATTATCAAAACCAAATTATTACTTGCTGCAGAACACATAACACCCAACCAAAGCTCCACATTCTTCTATCTGGTAACTCACCAACAAATTTTGCTTCTCTAAGTCTAATGTGCTGAGTGACAACTTGAGCACATCTAAATCTCTGAAAAGCCAAATCAATTTTCTCATGTGTTTTCTGTTACAAAAATACCTGCTCCAGGGCTGTGATTTTTATGCAAAGTTTCAAAGCAGAATGACTGTATACAGTTAAATTACAACCCTCTAAAATGTGGATTTATAATACATATAATGGAAGTCCTATAACTGTAACATTTCAGATGTGACATTCCTACAAATGCCAGTTTTCAAAGGATGTTATATGATGGTTTGAACTGCCTCTTGATCCATGGCAAGATGATGCTTTATTGGGGGAGGAAGACTTTCATTATTTTCCAATTATTGTACAGAATGAAGATGGCATCTTCCTCCTTAGAAGGCAACTCTACCTACTAATAAGAGATCCCGTTGAAGTGACAGATGATTGAGCTTCTGTGGGACTGAAGCAGCTTTCAGTTAGTATGTGCCTCATTCTGTCCGCAGAACTGAAAACATACTGTTGCTGTAAACACCATATTTACATCCTTAACCATCCAAATCATGCCAACAGCTTAAAAATCACAGTATTTCACAAACTAATAATTGTGGGCATCTCTTCTGCCTTGTCATTTCTGAGCTTTTAGGAACTCAGGTCATGTTTTCACCTGTTTTCCAACTACAAAGACTAAAACATATTAAAAGCACACATACGCAACAGCTTTAAAAAAACACAAAAAATCTTGTGTCTTGTATGCCTTCAAAGCTCAGGCTTTGAGAAAAACATCAAATATCACAAGAGTTGGCAACAATGTAGACTGCACTATCCATTCTTCAGAAGTACAGGAACACAAGAAAACCACCGAAGCAGAGGCATACAGCCTAGCTGAAATTCCCTGATATGATTTGCAGGGTTGCTGTCGCTCTGACCTGTTCATACTGAACTCAGTTGGGCTTCTTTGATTATGAGGGGACTTGGGTCAGGCTTTCTGTGATGGCCCTTGCACACTTCTGGCTCCGTGGAAGAGAACAATGGGTCACATCCCTCCTGCCATTATCTGCATTAAAATGTCTCTGCATGGATATTTTTTCTTTACTGTGCTGAAAAGTGAGGTGGCATTTTTTTTGTAGAGTGCGTCATTTTCTCCTGAAACATCCAAGGAAAGGCTCTGATGGTTTGAAGCATCAGCAACAGCTCTGGGAATGAGCTTTTTTTCTGCTGCACTTTTTCTTAGCATGTACCCCAGGACATACTTCCACTTGGATCTGTATTTCTAGGCTTCATTTCCCTGCAGAGCTCTTCCACTAGAGCCTATAACGTGGCACTATGGAATAACACCAACGATATGGAGGACCTACTGCAGCAGTGCTGCCAGGCACAGAGCAAGCAACGTAGCAGCAATTGGCTGTAGCTCACACACAAAAAGCTACCACTATTCTAACCTTTCTTTGCTAAGAAGAAAGTGGCAAGAAAACTCCAAAATAATCTTAAGACGAGCCTGCTCTTGGCCTTGGCTTCTATGGGAGTTTTCATATGAGGTTTCAACCTGACCTATTAAATTTACCTGGAAAGTTAATGAATTCAATAATATTGCCCGTTGCAAACTCCCATCAGTGCATGTTGCTTGATTTGAGAGTCCATGATTTGAAGTCGTGAGTGGAGAAGTGCTATAGAGAGGATTCCTTCAGTGAGTATCAGTGTAAATTGAAACGAAAATACTCACTTTACAGTAAACAGTATAGCCATGGACAGGTTTTAAAGCCTGCTACTAAACACATTTTGGCAACAGAAAGCAGCTATTAAAAATATTTTCAATCAGAGGAACTGAAATGTGCTCTCTTTTGAAATGAGGCAAGTATACAAATCACTGTTTTTAGGAGTTTTTATGGGTTTTTTTACCCTGTCGTAACATTCAGAACCATCTACTTCCCTTTTATTCATGTTGTGTTTATTTAAAAGGTTCAATCTGCCTTAATTCAAAGCAATTTTGATTGCAAAATGGTTTTTTTGTCATTCTTTTATGTGCTATTCTTTTTCTTTCTTCACCCCCACCCCCACCCCCCCTTGCAAAGCCAGGCTATAGCAGCTCATCAAAAGGAAGCAAGGCGGCCTGAATTTTATCTTACTGTTATTGTGATATAGCTGCAGTGGGCAATCTGATCTCATCAAGAAACAATTGTGGTAAAGACATCTAAGTGGATGTCACAGCTCTGCTGAAAGATAATAAAGTGAAATGAACCAAAAAAACCCAATCTTTCCAATACAAATCACATAGTTAAATTGTAGTGATTTGCAAGCAGAATATGAGTGCGGGAGGAGGGAGATATAGTTAGAAATGCCAACTAACACTTTTAAATGATTTTTAACACATTTGGTGAGTGCATAATTAAGGGATTTACAACATTAAAACCTGGAGCTGTTGTGCAGTACTACACTAAATGACACAATCAGTAACAAGGGAAAGGGTGAATTACACCACCTTCCACTGCAGTTTGAACTACTGTCTCCTAAGATAAACACTATTGATTGCTTTTAAACCTCCTCTCTATTAGAAAGAGACTTCTAATTTTGGGAAATCAATAACAAAAGATAGCGGAAAACCCCAGATTCTCTCCACATAAGCCTGCAAACAGGAAAGGGCAGAACCTCACATTAAATTGGAAGATCATGCCTGATTTGCAGGGTGGAGGATTTGCTCCTTGGGCTGCAGTTCTTCAGCGCTGAATCTGCATCAGAGTCCACAAACTATTGTTTTAATTTCCTGAAAGAACAAAAATGTCTTGCCACACATGTTTTAACATTATTTTTTCTATTTTTTTTTAATGTCAATTCTGCCTTCAGTGCCTGAAAATTAACTCCTTAAGTAGTTTAACAAATATCTCTTCTTTTCCAAAGCAAAGACTTCTGTTAGAGACCAAAATAGCATCAGCTTTCAAGCTGTGGGGTCCATTCTACTTCTTTTGTCTATTTAACAGCAAAGGAATAGAGTAGTGGTATTGAATTACCAACGCTGGTGTGTTGGGAGGCTGTTTGGGTCTCTGCTTTCTGGTGGGTTTTTTGGGAGGAGGGCTGGTTTTAAAGGCACATACTATATAAGCCACAGAGACAATGCCAAACTCTAAGAACAGATATACACAGAACACTTCATAAACCACGTTTGGACAGACATTGTGCATTATATACCATGCAAGATGCCCAGTGTGTCTTCCAAGAAAAACACCAACACCAACTGAACACAGGCCAGGGATTTTCTCATTAGCATGAACAGAGGTTAGGCAGGCATACAGCGTTTCTCCCTTCTGTTTTTCATTTAGAGGCGACCACTCCTAGGCATATTATACCTAATACACAGCTGGATCTTCTACAAAGAAATAGTTGTGGGTTTTGCCTGACTTCTGCTGCTAAACTCCTGTCTGCTTGGAATTCACATGATTTCCTCTGAAACTGGTGAGTTTTACCATAATATGACACTGCTTTTCTTACAGTCTAACAGGGAACGGTCATCCCAGGCTGGTATTAAAACAGCAATTTCACTGGTGACTCTCTTGTTAAAGCAATTACCTGTGGCTATTATCTAAATGCATCACTTAGTCTTTGATGGCAAATTGTTTAAATAAATAAGAGGGAACAAAAATAGCTAGCAAATACCAGGAGATAATTGTGTGGTTAACCCCATAAATGACAGTGTCACGAGAACAGTGGAGGAATTTTTAATAAAGTAATCACAAACAGATTAATAGCTTGGAAAGCAACAAGGGATTTTCTCTTCCACAGCAATGGGATTTTCAGCAGACCCCAACTAGTTCTCATCTAAGTAGAAATATGCTTATCTATATCCATCTCCCCTGGTCGCCTCACTTCTCACCATAAAGGGAAATCAATATGAGGACTTGTTATTCAGAAGAGTCTCAAGAGCCAGGCAATGTGATTGCACCTCTAATCCTGCAGGAATCTATTTCCAACAACTACATCATATCAGATGCAACAGGCACATTGTTTACAGATGCTTTGCAAAGCCTACAATATAGGAAAGCAAATAAAACCAGATACAGGGTATCCAAGCTGACCTCCTACCTCTGGGTCTGACTTTTAGTGCCAAGAGTAGTTGCACCAAAATAATCTTTTTGATTTCTAGGATTGAGACCTCTGTTATTAGAAAAAATAGCTTGACTCTCTGCACAGTCCCTATGTATGGATTTCTCTTGCACTCATTTGGCTGACCAATTAGGAAAACAAGGGCAGTGTAAGGGTTAAACATCGATCTCCGGGTTCCCTTGGCATGCTGCGGAGCTGCTGCTAATAACACTAGTGGCAGTTTCCTGAGCTATAACTCACAGCGTGATGAGAACAACTTCTGATCTGATGAAAATTCCTCCCTCACTGCAGAAAAACACCCTATCGTTTAAAAGTTTTGAATGTGCTAACAGCTAATTTATTAAAGGAACTCCTGCAGTGTCCATGTTTACAGGGCTCAGGCTGCATACAAAGGAAAGGCCTATTCGATGCACATAAGGGGAGCAGAATCAAGCTGTATTTTTGGAAAGGCAGCACAGTGTGCCAGAAGAAGGGCTGGACTGATGAAAGGAACAGCTATGATGCTGTGCTGAGACTTCTTTCAGCCTTGACTAAAAAGAGCACAATTATGGATTGGAAAAGAAGAACAAGTAAGAAGAAGTTGTATTTTACAAATGTTGAAATAAAGTGAATGGAGTTCAGGTCAGATTACAAGTACTGAGAAATATAAAACTTTCCTAGATGCTCAGATATGGTAATGAAGGAAAATGTACATGAGGGCAGACAGACATTTTAACTGATTTCTTGCTGTAGAGTGCCTTCTCTTTTTAGGAAGGTTTATACTTTTCTCTATAAATCACAAGCTAAAATTTCTCAGCCCCAAAACTAGTCTCTGCCCCCAAACCAGGGTCATAAAAGGAATGGAGGGGAAGGAAGCCTGCATTTTCCAAAGACTTCTGCTTTTAACCAAGAAAATAAGACACCTTCCACAAATTTTAAATGAGACAAATCCCCCATCTTCTGCACAAAAAATGCTGTAACAGACGTTTTCAGCCATCTCCAACAATAATCACATTCCAGATGTCTCCCTCTGACAAGCTGTTAGACTGCCAAAGCCTGAAAATGGAATAAGTCCAAGAAAGAATTAGGTGTCCTCTACATCTAACAACATTACCTCATTACCTGCAAGTAAATATTAGGCATAGCCTGAGTTTAGAAAATAAGGCTAAGTGCAAGGAGCATCTGGTTAACAAGCTAATGGGCTAAATAATTCTGTATAATTTTCAGACACTAACACTTACATGTTAAATTTCCTCCTCCCAGCTGTGTCACTTTGCTGAGAAGTATTCATAAAATGATCTTAACAACTTTGCAGTATTCATTTAAATTAAATATATACACTTCAGCTTTCACTAAAATACCATTGTTAGAAGCCAACCACTTGATGTGTTGTCAAGTGACCCTCTAATGAATATGATTTTTAATGGGCTTGAAGTAGCTGAGGGAAAAGAAGTAAAACCATGGATCAAACACCACGCTGAAGGTACATGTGCCTATTTGAGGTTCCGCATTGTACCTGAGCCTCTGATGTATGCTGTATGAAAATACATGTTTCTATAATGAGTATGCATAAATAAATATGTTGACATTACCTTTTCCTTACTTCATTCAGCCTATTTTTAAAGTATCAACTTAAAATACATTCACAGTATTTTTGGCTCTGTGAATAAATCTACATATTAAGTAGCACTAGTTTTAAGAAGCAGAGTTCTGCTCCTTGCTACGCACAGTCCATACAATCCACATATGTCTAGATTAACAACTTCCTTGCCTTAGTGGGGCCCCAAAACAAATGGCATGTGGCACTTCCAGCATAACACAGTCATATGTATGATGGTCTGGCCTGTAAGCAATTTCTTTCTCATTCAACTTTACCTTTTACCTATCCCTCACTATTTTTAGCCCCCCAAGTCTCCTTGAAAGAAGAAACAGTGTTCCTAAATCCTTTAGTGTTTACTATGCTTAATCCTTTCTAACTTACAACAAAGCTGTTCACAGCACAGCTCCATCCACTGAAGTCTTGTTAACTCCCTACTTGCCCAAGGTGTGATCCTACCACTGTCCCGTGCTCCCCCTGCCTTTTGAAGCAGTCAGCTCACAGTGCATTGGCTAGTTTTTATCATCTGAAGTACTGTTAATGTCTCAATTTACCTCAAAAAGTTTAACAGTCATCTTCCATCTGATTCTCCTACAAATGGGCTATTTCTGTGCCCTGCCCCAGCATCTTTCTGCATGTGGCTGGCTAGTTCCACCTCAGTTGCCCTATAGAGAGATTTATATCTAAGTTCTCCACTAAGGACTCATTAATCTCCTGAAGCTGGTCAGCAGCCTTTTTAGTGCTTTTGCTCTCTGCACCAGAAAGACACCG
The DNA here is from genome assembly GCA_026212715.1 of Elanus axillaris. Taxonomy (NCBI): domain Eukaryota; kingdom Metazoa; phylum Chordata; class Aves; order Accipitriformes; family Accipitridae; genus Elanus; species Elanus axillaris. Next base: position 16,990,395 of record JANZLQ010000086.1, on the reverse strand, counting down.
AAACATTTTCTGCTACCATTCTTTTCAGGGAAGTGCAGTGGGGGAGTTTTAAGATGTCCTTAATGCTTTGGATGTCCTGCTTGCTAAGCTTCATTAGCATCTGGCATGATCAACCATGGCCAGATGCGGCTCCACATTGCCATCAGGGAAGATGAGTGGTGATGCCCCATAGTGGGGACATTTGGGGGTGTGTGGTGGAAATTAGGTACAAGAAAAAACTAGTCTGGGGGAATGCACAGAGAGCCCATAGCAGATGATTAAACCTCAGGGTTTAATCGGTAGGAGACCGATATGGTCTTTGCAGTAGTGCCACAACTGTGAAATAACTTGAGGGTTTATTTTGATGCCAGTGGCTGCTCAGCCTATGGATCAGTGCTACGGATCAGTGTACTTTTGCAGCTACAGATGCATATGTATTTCTCGCCTTATCTGCACCTTGTTCACTGTGATACCGGCTGGTAGCACAATTGGGCTCATCATCTCCTTTAGTCATCACATTACTGTCTCTGTTAAAAAACATCTTCTACCACTCTTCTGAGGTCTCTTGCATTCCTCAAAATATTTTGCTTATAAACAAGTCTGTGACATTTGACATGAAGTCATCCATAATTATAAGGTACTGGAAATACATTAAAAATAACCCAACTTTTTTTTTGTGTATATACTCTTGCAGTGGTGACAATACGCATGCAGTAGGCTGGGAGGCAAAAAATATTTTAAGAGCCATTTGCGAGGGGCCAGAAGACTTCCCTTATAAAGGTTAGGTATTAAACTAAATTAAGAAAAAATTCCTACTTACAAATGACAGTCCTGTAAAAGTCACCACAATGCCAGAGGAAGAGGGAAAAAATATTTTATACATTGCCCTTCTAGAGTGTAACAAGGGAAAAAGTCTTGATGCCAGAAAGGACAATTTCATTGCAGAGGTAACCATCCTGTTGAAACACACATGTACAAGCATGTGATCCAGTCTGAGGTCTCTCTGGAGCCCAGCAGGAGTGTCAGCATATATGTCAAAAAGACTCACAAGCTGTGATTCACAAAGGGGATATGAAAGTGCCTCGACCCTAAAAGCACACGGCAGGAGTGAGTGGGCCTAAAGGCAGCTATAGCCTTTCTGAGCTGCAGGTCTGGTTGGGGGAGGGAGCAGCACCTTCAGGGGCTATGGAAAGTTGGGGAAGATTTCAAAGAGCACCTCAGAAATTCTGCTCTCCCTTCCTACTACGTCATCTCTGAGGACTATTGTAATTTTACCTGATAATGCATGCGTCAGTCTGAGATATTCAAAAGAGTCTGGATTACTTCAAAGCACCTATCTGATGTGCTTTCAGAAGCCCTGGTACTAACAAGCTGCTTCCTTCGATGCTTTTGATTATTTTTCCTAAGCTGCTCGAGATTTTGATGGCTGCCATGAACCAAATTCCACAACAGATTTTAGTCCATAAAAACAAATTAGGCAGAGAAACATTCTCTCTACTTATTGGTACCGCACTTCGCTGTTTGTGCCATATATTCCAGGAAATCCTGTTCATCATATGGATCATAAAGGCTAAGCCAGTCACCATGTGAGGATGTGGTCATCAGCCTCCAGTGCCGATAAGGAGCCCTAACACCAAATCCAAATTGGTTAAAGGATGCTGGTGGGGCTTGTGGTTGTTGGGGGTTTTCATTTAAGTTCTAGCTTTTGTTGACCAAAAAAAAGGAAAGCTTCAGCAGAGATCAGTTATTTCTAAAGGTATATTTAAAGTTCAAGAGTCAAACCACCAATTTCTGAGTCTCAAAAAATGATACTGTTGCAGGATTTGCAATCAGAAACAGCAGAACCAATATCCAGGGCAGTGTCTCCAAAGAGACATGTCAAATTTGTGCACTGGCTAAGTCCAGCAAATTCTGTCATCATTTGGTACCACAGAAATGTCTGTCAGAAAACAAAGAAAAGCCTTCTCCCAACAGTTAAAGAATATTTAAAGATTCATTACTTATGCTCTCTCTAATCGTCTTCTCTGAGTCTGTGGTTGGGGACTAATTACAGTAACTACTGAAAAAACAAAACATATATTACGCTGTGTATTTTACTGAAAATATACTATAATGAATTTCAGTGGGAGAAGAAAAAACAGGGTATTTAAATCTCCTGGCAGAAATGTGTATTTATGAAAATTGGTCCCTAAGATGAGAAGATAAGAAGAAAGTATTGTTACCTATATGCTAACAAGATTTCTGACATGTGTACCCCTGTAGGTCAAATAAGAGATAAAAAAACCCCGTCTTTGGGACTAAACTTGCCCTTTAACATTCAACGAATTGTAGATTAATTCCAGCCTGACAAGTACAAGCTGGACAGGACAATTATTCTCAGAGAACAAACAGTAATTATGAAACTTAACACTGCTTTAAAGGACCTGCGTGCAGATGAGACAGGGGTTTCTAGTATTTTCTCTTGTTTTTTCATTCCTTTTTATTTTCCATAAAATAAAAGCAGGACCTATTCCTCCCCATTCCTCTTCTTTTAGACAGCTATAGCTTTGTTTTGGATGCGATCGAAGGAAGAGAACTTGTAATTCATAACATATTGTTGTCAAAATCTTTATGCCATACCTGGCAGATGGCTCGATAAATAAACTAGGAACATCAATAAACACAGCAAAGAGCTGTTCTTTACAGTGGAAAGTATGGTCCCAATCCTTGTTAACGTACACAGTGCAGCTCTGGCATATGCAGAAGACACCCATGAGATGCTCTTGCTTGCCCCAGCAAGGAGCTTGGCTCGCTCATGGCTTCCTTCACTTAGCTCAGCCAAGCTGTTCCTGGTGCAGGCAAGGAGAAAACTGCCATAAGAGCAGAAGACCCAGTGCAATTTGAACCCGTCTCTTTCTGCACAGGGATGTGTTTGTGAGGGACTGGCTCTTGCATGAGTCCCTCAAAGTGCCTTGCTCCAGAGGCTGGGGACTCACTGATGTGACCTGTTCTGCCCCTGTTTCCCCATTTGATGGGGCAGCTTCTTTGCATAACCACAGTTTCTTTGTTTCTCTTCCGGCCCCAAAACAGCCCCAGCCTGTAAGGCACTTTGGCCATGCAAACTGGGGAAAAGCTTTTCCTCAGCCTTTCTGCTGAGCTGCACGGAAAGAAAGGAGAATCTGCTCCAGTGTCAGCCGGATGCAAACACGAAAAGACCAGGTGATTCTGAAGTAGAGGAATTACAGCCAAAAAAGTCCCTCCTTTTATATTAGATGTTAGAGAAAAAGAAAAAAAGAAAGCCTGAGAATAAAGAAGGAATCATTTCAGCTTTCCTTGCATAGAAGGGCAGAAAGCAGCTTCAACTACCAACTTCATTATTTTTGCAGTCTTATAACTTACAGCTCAAACAAACTGCTCTCAGTTCTAACATTTGTTTCTGGTTTCAGACTAGTAGAAATCTAATTTCCTTCTCCCCAAGAGCAAATGTCAGCACAAGCGGGATCTGAAATTTGTTGCTTGACACCTGCAGCAAAGAGCTAAATTGAGAGTAATATTTCAAAGAGGTACTTGGGAGGTATGCGCTTAAATTTGGTTAACAGACAAGCAGGCTTGTGTATATTCCTCCTGCATAGAGCCTCTAAAACATATCCCCATCACCCTGGATTGACATAAGGCAAAGGAAAGGGAACTGCTAGAATCGCTCTGATTGGAACCATGCAGGCCAAATTCAGCGTTTGAGGAAACTTCCCAAGTCTAGCATCAAAAATGACTATTATGATTTTACACTTCTAAACACACAGGCCAGAAGAGCCTGCCTAGCTTTCCCATCGTTTGCTGGGTTAACAGTAAAAACACTCTACAAATAAAATGAATGTCTGATATTTGTGATTTAGGATAATTCCAGATTAAAACCCTGATGGCTGTACACAGTCAGCATCCTCTCTCCTCCTGCCCTTGCTTTGGTGTCTAGATTTCTACACCACTGTGGGCAATCTGCTTCTGAGTTTTGCAAGAATCAGCAACCAGTACCAGCTGTGAGCTACTAACTGCAGCCCAGGGATTTCTGAAGAGTTTATGACACTCAGCATCCTGTGAACAGGTATTCAGAAACTCAGTATTTAAATGTTGCAGATCAGCACTTTTCTGTAATGATATTTATTGATATTTATTGATATTTATTCTAGATAATCTGTAAAATGCTCTATTTCAACACAACGGTTCAGCAGTGCAGCATGTGAGCTACCTCCAGTTTGGTAACTCACTCCAGGATGAGAAAGCAGGCTAACTCCTATCCAGGTCTGACTCCACGTAACAGAAGATCACAAATTCACTATATTTTGCTGCTTAACTAGTATGGTTGGTATAATCCTTTTGGTACAATTGCTTGGCACAATTCTGAAATTCACAGTGCAGATTTCTCATTTTGGGAATGGGTCCCTGAGCTGGAAACTGATAATACTTTAAACTAGATGAGCAATTTCTGTTTGAAGATGTCAAAGTGCATCTCCAGTTGTCACATCAGCCTGAATAGATACATATCTTATTTACATATAAACAAACACACACTCAGGACAAGGGAGCCACAGAAACATAAGCAAGGAACCAGGTAAGATTACAAATCAAACTGCATGCCTTTTTGTCCTCTGCTACAAACACAGGGGTACAAGAACGTATATGGCATTTCAACTTAGTAGAGCATAAATGATGTAAATTAACATTGCTTCCACAGTGCAAAAGAACAAAGCAAAACTAAAAGGATGCGACAGATCTTAAATTGATCTAAATTGGCATAGCTCCATTAACATCATAGGGACGAAGGCTGTAATCCATTTGCCTTCAGTACAGAAACAGCAATATTTGGATAGGCTAACAGTTATTAGAAATTCCACTGGCATGGAGTTTCTTTAATCTTAAAATCAAGTGATGTCTCAAATGTGCTAACTGGAAGATTGCCATTACTTTCAGCACCCTCTTCTAAAGCTGCTACAGAACCAATAATTAATGCAAAGGGCATATTATGCACATGCAGTAGTACAAACATATTAAAGTTCTGATTTAAGTAAGAAAAAAGATTGCCTGTAGCCTGCCACCCACAGGGACCATTCTACTATTTTTAAGTCAATTAATTCAACTTCTCTCAAAAGTCAGCCCTCTCTATCCTCGTTAGTGGTGACAAACACAGTTTACTGCACTTATTATTCCTTTAACAGCTCATTAGAACTGGAATACATTAGTGCCAAAGGATCTAAAGGTCATTCATCATCAATTTCTTCAAGTACAAAACAAAAGACAAAAGCCATCTAAAATCCCCAGAAGGACTGCAATTACTGTAAATAGGATAACTTAAAAAACTGAAACAAAACCCCAGCAACATCTGTATTTGTTGATCATTACTTCAGAGTTAAAAGTGGGAATCACTGTTTCCTGGCTCCCACTGGAAAAAAATAAAAAAGAAAAAAAAGATTATTATATTTTCTTAACTTTCAAAAGTGGAAACATATTAAAAAACCAATAGGATGATTCTCAGACACTGCATTAATGAGGAGCACTGATGTACCAAGAGCAGGAAGACCGATGCTATGAAATGCAGTATCTTCTTACAAGAAGCATCATTCAGAAACTGCCATATTCACCATTAAATCTGGTTGTTTCCAGGACAGTGACTGCACAGATCTAGTAAATGTCCACAGAAACATATATTTCATTGTTACCCAGTGGTATTGGGCTTTTCCAGAAGTGTTCTATTATGATAAAAATCATCAGATGCATTTTAAGAAAAATAGTTAAGCTTTCTGCATGAAAAATTAATCATTACGTATAATTACAACATAATAACAGGAATTACAGGATAAATAGTCTCATCAAATCCTATAAGGAAAATACCTCTAGATGACTTTAGCTGAAACTAATTGAGTTAAACAGGAAAATAGTCTGAAAATCTGAAGAATTTATCAGAGAATGACAAGCTTTTTATATATTTTTGATCCATCTTATGATTTCTCTCCCATGGGCATAACACTTGTGCTTCATTTTTTTTAAAAAAAAACCTCCACAGAAATATTATCATTGCCTCTTAAATTTTACAGTAATTTTTCATAAGGGAAACACTTTTCACATTTGGGGAAATCTTTAGTACATAAAAAAGACTTGTATGTGTATGCATTAGTCTGGAAAAAAAAATGAAATGTGTATTTAAAAACAGAAGAATCAAAACAAATGGAAGTTCTTAAAGCCACAGTGCAACAAAAATCCTACCCAAAATGGATCGAGGAAAATTGTTTATAGCCTACACCTGAGAGACTGTTAAAAACAGAGATATAAATGAAGACTGGATAAAGACCCTTTTAGATATCTGTGTAGACTAGCTCTAGCATGGCTTTGCATCATGAGTCCTGCCATGATCAGAAAGAAGAGCTAAGAGAGCAATTGCAAATGCCAGCCCTAAAGGGCATTGAGTACCCTCTTCCCCCGGTTAGCAGGAGCAAGAGGGTAGCTCAAGGTTCACACCCAGCATGTAAAAAGCTGGCAGACTGAAGTGAATCAGAGAGATGTCCTCTGAGAATCTGGGGACCTCAGACAGCATCACTGTGTCCTGCTGAAAGCATCCTCTGCGTGCGGGAATGGGCTGACAGGCAAGAAGCGACTTCCTACCGAGTTCCCTTCGGTCATAAAACATGATGCTTTTTGCCAAGGCTGGGATTTTACATTTGATAGTTGAGGTTAAATGCAAAGATAGGTGAGCGAGTTAATGCAAGTTAAGAGCTTACAGCTCCTCACCCAAGCACAGTAACCTATCACTTCACTCCCAGCACTAGCCATTTATATGTGAAACACTTTAACTTGCAGCACAATACTTTAACCCCATAACTTTAATTCAAGCACACTTTTTAAGCAGCATCATAAGCCATTTAAAACGGAGCATTATGGAAATACCCACACTTTTTTCTATACGGACAAATTAGTGCCATTGACAGTAGCTTCTAATTTTACCTGAACCTATGTAGGTCAAAAAGACGGTTTTATAAAAGCATTAATGCTTTAATGCTCTGAATTAATGTAGAGAAGCCTCAATTACTCAACTTCTTTCCTTAGGGAGAATCTCTCCTCTCTATGTTTATTTTAATTAAATACCAAACTATGTCACTAAAATACATCCCCGGCACGGTGCAGGAAACAAGGCAGTTAATCTGATTTTTTTTTTCTTTTTGAGGACTTAAAGACAAATGCATTCCAAGAAAGGCATAACTGCTTTTAAAATGCAGAACTCATATTCCCTACCTAACATAATAAATTGGAAAACACAAATATATCTAATGCATATTTATGAAAGGCAGCATTTAACTGCTCTATAATATCTAAAATAAAACCCCGTAGAAAGCCTGTGCAGCTTATTCTGAAGGTAGTCTCACACGTCCACAAGAGCAGAGGTGCAGACACCACAGGTCAGGTGCTGGGCATGAACCAACAAACCTCTTCATTTGCTACGGAGTAATGATGAAGGACGACAAAGGCCCTGCACCCCGGTGCACACAGCTTCTCAGTGCTGAACACCACATGCAGGTGAGATCATCAGTGTATACAATAACAGGTACAGTATGTTATACTGTTACTGAGTATTCCCTTTAACTTCATTAAAAAGGAGTTTGTTGTTCTCAAAAACATTTTGCAAAGTCCACTTTTCAAGACAAGTAGTCTAACACATTTTACAGGGCCCAAGTGTTCAGCATTATTAATGTTGTATACACTTTTTCATTGTGTCATTACTAAATAAAACATCAGCTAAACCCTTCTAAAGTTCTACAGATATATGAGGTAGTTGTTAACTATATTTATATGGGATATTTCTTCCTTGCTGCTATAAACTATTCTTACTGCAGTAGATTCTGATTCAGCACTTCCCTTTCAGGTGTAAAATTAATGCAAAAAAGGGGAAAATCTGGTCTGTTCGTTTCCTGTGAAAGTTACACTTAATTAACTTAGGCACAAACACATTAATATGGTAAGAGTATGCCTCCATACCTGATAAATAGCTGTGCAATGATACCAGCCAATGTAAGGGGCAGGGGAATCTTTTTCCAGAATGAGTGTAATTAGTAATAAGTGTCCCTTGTAGTTAAAGCAAAATTACCGTAAGCATTGCAAAGACAGCTACCACTTTTCCCCATGCTCAGCCTGTCCAGCCACGGCTGGACACTGCATGCGCTCGGGGAAATGAAGACAACACCTCCATGCCATAGATACGCTGCAGTGACAGCTTTTCCTGGAGGAGAAGGATGTATAGGGCCTCATCTACAAAGCTGGTGGCTGGGGACGGGGTGCAGTTCCCATCCGGCCTGTGCCTTCTGTGCAAGGGCATCCTGGAAGGATTTCCTTTCCTTTCTCAAAAGTACCAGCTACAGAAGGACAGAAACAAGGATGCATCAAAATGAAATGCTTGCCACCCATTTCAAAGGGGTGAGAGAGCCAGAAGGAAAATTAATATAGATCAAAAGAGAGATGAAAAAGAAAATACAGCTGTTTAAAGAACAAAAAAAGAACTAAGACTGTAAGGAGAAATATTACTTATTTATATATGCTAAAGACCATTTTCAATAGTAAATAGAGAAGGCCATCCTGGGTTACAATCCCTCTCCCCCAAATATACAGAAGCCTAAGGGGCTTCACATTGTGTTTTCTGATCTGGCCAACCAATCAAAGGGCCCTCCACTTCTACCTCCTCCACTCTGCTGGACCGCTGAGGAAAAGGGGGAGGAATTTTCTTTCTCTTACGGCCTGCAGGTTTGGAGAAGAGACGGAAGACAACGGACAATACCGGTAAGTGCAAGACGGAAGGTGAGGTATCATAAGCTAATAAATTCAGAATTAAGGCTTTTTGATTGTTTCAGGTCATAGTTGCAGAGCTCTGTGCAGCAGGAAATCTCCCAAGACTCACCTAAATGTGTCTTTGCACTATGAGCTAATAGTAGTGAAATCCCAAACTCTGAATTCTTAAATTCTCTGAATTTAGTTCAAACCCATTTCTGAACTAAAGCATTTTTGTGTTAAGAGCAGCAATCTTGCTAACAGATGGCCACTGACCACGGGCTCACATCCAAAGTATGTTAGCTTTACTTCAGTTCCGAAACACAGGAACTGCTATGTTAGAATAGACCGAGGGTCCAGTATCCTTGTCAGTGCCATGTACTTCAGAACAAGTTAGATTAAATTTTGCTGCTAGCAAGATTAATTCACATATTAATAAACTCAGCTGAAACCAAGATAGTGGTGAGCTCTAGATCAGATTTTGACCCTTACTGTACAATTTACAGCATGGGAAAATAAGAAAGATTTCTTCTGACCACAACAGGTGATGCCCTGGAGCAAAGTGACTGATAAAAGACTGGCACGCAGTGGTAATTTCATTTAAGCTAGTGTATCCAATTTGGTGTTTTGATCTTTGAGGATAATGTTACAGGATAGCATTTTCCAAGGTACTCAAGCAACCTTAGCCCTTTGGCTCCACTCGCTTTTGGTGGGGTTTGTACACTAAATCACTCAGGGGCATTTGAAAACTTTGCCAAAACCCTTGAAGCTCTAGATGTAAACCAACAGAAGCAGCCAGGCTTTGCACTGTGAGCTCTACAGGGCTTTTTCTGAGGGAGCAGAAGCGGCTTGTCTTTCCATCCCTAGACTGCACCAATTTTTTACAGTCAGCAGAGAAGTTGTCATGGCTCCGCGGCTTCACCCCACTACATCAGGAGAAACATGGGAAATGTCAGTTCTTTTCCCGGAAGACTCCCAAGTCCCCAGTTTGTGCTCATCCAGCCAAATCCAGAACAGAGCAAACATGCTCCCACTTCCCAAAAGTTTTTGGGAACCTTCCTTGGGGCTGCCTGGCTTTTGTTTTTCTCCTCTCCTGGCATGAAGAGCTCTTAACAGGCGCATTGCAAAAAGGCAGAATGTTTCATGCTTAGTGCAAGGGTGAGAAATGCATCAGAAATGCAGGTCAGCTAATTTTCAGCACTATTTTTAATTAGAGACACTTCATTATTTATTTTTTACTCTGTACAGCTTATCAGGATGATCCATTCCTTATATCATTAATCAAATTCTGTGGGCATAAGGTAACATCTCAAATCTCTATTTCTGGTCATTGTGTGGCCATATATATCACCTAATCTCTTTGAATCTTCATTTCCTTGGAAATATAGACTTTCTTTAACTGTCCCAGATTCTGTTCTTTGAGTTTTCTTTTTACACTGCATTCATCCCAGGATGTTAAAATGATATACCCAGAACAACACTGCAGTGCATGTCACTGATGTACTGCTGGTTTGGAAAGTATGCTCCCAGTTTGATGGATGGGGTAAAGCTCTCTTTTTCAGGTGGGAATGTACTGCTAAGTCTATGCAGATGGACTATTTTTTCTGTGGTAGAGCAACATGAATATGGATATCCAGCTGTAGTGCTTAGGTGTAATCAGGGAGGGAGATGCAAAACCACAATGACAAGAAGGTCAATATGTTTTGGTCTAATAACAAATCCTGCTGTTGATGCAGCTGAAAAAAAGAGCTGAAGGGAAAGGCAGGCATTAAGAGAAATATACTTCAATAATTATTTCATTCCAGGAAATGTGATAATTGTGTATGCGCAGAGTAGCCACTGGAGACCAACTGCAGAAGATACATTGATTGGAAATGCATTAAAATAACAGATTAATACACAGTAAATATTGAAAAGATGTGTTAAATGATGCATCAATTAGAAGAAATACATAATTTATGTGCATCTAAGTATTCTCAAAATAGGGGAAAGCCTGTCGTGTTCTCACACACATACATACATCTCTGGTTGCAAGTATACTCACAGCCAGCCTGCATATGTAGATGTGTTTGTATTGGGTTTCTGTGGCAAGGTTTTGGTAGCGGTGGTATAGTGGATAGCATTGATCACACAACGAGCTCGACTGGGGAAAACCAACCGCCCAGGAATTCTGGAAGAGATCATGGAC
>JANZLQ010000086.1:16958387-16979347 GCA_026212715.1 Elanus axillaris | reverse complement strand
GTCCAACTGAGGAGGGGGAGTGATAGAGTGGCTTTGGTGGGCACCTGGCATCCAGCCAGGGTCAACCCATCACAGTGTTAAATATAAACTGAGGTATTAGAGCAAGCTCAGCACAGGAAGACTCAGCTGCAGACAGCCAAGTCTTGGGATCATGTAGATGATGCCATGGTGTGGCCATTGCCGTGAATGGCAGCAGTCCTGGAAACAACCCCATCTTCCCACCACCTTCGCCGAGATGTCAACAGCCAACTCTGTGGTCTGTGGTGGACACAAAGAGCTCAATCCTAGGTCCTTCCTGCTGGGGCATCGTACCCAACCCTGCAGTTTCCTACACAGCAGAACTGGGTAGATGGGGCAGCAATCCCCTGCTACAATCCCCTGCGTGCCCACCACGCATGGAGGAATAGGGCACTCATGTTGCGCGGCTCTTTGCATCAGTGCTGAACAGCACTGTGGCCACAGGGGAAGAATGGGAGGCTTAAAAACAAGCCAATCTCTTCTTTATTTGCACAGTTCCTCTGCCTACTGCCACCACAAAAGTAAAACCTGAGGCACTCCAAAGTACAAAAAAAGCCACTTCTTTTGCATACAAAGTCTCTTCTCCGGGCCTACAGGGCTAATGAGAATGATGCATTGCCACATTGACAGCATAATGCCACAACATTCCGTATTTTACCGATTTCTGTGCTGTAACTGAATCCCAATAGCCAAGAAATATGAAAAGACCACACCAAAAGCAGAATCTGTTCTAAAACACCAAAAGAATTAGCAGCATAACTGGCCTGTGTGAATCTCCAGTGGTCATTCATGCACCAGCATCACTACACATAAACACTGCCTGCTAAGTGCAGCAAAAGGCTCAATTGTTGACAGCAATTTACAATAAATCAATTCATTGATCCTTCCACTGTTGAACCAATATATATTGCATAAAACTTCAATTAGCCTGTGAACAAACTGACACCTGGCAAACAGAACCATAAACTACCCTTTGAAGTTATCACATCCTAAGGTGAAGTACTCAGGGGTTGTTTATTTTACTAGCCAGGCCACATGTCCACATTCCTGAGTATATTTTACAAGAAAAAAGGAACAAAATGCACTGTTAACACCTTTGTCTAATGGACACTTCTGTAACTGTTAGAAAGTCCCTAGTCTTTTCTTCCTTAGAAAGGAAGAGAGCAATAGCGAGGTGTCACCTGAAAAGACTGCCACTGGAAGAGGCATGACGAATATTATAACATCATAAAACAACAGAAAACAGAAAATGCTGAGGTGTTTTCTCAGCACCTCTTCTAGTCAGTAAATACATAATGAAATGCAAAAGTGAAAAAAACAAAATAAAATGCTGAATGGGGAGCATTTGAAATGATGAAAGGCAATGAAGCATGTGTTTCAGAGCCCACATAGCCAGGAGAGTCCTGGATTCTGCCACTAAATCATTCTTGGGGAAAACAGTCCTTAAGTGTCCATCTCTATCTGCAAACTCTCATAACAGCAATTCAATAGAGTCTGGAGTAAATAATTTAATATTCAAGAGATATAAAGTCCTTTAATAGTGTGAAGTAATACTATAAAATATCATGGTTGCACAAACAAATCAATAACTCGAATAAGGAAGAACAGCCAAAGACTGAATCAGGGAGATGAGAGATGGCAATCCAACACAATGAAACAATCAAAATGTGCTGTTGATATTTCTGAAGCCCTTACATTCTGACAAAAAAAGGTCCAGAAGGTCTAAAAGTTTGGAATCTACATTTGAGGCTTTCAAATGGTTTGCTAAGTGAACAAATAAGTTATGAAGCCATGACTCAGCATTTAGTGACGGACAGTTTGATCTATGTTCAGCACTCTCAAAGCTGCTTCCTAAATCATCCATGGTGATTGCTCCCTAACCAATATTTTGAACAAGTGCCATTTAAAAATAAAAAATAAAGACATTTGCAGCAATTTTATAAAAGCATTTAAGTGTTAGAAATTCTTTACCTATATCCAGGATTTTGTCCTCTTTCTGCTTTTTTTTTTATCAAGTTCACTGTAAAGGAGCCTGAGACATCAGGGATCCCCATCAGAGATTGAGGTACCCTGGCTAGATTTTGCAGATCTTTGCTCTCAATCAAATCAGCTTCTGGCATAGTTCAGCATTACATTAAGTGTATCTTGCAAGATAAACGTAAGGCACTCAATAATTGATAGTGTGTTATGCTAAATTTGTTGAAAGAAAAGCAAGCAACTAAAGCATTAAAACCCACAATATACATTAAAGAATAATAAATACAGTAATTAACAGCATACTCTGCTAGATGTATTCCAAGTCTAATCAACCTAGAGGACAAAATGACAGGCAGTCACAGTACTTCACCAGGACTTCAATATCAGGATTTGTCCTCCAGGACAGCATATTCCACAGAACTCTATGCCAGTGAAAAGTATAACCCTTCTGACTTAGCTCAACTAAACAATACCCTTGTTTTTTAAAAGCCCAACTCTGTTTTAGCTTCCAGCTGAAACAGTGCAGACCAGACCCTCATCTGCAGTTAATCAGTGCGGCTCCACCAAAATCAACAAAACTGTGCTATTTAACACTAGTCCAAGAACTGACCCTATGTTATTTCCAGTGTATTGTCTTCATTTGGGACTGCAAATGTAATTATTTTGATTCTGGCATCTGAAATATTTGATCAAGAGTGAGTTAATAGGGTACTGCCAGTAGAGTGTCTTAAACTCCCATAATTTTTGATGTTCACGAAAACAATACATATTGTGCAGCTGAGTAAATATTTCTTTAGGTAATGTATGAATTGGTTCTTACTCCAGATGTAGATCACGTTTATACAAATTTGCACTTTGGCTTTGATGTGAATCCTATCATCCTCTGGTCTGTGATAACTGAATGCCTGTAGACTCACAGCTATATCAATAGTGATATTCTAAACTTCTGTAGTGCCTTTTTCTATTTATTGCTTTACATACATTAATGAACTAAGCCACAGGCATCCCTGTGGGGTAAGAATTATTCTATTCATTTTACATATGGGAAATTTATGATGCTGAAAGATAAAGCCACTTGCCAAGGTTGTGTGAGAAGTCTGGAGTAAAGCTGGAGAGAACTGCAATCAATACATAAGAAAAGTTCCAGCATTATTGAACTGTGAGAAATGTTCCCAGAATTCAAGCCACGTTTTAAAAATGTTGTTAGGTAGACAAGTGTCATTCAATATAAGAGCAAGAAAGAAAAAATTATTATGTTATTTTGCTGAATGAGAACTAAATACAGTATGCATTTATTGATTATAAAAAGTTTTTTTCTCCAGCAAATCATTTTCCCAAAAGACTTCAACTTATATGTATTGGAATTTCCTTTGCTGGGGAAAAAGTCTCCCTTGTGCATCCAGTAATAAAATAGCACAAGGAATAACTATTCTGGGTGGAACTTGCTGGCATTCATTAACAGTATTGGCTCAGATGTGTGGCATTTCTGGAAGTGCTTGAAAAAAAAAAAAGGGCGTTTCATCACTGACAGCAAAGCTAGACCAGTCCTGAGCTATTTTTAAAATCCTGCCCTCTGTCATGACATGTTGAAGAACAACAAAGGCATGATTCACTGATCAGCCCTTAAGAAATCAAATTTTGATACACAGATTGCATTTTCTAGTTAAATAGTGCAAAAGGATTGTAGACAGATATTTAAGAAGACAGTACAGATCATACAGCCCAAGTCAAACAATCTTTTCAAATAACAATAGTTAACTTGACAGTCGGTAAGACAAATAACTATCCGTGGCATTAATGGCTGCAGCAGCAGAATGAAATGCTTGGGGACCAAACAACCCTTGACTCCAGAATGGCTCTGATTCTAGAGATGAGTATTACAGCATGTCTGAGAATTACTTCAGGAAGGACTACTCTGTCATTAGCCATATACGCTCAGCAGTTATAAGGATGGCAATGGAGATGCTGATTCAGGAAAGCTTCCTCCTTCAGGAGGGAAAAAAACCAAGTCACACCTAGTTGAAGTCAATGGACTTCATCTTGTGCCTTTGAAGAGCTTTTGGTGGAGGATGTACTAAGTGCCTATGTCAATCTTCCAACAATACAGAAGAAAATGACAACAGCATTTATTTAAGGAGCAATAAGATTAAGCAAAACACACTTTCCAACAAATATCTTGCTCTACCATATATAAAAAAACGGCCTGTATATCAGGTTGAAGTAAAAAACTATTGAACATTTTAATTAATAGATAATATTCTCTCTTTAGTATGGAACTGTCTCTTTTCCTAGCTAATGTTCTGTATTTCCGGTGGAAATACAACAATTTATTGAAAATGAGAGTCTAGTCTTACACATTTTCATAAATCAGAGGTCAGTTAGCATACTAATCATGAATCTCTTCTATAATCAACAATATGAACAAGTTAATTTGCAAAATGTGGTACAAATTGACAAGGCATAATAGTTTGTTAAAAATACAAATACATGAACACTGTTGAGTGCTTAAAGCAGATCTTTCTTTTTGGCAGTGTTAATTTGCAAATAGGATAGTCATGAAACTGCTGGAATTCATGGTACAAACAGGTTTCAGAGGAGAAAAAATTTATAAAGTGGAGAAATAAAGATGCTAGGCAACACTAGAAAGCAGGAAATGGCACAGAAGAAGATGGAGAAAAAAAGAAGTGGAAGGATGCATGTTCTAAGGAGAGATTAAAGGGTGGCAAATGAAGGGGAAGTGGTAACAGAAACAAGGCTGCTGTTCCGCACAGAAGGATCTCAGAAATGAAAGCTATTTTTTGACGACTAAATTTTGCTGTTAGACAGAATCAAATAATTCACTAACACTGTCTGCTCCATAAATAACAACTTGCAAACATGTGTTTTCATTTTATTTACTTTTTTTTTTTTACCAGCTCTTCTGCTGATGATAAACATTGGATAGACCTGGCTTTTCTAATGCTCTTTTCTGGAAGAAAAAAAAAAAAAAAGAAGAAGAAAATTTGGGTTTTTTTCTGTAGTAATTCTTCAGTGACACACAAAAACACTAGCTGCTCATAAAACACTAAAAAGAAAGCATCGCAGGAGAGTTCTTCATGACTGAAAATAAAACCTAAAATCACATCAAAAGTGTTGGCCCAAAGTCATTTTCAGTGAACCACAACTGTTATTTCTCTTGCCAGCTGGGAACATAAAGAGATTTTATTAATGCATGATTTCTGCATTTACCTCATATTTCTAACTTGGAATAAATTAGAAACAGACTTAAAGGCCCCATTCCACAGCATGAAGTAAACAAATGTGTTTTACTATATATGCTTTTCAGAATGAATTAAATTCACACAGCATTTGTTCTACTTGCTCAGAGCAGACAGCCTTCATTCTGTACAAAAGTCTGTAAGAACAACACACAACGCAGTGAAGGCTAGCACTTAACCTTCAAACAACAACAGCCCCATCTTCTTCTGCCTTGTTTCCACCACTGCTGGGTCACTGCACTGAACAGCAATGGAGGTAACTAATTTTTAAACAGTAAATACATTTCTGTGACTGCCAGCTGAAAATGTAACTTCTATTCAGTGTCATGTTATCAGGCAAAACCACTGATACCTCAAAATTTGACAATAATTTAATGCAGGAAGAAACATGGGAATCAAACTCTCTGCTCACCCCTACCAAAAGTGAAGTAGTAAACAGAATCGGTACAAGACTGGGGATGTGGTGGCTCTGGAAGCCTGCCTGCTGCCCACAGCTGGTTACATCTCATCCTTAACAGTTTCATCTCATGGCTTGTTCAGAGAAGGACCATCCCACAGGTCAACAGTGTGATCTGTTAACAATACCTAGCCAGAAGAGGTTCCATTTTTATAAGTGGGCTGAAATGGGTCTTGACCTTTTTGAGGGGTATTTTGTAAGTTGGAGAAAAAAAAAAGAGCACTGCTGTTCCCAAACTAAAACCCATCAGATTTTTTTTTTTTCTTTGTTCAAAGGGGAGCACAAAATTCTACTCCAATTCAACTTCATGGATGTGAGGCTGAATTGAACTGAATCACAGTTGGGTCGGGATCAGGCTGAAGCTACTGCCTTCTCTGTGAAGAGAAGGACCCAAAGAATCACTGCACATGTTCTTCAGGCCACTTTAGCAGCCTCTAGATCCACCACTGGCACAAGTGCTGCATGATAATATAGCTCAGAAATGCAATCACTACCTTATAATAACATCTGAATTGCTTCTGTGAAAGATAAAAGCAGGTTATGGTACACCAACTACATTTTTCCCAATCCAGACTTTCAAGATATATTTCTATCAGAGAGACTAACTGATGACGCCAACCTGTCACTGTAATGGAAAGCAACCACCGCAGTTCATATGCACAGGACGTCTAGCTATCAATCAGGTAAATAACTTAAAAAAAATTTCATCAACGGAATGGAGTTTGGATTAAAGCTTTAAAAGGGAGCTAGCAAGTCATTATTATGCACACGTTTTTGGTATTTTTGCTGAGCAGCACTTCACTCTTCTCCAAGGCCCCCCAAAAGTCAATAAAGTTGAACTAAACAACTTTAAAAAATATACTCACAATCTTACACCTGGGCCAAAACCACTAAGGCTAAGTAACCTCTCTGGAACATTGTTTACTTGAAAAGAGAGGCTAAAAGCACCATCAATGCTCAATTCTTACCTCATTTGTTGTGGTGAATACCTAAGACATCTTGGTGTCTATCCAATGGAAATAAAAGGGACCTCTTACTTAAGCTAATCATGAGAATTAGCTTAAATACATAATTTCCCCACTAATTGTGGCTCACAGCAAGACCTTACAAATATTCACAATGAACAGTATGTTGCTTATATGGCAGTTACTATTAAGGAAAATAATGCATGGAAGAATTAGTAATTATGAGAAACAGAGGTATTTGAAGTTAAATAAAAAAGCAGTCCTTACAAAATATATTTTCCAAGTTGTTTTTATGACAATTTTTACATGGGAGTTTTATTAGCATAAGCACAGATTTCCGTAAAGAAATTTGTAATCAGATTTAGCACGCCTTCATTTCTGTTTTGTATCTGTTTTTAACATCAATGAAAATAATCTGGCCGTATTGGTGAAAGACTGGGTTCATACACTGGGGTGTCTCAATGCAAGTTGTTAATTTACTGACAGCAATTTATGTTCCAAAGGAGGTGCACAGCACATAATAAACATAATGACATAAAATAAGATAAAACATTAAATCTTGAGTTAGCCCCTCTGGGATAAATATATTCAGACATTCTGAACGATTAATGAATTGGGTCATCCATATAAATTTCTCATTTCTTAAGTGGAGTGTCTGTTTAGGTCCCATGTATGCTGCATTTATCAATAATGGAAAGGACTGTATATCTTGTCCCTTCATTCTGTGTCTGACCTAGTGTTCACTGCAGAGATTCTAGCTGTAGTGCAAATAAGATACATCGCACATGCAAAAGCAAACACATAATAAAAATCCATCTATAAGCACAAACTGGAAGGAAAGATAATCAGATTTTTAGCAGGCACATCTTAAGGTCACTGAATTCGGGTGTTAAGCAAATGTTTTAAATAACCTTTCATTACTGTATTACACATATCCCTCTTAATCATCACTGGCATTGGCAACCTCCTAGGAAGGTTAACTAATCTGCCCATCACTATTAAAAGTATTGTGAAAGTCTAATGCCACTCATTCAAATCAATACCAGGTTACTGTACATTTCAAAGGCAGCACTAATTTTCTTTGAGGAAAAGAGGTGGCATCTTTCAGGTGTATGCAACCTTTTGACTGCTATGTTTGTTCAGCAATACAATTAAATTAGTGAAAAGCTGTCAGAGAACATATCTATATATGACCTAGGGGCGAGAGGAACAAGGGGGTTTGGGTACAAATTCTGGCTCCAGTTCAGGAGAGCACTTTAGCATACTCCTGAGCTAAGCACTGAGGGTCTTTAAAGCCACTGCACTGTAAGCAAATGCTTAATTACAGAATTCAAAACTATTTCCAGAATTCAGTCCAAACAGCTTGATCTTGCAGTATACTCTCAGCTGCCATTATATTGAGAATTGTTAATGCTCAGTGCTGAAGCGACTGAAAAGTTTGGGTGTGCACGTGCTAGCTGGAAACCACATCTCCAGCATTACAGAAGAGATGCAGAGCTGTGCTAAGGCTGAAGACTGGTTGCTCTTCTTCCCTTAAAGCAAATTCAGCACTTTGAAATGCAGTACACCCCCTTTTATCCTGTGAAGATAAGAAATACAAATAACCTCCAGGGTAAACCTACAGAAGGATGAAAAACTCAGACAGAAATCCAAAAAGAGAAAAAAAGTTTATGATCGTATAGTAGGTTTGAAAACATTATCTTCTGTGGCCAGGGTAGTTTGTCTGGGGCGAGTTCTGTGAGCAGAAGTGGATTGTAAGTGTTTTAAGTGAATTCTAATGAAAGACCCTTTTTCAGCCCTACCTTGCTCTTAGGAGCATTATTTCATTATTATTAGCATTCAAGTTTATTAATTGTCCATTGCATGCCTAAAAGTACTTTTGGGGAGCTAAATAGCAGTGCTTTCTGTGATGGAGGGAAGACTTTGTTAGCAATTAGGCACTTGAAATGTGTTAAGTGGTTTGAAAGTGGTGCAACTTGAGCTCTGGGTGAAAGTATAAGTAGATTCCAGAATATCTGACAAGCGGGATTTAGGTACACAAATTTAACAAGTGTACACTAATGCAGATGAATGTCAAGACAGAAAGGAGATATGTCACCCTTGAAATGGCAGGGTTTTTTTAACTGCTTGAGATTTTAAGAATGCATATTTGATTGCTCATTAAAGTGATTATTGTTATAGAGTTTCTTAAGTGCATTACACTGCCTCCTCACAAGATTTTCTGTCCAAACCATTCAACTGTCTTTGTTTTCTGTTTAAATAAGATTTAAATTATTTAACAGAAAAATGGTGCAGTGTGGTGACCAAAAGTTAAAAAAACCAAGCAGAACTTCTAACGAATAAATTGCGGGAGCAATTTGAAAATTGTAGGGTTTAAAGAACATTAGAAGTCTCATTTGAGGAAAAAAAATCTCCTCAAAGAATACTATTTATAATTTCAAGCACATTTCCTTGCCTGCTAAGGAAGGAAGGAAGGAAGAAGTCTGAGATCTTTAACACTGAGCAAGTGGATGAGATTTTGTCATGACAATAGATTGCACAATGGCAGTAGCCCCAGCCTCAACCTTCAAAGCTCAAATGTTTCCTGCTGACAATTTATGCCTATCAGAGGGGCCAAAAACTTAGTACACCACAAAACCTAGTACACCACAAAACTTAGTACACAAAAATTACGACCAGAAATCCAATTTTTTTTAAGCGTATGTATGCATCTTTCCCTCCTCCTTCATATTTAACCATTATGCCATAAATGCATTAACCTGTAAGAAGATGCAGTCTCTACCCTAATCAAAAAATAAACAAGAAGCTTGCCTATAGAAATAATGGTAGTAATACGATATACATGTATGAACCCCAAAATGAAAATTTATCTTCCATAGCTTGCCCAAATAGGAATTATTTTAAAAACTGTCTTTAACTGTGGAAAACAAACTGTGAGAGTCCGGCCTTCATGCCTGTTAAATCACTGACACACAGACAGGTCAATGAAAATGTAAGGAACAACTGAAGCAATCTGAGGACACTAATTTACAGAAGATGGTTTCTCTATATTTTCTCTCATGGATTTCTTGTTAATAATTTACAGGAATTACAGCTGAAGTTCAGTATGCAGTATATTACACGCAAGTCCACAGCATTACAAAATCTGCTTCCATTCTAGGACATGTTAATGAATCCAGTAAGGGTTGCTCATTTTACGTGCAAAGATTAGCTCTCAAATTACTAGAAAGCTTCAAATTTGAAGAAACTTTTGTAGTATGTTTACATTTTCCTCCAAAAATTGTGGAATTACTTTTCCAGAAGAGTGTACTATCTTGAGCACAACTGTGAAATTCAGCCACGGGACTGAGATAGCTTCCCTAGTCAAGTAAACGCTATAATTTTTCAAAAATGGCATTCACACAGATGGCAAGAAATAAGTGATTTACTTTTAGATTCCTAGTTTTTTAATTGAGTACTGCAGACTTGGATTCACAGAGTGAGACACTTGGCTTTTTATTAATATTTCCCAAGTATATACAAAACAGGTGGCAATATTATTACACTACCTGTCAAGCTCTTTGCAATGATAAAATTTACTGTTTCCTCTACTTTTAGAAACTAATATTACACCAAAGAGATATTTATTCAAAACATTTATGTTCTTCATGAATTACATTTTTTTAATTTTTGTAGTCACAAAGTTTTTCAATTTAGGTTGCATGGAAGTTAGAGGAAATTTTCTAAGTCGTATCTACAGGCCCACAAATTGACCAACAGCCACATGCTGAGCATGAATCCAGAGGACTATAGTACCTTATTTAGCCTTCTCAGCAGGCCTGTATGGATACAGCTTTAGGCAGATTTGTAGCAGTGAAGGATTTGCTGCTTACAAATCAATATTTACATTGTTTCTTTAATTTTTACTAAATCATAACTTATAGGTTGGGAAAAAAAAATCATCATCTAATTAGATTTAGAGACCGTAGTCACCATTCTAGTAGTGTCACTACTGCACCCAGAATGACATCATCACATTATTAGTAAAAGTACAATACGAACTCTCCAGTGTAATTATTTTCAAATAGTTGTGACTGGAAAAAAAAAACGGATATGAATAAAGCTTTTCTGTGTGCATGTGATATCCAGGGCATTACTATTTGTCAGTTTGCTGTTGACAAGCCAGGACACGGACACGACAGGCCCCTGACTTGCAGCATATGACTAACGGCACCAAGTTCCTGTCCTCCTTGTTTCTGTTCTCCATTATCTGCAAAACAGCCATGCCATTAGCATGAGTCTTTCAGGAGTCTGCCAACTATTCAACTTTGTGTCTTACAGGAGTTATTGCTGAGCTATTCACTTTTTTGATCACATACCGGCATTACTGAAGCACTCCAGTGTGGGGCCTAGAGGATGAGGCCTAGGCTGAGTAGAGAAGTTTGCATAGACACAATAAATGAGTTTAGCACTTCGACCAGGTTGCTTTGTGAGACAAGCCTAACACAAAGTATGGTAAAAAAATATGAATGTGGATTAAATGAGACAAAACATCTTTTCCTTTAAGGAGTTTTCCTGAGGAAAACCAGTGGATTTAATGACACTTCCCACTAGTGTGGGAAACAAAAAGGAACAAGAGCCTGAACACTGCTAACAAAAGCCGAGGGTGGCAGTAAGAGAAACCCCCTTTTCACTACGACTTCCTCTCAGCCACCACCATGACCTCCACACTGCAGGGCTGCAAGCTGGCTGCGGCTCACCCCGAGGCAGGCTGCAGGGAGAGCTGCAGCTCTGGGCCCACCTGCCCATGGCATCCAAAGCTCTGAGGAACACATTTGAGCTTGCTCCCAAATCCCAGCCCTGCTGTGAGGCCATTTTTCACATTTGGTGGCAGTGTTTCACAAGTCTTTCACTGTCCGCCTCCCAGCCCTGTCCTGCACCACCCTCCGTGGTGAGCCCAGACACTGAGCACAGTGAATGGCATCAAGGAACTGATCCATCACAAGACAGACATGGGGAAAAACTATGCTTTCTCAGCTGCCAGGCATGCAAAATGTCTGTCACGAGGCTGTGCTGGCCAAATGGGTTTTCCCTTTGGTTGGAAAGGTGAGATCTTCGTCCAAAGCAGAGACCTTCTGCGGGATATTCCCTGCAGACTGCTGGCTACAAACCCAGCTGCAAACAGCATGGCAGCTGCATGCAGCCTGCTCTTTCCCTTGGCAATACGTGCAGTCTGGGTAGCTGCCTTTGAAGGGATAAAGAAAAACTTGCCTAGCTACAATCTGGCTTTTTATTTCTTTATACCATGCACCATACAATAATAGCGGTTTTCCACTATCAGCCTCCCTCAGTCAGGGCTTAAACCTTTGCAGATGCCAGCAAATCTTCCATTTCACTTCCACATGAACTGCAGAAGCCAGCAATCCTACTGTAGCTTGTTACATATTTCCTAATGTTAACCTACACAGTTTTGAACACCAGCAGAAATTGTACGTGTGTATTTTAAAGGAGGCTGCAGCCCACTGCCAGCTCCCCATTTGGCTACAGGCAGCATGGCCTGTCCCCACGAGCAGCTCTGCGCACGTGCTCAGATATTGATTGACCTGACACACAGAAGGCAATGGGTCAGAAATAACCACCTAAGCACCAGTTGTCTTATTTCTCTCCTTTGCCTCTGTGCAGCCTGTTTTCTTTTCATAGCTGTGAAATTCAAGCAAGGGATGGACTTACTAAAACTTCCAAGTGTCTCTGTCAAACAAACCATTTAAAGACTTGTTACTATATGGCACAATAGCAATTTAGTAACGTTCCTTCAGCTCCTAGAGCTTACCTACTCTGTGTAAATGAGACAGACTACCCACAGCTTCACAACACAAAATCCAAACTCTTTCAAAGCCTAGTGTTGCTATGATAAAATGCACATGATGTAGCTGCTGTGCAGCAAGCCAGAAAGCCCTCCAGTCGCTTGGAGGAACTTGTATTTTAGAACCAGGCAATAATCAACAGTTATCAGCAGTGATGTCTCATTATTGCTCTTTGCTTTTTTTGCAGCCACCTGGATTTGCGTTTTGTATGATACCATCAGCTATAGAGGAAGTCACAGTAGTTACAGGAGTCTTTACTCTCCCTGGAGATGAATACATCCTAAGAGTTTAAAAATTCTCAAATCCTAGATAAACCTTAGCCCTTGGAGCAACCTTCTGTGCTCTTATCTATGGCCTATCACATGACAAGAACCTGCTTCAAAGCAAGTACAACACTCCTCCATAACACCACACTCCTGCTGCTCTTAAAAGTGGATTATGTGAATTTGGAAACATGCTGGAGGCCATGTGATGATCCCCCATGTCCGGGTGTGGGGGGACGCTGGGGCTGCAGCAGAGCACACAGGGTTGTGGCAGCTCAGCTCTTTCCTTGTGCCACAGACTGGAGCTGACCTGGGCTGTGCTGTGGCTGTGGGCTTCACGGGCCCTACAGGCTGGGCCCTACATCAGGGAAATCAGCACTGGTACAACTGCACATAAATTGAAAGTAACAAAAATGTATTAAAAAATGAGGAAAAAAGTGGCATCTGCAGCAATTCAAGTTCTCTTTAATGGTGGCCTCAGATAATAGTCCCAGGATGTTCTCATACAGAGATATAGGAGTCTCTGGCACAGAGAAGTCTTCATTCTGTGTTTGCTTCTGGGTTTGATGCACTGCTGTTCTCCCAGGAGAAAGGGCTGTTACTTTTTATCTTGTCCAGGAGAACTGTGGCTGAATTACTGAACTACAATATGGATACTTGTGTGAAAAAAGACAGCTTGCCAGCCCACAAAGCCAGTTTAAAATGGATGGGGATCACTGAAATCACGCATTCAAACCCCAGCAGGGCTGCCTCAAGCCTTCAGCTTTCTAAGCAAAGTAAATTGTAGAGGGTGCATTTTAGGGCATTGAGTCTCCTGCACCGAGATTAAAGCAAGGAGAAAGGCAGTGGGCTGCCAGCTGCTCCAGACAGAGCCGTGTCAGACCAGCCGCATCCTCCTGGCCCCGCGCTCTCCATCTAGGAGCAAAGTCGATTCCTTTTCTCCTGGGTAATTCAAATGGAGATGGAGAAATCATTAAAAGATGAGAGGGATGAGGGGGGAAGTAAATACACGTTATTACCAAACTCTATTTAGTGGGAAAGAAAAGAGATGAGTAAATCTGAAGGTTTTATGCATCTTTAAAGGCAACGCTGGTGTCCTCCAGACTGTCATAAGCCAACCCTGGTGTCTTAAACACAGTCGTAATATACCTATTCATTACCTCTCTGTCACTTTATCTGAATCATTAATGTCACAATGAAGAAAACAGTCTTACTTCCTAGGTAATTACTGTATATCTATTAAAATGAATTAAGTCTCTATTGAAAATGCTTGTTTCTTCCATATCCATCCTGTTAATGTGCATCTTTCCCTTCATTATATCTGGTAAAATGTCAAGGTCGCTATGTTGGGGAAATCAATAATTAAATAGCTTTATAGTAATTCAATAACACACATTCTTGCCACTTAACAATACAAATTAAATCCACTAAATTAAAATTTACACTAACAGACAAAGATGGGCATGTCAAGCACTAGCCCTCAAAGAGTATATATACTGGTCAGAAAGTCATCACACTGAGCAACAAGTCTCCTGCAGAATATTTTACGGAGTATTTTGTTTGCTCATTTGACTTTATCATCAGAATGTTTCAAGGTATGAGAGGCAAGTCAATACAAAAATATGGCAAGCAGCAGCTGTAAGGAAAAGAACATGCTTTTCTCATACGGCACAAATAAATTGAAATCTTTTACAAATAATTTCAGTGTAGCTGACCTCCCTCCATCTGATCCAGTATTTACAGTAAATGCCTACATGGAGACGTATGTAATATGAATATAGTTTTTAATATAAAATTTTAATACATACATACAAATAAAATATTTTCATGTACAAATAAAATATTTTTATATACAAATAAAATATTTTCATATATTTATAAGGATACATTCACTGCTTTGATAACATGTATAATCAGATGCATAAGGTACTAGGCATTCTTATTTCAGGAGGTATTTTTTTAAAATGAACTGAACACTGCTCATTTCATTATTTATCTGAGACTTTGTATTTTGGCTTATTCTAACTAAAGAAAACCAATGCATGCAAACAGCTGTAGCTGTGGACATGTAGGCACGTTCATCCTGGATTACACTAAATGCTTGAACTGCAACAGCTCACTCCACCATTATTAATCTCAGCCTATAGGAGAGTTCAATGGCAAATTTTGAATACCATGGGCTCATGGACACAAGCCATAACAGAGTTGCACAGCTAAAACAAGGAAGCTTGTGTTCTCCTGCCCACCCTGACTGCTTCCTTACTCCCAAGTCACTTCCACCTCGATGCAGCTTCATAGTAAAATTAATTTGGGATGGGAAAGGCTAATTTTAATCTCCACCATTGCCATTCTCCATTTCCCTGGGGCTGGAGTGAGGAGAAGGGCGGACAGGAGCCAGGGGTGTTGAACTGCTACTTTGCAGGGCATCAGAGACGGAAATTACAAACTGGCAATCCAAAAGCTGAGGTATCTGGAATCTTGCTGAAGGACCAGCTTCAGACACTATGTTTTCCTTTAGGGCAAATTCTTTATCCAAGCAGTAATTTTAATGGCTTAGTCATATCTGCTGAGATATGAACATTTTCAGATTCTCATTTTAGAATAACCAATATTTTGGCCTTGCCTACCTCAAGGAAAATGCTTCTTTTTTCTACAGGAGGAAAAAAATAGATAGTCTGAAACCCCAGCTGAAGTAATGGCATAGGCAAGAATCCTGCAATTACTTTTAAAAAAAAAAAAATCTGACATGAGTATACTATATTCAAATCTACTCTCATTTTAACTCTCATTTCTTCTTAGATTTTGATAGGTAGGTAGATAGATTTTGATGCCCCATGTGGGGAGTTAACTAGCAAACCCAAATTTCCCAGTCGCACTGTAGTATATATTAACATTATCTTGATTTTAATATTATCATATATATGGAACAATTTCATTTGTTGAACATCATTACCCAGGCTTGAGCACTGAGTACAGATGTAGGGGTGACTTCAAGCTCCCTGTTCAGCGCAAGGCTGCTCACAGGGAAGCTTCGTGACGTACTTCTAAAATGAATTGGAGATCTGGGCCCACAGTTATTTAGGCTTTTCTCTCATTTATGGCAAAGATTAGATTCTCTCATTTTTTAGTTCAGCTAAGCTACTCATGCTCAATTTTTGCTGAGAAGTTTACAAAATAATCACTTGACATTTCACAAAATATCACAGTATTCTTCCTTTTTTTTTAAAAAAAAAAAAAAAAGCCTTGCTCGAGCCTTAGGTAGAGGAAATGGATGTACCAAACCAGGGCTGCCTAAAGACCAAAGCCTTCAACCCACACAGCCTTTGGTGAGCCAACCACAATTCCTTCCAAATAATACTGACAGAACCTTCACCAACAATGATCAAGTTAAATTTCAAGGCTGCTGGTTCATGCAAGCATCTAGAAGATTATTTTAGATGTTGACATGTAAAAATCTTTAGATGAGATCGACTGGGACATAGAGGGAGCAGGCAGAACTGCTGTCTTGTCTCTACCACCAGTCTCACTACCCAGGATATTTCTGTTTTCACTTCATGCAGGACCACGGCTCAAACTTAAAAAGTCTGTTTTGGCAGCAGGGAAGCAACTCCCTAGAAGAGTCTGAGAGTCAGCTCTGCTATCATTGAACCTGAAGAAAGTGCTCTGCATTAGAGTGACTGATCCTTGAGATGAGGGCGTTTCAGGTGCTAAATGTACTTTCAATATCATACAGGTCAGGAAAGGCTAAGAGGTGTGGAAGAGACCAGAGAGTGAGTAAAATGTAATCACAGGGAGAAAGGGGGGGGAAAAAAGAAGCAAAAAGATCAGAGACATCTACTGTGAAAAGCACTGCGTTATCTACTGATGCTTAACATAGCTATCACACAGAGCACTACTCTATCTTTTTTATAATACATAACTTTTTTTCTTTGTATGCTCCAATTTATATTTAACAAGACCTTTCATTCACCCTCTCTGCACCCAAATAATAAAAATAAAAAATCAGAAAGAAAGCCCCACTGGGACTCAAATAAGCTAACACTTATATGCTTTTGATGTTAGGGTAAAGAGACCAACAAAATCATGGTCTCTTGACCTACATGGGAAGCACTGCTATTATGCTGAGGCAGCATAGGAAAAAAGATAAAATGCTTTCCCTTGCAACAGCTATGAAATAATGCAGACTTTTCTGTGTGCTAAGTGTACAGCTACTGCTGCTCTGGAAAATGCTCATTTTTTTTTTCCCCCACATATCCCTTCATGAGATAAAACTTAAAATATCCAGGAAAACACTTGAAATAGAGCTGAAGTTGAATTTTTTCGTGCCTTTTGAGTTTTGGTGCTAGATAGATGCTTCACATCTCCCTTGACTGCACCTGTGTTCACCTAATCCATTATTCTCACCCAGATTTTAAATTGTCCATTAATTAAGAGGATATGACAGCAGCTTCTGAACTGGTGCCCTGATTGTATTAGAACTGGGAAATGGGATTGTATCAGCCTTCAAAAATATATATATAGTGTGTGAGATTTGTGAGTTATGAATTATCCATGGATACTAAGTTAACAACAGATAACCAAAGTGTACCCTTTTCATCATATTCATCCAAAACAGAAAAAAAAAAAAAAGGAGTGCCAAACTGCCATCGGTTGCATGATTTTCAAAACAAAACCATACTTTCTGGATGCCTGATATTTGTGTCACATCATGCTACCTGTCATTTTGGGCCATGCACTCGCCAGATTGCCATCTCCTCTGCCCTCTCCAGATAAAGCAGCCCTCTCTGCACAAACACACTTAATTCTCAACAGAATCATCATTACTTAGGAGGGTGAGAGCATCTTGTTGAATGTTGTTCTAGCCAAGGTAACAGAAGTAGTCGTGGACAAGCATCTAGGGTAGCAGAGACATGATAGTAAAGATTGCCATACCTTTATATGCATGTATGGGACAGAGCTGTAGGTTTTTATAAACCCTTGCAGGATTATTGAGACTCCTGGAATCATTATTTAGCCAACTTGAGAACAGTTTACTCAGTCACAGAAGAACTGTTTAATATTTATGGAAGTAATGGACGAAGACAACAACTGCATCTCATTAGCTCTTTAGATAACGTTTATTCCAGAGCTGGGAATAACCATATGTTATTGCCCTGCAAACGAGCAATGCAAACCTGAAGTGCTGAGTGTAAATTCCCTGGCTATTTAACTGAGCCAGTTCCCAAATCCTGGTCCTGCGTCACTGCCACAGGGAGCCCTCCTGATACGTGGCTGACAGGCCCATGTCCTCAGCTGTAGCTTGATGGGCTGGAGCACGGCACCAAAGCAAGTGGCAGGAACCTGGCTCAGCCTTCCCCATAATTTGGCATAGTCACACTGCTGCCTAAGCAAAGGATCTTCTGAGCACAGCCCTGTTCTGGCATCTGCACGTAAGATGCGAGTTGGTCATGTCAGCCCATTTCCTAGCTTTGTACCCAAATCTCAACCACTATCACTGAGTGCTAGAGACTACAGTGCAGCTCCTTGCTTTGGCTGAAAAGAACATTTTCTAGCATTTCTTTGAAATATTGTGAATGTTATAACAAAAATGAATATGCCTGGAAATATGGAGCATGTTAGTGAATGTTAAACTTCTTGCAAAAAAATCCAAAAAACAAACCAGTCAGTTTTTCCAGATTTTCTGTGCATTTATTCAGGGTATGCATTTTCTAAGTATCAAAACAAATACTAACTATAAATCATAATTAACAATTGTGATGGTCCTGCAAGACATAACAAATATCTGACATGGTATGCTCTCAGTTTTTATATTGGTAAATAATACGTTCATTTTTTAATTATACCATGTCATTCATTTCAGAAGCAAAAGAAGAAAAGAATAACGTGTGCTCACAAAAGCACACCAAATCTATACATTTTCAGTCCCTGAGTTGGTGGTTATGGCAGGTTCCCAATAAAGGGGATTTGTGGGGTGACAGCCTTCCTAGCCACAATTTAGAGCTATAAAGACCAATGAAAGAAATTCTTTGTTCGAGCCAGTTCTTAAAAGTAATGGATTACAGAAAATGCAATCTCGCTTTTTGTATTATTAAGCAGTCCCTTTGAGCAGTGGGATGGAGCTATAATTTTTTCTAATTAAAATATCATTATTACCCTATGTGTACTGTTTAAAGGAGCTTGAAAATTTCAAGGTTTCTGAAGAGAATCCCTTATTCTTTCTGCCTACTTAATGACTGCAAACTATGCATACCTTTTATATCACCAGTGAACACCTAGGATTCATTCAGTCCTAGTGAGCAGCAGCCTTATACTGACTGTCCAATTTTTATAGTTAGATGAATATTTGAATAATAGAGTTTCTCTGAAGCCAAATTAGAAATCAAATAAATGATATTACATGTAATCATTTTCTGTGGCTGATAGTTTAATAATAAGGACCCATTTTAATGCTGTGCCAACTCCATAATCCCACAAAATTAAATACCTCGAAATGCATACCCCCTCTATTATACTTAGTTAGCAACTTGCTAATATTCATCTGTTCCAGTATTTTCCAAAAATCCTCTGCTTGGAATAGGGCATTATTTTATGATTGAAAGATCAGCAAAAATAAAAGGAGCAGCTGTTAACCTCAGCAATCACAGAGCAGATGCAACTATAAATGCTTAACGTACTCATTTTTTAAAAATCACTTTTTTTCATTGCTCTCTGTTAGTTGAAATCCAAGTTTGGATACAACAAGATGTTGCCAATTAATCTAACACGCACAGCAGAATGATCACTTAGGTCTAAGCAAATTATTCATATTACACATTACATCCCCATTCATATTTACTCTACAGCTTTACATTTGAACATAGCCAATAACCTCCTCTGCATTAACTGCTCTGGTATTTATAAATCCAGATCAAACAGGATGGACTGCAGTGGGAATCCACTGAGCCATCAAAACACCACCGGGCTTCACACTTCTACTTTGCTTGGTGGTTTTATCAAATCTCTGCCAAGGACATTAGTTCTAAATGTTGATTACTGAAGAAGGTTTATCCAGCATCAGAGTCACCAGCACATAAGTCATTCTAAAATAACTATTTGCCTCTTATTTCAAACAGTGTTAAAAAAACAAGTGCTGATGAGAAACTAATATGGCATGAGTGTGAAAGAGGGGAGGGGGAGGAGGGGGGAGGTGGATCTGTCAGGCCAGCAGCTCTGAGGGCAGGGCTTACCCCTTGCTCCATGTAAACACTCCAGGGGTACATGTAAGCTGGAAGAGGAGAAAACAAACAGGTGAGACAGACTGGTATCACATTAAAACTGGGTGAAGAAGGCAGCTACAAACACGAGGCTGGAGAGCAAGACCAGGACTGAGTCTGTGTACAAAGACCATGAAGAGAGATGGGAGCCACACAAGCAAAAACTTGGCTTGAGAAGGCAGCGGGAAAACCAACAGGGCAGGAATAATTAGGGGACACCAGAAAAGTCCAGGTTGGGGGACCAGGCAGTTTTTCCTGCAGGGTGCCTGGAGGAGAAGTCACTGTGGTGTCTTGCCATGCTTGTCTACCAGCAATTATCCCTGAGATGCTCTACAGTGGCTCTCTAGTGCTGTGCCATGTTGTGGTGGGTTGACCCTGGCTGGACACCAGGTGCCCACCAAAGCCATTCTATCACTCCCCCCCTCCTTCACTGGACAGGGGAGAGAAAATATAACAAAAGGCTCATGGGTCAAGATAAGAACAGGAGAGATCACTCAACCAGCTACCATCACGGGCAAAACAGACTCAACTTAGGGAAAATTAACTTAATTCATTTCCAATCAACCAGAGCAGGGCAATGAGAAATAAAACCAAATCTCAAAACACCTTCCCCCACCCCTTCCTTCTTCCCAGGCACATCTTCACTCCTGGATTCTCTACCTCTCTACCTCCAGTGGTGCAGAGGGATGGGGAGTGGGGTTTACAGTCAGTTCATCACACATTGTCTCTGCCACTTCATCCTTTTCAGGGGCAGGACTCCTCACACTCTTCCCCTGCTCCAGCATGGGGTCCCTCCCACAGGAGACAGTCCTCCATGAACTTCTCCGACATGGGTCCTTCGCATGGGCTACAGTTCTTCACAAACTGCTCCAGCATGGGTCCCTTCCACGGCAGGCAGTCCTTCAGGAGCACACTGCTCCAGCGTGG
>JANZLQ010000086.1:16892697-16958206 GCA_026212715.1 Elanus axillaris | reverse complement strand
CCATGGTCTTCACCATGGGCTGCAGGGGAATCTCTGCTCCGGCGCCTGGAGCATGTCCTCCCCCTCCTTCTTCACTGGCCCGGGTGTCTGTAGGGCTGTTTCTCTTACACATTCTTGCTCCACTCTTTGGCTGCCATTTCTGAGTCCACTGCAGCTTTTTTTCCATTTTTAAATCTGTTATCCCAGAGATGCTACCACTGTCGCTGATGGGCTCAGCCTTGGCCAGTGGCAGGTCTGTCTTGGAGCCGGCTGGCATTGGCTCCATGGGACATGGGGGAAACTTCTAGCAGCTTCTAACACAAGCCACCCCTGTAGCCCCCCATGCTACCAAAACCTTGCCACACAAACCCAATACACACATCAAGGCTAACAGCAACTTCTGCCACCAGCTCCACTGTTAGGGAAGTAGAGAGGGCCCTGATGAGTAACAAAAGGCATCAAATGGATGCCTCATCACAGTTTCTTCTTTTAAAACCTGAGGCAGCTGCATTTAAAGATGTACACAAAACAACACCAGAAAGGCTGTCATCACTAAAAAGTTAAGAAATGCATGAAATAAATGGCCCATACAACCTTCCGTTAGCTCTCTTCTGCATATGCAGATGTTGTGGCAACCCAAAACAGGAGTGACACAAGACAGCTGGATTCACACTGGAGAAATGCTCTTAAAGTTGGCATTTCTTAATTTTTGACTGCTTTGCAGCCATAATAAAGCTTGCTTCTTTTAAACATTTGAGTGCCATTTTTATGTTCTTTAGTAGGGGGATTCTGGATGCCATAATTACAGCATGGCATATGCAATATAACATTCGTTGTACCTGCTCTCTCTCTGAGGCTTCGTATTGAAACTGAAGCCCCTTGAGATCTTCAGCCTTTTTGTTCAACGTATGTAGTCTTTTCTAATATGAACTTATATGTAGGTTTTGTAGCATAAAATTCCTTCAGGCACACACTAATGCTTTTTCCTCCTGGACTAAATTGTTGAATGAGTTGCTTTGAAAGCTGTCACAATGACATAAAACAGTTACTCTATCTGCCTCTTCCTTCACCGCCAGTGGGCAATATTATTTCATGAACAATCTACTTCCCAGCTGATGCTGCCCATAGCAAAAAAAAAAGCCACAAAGCCAAAAGGCACTCTTTTCAAAACATATATTTTGAGCATCCCATAAGGTCTAACCACATGTACGGTGTCACTTAAAAATAAATGGGAATATTTTACACTACAAATTAAGTAGCTGGTGGAAGCAAAGGAGAAACAGTGGCAGAACAGTTATGGCATCTTGCTAAAGATACAGAAGATTTTTCCAGACTCACGGCAAAAATACCACCCGTACCGACACAGCTGTAATGGGCACACATGTCCATGGCCTCACAGAAATTGTAGTTTAACCATGTGAGACAGCCTACTGCCACCTCAGAGGCTTTGACCTTCTGATTATGAATGCAGTCAGAGTGTATTTATTTCAGGCTGGAGTCATCCTCAAATATGAAAAGTAGTTTTCTGCCAAGTCAGTGCTTCTCCAAAAGTGTCCACTTTGTAGAGCTCCACTTTTTGTGAAAACGTTTTTTCTGAGAGCAGAAAGTGTCAACCCAAACAAGCCACGGAGCATCCACCACTCCAGCGCCTTAAGGAAGGAGCTGGTCATCATCTCCTGCTCTCATTCTTTGTGATCTGGACTCCCAAACCAGATTACAGCAGCCCTAGGCACTTCAGAGTACTCCCCTTTTTATAGCACACTATGAAAATCATGGGGCCATAGAGTAAAGAGGCATCTGAAGCAAACTGGTTACGAAGAGCATCAGTGACTTTTCTGACACAAAGCCTTTTTCCCTAAGATGTTGCCTTTTACCCCAGAGAAAAGGAACAGAAAAAGAACAGAAACAAACCCAAATAATACATATTTTGTCAGTAACTTCTGCAGATAGATCTTTAACCAGATCATGTGAAATGGTAAATCACAACTGAACTTCAAAAATATTTCTTTCCTTTACAATAATATATCTGTCTTCACCCTCTTGCTCATGAATGTAGTATCTACCTGCCTGCAACTGCGTAGAAACAACTTGAAACACCAGCAGTATCTTGATCCTGCTTTACTCAAATGACTGCTGCAATCAAAAGGAAAGATACAAGTAGATGAAAACCTATTTTCACTAATGCAGTAACAGTAATTCTATAAACATATTAACAATTTTCTGCCTCACTCTTTATTTTATTTTCTCTGCCTTATATTCATTTAGAAGGATAATGATATCATTTATTATTCTATCTAATCTTTGTTGAGCATACAGGCTAGGAGAAAGACAAATGAGATTGTTGGCATTTAGACAAAAAGGCAGATACTGTGGGACATAATTTGAGTAGAACAAATTATTACGCAGGTACATACTTGTAACTGGTACTTAGTTCTGCAAGTTTATTACAAATGTGGTTGCATTTGTAATGGGTCAACAATGTGCTTCCAGCTATTACTCAAGAGACTAAATCTTACTTAGGTTAAGTTCAACAGAATTCAAGGCAAACTATTCTACAATGAAAGCTCTCAGAAGCCAGTGCTGCATGAGTTGGGATTGATCAATGTGTTTGATGTCATTTATGGTTTTTTTGGTTTGGTTTGGTTTTGATTGGTGTTTGTTTTGTTTTGGGTTTCGTTTTTACTTTACTACTTCAAATTAAATTTATCTGTAATTTCATTTGCAGAAAGTAGAGACAAAACATTAAACCAGCATGCTTTCAAATAAATCCTAATTACTTACAAATGCAAATGCATAAACTAGGCTTGGACATGCAATTATATAGCTAATTATTATAAAAAAAAGACAATTGCAGATTGTAATACATGCTATCAGGTCCTGCATTCACAAAATATAATACCATCTTCAAGTAGCCTGGGAGGAAGCTTTTGCTATTTTTTACCAGATATAAATGACAAATGGAGTCACTGTCGGGATTGACAAGAGCCTGCTACAGTGGGAGGTGGTGATGTGTCACCTTGCACTTTCCCTGGCAGGAACTTACAAGAGAAATGGCAGGACTGGGATGCTGGTTAGAAACATTGCTAAGTTGTGGCCTTCTCTTGGGCACTGCCAGCTGCACACAGGCCCCCATGTGAGCAACGGAGAGATTGTAAGAACTGAGCAAGAAGCACATTTGCCAGTTCCACAATTTCAGTATTCTTTTTGCTTGGGGATTTTAAAAGAGGAGTTCCACTGAAATGAATATACTGCTACAATTCTGCTTGCCCACAAAGAAACTTCTCCATGAAATCTTTCCTGTATAACAGTCTCATTCAGATCACAGGCCTTACCCATAATCCTTTGAAGGCCTCTCATCTCTTCTTACAGACACATAGCCTGACCCAGCAACACCACTACAACAACCACCTGCTGCAAGCAAAGCTGGGAGAAAGGGAAATCAAAGCTCTCCAGAGTAAATTTCCAGTCCTAGACTGCTAAAAGACCGTCAAGCTGACACAAAGGTAATGAAAAAGAAACCTTCTCTCCATGAGCCACCAATCGGCAGAATATGATTTAACTGGGATCATGATAAAACCAGATTTGCCCCCCAAAAAGATTCTGCAGAAGCAATAACTCCCTAACAATACACCTCATGAGCTGCTCACTTGCTGATGTAAGAGAACTTAATCCTCCTAGAAAAATCACCAGAGATGAATAATAAGCTGTTTATTTTATATGTTATTTTTAAGCATTTTCCTGTTGATAAAGTCTCCATGTTTCCAGATGCTTTTGAGACTTTATATATCATGGCTCTGACAGCAATTAAGAGAATGCTACACAAATCCATCTGACATAAGTTATCTTTTTGGGCCAGGATTTTGCGACGTAATATTTCCAGCTGCATTCTTTTTGAAATGCTATTACTGCTCAGAGAAATGTAAAACAAATCTGTCCTTTACCTTTTTTTCACTGTACCAAACATACAAAAAGTGTAAAAACACTGAAAGCGTTTTAAAGCACTCCTAATTCACTTTGCCTACAAGAAGCTAAAACAGTTTTCCAGATCAGCCCATGAATTGAGCATCAATATAAAATGCAGATGGCAGTGCTATTTGGCATGCATCCACACCAGCCAAGTTCCCTGTCAGACCACTCCTTTCACTGAGTATTCTGTAGCCTGTGGCAGTGGTATAAGACTGCTTCAACTGATTGATTGAGCTCATTCCTAGAGTTACACATTAGAAATGGCAACAACAGTAAAAAGCATGAGCAGAGACAGGGGCAGTAGAAGATGGGAGCCAGACGGTGAGCCTTGGAATAAGAGTAAGTTTAGCCCAGCGATCTCAGCAGAGGCAACTGTCGCAAGATGGGATTTGTCATAAATCCCTTTTGATCTCGTATGGCTGATGTGAGTGCCTTTAGGAGAGAGAAACGCTAACGTCATCTGCACGACCTAGGTGGCACTCAATGTACCTGACTGTGTTTCTGCCCTTTGGGATTTTTTTAAAAGCACTCTCAGGGATTTCTCTGTGTATAAACCCCTCAAAACTCACCTGCCATTTTTAAGGCTATGCTTTGCAAAAGCTACTTGAAATAAGTAATATCCTACTGTGTGAGTAGCCCTGTTATAAGCAAGGAGACCATACACAAGGTGAAGTAGATCGTTGTGATTAAAGGATTGCAGCACTTTTTCATTCATCAGCAATTCACAGTCCCTTTTCTTTTCAGGTGTACAGTACCATGGCTACTCTAACTACAGCGTGAGATACTTTTCCTCTCAACAGCTCTTTTGCTTCCATTTCCCCTTTTTTCTCACTCACACACTTTCGTATTATTTCTGTTTTCACAAAGCTCAACTTGGCTATGAGACTAACTTCTGTTCTTATTCCAATATTCTGGGGTGTCATATGATTTTTTTTGTTCTTCATGATAGGAACAAAGTCAAGTCATACCAATTCCAGCCACCATAAACATAAAGGAAAATGCTTACAGTCAGGAGCCATGGGAAAAAAACCCTCAAGGTGCTTTAAATGCTATATAGACAGGATATATGCGCTGTGCCCTAACCCTGCTGAAATCTTTGATTGTTTAGGCAGCAGTCTATGTCAAAATCCATTTCAGTAATAACCTGACTGGCTCAGCAGCCTACTCTCATTTAGTAGATTCAATCATTTCTTGCTGATGGAAAGCAGGAATCACAACTAAAAGATGCCATTTACAGTACATTTCTCCCATGACTGTAATGTTTTATCACTCACAATCTTTTGGACAAGATTCCATATCTTGCTCAATGTGTCATAAAAAGG
The DNA here is from genome assembly GCA_026212715.1 of Elanus axillaris. Taxonomy (NCBI): domain Eukaryota; kingdom Metazoa; phylum Chordata; class Aves; order Accipitriformes; family Accipitridae; genus Elanus; species Elanus axillaris. The sequence goes on along the minus strand of JANZLQ010000086.1, from coordinate 16,952,939 downwards.
GAAAACAAACATGAGGCGGCAGCAGCAGCAGCTTTGTCACATCTTTACTGAACTCATTAATCAATATTTGTACCGTTAGTGAACCAAAAATGAGGCAGGACAGCAAAGGCCCAGAATGCTGCCTTGGGGCTTTTTTTCCCCAATGCAAATAATTTGCCTCTATTCCATACTGCTAGAAGTCACATCTATTATTCAATTATTCAAAATACTTCAGCATAATTCATATTTTATGAGCCCAAAGTAAAACCAGGTTAATTGGTTTGCGTCAGATTATGAGTCTAATCCAGGAACTCCAAGCAGACAGGTCAGATTAGCAGTACTTCATTCTTTTCTCAAAAAAATATATTATACTGAAAGGCCCTAATCCTGTACAGTTGAGAAGCGTGGGAAAACTGTCATTAAACCAAACAAGAACACTTTCAAATAATAAACCCCATCCATCTTTGTTGCAGTAGGAAAGAAATATATCTAATAAAAAGTAATTTAACATGTTTCACATATCTTTTTTTTTCCTAAAACAAAACCAACCAACCACAGAATTAAAACAAACAAACAAACCCCCTAAAAATATTTAGAAAAAATTCATTTATAACAGAAAACATTCATTTTCAGAGTGCTTTGGGGTTATATATTTTTCTGGCTGGATAAGTAGATTATTAGAACTAATTTTCTTTCCTTGCACATTGTGTACACTAAATTGAGGAGAAGGGAGATCTGGTGGGTTTTTGCAGTAAGAAGTATTCACTCAAGGAATGCCCTGTGATGTGTTTATGGCAACACCAGCTAATGACTATTCATTACATCAAGTGAACATCTTTAGAACTTGCTCCCCAGGTCTGCTGAAAAGAGCAACAACAAAGCCATTAGGAAGTCTGAAAATCATGCAAATATACCCCCCCTCTGGAAAGCCCTAAATGATGCAGTTTTCCCAGATGGTCTCCTCATTTCTTATGGGGAAAGAGCCTGGTTGTCAGAGGTGTTGAGCACCTCTAGTTCAGTCAATAAAATTTCTGCTGTAGGCTCGAAACTGAGAACTGATTTTGTAGAACTATTAAAACCCTGTAATATTCACTTTGCAAAGGTTGCTTTTCTTGTTACCATGCTGTATCTTCAATTTCCATGAAAAAAAAGCACACAAGACATAAAGGACACAAGGGACTTAGGCGATATCTACCAAGGACATTACCTGGCAACAAAACGTAGAGTGTGCACAGTGGCTTGAGTTGGCTACCTTCAATCTCCCCTTTCCAACTTCACCTCAGCTCTGCTTTGCCCTTTTTGTAGCTGATTTCTCGCTTACCTATTATACGGCCTATGTTCTTTGCGCTAGGGTTGTAGAAGCCAAAAAGCGGTGTTTTAAAGGAACTGTCTTCAACTTTTTATTGCAAGAAAGATACAAGAACTCTCTATTCACCCCACATAAAGACTGCAAGTACTTATTCTGTGAGGGACTGGAAAGACCTTGAAACTCACAGGAAAACATCACATTCCCATTACTGCTGTGAACATTATTCAAGCTCAGATTTAGATAAGTAATTAAACTAGAAATAGAAATTACAGCCATCAAATTTTCAACTCGTACCTATGGCAAAACCCACTGGATCATGGATGATTCTCAGTATCCCCACCTCTTAGCCCAACTCTTTCAATGACTAATTCTATTTGTTCACATCATCAATTGTCTCAGGGAACACTATCTACTACTATTTCATCATTCGCACCTGAATTCTTATCATCTTCATAGATCAAGTAAAACAAATAATAAGTAATCAAAACTTGTCTAAGGCTGATGGTCATGAAATAACAGCCATTTCTGAACAGAATCTTACAGTATCATTTATAATGTTAATCGATATAAATGAAAGCAAGACTGTTTGAGATACAGCCACCCTTTCAGAAGGCAAACTAAATGAGGTTCTTTACATTTTGGTGATGCCAGATGAAAAGAACATACACCAAATAATAGCCAGCTACACACCCTGTATTTGCCATAAGCAAATAATTGACCTGCAGATGCGACACACTAAAAATCAGTAAGTGCACCTGTAGGGATTCTGTAATTTACCCTGCTGTGAGACAGGGAGTACAGGGCAACTGGTTATCCACAGAGGGTATGATTACCCAGCATGAAAAGGAATTTAATGACCTTGCAATGCTCTCTCTTTGATAGCCACTTGCTCTGTGTAATCAAAAGTATGAGGATCCATACCACACTGTAGAGTTAATAAACAGTCTCCAGGAAATCTCTTTCCAAGCACCAAGAGACTACAGATTTCTACAAATACAGTTGACCTTTACATAACACTTAATTCCCAGGTGGTATCTGAAAATGATGGACCCATCTGTAAAGTCATTCTTTCATCAAATTAAATGTTTGACAGCATCCAGCAGATTTAACTTTCATCTAAGCAGAGATATAGTAACTTGCCCTGTTTTCAACAGTCTGAAATTTGAAGGTGACCATACTGATTAACTATCTCTTTTCTTAAACCATTGCCATTTTTAAAATAGAGCTTCAGCTATCTAGTGGGGAATATGCCTATAAAGTAAGGATTAAAAAAACCCTCAGAATTGAGTAGATGCTTTATTCGAGATCAAAAGATAGGCAGGTGTCAAAATTCATCTTTGATAACACACCATCCATCAGCTTTCGGTCTCTTCCTAAAGTTTACATTTTTCTTTCCACTGCTACAGTAATGACATTTTGTACAACACATCATGCTACACTTTATATCTCCTATCAAAGCAATTTTCATTTTTGTTTCTAAGTCTGTATCCAAGCTTAAGCTTTGCGTTTTTGATAAAGTAAATCATACAAAAAGTATACAATTGGCAAAAATGCATTCTTTCCTATCTTAAACTCCCTGGTGATTACTAGCAAAAGGCAGTGCATACCCCATTAAGAAGTGTTATGCTTCTCTGTACAAACTTTACTCCAAATGGCTTGTTCTTTCAGAATAAGATTACCTCATTAGCATGGTGGAATGACTTTGGGTAAATGAATGGTACCTATATTGTCAGTAACGCTAAAATACCATTACATACATACTTCTCTAGGGAGATTCAAGTAAGATTTAAATCAATTCACAGCACATTTTTTATGATATAAAAAGGGGAAAGAAAACTGGTACATCTGGTGTGAGCTGACCTTCCTTTGGGACACAAAACTATTGATCCCATCTTCTCCAGCAGCTGTTAGATGTCATGGTAAATGCAATTAAATATGTAGCATGCTGTAATTCTCATCTGTCATGCTTTCTTGCAGGCAGAAAGCACCTTTCCAAATTCTAATATTTACCCTTTATAATATCTGTCCCCACTGTCAAGTAACAACAGCTGGACTTCACTAATCAGGAGAAAAGTTCACTTTACATTCCCTTCTGAACTCAGACCTCTGATGTTTCTCTAATGAAGAAACGACAAATTCCTCTCCTCTTCATCATCTGATTTCCTAATCATCTATAGGGCACTGACATGCTCAACACTCAAATTCACAGGTGCTAATTGAACAAGCTCTAATTAAACCATTTACTACATATGTAACATCACAACAGGGTAATTTAAATAAACTAAGTATTTTAACACAGAGAAAAAGCTGTTGTTAATATGTTGGAAGCTGCATCCACTTACATTTCATATGATGCCTTTCCAGTTTTAAAATAGATTTGGTATCACAAATCCAAAGGATTTTAAATGCAAGCTTTGTTTCACTAACCAGTTCAATTATGTGTGCATCATACATATAATGCTTGGTCTTTTATCTGTATTCCAAACAGAAATCATATTCCAGATAACTTCTTCATTAGCCAACAACACTTACACTGAGCTTTCTATCTTTTGTACACAGATGAAAGATTGAGACCTGTACCACAGCATTCAGGGTCCATAACCTCCTTTTAATCATGCAAAACCCCACACACTTCTCGGTATTTGGTAGCCATCCAGTCCTGAAGAGACTGACAATCAACCTATACCTTTCATATAGCAGCCACTTCATCACCAATGAAAAAGTCTTTTATTAAGATTTCTGAAATATTTTTTTGGTGCAATTTTGAAGTAATTCACGTAACTGTAGAAAATCAAGTCAATAGGAAGAAGCTTTAAGAGGACCGGAATTTGGTGAGTTTTTGAAAGGGTTGTTAGTCATTGTGAAGAAACAGAGCTTAGAAAAAGACTGACAGCTTGTTTACAAATTAAAAAAAAAAAAAAGCTTTTTTGCCTATGTAACATGTATGTCATTTATACAAGGGTTTCAGCAAAATCTTCACTGAATTTTGACTGCAGTAATTATGAAGCAACTGCTTTTACAGGTGACTTGGTTAAGATTCATAACTAAAAAAAATCCAAACAATTCCTCCTTCAAGCCCCCAGCCTCGAAAACTTCTTTACAGAAGGTCTATCATTTGGTGTCACCATGCACCACAGTGTTACAAGCTGAAAAGCTAACTCCACATCACTAAACCAAACCACCCTACCACTGATATTTCAGCAGGAACCTCAGTCTACACTTCTATGAGCACTGGAACAAAGGTGGAAAAGACTGGCCACAGAGGTGGCATCGGGACTCTTCCAAAATACACTGGCCTGCTCTAGGGTAAGCTCTGAGTAAAACACCGTAATTCTCTCTTAGCAAGAGCTGTTATTCACAACAGCTTTGTTCAACTTCAGGATGAACTTTCAGAGAGATTTACCTATAGAGAAAATCTGAAGGTTGAAAGAAGCCAGACTTAAACATAAAAATTCCAGTTTCCAAACACGCTAAATTTTAAGATGTACCATATTTAATAGGACCTCAGATTAAATAAATCTTGGATAGATTTCTGAATGACTGCTCATGAAGTACAGCACCAGAGAGCAGGAATAAAGCTCTGACACAGAGTGATCTCTAATGTAAAATCTGTCAGACTTTGCAGGTTTTTACTAAATCTTCAGCCTAAATTACTTTATTACTCAGAGCTACAGAGAGATTAATATGGCCTTAGAACCCTAGAGCCAACTTAATTTGGTAGTACCATCTTGTACTGGCTAGTTAAATGTTTTTGTGTAGTTCTTTTTCTTTTCTCATCTCTCAGATGCTCAGACCATTACGGGGACCTGAGCAGGATTGCTACTTCTATCAACCCAAAGTGCAGAAGGCCTTTGCATTTCTTTTAGTAGACATTAAAATCAAAGTTCATCATTTGAGAAAATAACTCCATCACCCTGATTAAGGCTTGCCCAATTTTCCCTTTTTTTTTGAGACAAAGACACAAAAGAAGTGGGGTAAAATTACTCCTTCTGGAGAGGGGTTGCAAGTAAACAATGTTGGCGCAGGGTCGGCTGATTTTATCCATCTGACCAGTACAATGTAATGATCATATATTCAATATATGTGCTATAACTAATTTTCTCACATAAAGAGCCATCCATCCTTCCTTCCTATCTGCTTTTGACCTGAAAAGTTTGAGAACATGGCACATTTGGAGCACACATTGGAACAACTCCTTGGCAGTCACATCAGTTTTGAGATCCAATTTGACCATGATGAAGGAATAGTCCCTGATCCAGGAAAGCACTTAAACAATGGTATGCTTTGCTTTACTTTATGGTAGCAATCCCAGTAGTTCAGTTTTAGTGAGCTAACACTACTACTAAACCCCATCTATTTCTGAGTACGCAAAAATAGAGAAGGTGCCTTCATGAATCTGGGTTCTGCTTTGCAAGAGTTTGGGGACTTTTTCCCTTTGCTGATTTCACAGCTCAGAAGAAGTAGAGAAAAAAAATTGCCTCTTGACTGAAGAAGATGACTGTCAACTTTGCAAACAGAAACACAGAGATTTCTCTTTGCTGCTCAAAAGCAGTTTTCAAAAGAAGTGGGAAGACTGGAAAAAGTTGGTTTGGTATAAAACATTAAGGCTTTATTCTCAGTCACCAACTTGGGTTTTTGACAGGTGAGGGAAAGGGTAGACTAGCAGCCCCCAAAGTGATAAACAAGTGGGAAACTCCTCAGGACAGCTGACTCGCTGTTTAAGTGGAAACACAGGCTTGACTGTAAACTCTGGGGATCCTGATCAAAGCAGGTCACCCGCCTTTGCAAAACAGACCATCTGATCTCCATTTTATATCAACAATAGATGAACTGATGAACTAGCCACAAGTCTGACATAATAAAGGCAAAAAGCTTTCAGCCTGTAATAAACTTACCTTGAGGCTACAAGAATGCTGTCTTTGAATGTTTTCTGGCATTACTTGATGTGTCTCACCCAATTAATACTAATACACTACCCAGCTAATACAAGGACTTCAAGGATTTGTTGCCCATCATCATAATGGTGATGAAGCATTCAGCAGAGGATAAGAGTCAAAAGGTGGTTTTGTTCTGTTTTTAAAAATTTATTCAGTGAAGTAAAATTCCAATATTATGCTGCAATACACTTTTATTATGTGGAGGTTTGTAACTTCTCCTCCACATCCTGTAGCTCAAAGCTTCTTAAAACTGTTATTTAAAAATCTTAAAAATTCACCTGCCATTCACTCTCAATGTCTTTTCTTTTTTAGGAAACTTGGTTTTAGATACAGACACACACAAGTATATGCATACATAAAGAGATATACCTATAAATATATATTCAAAAGCATGGTTTATAATTCCCAATATTTCTGCCAGCACTATCACAAGTTAAACATTTTGAACAGTTTCATTCTTGAAACAAAAAGACCCATATTTCTTCTGTACCACAGCATGTAAGATTTTCAAATTTCTTCCAGAAACATGCATGAGCTAGCAGTCCTAGCTACATTGGCATGGCGGTTCATTTACCTTGATGAAAACCAGGGTAAGGGAATCTAAGCAGAGCCTCCATACACTTCCAGGGCTAAATAGCCCCTCTAAAGCTTTTATCTACAATGAACTCCCACGGGGAGTGTCAACATACCTTGATCTCTTTGTACTCAATTCCCCATCTATAAAATGGGGATATTAGTCAATGCCAAAAAGGAGCTCTGTAATATATTAAAGAGTGTCAGGTCCTTCAGTCACATGAATCACAAACTCCTAAGTACCACTGCACAAATAAGCTCACTTCTGATTCCAGTGCAAAAAGTTTTGGGCTTTAATTCAGTATTATATTTTAATATCTCTCTTTAAAATACAAAACCTATCTCTTTTGCTGAATCTGAACAAAAATAATCTCCTGAAATAGCTGCAAAGTCAGTATAGTAATTACTGCATCTTTTAATATGCTGATAAGTAAGGCACACTTACTGAGAAACAAACTATGTGATCCCCTATGTTTGGCAATACCATTAACTAAAACATAGTGATAAGAAGTCTACAAATGCATTTTATGGGTGGAGAGCAACATATTCCATAAAAATTGATCATCTTATTTTGCATATCTCTAGACACCGGATCCCCTTTGTCACAAATGCTCTTACTGCCAGTTAACCTTTGATTTTAAAAGGCAGCTCATGCCTGACATTTAATTAGTGACCCAGTTAAATCTTTTGCTGTTCTCAGCTTATTTTATCATTTAGAAGTAAAAAAATAAATAAAAAATATATCAAGACAGGCATGAGGAAGAAATTACAACTGCCTTTATCTGCTGTTAGAGTAGTCATTCCGGTAGTATAATGAGATAAGGACTTTGACCATTTCCTTAATATTGGTATGTTTGTCTTAGATCCTCAAAACCATTCCCAGAGATCTTTCAGTAGTTCTATGGGAATGAGGCAATTGTAAAAAAAGAAGTACCAATGTACCAGCTATACTGACATTAACAATACTAACACATGGTTCACCCACCAAGGTACAATAGAAAGATGTCCATGGGACAGTGGGCTGTCACAAATGGATGAGTACCTAAATGCTGATCTGTAGAGTTCTGTGTCCTCTCTTCAGTTTAATTTTACTCACCCTACAAAGATTTCACCATTAGCAAGCTATACATTGTGAAGTCGTTATGGCATCTGCTTAGGGTGGTTTCATTATGTTCATACAGCACAGTTAACTAGTAAACCTGCATATCTGCAACAATATTAAGCTTCTTTCCCTCTCCCAAGGCTAGGAGAAGGCGGCTTTTGTTCAGCTGTTTTTTCCTTTTTTGATACCTTTTCCTTGGTGTTTTGTTTCTGGAAAGATGCTCCCATAGAGGAAGAGTTTTCTGGAAGTTACAGCTTTTACTGAGAAGTCATTAGGAAAGCGCTGGTGCAATGTCTGTGCTAGCAGCAGCATCCCTAGCTGGCTGCCTGCCGCCTGCCTGAATGCGCTCCTGTGACAGTCTTGGGAATTACTCCATGCAAATGAACAAACTGAAGCTTAATTCCATGAAATCTCTCCAGTTGTTACTGTTCTTGTATCTTCCTTGTATATTACGCTTTATATGGATCCTATCATATTTGCCTGGCATTACAGTGGTACCACAGCAATGGCCCAAAATGCAGCGGACATCAAAAATCTCCAAGAATTGAACTCTCCCTTGTCAGGCTAAATGGAAGCAAACTGAAAAGCCCCCAAGTTAACTTACAAAATCCAGCAGGCCACATTGCCCAATTGCACTCTTAGTGCATATCAAGTGTGTTCACATGAGAGTTAAAGCAGAGTAGCTAATGTTCTGTTAAATCCCACCTTGAATTACTGCAAACAACCATCCCATGGAGACAAACCCAATTAAGGGCAACTGAAATCAACCATACCTCTCTTGGGGAATCTGGCATATGAGGCTGATGTTCATCTTTAGCAGGGAGGGAATCAAGGCAGGAAGTCTTTGTACCCAAACCCACTAACTTAAGGTTTTACTTATGCCACTGCATTTATTTAGAAATAAAAGAGAATTTTCTTTTTTTAATAATTAATTATGGAATTGTTGAGGCAACAGCCAGAAATGTCAACAGTAGAAGTCGGTGCTAATGGTGATCTGTTTATAGATTTTTTGAGATTTAGTTATCTTTCTTTAAATCAATTTGAAAGTGACTAGCAGCACATAATTTTCTATTTTTACTAATTACAACTTAAGAGCAATATTAGGATGATACAGTTATAAATAAAGCTTGTTGAGCAGCATGTTGTCATTATTTTATAAAGCTTAAGTTATGCCAAGTTAATAGATGGAACTTAGAGCACATGTGGAAAAAACAGATTTTGTTAACCCTTGCTGTGCTAGTAGTGAAGACCATTGCTATTTCGTTAAAAAATGCTGTGCATCAGTATTTACATTATTCTTTTGATGGCAGCAAGGAGTTAATGAACATCTGGAACGTGCCTCTTTAAAGATTATGAACACATTCAAACTACTTTTATCTTGGAAGTGATTTGGTACATCTGATCTACTGTGGTATAAGACTGGAGGAGCTGTCACATACAGTAACGGAATGGTTTGAAGGGAAAAACATTTCCAGCTGTAACATACAACAGTTTCCATATAACTCGGCATACATTTAGCAAAATGATCTTTTTCATGAGAAAGGGGCCAAGTTGTATCACAGAATTGAAGGACAGCCAATGAATATACACTAAAACTAGGATTTTAGATTTATTATTGAGGATTTGACAACTGGATTTTCCGAATTATGTGCTCCAACCTCCAATTACTGAACTAACTCTTTTTCCTTTCTGTATCATGAGCAGCAATAAAGTTTTGGGTTTGAGTGGAAGAGTTTCGCTCAATTAATTTTTCTGTTGCCAACATCACCTATACTTAATATGCTCTGGGCAAGTTCCAACAGGCAACTGGCTAGATGATGGTAAATTTGCAAACCTACACAAGTTAATAAGATCTGACAGAATAACAAAGGGTCCAGCACTGAAATGAGCTGTATGATGCAGAAATGCATCTGTAGACTCACAGCACTGGAGATCACTTGAATCACAGTCCAGTGAAGTTCTGGATGTCAAACTTCTACGTGGTTAAACATTGCAGTCTTTGAGAGTGTCAATGAATTTTGACTATGTATTAGTCTGTGCATGTGCTCTCCTTTGCCTACTAGGCAGATTTACAACCTCCAGTTGAGTTGCAAAACCATTAAATGATGTTGGAGTATAAGAAGATGGTCCTGTCACTTAGGGTTGGAGGAATAACAAGCTGACCCTCAGGACAATGTGGAATCTTTGCCAATATGTGGTTGTGGGGTAAAGCAGCTAGTGATAAACGAATGCTTTGCTGTGGAAACACTGGGGTCTTCTAGCTATGTACTTGGTGGGAAATAGGTGGGACCTACTTGGTGGGCCTATCTTACAGTTGGATATCACTGTGTCTGCTGTTCACATTTAGTTTACAAATAATTAATATTTGTGACATTCTACAATGTACTAAGGGAATAGTTTTCTACTGGATGTGATCATTTTCCCTAGTCTGTATTTTAGGATGTAAGAAAAAACACACTGCAGTGAAATTAAACTGTAAATAAACTGTCATGTGATTTCTAACTGAATGCCCAGCTAAGACATGGCCAGAAAAGCTGTGTCCACTTTATTTTCTTAATATTGAGGAACGCAACCTCTGCAACAAAATACTCTTACCTGAAGCTAACCTACCTTATCTTCCTGGATAACAGTTGCATATTATTTCCTCCCAAATATTTTGGAACTGCTTACCACTGGTCATGCAGGCTTATATCTTACCTGGAACTCACACACTGGACAGCCCTCTTCTGCCCAGTTTTCAAGATATGAAAGCAGATGTTCTTGAAAAGCATTTCACCACCCTGATCCAATATTAGGCAACTGATGCGTTTGAGTTTGTCCTCAATGGATAAAGAATATTAACCTGTGGATTTTCAGTAAAAAACTACACATCTCCTATTAAGAGGTTTTTGCAATATGGCTTCTCTAGTAAACCACCTTCCTCCCCCATACTGTGTGATGTTACCTGCTGCAAGAGTCCTAATAAATACATACTATTTCAATTGACTATGTCATATTTCTGCTTATTGATTCTCAGTTTTGTGTTGTTGATGAAGTGTGTACATCTACTGTGATGAAACAGCTATTTTGTAATACTTTGTGAGAAAAATAATGCACAATTTTGTCACTAAAGACTCTCATAATACTAAAGACTAATCACTCTGCATTTTCTCCCATTCTTTATCTTTACTATATGCCAAATTATTCCATTATTTATCACTTTTTCTTCTTTCTAGAAATTCCTCCCCCTGATTTGCCATATTCTGTCTTTTATTGTTCTCTTCTCCCTTCAAATCCCTGCTTGTCTGTATATTCCGAAAATCCTACTGTCCCTGTGTTCTCATCATTTAGTCTCTCACATCTGTGCAGTGACACACATCTGCCAGTCCCAATCCTACCCCTCACTCCATTATCGCTGTCCAAATTTTCCTCCCTTTCTCAGATATTTCCTGCAAACTAACAGAACTCACTTGTAAATCCAACTCTCAGAGGAAAGACATCTTCAATTCAAAATTAACGTATCTATTACCCAAGTTAAGTAATTCCTTCTAAGCTCTCATCATCAGCATGCTCCCTGCCTGCATAAAGGCCAGCTGGTAGACAGCAATATTGCTCTTTTTCCTGCAGCTAGCAGGGTGTGTATTAAGCCCTGAGTTATAACTTTCCAAATTTCTACTTGTCTTCCAGAACCTAGAAAATATAGTCACTGATATCCTAGAAACTTACTTCATCCTCCTCTTGCTTACTGCAAGACAACTTCACCTTTCCCTGAAGAGGGAGCAGAAAAGCAGAGGGAGGCTGTTGGTCCCCACATGCTGGGAAATTATCCGCCATGTGCATTTTTGGTTTCTGAAGCTTTGCTCAGTTAATCAGGCACAGAGTAAGCCATGAAACCCCAGGATGGCATCTGCCATATCTAGACAACATCCTTCTCTAGTAGACATGTAAGTCAAACTGCCAAGTCTGCTGGAGCAATGAAAAAAGACCTTGGGCAAGTTTTGGCCCATGCTCTCTAGTAATTTAAGTCTCTGTACCACTTCCCATTTGCCTTCCACAATTATTAAGAAAAAAGCAGTATTGTTTGTTGGTTCACAAGCTGCAAGATGCACAGAGAGGAAATACTAACTCCAGCTTACCTGAAAGTAGTATTTTTACCTTTATTCCTCACTATAGGTATGAGCTTATTCTTTTAAAGAGAAGTTCTTTGCACTCTGCATACATAGAATTGACAGAGAAATGAGGTTCCAACATACCAGAGGTTGGCACAGCAAAGAGGGGACCTCTGTTCCCACCAGTGTGCCAATACTGCAAAGACTCTTTAATGTTTTGATTTTAAATAAAAACTTAAACTGGTCCACATTCGTGTTCCAAAAGTCTTCTAAAGAAGAACAAAATTTATCTTTTAAACATTATTTATTTTTGTGTCATTCTATAATAACAAAAAGTAGTTTTTGCATAAAATTAAATTAACCTGACAAAGGAAAGAAAAAGAAATAGTTAATGTTCTTTTAAAGTGCTCCCATTTCTGGCTGACCTGTTTTCTAATGGTGTTTGTACCACAAATGCATTTCAATATCTGAAATGAGGCACAAAAAGCAGTCTCGCTCTTCCCAGAAACCAGCTGGCTAACAGGGCCCATAGTGCTCAAACACATGACTCCCTTTTACAGCTTTGAGAAACATTTCTCCCCCAGATAGCAGTGGCTAGCTTTTTCCCTCTTCTTCCTAATTCTCATGAAGATACCAGCACTAAGTTGAGGCCTTTTAATGTTAAGGATCCATTTGCTACTGGGTACACGTCCTCCTCCTTAAAGTTATAATCTGCCATGATAACAAAGCGGTTCTTGAGGAATCAGTAATGCTATCACACATGAACAGCTTTAATTACATTTGGAACAATTTACAGGTACTGAGAAACGTAAAATTAAATGCAGACAGCCTAAAATATAAGGACAGAAATGAAACTAAATGAATATCCAACATAAAATGCAATGGACACAAGATTTACCCAGTACATGCCTACACTGCAGTTCTGTAGGTCAATTTTGCGCCCATATACTATTCACACTATTAACATGGAAAACAAGGCAAAATAAAAACGAGGGCAATTAAAAAAAATAAATTGAAGGACTTGCATTAAAATAGCAATTTCTAAGCACTTGCTTGTAAGGATTGATCAAAAAATTATACCATTTTGAGACAGACATTGCCAAAAAATACTGTTAGTCCCTTTAGGGAAATACTTGATATATAACTTGTCAGATGTCACAATCAGTAAGATTATCTTTTATTTTAACATGTTACATACTAGTGTTTACAAATGTAATCTTTTGCTGTCTCTTTGGAAAAAGACTCAACAGGGACACCGTAATGGAGAAACTGGTATAAACTAGGTCTTCAGATCCAGCTGAAATGAAAACATTGCCTTTTTTTTTTTAAAGGATTTTTTTTTGCCAATGTGCAAGTCCACCCACAAAATAAATACTCTAATGCCTTATTGTCTTTGAGAGGAACAGAAAGTCTGCATATATAAAGTTAATGAAAGGATTGCTCAATTTATACAAGCAGAAGTGCTTTTAAAACCTTGATCGAACGTGCAGATACTCATTAAACATTGCAAGTAGCTCACAGGCAAATGGGCATAACTTTCTCCCATGGGAATATGCAGCAGATGATCAAAGACAAGCAATGAAGAATAAAACTGGCTAATATGACAGTCAAGGCTGGAAGGATTTGCTGAGATAAGAAATGGTTCTCAACATTCTGGCAAGTGTATTGTTGTCAGACGTTCAGTGCTTTCCATTTACAGAGAGTTTCATTGCTCTTTTTATTTCAAGAATTAGCATATCAGAAGATGAAGCCTGGAGCTTTGTGTTTTTTGCTTATTAGCTAATCAAAAGCATGTGTTTCTATACCTTTTGATTTAGAGTACAAAGAAAAAATGGAGAAAATAATTCTATCCACCTTTCACATTTTTTTTTTGCTTCCCTGAAAAATACTTACAGGCTACCTTGGCTAAGGTAATGACATAAACCCCACTCAGGTTATCAGAGAATGCGTAATGGTGAGGGCTAGATGAATGTAATTTCACAATTAATACTACACAGTTGATTTGTGATAATTTTTTTCAATACAGCCATAAATTGTAGGGACAATTTCCTCAGAATTTCCAAAAACTGCCGGTGAAAATTCTGGAAGTCTATACTTCCAGATAAATTCAGCATTAGATATCAACTTGAAAAATAAAAATAGACTGACCACATTTAAAAGTCATGACTGCCTTCATGGAAATGATCAAGAAGTGATTATTTTTATTGTACAAAGAAAATAATCTGTAATAGTTTGAGGTTTTTCAAGGAGAATGATTTCACCAAAACCAAAAATGTTTATGTACCAAGAAACAAAAATAAGGAGTCTGAGTAAGAAATATGTCAGATAATTAAAAACTGTTTAAATATATGTCACCAACTGCCTCATAACTCACAATCATGAAAGGCTATCTATACACAGAAAAAAAATGGCACAAGGAAGAGAGGAAACAGCCCTCCATGAATAAACAGGCACACATATTCAGAATGGCTTAAAAAGTGAAAAAAAGGGGGTGGCCATTAAAAACACAAAGAAAAAAAAAAAGATTCGGTCTATGGATATGTACAGGCCCTGCATCAACCTGCAACGTAAACGTGTGGAGATATGTATATAAATAAATTCTATTACTTTTGTTACATGATATAACAGTAAGGCACTTGACAGGTGATGATGCATTGCGAGTAGGAATTAAAGGAAAAGTAAGAGTAGACAGAAGAAATTGGCAATTACTGGAGATGCTAGTAATAAAAGGGTTTTTTTTAAAAAACCGTTAGGAACAAAATGAGTCACAGTAGTTTTGCTTGTTGATTAGCAAATGAAAATGATTAGTTGTCAGTACTGATGTAAAGGGGTACAAGCATTCAATAAATTTCTCTCGCCTGTGTCTGGAAAATAAGGCAGAAGATAAAGTCATACCGTTTCACAATGACAACATTTAGCTTTCATTCTAAAAGTGACCGAGAGTGATGTTAAAGAGAAGCTTCTAAAGTTAGACATTTTTAAAGCAGCAGGCCTGCATAAGCTTCAGGCCAACACCTTCAAAGAGTATTTTTCAAGGAGCAATTTTTACCGTCAACATCAATTTTGAGTAACTCATTGAACACTAAGACAAATTCAAGAGGTTTTGAAGAAAGTAAACATGTGAATATAGCAAAAAGAGTACTTAGTGATGTAAGTAGGTAGAGACCTGTCACCTGAAACCAGTCCTGGGCAAAATTATGGAAAAAAGAACACAGCCTTTTTAAGTAATTAAAGAAGGACTATATCAATCAAAAGTGTTCCTGGTCTTGTCAATCTAACTCAAGATACGTGCTGATTACATTGCACCCTATAGGGTTAATAAAGTTAAAGGTGATGAGAAGATAAACTTCCCTGAGGTACGCAACTCAGTGTTTTGTAATATTTTGTTTAAGAAATAAGAACACTAAAGATTCAATGTAATACATTTAATATATGAAAGATCTGCTAAGTGACAGGTTTTAAAATTGAATTAGATGTTTTCCAAGCAGAGACCAAAAAGAACCAAACCTCTACCCTACTCCTACTGAACATAAATCCAGAAACAAAGAATAAAGACCATATTTAAGGAGTAAGGACTTTAACCTAGAAAGCAGCAAGTGAAAAGGACGTGCTGGTCACAATGACTAAGGGTGCTGGGCAGCCACCTGATGCTACTGCAACATCATCTTCAGAACCTTATGACAATTGTGCCATGTGCAACAAGGGAGAGGAAGATACAAGAAACTACAGGCCAGCCAGCTTCACCTCAGTTCCTGGGGAAATCATGGACCAAATCCTCCCAAAGGCATCTCCAAACACATGAAGGGGACTGGAGAAACCATCAGGGATGCAACAAGGACAAATCTTGCCTGACAAACCTGGATGCTTTCTATGACTCTGAGAACAAAAGGAGGACTAGCAGATATTGCTGACCTTCATTTCAGCAAAGTTTTCATCACTGTCACTTGCTATGGTATCCTGTGGCCATATTCTTGTGATGTGGTTTGGATTAATGGTCTATAACATGCAATCTTGATCCTTGGAGAGACTAAAAAAGCAACTGGACACAGCTCAGAGCAGAGCTTTGAGCCAGGAACTTGGACAGTATGTCTCTAGAGCTCCTTTCCAATCTGAATTACTCTGATTCTGACTCTATAATCGACCAAGCATGAGCTCCTAATACAACATTATAGTCTTTAACCTTGCAGATTAAAGAAAATGTGTAAAAAACCCCATGGAGTTAACTAAATTCAGGCTAGAAGTAAGGTGCAAAAGTTAACAGCAATGTAACCAGAACTTTAGTGACCTTATCAGTGATGGATTTTCTAAGATGTAATCTGGTTCAAAATTAAGACAAGCCATTAAAGTCAGAGTCCTTCTGTATCTTGCCTCTTCCCAAAGGCCTATGAGTTCATCACAATCCTCTTCTCCAGCCTTATAATCTATGCATCTCTGACAAGAAAACAAGATTCCCCCCCACCCCCTTCTAATTCTTAGGAGAATTATACTCTATTTTCCCTGTGATGGAAGGAAGAATAATAAGGGAAGGTGAAACAACTGCAGTGCAAATAAACCAAGAGTAATGTTCCAGCATTCAAGAATTCAAACATTGAAAGTAGTCCCGACAGAACATTAAATCACTGCTCCAGGATGCCATCAGAAGTATAAAGCTGGGTAAACTATTAGGAACTCTACAATTGCAAGTATCACTTGGGGAGAAATTCTGACAAAGAGAAGTGATAGACACATCATGTTGTGAATATACAGCATTACTTCTTTAATGTTTATATGCCCAGAGTGTTTAGAAAACAAATGCTTTCTGCATAAAGAGATGCAATAAAAATTCTTACTACTTTGCAAGATCTCATTTTTTTTGAAAATATTTTTCCCTATAAACTTTTGATGTACACATCTGCTATAGCTAAAGGAAGGTTAGAAACTTTTTTTTTTAAAGATAAAAATCACTAGAACTAAAACCTGCAAAACACACATAACCGACAAGAAGCAAAACTTTGCCTGTTATGTTTCTACACACCCCACATGAAAAGATTTACAGGACTCCTTTTGTAACCTTCTCCACTGAAAACAATATTTTGAAAATTTTATTTTTAATTATGTAACATCTATGATGTTATTCAATGCACTGAAGTCCATGGATGTAGTTTTCAAAATAAAATTGATTATGATTGGTCATAGTTTCACAGGCAATTTGAAGAAGTTAATTACATATTCAAAGTCCTTCTTTCTCTTTTCAAATTAAAACCAGAACTGACACCAGCATTTCTTAATAGCTTATGTAACAAAATTATATCTTTTTATTCATGCATAGGCTACATTTTTATATCACTGATTTTCTCCAGTTTGTAAGTTAGTTCCTGTGATGAAGACAGTTCCATCATAAGACTCTGTTCATTTTTTTTTTTTAAATAATAAAAGCAAAGCTCAATGGATTTAATGTATAAAACTCCAAGATATTGCCAGATTTTCAGAAAAGAGTGCCACGAAAGCAGATGCAGCTTCACCAGTTCAACCCTGTTTGGATCTGCCCTCTCCTACACTCAACGCTTAGGAACACAGGGTTTCCACTTTAAATATAGTTAAAGTCTCAACTGTCTTTTACACTTATCTTTTATCCTTTCTCTGCTATTGGATCATCCTTTCATCTTTGACCACCCACACAGCCTGACGGTTTGGATTTCAACAGCGCAGACATTCTGTACTGTCCACAATATATATAGTTTTTGCCATATGCACTTCTCTTACCACTTTCTTTTTAAGGACTTCTCTAATGTCACTTTCTGACAACAGGCCAAATGTTTCCCCTTCCATGGAGAAAAACAAAGAGGAGATGGGAGAAAAACAAAGCCAAAATCCCCTTCCTAAATAAAATTGAGATGATTTCCCTGCGACAAGTAGCAAATTGGCAAACTGAAGAGGTGATGAACCCAAAGCAAGGGTAGAAACAGTGGTATAGAGAAGTAAACATCTGAAAGGCCACAGAGAAAAACACACTTGCTCCAGGTCCTTGTGGGAGTATAAATGAGCATAGCTGATGACCACCCTCAAAACATGCAGAGCTTGATCCAAACAGAGTTTTCCACAGCGTAACACTGCTAGAATTGCAAGTCTAGAGACTTACTTCCCTTCTTTTCTTGTGCATTTCTTTTGCATGTGTTTTCTAGCATCCTTATAGGCCAGAAAAAATACCAAGACAACAAATAACAGAGAGGTAGAGAGCATCTTTTACATATCTATTTCAGATTTTCCTGACTATCACACAGAATAAACAACAGTTACTGTTTGGTTACAGTTACTGAACTAATGGGTTATTAGCCTGACAGTGATTTTACAACATTCTGGTGTGAGGATATAAAATGCTACAAGAAAAGATGCAGTAAGAAAAAAGCTTGTAAATACATAAGGAGCAATAAAAATGAAGGAAAGGTTCTTTACTTACAAATATTAAAGTAATGGACAAATGGAGACAACTGATGCATTCAATGCCTTTTTGCTTCACTATTCACAAACACATTCCATTGTGATCAAACCCTTAACATAATTGATTTCAACAACAAAGGGATGAAAAATCTAAGAAAGAGTGCATTTGAACATATTTAGGTAAAAGAATTGTCAGTGGAGCCTGATGAAATCACTCCAGGGAATCCAGGGGAATATTGACCATTCTCCTGAAGAATTCATGGATGATGATAGAAATCCCAAAGGACAGGTAGGAAGCAAGGAAGGGAAAAATCAAGAGAATGAGGATTTAGGAAATTATAGAGCAATAAAAGAAATAAGAAAGGTTCTAACATAGAAAACACATCTAAAGGATAACAAAATACCTGAGGATGGCCAGCACAGAGCTGGTAAAAACAAATGCTGTCAAATCAACCTGATTTCCTATAGTGGTCTACAAGAGAAAGTATGGCATGGGATTCTGCCTTAACTTTAGTCATGCTCTTGACATATTCCACACGACATGCTCCTAAGCAAACCACAGAAATGTAGGTTAACATGAAACGATGAACAAGTGCAAGACTATCTGAAAAAACTGCTCTCCAGGACAATTACCAGTGATATTCTGGCAAAACTAGAAAACATATCAACACAGGCATCACTGGCTCTGTTCTTGGCTCTGATGCTTGATTGTTGATACCATTAATGATGGAATGAACATACATATAAAATTGGCCGGTGAAAAAACTGAGAGGAAGGGCAATTACTTTCGAGGATGAAGTTAGAAAACAAATCTTGCTGAATTGGAGAAGCAGTCTAAGACGAGTGAGAAGCATTTCACCTACAATACACAAGTCATAAATACAAATGGTCAGTGCCAGACTACGGAAACAGGATGTGAGGAATTTAACATAATCACAGGATAAGTGAATAAACAACATGATGCAAAATTTGCCACAAAGGACAAAAAACATTATTCTATGAATACATTAACAGGAGTGTCATTTTTAACACCCCAGAGCAATTAGTCCATTGCTATCACTAGTCCAACAGTGATGAGATCTCAGGTGGAGTACAAAAAAGATAACACCAGGCCAACTGGTGAGAGTCTGGAGAAGAACACAGATGAAAGGTTTAGAAATGTGCTTTTCAAAAGGCTTAGAGAAGTGTGTGTACATGTGTGTGTGTTCAGCCTACAAAAAAGATGACTGAGGAACACGCTCCAGCAACACACTCAAACGTGGCTGAGTGGACACTGACCATGATATGCTCCATGAATCTGGTCTGGGGAAATGAGATCTCATCAGCTGAACTTGCAGCAACATAAATTTAAGGTACTAGATCAAACTGCCTCACTGTACATTGTTAAGCATTGGAACAGAGCAACCTAAACAAATAGCAGAATCCACACTATTGGAGGGCTGTTTTAAGATACAGGTTAGACATCTCCCAAAGATATAAGGATGCTCAGTACTGACTCAGATCAAGACAATTCACTAGACACCTTCGTGAGGGCCTTCACAGGCCTGTCTCTGTGATCTGCCTTTTGGTTTGCTTATTGCCCAGACACACGTGTTTCTGAATTGCCAGCTGCTTTAATATGCACATTACTCAGTAGCAACTATATTAGTTGGACAAACTTGAACTTAGCTTTAAGAACAGTTCTGAGTCACCAAGAAACCCAATTCTTCAGGTTTTTTTTTTCAGCTGAGCTATACTTCGTTGCATTGTGGCATGTATAAGCCTTCAATAACTGTGTAAAAGTGTGTGCACATCCACCTACCATTTCCTGTGACAAGACTACAATGAGGTAAACCCATACAACACATGAAGGTGCATGCTTTAATGGGGCTCCTTTAGAGCAGCTCATTCTCATGTGAAACAACAAATCCCCAAGCTGTCATTTTTCTTGCCCCTTGTCCTGGTTTTTGCTGGGATAGAGTTAATTACCTTTGGTGTAGTGTTCTGCTTGGGAACTAACTAGGCATCGGTCAGTGAGTGGTGAGCAACTGCATCGTGCATCACTTGTTTTGGATATTCCAATCCTTTTATTATTACTGTAATTTAATCATTGTTATTATTATTAGTTTCTTCCTTTCTGTTCTATTAAACTGTTCTTATCTTAACCCACAAGTTTTACATTTTTCCTTCTGATTCTCTTCCCCATTCCACTGGGGGGGCCGGGGGGGAGTGAGCAGCTATGTGGTGCTTAGTTGCTGGTTGGGGTTAAACCACGACACCCGTCAAGACTAAAGGGAAATTCAGATCTCAGTCTCATGATTAAGTGCCATTTCTGAAGACCAGCTAGGACTCAATATTTACTAATACTGTGCTTTCTGCTTGAAGCACTGTTACAGATACAGCAGCTGGTATGTTCAAGTTTATTCCCTACTTCAATGGGACAAACACATTAATCACAAAACACACCTGGCAAGAGCTCAACATCAACAAGGCTGATAAAAAGCAAAAGTCTGAAAAGATGTGGGGCTGTCAATGTAAAGGTGTGGCACCTTCAGTAACTAATGGATGCCTGAATATTTTCAGCTTGTGTCACAGGTTCAGCCAGCAAAATCTGCATACAGATCTTAGCCTGTCTCCTAAGGGTGAGCATTGTAAGCTGTGTCTGCTTGGGCAAAAGGCAGAAATATAAAGTCATGGTTATTTCTGCTCAAAACTTTCTAAGGCCTCTTTTTATTTATTTATTTATTTTAAGATTCCAGAACTAGGAAGTTAAAATGAGAATGTGTCTAAAGCAAATACAGAAATAGGACACCTCAACCAGTAATTTATATCATACCAATCTTCTGCAAGGGATGTAAACAAAATAAAGTGGTATTTTAGCATACACGCAGCCTCCAGGGTTCACTTGTAAAATGTTCTGGATCAGAGTTTCATTATCAGATGAATAAGTTATGCCAGGGAAAAAAAAAAACAACCAACAGAGCACAAAGCAGACTTCACTGCACATAGTTGTCTCTTCCAGGCACAAAGCGGACTCTGCCTCACACAGCAACCTGCCTTCAGTGTGTCATTCTCTGCTTCCCACAATTAGTAGGGCATCAAGCCAGAAAAATGCAAAAATATGTACTTCATCCCACTGCCTTTGTATTTTTATATATTTGGCTAGTGAATTTGAAAATATACATGCTTAATTCTAAAGACATGCTGCCATACATAAATTGGCCAAAGAATAAAATGCAAAATGAAAAAAACACAAATGCCAGAAATGACAGAAAAGATGCACGCTTACTTTATCTTTCAGAAAGAGCTATTGTAATTAGCCTTTTCCCTTGTTCTTCCTCCATGAAAAACTGTGTTTTAACAGATCTTAAACATCAAACCACTGATCCTCCCAATATTTGTGAGACAGGTAAGTATCCCATTTCTTTTTATAGAAGCAAGCAGAGATAGATCCAGGTCCAGGCTGTAAGCATTTGCTCACCAGAGTCATCCAATTGTTTCAGTGCTAATTCTCTGAAATAGCTCCTCCAGTATGGAAGTAAAGGTTCACAGGTGGGCTTTAAATGATTTTCTCAAGTTCACAGTGCAACATGTTACCAGAAATTCAATTTAATCACAGGAGTTCCCGGGGGTGTTTTATATGCTCAGTCCATTACAGTAAGCTACCACTAGGAACAATGATAAGGTAATAAAGTGGCTCCTGAAAAACTTATTAAGTGTGCTTTTTGTATTACCGATACCCATGGAGATGACTGAGTTTTTCAAAATCATCATGTCATTCTACAGATTGCTTTACACAGAAAGGGTCACAAATCCACTTCAGCATTTTAGCTTTGTGTCTATAAACAATTTGAAGTGAAAAGTTTCTTTCTGGTATTATGGTCATCAGGGACAGAGCTATATAGAATAAATAATCAGGTCTGCAGAAAGCAAATGATGAAGAAAATGTCATGCGTTGAGGGGCACAAGCTGAAAATATAAGAGGAAAGGGCTGGTTCTGAGAGACCACATTATGTGTGTGCCCCATACATAATCCATTTGGAAAACAGAGTAGGCTAAAGTAAGGCCAAATTGCAGCAGATGTGGAAAGACACAAGAGAAGACTTCTGGCCCAAAGGAAGGTGAGATCTAATTCTGGTGCTAGCATTTAGATGAGTTGTAATGGCTCCTTCTGAGCCAGAAAGCCCTGAAGAGGTTATATGTGCAAAATAGAAAGAGTCACTATATATACAATCAATTGCTCCACATTTTCATAGCCTTCAGAGATGCACGTGCCTAACACTATCACGAAACCATTGGTTCCAGTGGGGAGGGGCAGCCTCCCTTCTCTCTTTAGCTGCTTTCCTTGATTCTAACACCATCCTCACATTAATTTCAGCTAATTACACTCTGGCCTGTGTTCAAAACCATGGGCTTGGGTAACCAGGCAAGGTAATGGTTCCCAAAAGCCACCTGAATTCCCAAGTATATATACATATATCTTTTTCCACTAGGAAACCTGCTGGTTCTTCGGTTGTAGCTCTTGGCAATTCTCTTTCCAACATTGCTGCACCTGAGAAAGGGACTTTCATCAGGCTGTGTTACACTACATAAATGAAAAAAAGCTGCCAACAACTTACTGAATTTACACATCTAACAAAAACATTGCTTAATTAGTTACAAAGTTATTAAAATATCATCACTACAACACATGCATACTATCATTGCAGTAGTAAGTGTAGTATGTCATTGTCAGGTTTCTAGATGTTTTAAATTAGGCCTGCTCTCTACAGGAAAGCTAGCAGAAAATGAGTTAGGACAGTAGTTTACAACATGCTATTTCACACCAATCTCACTATGGCTATTTTCTGTCTCCACAGCTAGGATCTTTCACAGGTGTAGCTTAATGTGTTTGAGAACAGGTCAAGCATTGGAAGTAGCTGAATCTACACAGGTAGTAGGATCTCAGGAGCTGAGTATTCACAATAGCTGATTTTAGGCACCTGAAGTCTCTTTCAGCAACCTTGATGCAGATGGGATATTCCATTGCAGAGAAGGCATCTGCTAGAGAGCTCAGGGCAGGTCCTTGCTCTCGACCACCACAAAAGACTCCCCACCTGCTAAAAAAGTGCCCAGGTGAGCAGGTCCACACCACAAGGCAGTAGAGAGCTGCTAGTGATCTATAAATTCACATTCCCAATACTACCCTCTTTACACCCTTGAGCAGAAAAGTCCATTAGAATAAAACAGGCAAATAAAAGTCCCTCACAGAGGGACTAGTCGTATAAAGAATTCTCCCAGTGACTGATGTCTTTCTTAGTTCATGCTGTCTTGTCTGTGCTGCATATACCCTATCTAAAGGCACCCATAATATTTAAGTCTTGCAATAAAAGTTGTGAAACAGGGATTCCAGATGTTATAATTTCTTAAATCCTGGGTAGTATACTCCCCCCAAACCATTTGAACAATTCATTCCCAAGTTATGTATGCACTAAAACAACTGAAGTCTCTTGTCAACAATTACAATACAAAATTACCCTCCAAGAAGCTCTGCACTTTATCATAAATGCTAAAAGGAGATTAAATATCTGTGCTGCAGCATCACTCCTGCCTGAAAAATCATGGACAAAACCACTCATTTAATTCTTGGTGTTCTAGCTAATATTTATCCATGGTGTTCAAACAAATTCAATACTAGTTTTCAAGGCAAGCAAACCCACTGACTTCTAAATATTATACAAGCTATCACTTGAAATATTGGGGATAAACTGTTCATTAACAATGAGTTTACACTCAATTACTATTACACTCCAAAACCCACTAATTATTGTCTCCACTGGTCACTTTTAGAAGGAAAGATGCAGTAAATTAGTAATAGGGCATCATGATGATGACAAGAAAGTCCTGACTTACGGCTTTAAATAAGATGAAAAATGTGAATAAGCACCAGAATTTAGAATAGTTGGCAATGACAGAGTTTGTAAAATTTAATACCTTTCATTTTAGATGTGCTTATTATAAAATAATGAACTCTTCTGAAAACTTAGCTAGATACAAGTGCCAGTAAGCCCTCTGCTACACACCTCTCTAAGACAAACAGGAAAGGCTACAGGAGAAAGGTTTCTGACAGTAAAATACAATGAGCAAATTTCTCAGCATATTGTTTACAGTAACTCAAAACTGTCATGGACAGTGAAGTCCCAGGAGGAATTAATGAGGCATCAGTCCTTGGACTGCAAACGGTAAATGTCAGTTAGGCACTTGCAGTTTCTTACAAATTTGTTACAGGTAAAGCAGACATCTTATGGACAGGTAGCAGAATTTAGACAACTCCTTTTACTGTGTTGCTACTAGCAACACTATATATCTTATCTATATGTTCTTGAAACTTGTCCCATTTGAATATAGAAGATGTAGTCAATAAATTTTTTTGAATCCCAAAGTGTTATGTTGTACCTGATACAATCAAATCCTATGTTGCTCCCTAAACCAGACTATAAGATACTGTAGTAACTGTTGGGAATGCCAAGCTGATAAAATAACATACTTTTTGATGCTAAAATGTCAAAACCCCAAAACAGACAACCTTCCCCTCTGTCATTGGTCTAATCAGTCTGCACAAATCACGCAGAATGAGATTTTATTGATCTTCCCTATTTCTGACCCTGCCCCCAACAAAACTAGTACATTACATGCCTGCAAAAAATTCACTGCATCAATTCCAGATGATTTTCTGATTATTTTGTATTTTTCTGTATTCACCCATCTTTATTTAAAACAAATTAAAAGAATCATTTCCAGTCATTATACTCTGGAAACCTCAGGGTGGGAAACATTGGTTGGAAACATTATTTTTGTGATACAAATCATTGCTGCAAACTATGGTCAGTTATTTTCATTCTCCTTCTTTTCTTCAAACTGCAGTTAATCCTCCACACCATTTCTTACATCCAACCATTCCTTCCTTCTGCCCTAAGGATAAATGTCTCTCTCTGCTTCTAATCATCCATCATCAAACTCCTTTGCTTGGCTGTTTTGTACCAAACCATCCCCTACCAAAAATGATTTTATAAAAATTTACTCTCTTACTCAACACTTCATTGACATCAGCCTCTGTATCTATATTTTATAGGTCCAAGCAAAACTATGGACACACAAAAATTAAATTCTGCTTTGTTCTCTCAATTTACTACCCAAAATGGTAAGCATAACTTTGAAGTAACTAAACTCAATGGTTTGGTATTTTTTTCCCCCTTCCATCTCTAAAATCTCTGCTGGTGTCAGAAATGGTGGCAGACACCCACACATGGGGAAATCAGGGAAAAATACATATAGTGCAGTTCTAGAGAGAGTGATAAATGATGGTGAAATGAGATCAAAAGGGCTTTTGCTGAGATCCTAAAATTGCACTAAGGTCCCACTGACCTTTTGTGCACTGAAGTTAACAGTAGATTGCTGAGGGTAAAGGATGAACTCTACACCCATTTCACAAACGCCCTCCTGTCAGCTAAATGGCAGCAGTAGCAAAGCAGTTTCACTTCTCTCAATCTGCCATGTCTATCAAGAAGCACTTCAGTAAATTCACCTCCAGTTATAATTTTCTCTCTTTCAGCTACTCAAAAATTATGAATGAACTTCAGGCAGTAGAGTGTTTTCCATATAAACTGTATCCATGGCCACTTCACAGAATTAATACAATCCAATGACCAATCCACGGCCCCGCACAAATTGCAGAAAACAGTAGAAAGACACATGGCCATATCATGCCATTGATTTTTAAAATGAACTCCCAGTTGGAGTCAATAATGAGATATTCTTAAAAGTCAATGGCATGCCTACTATGTGGTGATTAAATCCGTAAAATGAAGAAAATCCATTAAAACTTTGATACTTAAACACTCACAAGTCACTAACATCTCTGTTTCTGAAATTCATCCTGACTGCATGTCAAGGCAATACATTTGACTCAACTGCAGCAGTAGGAATTAATATTACAATTCTCAAAAAAATCCTCAAAAGTTGCAATATAGAAAGGCAGTGTACAAGTGTCCACAAAGTGCCTCAAGGCCACTATTTGTACTTAAAAACCAAAGTCTTGTTGCAGTGTTGAAGTGAAAGGGCAGATAATGTCTGCAATGATTTCTCAGGGTGAAACTGTTGACTGAGTAATATAAGTTGCAGCTCTCTGTCTAATCATCCATTTTTTTATTTCATCATAACAAAAATTCACAGCAATCTTCAGCCCTCCCCTAGGAGGTTGTTAGTACAAATTGTTGATATTATACTGAAAGAGCACACAAAAACTCTTGTCATTGCCACTGAGACAAACTAGGTCCTGGCTACACCACCTGCAGGAAAGCAGCACTGAGAAACACTGAATGAATATTAGCTAAAATTAGGGAGAGAGTGATTAGTTTGCATTGATATCCCCACGCTTACAAAGAGAAACAGTCTTTAATTTCAGGTTCTGCAGCTGTCAGGGATGAAAGTGAGATAAACTGGACTACTAGTTTGGTCCAGATGGCAATCTCTGTTCCTATGGTTTTTGGAGCTTCATGAAAACAATACTGCGTTGTTTCCTTGTTAATAAAAATGCAGGTAAAAAGCTCGGCGTAATAGTGATTTACTGTATAGAAGTGGAAAACAACCATTAATTACCATTATCTCTGGTTGTTCCAGGTGCAGTCAGTAGCAAAAAGAGCCATTTTCAGTTATCCACTGATTCCTCCTTAAAAGTTAAGTACCACCACCCAAGTCCCCACCCAGAAATGTGGGAAAAGTTGGTAACTTTCCGTGAGCAATCTTTATAGGTAATACTACTTTACTGAATTGTGGGGTTGCTTTACTGAATTGGAGGGTTTAAAACACAGAGAATTCTGCTGGTAGGTGGGAAAGGAAGAAACATCAGGAAAAAGTTGGAAAATTATTAAGTAATAAATCAGCATAAGTCTTTCAAGTGATATTCCAATCCCCAAGGGCATCTGGCAATTATCTTAGCTTCAGCTCTCCTCCCAAGATTTTGCATAGTTAATGATGCAAAACTTGTCAGTGTTAGTAGCTTTTCACCACTCCTTCCATGCCCAGGCACATTTACAGGTTGGCAGAAGCTGAGACTGTTGGAGGAGCCCATAATTTCAGCAGATAACTGTGGCCCTAAGGGATGTGCAGCTTGGGCAGCTCCTTTACCACATCAGCTAGGGAAGCAGCGACAGGATTAAGCAGGCCATGCCAGAACAGTTCAGATACACATGTATTTGTAGCTCTAGTCCTGTACTTTAGAGAATAGTTCAGTATTTTACTGCACTTTACCCTAAGCTCAAAGCTACCTAATCAGTTCACCCTCCGCTGCTAGAGCTGAAACACAGCAGTTTCTGGGGAAAAATGCAACAGGTAAAGAGCACTGACAGTGCTCTTACCATGAAAACCATCTCAAGAAAAAATATGTATGCACCCTTTTAGTCAGTCATTTTCTTGCCCTCTTTCTGGCTTGCAATGGATATAGCCATAGACATCAGCCTTGGCTGTCTCTGACCTTCACCTACACACACTATGTACTCTCTAGGGTTTGATACCTCTAGCTGATCTTGTGTCTGCTCAATCGCGAACACCAGAAACTGATTCTTCATTTACAAAGCCAGCGGACACACTGTATCTTTTCCAGGTCATACACAATTGAAGATGGACAGAAAATTAAGCCCTGGGTTAATTTTCATTCAAACACAACAGATTTGTGTATTGCTATAGACATCAGACCCCAATCACTGAAAATATTGCCACCACAAAGCACCATTTGACTTGGCTACAATGGTTTCTTCACGTTGCTTAAAAAAAATATAAAAAGAAAGCCTGTCTTTTACAGTTTGTTTGTACGTCTTCACAGTTATCTGCTGGCTGTTCTTTCTTTCACAGCTTTGAAGTCATAGAGAAGGATAGTTTTTCCTCAAGTTTACCATGAAGCAATGCAGAAGGAAATGAAAGTTTACCTCTTTAATTGATTTTACTACAGCACTTACATGTATGCTTCATAACCATCTAAAAGCATGCATATAAACTGCATCAACAATTCAGATGCTGTTTCCAGAAATGGTTGTTCTTAAATTCAGGCCCTGTGACTAATAGCATGCATAAAGCTAAGCAGTGTTGAAGTGTTTGTGAAAGAGCACCATGTACAGCTACAGACAAAAGACTTGCATCCTCCTCTTCCAGTCTGCAGACACATCTGCTTACCACTGGTGGCCCTGAAAAGAAATGAGCCTTTGCAATGTGCCCTGAAGGTCAATGCAGCAGATAACAGAAGGCGTATTTTAAACAACATGCTTTACAGTGAGCTATTAAAACACTCAGCATTCATTTCTCCTAACTTAGCTTAAATGATTTGTGAGGCCTCTAATATTTTTAAGCATATATATAAAAAACTCAGTCAACATCAGACTTTGGGGATGGTATCAATACCATACTTTTCACTTTGACCACTCTAGAAGCTTGGGACAAATTAATAGTTTAATTATACAAATACTGAGCAGAGCTTTGGTATTTAAGGTATTTTACTACTGATCTTTGTAAGACAGATTTATATTTGGGATGCATCAGCTGACTTAAAAACATCCAGAGTTAGGCAGTTTTGTTGGCATTAACCAAAAGATTGGGTAAATTATGGAATCAATAAAATTACCAAGATTTGTACTTTTCAAAACCAGTGGCTGCATTCCTGATTTATGAGCTAGAACTTCAAAGGTTTGTCATAAAGATAAATAAAAGAGCATGGATGGGAGCATAAATACACGGACCTGACAACTCTAAAATACACTGTTTACAGTGAACTGGGAGAGAGCAGCATTTCAGGTCATATTTTATATCTAGCAGAGCAAAACTGATATAACTGATAAATGCTGTAAAGAGTGCAAAACAATCTTCCCAAAGATGGAAAACCTTTAGATATAGCTGACCAGTGTCCAGCTTTAAAAACTAAAAGCAGCTGAAGCATTAGAAACAGACTTATGTTCACTGTGATCCCAGACCCTTCTCAACAAAAACTGATAGCCCTTTGGGAAGGGAAAGAAAGCAAGACATGTGTCTCTCATATGACAAACAGAATGTAAAAATGCAAGAAGTAGCACAGTTAATTGATTATGAAGATTCATGCATCAGGAAAAAAAAAAGCCCCTTGCCCACCACCTCAGTAAATTCAGGACAACAAAACAATGATACTTTTTACTTCAAAACTCTCTATATTTGATTTGTATGCTGTAATAGATAGTACTTACAGAGACATGTGAGCAGGTAACAGATGTATGAAACAAGAGAAGCAGATCAACCAATTTTACTCTATGAAGAAAACAATCAAATCGGACAGTGGCTCACAAATGACATCCTGGTACTCTGGTAAGGTCAATGCGAATTCTGCCATTCGGTTTGCTGAGGTCAGGCTTTCACGATGTCCCGTCACATTATTTCTTGGCCACACATGCCAAATACTTTTTTCACTTTGAGGACCAAGCTGTCATTTTTCACTTTGTTACCCTGCCCTTTAACTGTCACTAAAGTGACACTGATGTATATCCCAGGAAACAGAAGGATTTTTTTTTTAAATTATTATGTGCCAGGAACTCGCTCCTTTTAAAATATTACAGTTGCTGAGTTACTATTGCCTTGTACCTTATTAAGGCTAACATTTACGATGTTGGCGTGTACACAGTCCACTCATTAACTGGTTTTGCTGTTGCTAAGTCTGAAGTTAGTATTTAATTGCCTGGAAACACTGTTGTTTTTAATTCAAGTTCTTCTCTAGTCATACTATTCCTTTGAAAAATGAGTATGTTCGGTATCTATATCTAGTTTCACAAACATGAGGTTTTGGATTGGCTTTTTTTGAACCAATACTGAATTTTCAAATTACTAATTAAAAGTGAAGCTCTCCCAATCTTAAAAAAAAGCATAATGAGAAGCACTTCTGTGATTTAACAGTAAAACTATGACTAAACATAGTTAAGCCTTGGCATACCACAGTTGATTTCTAGACAGAAGTAAAAAATAATAATCCTGAAATAATGAAAATCAGTGGCTGAAAAAAACCCCATATCAATGAATTTAGTGAAGGTTTACTCTTTAAGGGATCAGATTCCAACCAGGGACAATCTTGTCTTGCGAGATGGGAGCACCACAAGGCCCTTGCAGGCAGCCTGGCCAGGGTCGGGTTGGTGAAGGAAGCAGCTGTTTCAGTGGCTGCAGGGCATGCTCTTCTGCAGGAGCCGTACAGCACTTCTTATTTGCATCTGCACAAACCAAGACTTTCTCCAAGTCTTTAAATACAATCCCCAGTTAGCCATTCCCTGCCAGGTGTGAGACACCGTAAATGAAGATTTTAATAAGGCAGCAAAGGTCAGTTCCCAGAATTCATGCTCTAGGGGACCCAACCTCTAAACTCCTTGGTTCCACACTAGTTATTTTCTTTGAGAGCTGCTCCTACTGATTTTATGCATCAACAAAGACTCCTATACCTTTCACAGAAGGATGAACAGCTAGCAACTTGGTGGTATTTCAAACAACATTTTCATTCTCTCGGAAGTCTCTTTGTGCACCTAGTTTTCAAATCGATACTTGTCCTTTTTTCTTAATCTAAAGACATACCCTCAATACTTAATGCAAGGAAGGTTTTACACCTGTTATTGCCATACACCAGTAAAGAGTCTGGTATGGTGGATTACTCTCATCAGTGGCCACAGAGCTCCTGTGTGTGGCATGGACCTGCAGCATCACATGATGCAGCAGAGAGACCCCTGCCATGCAGAAAAAGATGTTCCCAAGCCCTGGTCCTGGGAGGACCAGTTTTTTTCAGCTCCTCCAGTCAGAGCCGTGGGATTAGGGAGCACCCACAGGAACTGGGAACATTCCTGGGGAAATTCAGTTCCTCCCCATACCGCAGGCACTGAGGACTCACCAAAGAGTGACACTCCCTCAGGCTCCTTCCTAATTTCTCCCTTGTATCAAATACATTTTGGCCTCTACAAGGGAAAACCAACTTCCTGGCTCTGACCTATGTTCTAACAGTTCATTTCAACATGAGTTTTGACAATTCACACAGAGATTTGGAATCCACCTCTGCACACTTCTTATATTCTCCATATTTTAGTTTAATGGGGACTTTTTTTTGTGTTGTGGGTTTGTTTTGTTTTTGGGGGTTTTTTTTAGGAAAAAAAAAGCTTTGAACGGCTCTTTTATTTGAATAATGATGGAAATGGCATGTTATCATTCTGGCTAATATTTGGACTGAACAATGGTGCATTTACTTGGCCAGAGCCTCACCATAACCCAGTGGTCTGATGTTTTCGAACTTCAGAGTCCATAAATATGCTTGGATGCTCTCAAAGGCTGCTAGTGTAGCCAGGCTGAGCTCACAATGCAAAAAAAGTGAGCAAAAAGGCCAGTGCTCACAAAGTTTTATGTAACTGTTCAGAGACTAAGAACTATATAAAACCCCCTGAACTCTTTTTAGAGTAATGTCTCAAATTGAAAAGTTTAACCAATGACAAATTCAGTGAAAAGTAAAACACTCTTCTAGATGTCTTAGCCTTGCTTTTTTTCCTCCTTTTCCTAAATACTTCTAAAATGTCACTGCTCAGAAAAGCCAAATTAATGGCCCCAGATCCTGAAATCCTCTGCCCAAACTTTCTAACAATGCCACTACATTTCAGAGCAAAGAGGGTTATCAGATTTTCTACCCATTTCACCACTGACCTCTGTCAAACCTGTACAGAAAGGAAACACAGAAGAGCAGAAAAAAGCATGTACCTACTCTCCAATAGACTATTCACTTCATAAAATTGGCCATCCAACAATATCACAATTTTCTCTAATTACCTGCCTGCACTCAGAGTGGTCCAGTCTAAAGCCTCTAAACTTGTAGTACTTCCCTTGCATGTCTAAGACTAAAAATACCATATAAAACAGAATTTTAGTATTCAAAGCTGAAGTTAATCTTTGGCTTTGATTAATAAAACAAAAAAAATATTTTCTGAAAAACCCGATATAGAAGGTGTAACAATTGCAACTGAAGTTTTAATTAAAAAATCTGAAATGTCTCTCTGTAAGATTTTTTCCTGTAACAGTGCAAACGTCAATGACCAGCTTTTACCACAATAAAATTAATGCTCTCCAGAAACATAGCATTTTTGCTTAACTTCTGACAGCATTCTCACCAGCCTGAGGTGTTCTGTGAAACATAAACAGTGCATTACTCCCACCTGAATGCTATACTGAGGACCACAGGTATTTTAGAAAAAGCAGAAAAGGAACTGAACTGAACTAAACAACAAGACATACTCCAATTTGAAAACTTGCAAATTTGCACTCAGTTAAACAAAACGGTAGAAGTAGGTAGTGAGAGGAAATCCAGTGTGGGGAAAGCAGAATAAGCAATACCAAATTTGGAGTCGCATCTAAACATCCGATAGACTTCTGTACTTTACCTCCTGATATATAGTCCTCCTATATTCTGTAGTTTATAATTGACACAATTCCACTCAAAAAGCCAGAAACACAAGAAAAAAAAATCTGATAATTGCATAGAAGTACCATGTAATTTTCTTCCATAGCTTTGTGCTCAGGTAATGAAGTAGGATGACACCATGATGATTTTCTGCCTGTCTCTATTGCTGAGCAACATGTTCTCTTCTAATAGCTAATGTGCCTGTGTCCTGAAAGAAAGGGAATATACTGACATTCCTTGCAGAGATACATATTTTCTTGAAATTGAGCCATTTTGCTGTCTCTCAACCTTACAAGCTATATCATTAGTTATTTTCAAAGCCATGGGATTTAGGTAACTTGGAGAAATTTGAACTCTAGATGGTGCATATTTCTAGGGAATTGCATGCCACACTGTTCTCTCAGTAAGTAATACCCATAAAAGCTATATTTCATGACATCTCAAACACATTCCCTCTAGTAGGTTGGAAGATTGAAATCTTCCTAAATATCCAATTCTCAGAAAAAAAAAAAAATCTCCTACCTCAAAGTTAAATGTAGTAAAAATATGATATGAAGAAGTTGCAAACATTTATGAATATATGGTCAGTTACATACGCCAAAGACAGTTTGACTTCAGATCAGCTAAATCCATCTGACAATACAGTAAGATTTTCTTGCTGCTTCCTCAGAAGGCAGTCCTACTGCAGTCTCTGACAATGATACACAATCAAGTTGCCTATGCAAATTAGCACACCCTAATTGGCAGCAGCTGAGTTTAACTTCTAATGAGCCAATCCAATTGTATATGTAAATGTCTTCTGGGATTGATTATTGGAGTTAATAGTATTTGAGTGGCTTATTTGCCTCCCCCCTGGCCAGAGTTTTAAGATAGTCTTGAAGTAAGCAACATAATCTCAATTTGGCTACAAGCTATTTGATCATGAACCTTGATTTCAGAAATATTTTATTTCTACAGTTCTGAATTCTGATTTAAGTGCATATGAAATAGGATAGCCATGTGGTAGCACTTCATAATTATATTTGTAAAATATACTAATGCCCTTCTCAAGAATCATTTGTTCTTACAACCAAATTGACTATCTGTCCTTGTTCATGATCTATCTCATTTTTTCTGAAAAAGATTAAAGAAAGCAGCAGAATTTCTGTCCTCTATTTACATAGCCCCCAGTCTAGCCTGGCCTAGAGCACACAGCTTCTGTATGCAATGGCACTGCAGTGAATAATGCGATTACTATCCCTTGTGGCAACTTTGGCCTCTTAACCTGCATTGACCAGGTAGCTATCAATACCTAGCTCAGAGTGGGGTCAGCCTTCAGCACAAATTGACAACTGCTTTTTCAGAGTGCCCTAAAATAGGAACTTTTAATGTAAAAATGGCTTTTTTGTATGTGTTTATATGCTCTTTATATATATATATATATATATATAAATAAATAAGACTGATAGAAACAATGTAGAATTTTGAACTTTGACTTTAGCCATTTGGGCATAATTCCACACTGAAATCTTTCCAAATAAACCCACAATTCCAACATAAGAGCAGTTACACTGGAGCAAGACAAAGGTTTACCTGGCATCTAATTAATTGCCTTTATCACCAGCCAATAATGATTGCTCATGTAAGAGAGGATGAACTGAGCATGCAAATAGTGGTACCTCCCCTGCAAACCATTTCATTATCAGGGAGAAAGCATTTCCAAAGGCCAGCAACTCTCAACAAAAAAAACACTCTACACCGAGACCTTGAGGTGACTTGGCAGCAGCAGCAGTTGAATGTGCTGACAGTCGAAGTGGTGACAACTCATCCATGGACATGTTCTTCATCCATAACCCATTGTGAAGCCTCCAAACCTTGACCACTTCTTTCTAGGATACGCTGCATGCTGCAATCTGCACTCGAATCTTTCCACTAAATAGAATTTCACTGCCTCCCCAGGACCCAAAATGAACCTGTTCCTATGCTCTTCAAGTGGGGAGGATTTTGCAATCTGCTGGGCAGCATTGCATCAATCCAAATAATGTCAGCACTACACAGCACTTGTAAGCTGAACAGTGAAATGAGTCATTCATCCTTTCAGGAAAGAATTTCACAGTCTGTAAGTAAAAAGATGTGTTTGTTATGAACATTTGCTTTCTGATACTAAGAATTTGGAATCATGGCAAATTCAGATTGACTGGTCCCGGGAAAAGAAAAATGTCTAATGTAACACTGGTAAATGGACCATCGGTATGGGTAGAAACATCTGTTACTTGAGCAACTTGGGCTTTATTTTTCTTGCAACATGGTAATATGAAGCACCAAAGAGAAACGACATCTGGCACAGAATATTTCATTGTCAGCTAGACCTTTTGTGACTTGTAAATGCGCTTAAACTGGGAATGCAGAAAACAAAACTAACAAATATTTTCTGGAGCAAAAGCATTGAGTAGAAAACGGATTAAGATATATATATATAGAAAGAGATAATTTTTCCCCTTTAAAAAGAAGAATTTTTTTCTCCTTTCATACTCCAAATGCAAACATAAAAATGTTCTGGAAATCAAAACATTCCTGATGAATCTGTTTGTGTAAGTAGACTAGGCAAACGTCAAGTGACAGCTGGCACCTGAAATTTTGTAGGAAATACCAATACTATCATTCTTCTGTATTGTTACTGACCAGATGGTTATTTATGGGCCTTTTGACCTCAATTTCTTTTTAACTGGGAGTAGTAGAGTTGAACAGAATATAAGATAAGGGTAATTATTTTTAAAGAACTGCAATGTAAAACCAGAGCATTATTTTTTTCTAGACTGACATCAACTTCAATACAAACCAAAGGCAAATTGTCTGGCAGGAAATGAGACCATTTCAGCTGCTGATTCCAACTTTTACTTCACATTTTTTATTTCCCTAGGTAGAATATATCAACTATAGAAATCATCACCAAATTTTGCTAGAAATTACCCCAGAGAGTACTCAGTCCACATAGAGAAGTAAAAGATTTATCTTGATATAATTTTGAAACCACATGGAAGTGATATCTTTTAAACACAACTTCTGTAAAAGGTGGGTTTTAAATCACATTCATGCAGTAGATATTCAAATAACAGAGTGTGAGTAACTATGTTTTCTCTTTAAACAAAGACAGCATGGAGGTTATAATCTTTCTAAAATCACTTTTTCAGACCCACTCAAAGCCTGGGGCATTTAAAAAAAATAAAAAATAGTTCAAAACAGATCACAACAGTTAGATAATAAAGCCTGCCTGGATATCTCATCTTTTTAAGCCAAAGGGGAAAAAACTGGTCCTGAATGCACACTGCCACTACAATTATAAATATGAACACCTACACAGCTATAGCTCCACTAAAACCATGCATATTTTTACTAGAAGTAAATGTAGCTTATGATATTTGACCTTTTCTTTTCAAGAATTCCAGACTTCACCATATCCTCTACAGCCTTATCCCAGAGTCTTTTCAGTTCTGCCTACAATGGTATTTTGTTATTTGTTCTGTAAATCCAGCACAGACCTGTTAGCTTCCAGCTCCCTGCAGATGTTACTTTGGATGATCATATTCTTATAAGGCTGATATTCATTTATACTGAGACATGCCCATTTTTAAAGGAGGCCAAAACTGTCATTTCTGGTTTATTCAGAGAGAGGAGGGGCGGAAACTGTTTTCATAGTCTCTTATTCCAAAAAGTAATTATAAGAATTTAGTATTAGACTCTTTAAAGATGTATAGAAATAAAAGCTTGATGGATGAAGTTATCAGTAATGTGCTATCTGGGCTCTGCAGAAGACAAGGATGCAGTACATGTTCTCACATACCTGTATAGGTCACACACATTTATGTTTTCTGCTTGAAAGTGACAGCATACAACAGTATCCAAAGAGCATGTATAATTGGTATGGCACTACTCTCCTACAACCTGCCTTATGAGCAGAGATAGACAGATGCGGGAAAAGTTACCTGGTATTTCACTTGCAGAAGTAACGGCAAAACAGCTAAGGAAAGGGTAACAGCAGATGTGCTACGCATTGCTCATGTCTACAGAGCAATTTGCTGTGAGAACTGGTATACTGTAGCTAGAATGGCAATTACAACAAACACACATCCACTGAAACAATATGGGCCTGTTATTCTGCTTTATGGTGGCTCCATTCCCCATATTGTTGGTGAGGGAAAAAGTACTCCATCTGACATGCTATAAAGAAGAGGAGACAATATGAGGAAATAATGCACTATGTGCCTTATAAATAGGTGCCCCTCAAGATTTTGTCAGTATTGAAAAATCCAACTGAAAGCAAACATAAAACAAAATAAGTAGAGGATGTGGAATCACAGAGAAGCATGGCTAAAACAAGGGAAACTTGTTTGTATGACACGTAATGAAACCAACCTCCAGAGACAGAAAGGATAGCTGTGAAAGAAACACAGCAACAAAAAAAATGCACAGTATAAGACCACAAATTCTTGCTCCCCCATAAAACTGCCATAGCTAACTTTATCATGTTTACATGGGATGTTGGCTCGAGTTTAAAGGAAACACTCACTGTACTATATATAGTTGGCAAGAAAAAAGGTTCTCTCCAAAGCTTCTGGGAGCCTATGTTTTTCTGAATACATAGAATAAAAGTAGTGATTTGTGCCATTAGAATATATATTATTCTAAAATGTGTCTGCATGGCTCAATCAGATTTCTTCATTTACAAATATAATGCAATATAATTTTATTCAACTTTTTAGAAGTGAAATACAACCCATGAATAACCTCTTTCAAATCTCTGCCATGAGAGCAAGTTCTCTAAATGTTATTCTGAAGCACCAGATAATGACTCCCAGCATCTAAACCCCAAACCACTTGTGAAAATTCAGCCTTTCAAAGTGCTCTAACTCTATTACTTCCAGCTGCTTGCATCTGCCCAAATGTACTGAATCTCACACACAAAGCCAGTAAATCAAAGGAGGAAAGTGGAGGAAAACGAGAGTAACAGAACTCTAAAAGACCCATACTGAAAAATAATTTGCTGCTATTAGGGTCCACTGAATTCTACATATTTTCAAAAACACCACCAGCAGTGAAGTTCCTAGACAGCTCTTTCCACAAAAGAAGCCTTTTCAATCTTAAACATGCCTTATATTTCAAAGTAATTTTTCCTCTAAAACCTGCCCATTACCACAGTCAAGAATGATTCTCAGAGAAATCTCACAGTAAACATATATCCTGGTGTATGATGTTTTAAATATCTGTATATATATAGCAAGCAGCATAAGACAGCTGAAACTGTCTTTCTTTTACACTACAAAGACAATACATTTTACAGAGGAAGCTTAATACATATATAGCCAGTTCAAGTAACCTGCACATTCCTCATCAAATGCAAAGGAGTCAGTAAAAATTTGTCAGATTTCAGTGACTTTGAAGACCAACAGCTTAACAAATGGATAATATTTCTGATACTTTATGATTTTAAGTATCAGACAACAGACTGGAAATGCTCTTGATTCTGTTAAAACACTTAAAGGTTTTTTGAAATGTTAGAACACTTTTGATTTCATTTTTTAAAAATACTTTTCTAGCCTTCCTGCTTATTTGTTATGCAAGAAATTGTGATTGCAGTATTTATTCACTCCCTTTGGTTAGGTTTATTTTTAACAAATATGTAACTGAGATAAAGCTCATATGCAAATGCACTCACTAACAAAGTCACCAGAACTGGACTCTTTACCCTTTATGTCTAAAATGTTTGTCCTTCCATCACCAGAGCTAAAGCACATTTGTTCCATTTGGTAATAACAGCAGTACTGTCACCCTTCCCTTTTTGCTTGGCCACTGGAGAACAACCTCTCTCACACACATGTAAAAGAACAACATTTGACGTGCCTCTCCCTACCATAAAACAGTACAGTCCTTTTCATACTTCTTTTCAGTTTTTCAATGGAACTTCATCTTCGACTTCAGTCAAAGGAAAAGCTCAAATACAGCAAAATACAAGGCTGGAAATAATTTTAAGATAAATATCTTCATAGGTCTAATTTTAAAAAATCTTAATTGCACATTTTCTTAGCCCAAATTAATTAGTCATTTTAATTATGTAACTGTCTTCAGGTGGGAGGCATGTATGTCCACTATCTAGATAAATCATACAGATGGCCTAGTTCCCTTTATTTTTAATTTCCCTATATTTTGCCAAATCTGGCAAAATGCTTTGAAGTACAGCTGAACACAGGAAATAAAATCACAGTTTCACTAAAATGAAAGAATTTGCTACAAAATTCAATGGGAATAAGATTTCAGTTTAAGGGCAGGCCTTGGACTGAGAACAAATTAAGACCACAGAAAGATTTAAGACTAAACCAAGTTGAGAACAGAACAGAATATCCCTAAGTTGACAGCCTGCTTTAAAAATACACCAGCAAACTTTGCCAGACCTCATTGCTAGCTCCTATGCCTCTGTATACCATGTGTATACATGAGCAAACAGTCATTCTTTCAGATGGTCATCCCAGTTAGAAATGGGATCATTTCTCGCAAAAGGTGGTTGGTGAGGAACTCAGACCTGACATATTCCTCACCTCACTCTTAACTGTTGCAGATATTCCCAAGTTAACTACTAACATGCCCAGGTAGAGATGCTCTATATAATCCATTATCTTGGAATCTAAACAGTAGGTAATGACAAAAACACCGAGTCTTAGGACACACAATTATTAAATATTTGTGCTGATTCTTTCCTCATTAAAATTGAATATATCAACAGAGCTGTGGTTACAGAATCCATTTCAACCTGAAATGAGATTGCCATCTATGAGAATTTAACTCAGTGAAGTAATTGACCTCAGAGAATGAAGTGTCAGAAATACAGGTTCCTCTCCAAGCTGCTTGTGCATACCAGCCACAGCCCTACAGCAAACAATCCATCCTTCCCTTTGTTTCTGAATGGTCTTTCCACATCTTTCCACAAGAAGACCATTTAAAAAACCTGTGCACTTGAAGAAAGCAAAATACAGACATGACTTACACCTTCTGCTCTTTTTTCCCCGCATGTTAATATTTTAGGTTGTTTTTAACATAAAGTAATTACTGTTTCTGTAGTTAAAAAATAAAAAAGAATCTCTGTGATCACTATCCCAAGCATTACATATTTTGTTGTACAGCTTTGAATTGTGGTAGAAAGTGGGGCTTCATTATCTTACTAGTCCCATTAGTAAGGACTAGTGGTTACAGTAATTAGGAGACTAAAATTCTGAAGAAGAAAAGATTATCAACTTTACCTTGTCACACCAGTGAAATACCAAGCGATAACCTCTTACACCTTCCTACCAATAGCTCTGTCAAAGAAATTTGTATGCATTTGAGCCTTAGAAGGAACTTTGAGTGCATAAAGAAGGTACGTCACAACCTTTCCCAAATCCATGCTATGTGCAGAGCCACCCATTCAAACACACATCTGGGGCTTCAGCAGACTCTTGCTCTTTGTATGAGACGTGGTCAAAATTTCAGTGATTCACACTGATTGAGCTGGAGAATGAGTCAAATCCTCAGCACAGTTGAGCTGATGGGGTCTGGGATGCGACCTGTTTGTTTGACAGCTTGAACCTGGTGTTGAATTGGCACGACTGCTCCCACATGCTTCCTACCCAGGCAGGACGAAGAACAGATATCACACAGCCAGTATGCTTGGTGTATGTGTTGCCAGTGAGAAGACTCTTTGGTAGGCACATTAGGTATGCTGACCATGAATTGTGCTTTATTACAGACACTTAGCAATAAATATTCATGTAGTGTAAAGCAAGTACTTAGAGAAGTGGAGGAGGACAGCATCTTCAGAAGCCAGCCTGAATGGTATCCAGTACAAATTGCTCAACATTGAACAAAAGAAACACTAAAATAACAGCAACATATCTCAAAAACTACCAGGGCAATGGGTTAAGTTTGAAATTTTATGGTGGCATTTGGAATAGAAAAATAAGTGTCTCACCTTGGTAAACTAGACAGTAAAGCCTAGGTAAACTAGACTAGGAGGTGAAAAGAAAGTTCCACAGACACAGAAGAATGATGTGGCCATTAAGAGATGAAGATTTTAACTAGAAACTCTGAGAAGGAGTCCTGCTGATGCAAGAATTGACTTTCAAAGTCTTTCCACAGAAATGGATGTGGTCCACAGTGTTCCACACTGTGCTAAAAGAGGGAAAGATAAATATTTGCAGGGATCACTGATTGACAGAAAATGGAGAAATCATTTTTCATGCTGATAGAAGTATTCAGAAGGGAGGTAACTGGAAAGGTGAAATGGATGAGGGTTGCAGTATGTGCTGAAATGGTTGAAAAAGTGAGGCCTTCTTCAGGGCTTGGCTAAAAAAGTATGTGTTAGAATAAGAGTTCCTGGGAGTATGAAAGAAAAGAAAGGAAAGGTTTCCTCAAAGATATAATGGTTTAAACATTTTACCTAATATTGAACTCAAATCATTACTATTGTATGCAACAAACATCAACTGAAATTATTAAATCAGGACTCAATTGGTTTTGAAAAAATTGACATGCTTAAGCTTGAATCTTTTTTCCTCTTCTCATGCTCTCTAACCCTCATATTACTTGTAGCATTGTTACTTAGTAGACAGGTTGTCCTTTTCTTCACTCACTTTTTTTTTTTTAACATACCAAGTGAGATGCAGAAAAGGTGCACTTCATCTTGTCAGGTTGTGTCTTATCCTTGCTAACATTCAAAAAATAGAGAAGTCCTGTATAAAAGAAAAAACAAATGGCATCAACTGAAGCCTAACATGTCAGCATGAAACATGAAGGCAACTTCTTTTTCACACAGCTTTGACCATAAGATATCAACACTTTGAAAGTTTGCCATTTCAGATAGAAAAGGAAGGATTAGAACCACATGATAGCCAACTGAATTAATTCACTTGCAATCTGCTTCTGTGCTCAGGATCTCAGGCTTTAAGAGTCTACATGGGCAACATAAACAAGCTCCTACAGGGAAAAGCCCACGTTTCACTGCAGTGTATGATAAGAAAATGATCTTTATTTAGCTTCAAATGTAAGGCAGATAAATATTTACAAGATTAGCT
This sequence comes from Elanus axillaris, assembly GCA_026212715.1. NCBI lineage: Eukaryota > Metazoa > Chordata > Aves > Accipitriformes > Accipitridae > Elanus > Elanus axillaris. Next base: position 16,911,014 of record JANZLQ010000086.1, on the reverse strand, counting down.
CAGCACAGTTAACACCAGACTTCTGGGAATTTTGTAAATTTAAAGTTAGAGTTGTCACTCTGGACAAAATTCCTCAAGTGGAGGTAAATTAAGAGAGCCTTTTCACTTCGTATTAGCAAATTTCATGGTGTGCTCATTGCACACTTGCTTGAAGTTTCAGTCACTCTAGGAGTTAAAACTACTGCTTTATTCAGACTTACTTACAGCCTCTTTCAAAATACTAAATCCTTTTCAACCATATACATATGCAGCCAAACATCTAATTATATTTTGCTATACAAAGTAGTATGAAATAAACATTCACTTTAAATATCATTATCTTAATTATGGTAATGGCTTCAGGAGAAACCCAGAGAATTATGGCTGATGATATCAGTCTGCTCAGTCTTAGAAAATAATACACACCCAACAGCTACGTAGATCTAATAATAATGAGAAACAGCAGAGCAGAAAGGTAACTATAGCTGAAGCCATCCTGACAATTTCATGAATGCTGCTAAAATCAGTGGATAAAGATGCCCTGTTTTCAAAGGAATCAGAGTTCAGCCTAGCTTTTGAATTTTAGTCAAGAGAAGAAAAGTTCTTATTTTTACCCTGGTATTATACATGTTGGTTTCCTAGCTAGTAACATGCTCCCTGCCTAATTGGGATAGCTCATTACTGAATGAGGTAGATCTCACAGACCAGAAATCCAGAAGTACTTTTCCAGCCTGTACTCAACAGGCTGCACTCCACTGTGAAAGATGATGGAGGAGGAAACAAAAACAGGAGAACAAGGACATGAAAAAATTTGGCATACAGATAAATATAAAGGATGTATGACTAGAGGAAAGACAGGGGAGAAGAGAACTAGCAACACCTTTACTCTGTAGATGATGTCGCTTTGCCCATAATCTAGTGCCATTGTACTATGCCTCTGGCAAATGTCTCCACGGAATCATAAAGCATAAACACCATGAATGATGTAAACACATCTAATTTATTTCAGACTCCTGTTTAAGACTTGATTTTTTTTTTCTTGTAATAACTACAACAGAATTGGCTGCAGTAGGTCTTAACAAATAAATATAGTTTTGGTTCACTTTAAATTCATGATGGTTTCTTTACTGAAGCAATACAGGAACAGGACCACCGTCTTGTGTGCTATGCACTACTGTGGGGCATGCATTAGACAATCAGTGCATGTCCAGCCTGGTTGTCCCACACTTACTGAGTAAATCTGATGTTCTCAGGATGCCTCAGAGGAACTGTACTGTTCATGCAAAACTCCCTGGAACGTGTGTTGTTATTTGGAATTAATGAAAACATGCAGATGTGACTCATGCTAGTAAAAAGAAAAGGCCTTTGATCACCATACAAATGGATGGCACTGCTGTCACTCAACATTTCAGAGAAGTAGATCAGCAGTTTTCATGTCATTTGGTTTTCTGAATCTGGGAGAATCACCACCACTCCGTAAACACTGTGATTCTGGAGTCACCTGTAACTGACAAATGCCTGCTTATTATAAAAAGGGCACAATAGCTGCTAACTAAACATAAAAAAAAAGAAAAAGCTTTGTTTACTCCATAATGAATATCCACCAAGAACACACTTGTTCCTTCTCTTCCTTCCAAGGACTTACACTGAATTGCAGCAAGTAGACTAGACTGTGCCTCATATAGATAATGATGAGATTTTATGCTTCCAGCAGCAAATCTCAGCCTGTTGTTCTTAGAATGAAGAACAGCTGGTTATCTATGACGTGTATTTTCTGGATTGCCAGGGATGTTATGTATAGTATACTTCAGCAAAGCATAAGGAGATACAGCCTTCTCACCATCTCAGAACATCCCCCTAGTGTCATTTAAAAATAGCTTATACAAAGGGGATGCTAATGGCAAAGACTGTGATAATAATGCACAGGCAGAAACTTCTTCAGTTACCAACAGCCTGTCTGGCCCTGACAATAGCTGCTGCAGTACTTCAGAGGTCACTGGCATGGGCAAGGCTCACTTAAAAAATATTGTGTGAGCATGAAAAAAATAGCCCTGAATTTTACAGCCTCATTATAAGAGACAACAGATGGATGCAGAGAGATGTCAACTATTTTGCAAGTATTATGCCAAAGGATATTTTAAGGAAGGACTTTAAGGGTTTAACAAATTTTAACAAATGTTTTCAGGGAGAACAAGGTGAATAATTTGTGGGATGCATAAAAGGTCTTACCTCAGAATGTAACAGAGAGGCTGGCCCAGTTGAGGAGATAACTTCTTTGTGTGGAATCATAAGGAAAAAAGGCCGCAGGAGCTACCACGTCCACCAGTTATGCTACAAAAAGTCAGTGCAAAAAATGAAGTAAGACAGCCAAGGCAAGAGATATGGATATGACCTTTACAGCAGCATCCCAAACAGATAAGAAGAGACCACAACTGAATTTGGGAAAGCCAGAGAAAAAAATAAAGATAGCTGGAAACAAATGTGAGATGATGTTTGGACCACAGTTTCAGTTCAGTGGCTAGCTAAAATAAGTGTTTATCTTAAAAATCTTCCAGCATTAGACACAGCATGGATGCAAGGCCCTAGAGTAAAGTAGCAGTGGCCCCTCATTACAGGATGTGGGACCGCAATTTAGATTGCAATGACCAGTGAAGGAGACAGAATTATTTTGGGAAATGTGACTGTTTAGGAGCTGAGGCAAGGACTGAAGAATGGTAAACCTCATGCTTGGGTAAGAGAGAGCTCACCCTCACTTATGTATGTGCTTTAAATGGATTTCTGAATAACACACTCAGAAAAAAACCCACAATAATTTAAAGCCATTGTTCCCTCTTCCTCAAAAAATAATTGGGGGGACAGCACGGGTGCAGTTTTCTAACTATACAGTATTGTAGTACTTTATTCTTATGAGAAATGGTTTCCTGAAAGAAACTCCTTTAATGCATTAAGCCTTACGTGCTTCAATCATAAAGATGCACAAAGAAAGCAAGGGGAAAGCAATGTACTTCAGGCAATTAGATACAAGATGACATAGCTGTCATTGCTCATTGACTTCTTTTGACAATATCTACTGCAAATGGCACAGATCCCTATGGAAGTCTTTCAAAAGCTCACACTATTTAATCTGCAGCATTTTAATTAGAAATAAAAGTGATATTTTCTTCAAACAGTCTGAGAACAGGGTGAACAACAATGATCCAGACAATCTTAAAGCACTTGAGGATAAGGCTTTCAACAAGTGATACGCCTTGTGCACACTCACAAGCCGTGTACATAGCTTGGCATTTCAGAAGACAGAATGGCAAAATCAAGAATATGTTTTCAATGGCATGAGAAGCAGGTGTTCTCTGATTCACCCTCCAAAGAATGTGAATATCTTGTTTAGCTCAGAGGCAAAAAATGGCGGGGGGGAAGAACTCACACACACAAAAAAAAAATAACCAAAAAAGCCCTGTTCCAGGATGTGTCTAGAACGTAAAATCCTGTCTGGCATATGTTATGGCATGTTATTGAACAGAAACAGGCTGTGCCCGCATGCTACTTACAAAGAGATGACCCTGCCAGTAATTTTGTGAGAACGCCTCTTCTCCTGCCATCCCATGGAAGAGCTCTGAAAAATCAGCTTTGGGCAAACATCTCACAGGAGGTGAAGATGAACCAACAATGAAAAGCTCTAACCTACAGCACCTGGCAATCAGCAAGCATGTTTTCTAGGCTGAGCATGAAAGCCTCCATCTTCTTCCCACAGTGGTAGTCACGGTTCAGCATTGTGGTATTTACAATACCAAGCACATGCCTCAGGCATTCAGCCTTTCTGCTCAGTCAGCCCTCATGCCTGCAGAAATCAGCTGCCATTATTTTAAAGGGGGGTGTAACCTGTTCAATTTACAGGTTTATCCAGGTTTTGCTTTATGCAGGATACCCCATCCTGCCTACACCCCTGGAGAGCCCAGAGCTGACTGTCTTAGGCAGATTCTCCCAATAACTTGCAGCTTCAATAGGAGCTGGCCATTGCCAGCCCAGGCAGCAAGCAAAGAGTGTGCTACTCTGCCAAACTGCATCATTCTTTATCATTAGTTGCCACTTTTCTCCCATTTTGTGACAAATGCCAGACAATCAAATACATATCAGGCAGAGACACTATTTACACAAGTCACTGTGTTTATTGCAGCTGTGTGCCTCCTCTAGGAGAAGAAATGCCTCAATTCTGTGCAAGGCATCAAGTGACACAGAGCTACTGACAGTGTTATGGTTACGGAAGTAAACAACATTAATGCATGAAAACAGGAAGATATCGTAGTATTGATTTTGCACCAAGTTTCCATCTGGAATCAACTGCACTGCACGATGAACCAAGAGAACCATGTAGTTTTCACAAATAGGTGATTTTCAATAAAGCCACAAGGATGCTACTCCTACTCTGGTTTGTGACTCCAAGATACAACATGACATATGCTTTTAATAGTTAAGTAATTATTTTATAACTTAATTATTGAGAAAGTGGGACATATGGATAAGCCAAAGTCCAAGCAGCTGTGAACTTTTGTGGTAGACTGAAAGTTAAATCAAAAAATGACCAGGTTGTTCCCATAAAAGGTTCAGTCATAAAAGTTTTGCAGATTCCACTTCTAGCCCAGCAGAATATTCATTTCTAACAAAAAAAACCACTGCAGAGAGGGATGCAGACTGAACAGAACAATTACAAGCACAGCAGAATGCTCTGGGATCTGTTTTTCTTTAAGCCACATATAGGTTCTGCTTCTTCAACAATTTTCAGTTTGTCACTCTGCCGTATTTCTCAGCAGCACAAGTCTCAAGTTTTTTCCCCTGGAGAAATCTTGCACAGATTGCTTGTACCAGTCCAGCCACAGGCTGAGCAACCTGTTCCTGGTTTTTTTGTTTGTTGTTTGGGTTTTTTTTTCTTTTTCCTTCTTGGCTTTACCACCATGAGCTCTTTAAAGTTACCACAAGCTATATCCTTCTACACCAGAAAACAAAAAATTGTCCTGAAATTTTAAGTTCACCTTTGAATTCTTGTTTCCCACCAAGAAGTACATGCTCTAAGTGGATGTTTAGCTGAGCTGGAATACAATAGCAGACATAGATTGCTACTAGCAATTTGAGCATTTATCATTTCTGACACAAGACCCTGCAAATGTTACAGCCATATAAGAGTATAATTTTGATAATAAATTGCAAAGTGAATTTCAAAAGACATCTTTTCCTCTGTTATAGACCCCAGATGTTTTAGGAGTTTTAGGTATTTGTACCAGGTGTCTTCATGCAATCCAATGACAAGTATGCTTAGCTCTTTTATTTTCTTAGATCTACCAACAGAAGCCTGGTAGCTTCTTGGTACTGCTAAGGGATCAAAAAAGAGATTTGTCCTACTGTAGCAGTCCAAACCACCGACCCATTGCATTACACATGTTGCAGAGCACTTCCCATTCATTGCCATACAAGAGACAAAAAAGGCTCAAAAATTGCCTCAGAGGCTTCTAGAAAAAGACTTAAAACTTGATGCATCTGAGTTTTCTAATGGACAACTGACACAACAGTGTTGAGAGATGCAAGGGCTTTGACCACCTTTGGTTTGTGTAGTCTATACTATTTCCCCATTTTACAGACAATAAGGAAGCATGATTATCTGATTTAGAAACCCCAACAAATCTGGGAGAGGGCCAGAAAGGACCTCAGCGTCTGGATTCACTGCCCCATGCACTGACCATGAAACTTCTCTTGTTATCATCTGCTGTCTCTCAGGACTGAGTTCTTAATAAATGGTCACAGAATCTTGTTTCATGCCCAATAAAAACTATATTGCTGTTGCCAAAGATTAACTGCTCTTGAAAAATGGAAGGATGAAAAACTAGGTAGCGAGAGAACAAACAACATTTTTAAGTATAAACGGCTTGTCCTAAACCCACGTACCTTAGGACATCTAGCTATCTTTACTAGTCTGCATGAAAAATAGAAAGGAAGCTGCTCCAATATTACTGATAATAAGCATGAGCTGTTTTTTAATGTAGAACCACTGAAAAAAGAGAATTGTCTTGACTAAATTACATTAACTTCAGATAACAACATGTGCTCATCATGCAATCCTCAAGCCCACAAATAACACTCTTCTTTAGCTCGTTATATGTTCGTTGATACATCTCTGAGCATGCAGTTAAACACTTTTTATGCTGTACGTTGTAAATGGCAGATTACTTCACAAGACAAAATTTCTTTCCTTCTCTCCTGTAAGGGGGAAGGGCTGGTGATCGAGCATTGTTCCAGAACAAAAGGATAAGTTATAAAGCTTACTTGTTCATGGGGGTTTTCTTGGTGGGCTTTTTTTCATGTTTTTTTTTTGGTGGTGGTGTTGGTTTTGGTTGTTTGGTGTTTTTTTTATTGTTTCCTCCCCAGGGCAGAAAAATATATGCTTTAATGGAAGTGAAAAGGAACATGGATTTAATAATGACAAAGAGCAGAAGGAGAAATTCATATAAATCAAAACTCATTTTGTGATATCCAAAACGTTTGGAAAATGTTTTATCTGTGTTACAGGACTTCAAGCTGTACTAAGTTCCCCTATCCCTAACTTCAATTGTTAGCTTGCTAAATGTTTTCCCAGAAGGAAGATGAATTAAACATGAAAGGAAAAATTCCACTAAATACAGCCTAGAGAAAGCAGGTGCAGCTCTTGGAGAAGTGCCTGGCCCCAGTTCAATTTGATGCTGTAAATTACATCTCCAACATCCATGTTGTTGGCATTAGATTAAATTAGGAGTGGATCCTATGAAGTCCGAAAAACTATGCTGATATAAAAATACGATAGGAGAAGGGAGAGCTGGGAGTGGGGAGAAAATATGAAAAAGTGAGTGAGCGTGGCAGAGTAATGTAATGTATATGAACAAACAACACCAGTATGAGTTATAGTCTCCATTAATTCCTTTCCTTCCTACATTTACTTTTTTTGCCTAGAGGGAATGTAACATAAAGAATTCCTTGTTTTAGATTATGCCTCTACTATCCACAAAAAAAATTTCCAGAACCAACATGAGTTTGGAGACTTCAGTTATTGGACCCATACATCACAGCAGGTTGTCAAAATAAACTTGAGCTGGTTATTTCATAAGTGAAGACCTAGGAAGGGACCAATGCTAAACAGTGCTGAATGACCCCTGCAAGGTGCTAAGTGCCTTGAATGTCCATTAAAGTAAGCGAGAATTGAGAGCAGCCAGCATTTCACAAGTGATGCTAAAATGCGTTGCAACACTGAGCTACAGATATATCAGATCCTGAACACTTTTTTTGTTGTGGTTTTTTTTCTTCTTTTTAACAAGGTCTGTGTGATGCCACTTTCATCACTGTTCTTTAGAGGTGAAAACAGCACTGGAAATGTGCTTGTACACAGCCCTCTGCTGTCTATAATCCCCTCTGGTTTTGTTCTAACCAATACACACTGATGAGAAGGAGTAGGGCTCCCCACACTATTGATTGGCACCATGTGAATCCATTGAACCAGGACAGCAGCTGAAATACCCAGGAACCTCTGTCCTCCCCAGCAGCAGCATTTGGCCTATTAGAGGAGTGAGGGCTCCTGCTGAGCTCAGGCATGTTTCTTTGCTCCCAAACGCCGGAGCGTGCAGCAGGCACCCTGCAGGAGCCAAGTGCACCCTCCACGCTGCAAATGGCACCTGTAACGCACACTCTCCCTCTCCCAGCAAAAGCAGTGAGATGACGATGACCCACGTCATCCATCCATCAGTGCCAGACTGGGGAGGAATTGATCTGAATGCATCTGGGACATATCTGTTCTATTTACAAAACAGCAAACAGTATTGGAAGGTTGACCTGTATTGAAACCCCAGATATCCAGGCACTCCCAACAAGGCAGTAAGTTCCTATTTGTGACATGGTACAACTTAAATTGCTGGTCAGTGGTTCCTTACCAGTCCAAACATACAAATCGACAAACAAATGAATTTACTATAATATGATAGTTACAAATGCCTCACTATAACAGAGTGGGGGATTTTTACAAGGAAATGCAGAAACAGACAATGGCTGCAGTGGATAGCATAATGCAAGGCACTTTCATCTTGTATTATCACAGCTTGTCACATTAACAGAAGTGCTTATATCAATTTCCATGGTTTGGAGCAGCCAAAGGGAAACTTGCAGCTGATATAAAACCATGAAGCAGTCTGACTAGATTTAGAGCAGGCACAGTATTTTCACAAAGCAAGTACAAGTGCTTTCTAGTAATATGAAAAATACTGCCATGACACGACAGACCTGATCTTTAATTACCTCCATTCAGTACATGAGCATTTGTCTGACATAACGAAGGTCAGGAATAAATCAAAGAGGAGATCCTGTGAAACAAGGGGTAGACAGAAAAACTATTTCAATGTGAATAAATTGACTCTGAACAATTTCTTGTCCACTGCTATTTTAACAATCAATTGTATATTTCTTGTAGGATTCCATAATACACAAAACAAAGGCAGCAGCAGTCAGATTCACTAAAAGAAGCAGACTTTTAAAAAAACAAGTGACACCATCCACTCCCTGAACACACAGGAGGAAGAGGGGGGAATAAGAGAAAGGAAAGTGGGAAAAAAAAAGAATCCTCTCTTCAATTTGACAGCATTTCATTCATATAAAGTTAGATCTAAGCAAAATGTGGGATGGTATGATTTCAGCCTATGATTCAAAATCAGAGGCCACCTGATATAAAGTGATGAGGCATTGAAAACATCCCTTTCTAAAGCATTGGTTGTAATTAATTTATTTCCATTTAGTGCTTGCTGATACAAAGCTTTGTTAAATCTTTTCCCCCTTCAAATATCTGTCAAGGAACAGAGAACTGCTTCTATGCTTTTGTTTCTCTTTAGAAAATACCTGACTTGGAATAGTAAATGGGAATTGGTAAGACAAGTGCAAAAATAATTAGGACCCACATGATCTCTGTTGGTATGAACATCCCAAACCACAACCCAGCCATTAATAATGTAAACTGCAAGGCTTTGGGAGGCTGAGGGCATCTCCTAGGATACGTCCTGGCATCCAATCATGACTGTTTCGGAGACGAGCACCACTGGGAACGTGTGGATTCAGGAGGTGTACAAGTGCCGAGGCCACATGAGTCTGCTTGAGATTGCGAGTGACATCAGGCAAGTGCAAACTTGCAAATAGAAGAGACAATGCAAACAGAGAGAAGCCGAAAATGATTGGATGGGAATGAGTTTATAATGCTTGACTGTCATAATAAAAAGACATGGCCAAAAAAAGATTTGTTAAAAACTATAAGGAGGAGGACTACATTTCCAACACTGAAATACAGTCTATATATCCAGACCTGTCCTCTTTTGGATTAAAAACAAAACCAGTGGTGACATCACCCTGCAAGCAAGACCCTGATCCAGGGAAGCAATCAAATGTGCCATAGCTGTGTGTTCCCGGCCTAAGGCAGATATAATCAATTTAAATAGCCAGAATTTAATAAGCGTACAACACACCAACCCTAACAGTTTACCTACAATGCTCTATTAAAAGTCCTAGGGTGCTTTTAAAAACCTTTAGCTACTAAAATCAATTCCCTGATCCTCTTTATGTCAGAATCTGATACCTGGCATCGCACCTCTAATTGCCCATGAACCCTCGGAAAGGCACATGCAGCTCTGCAGCACCAAGAACTTGGCTTGGCTATTACTTCTTTCTCCCATGCAGCTAAGGGAGGATAGGCATGGCTCTCCATAAACCTACGTTATCAGACTAAATTACAGCTCTAGAGGGCAATTCTGCAGCCAGATACTGACTAAGTGGTTGGAGACAGACGGATGATGGGAAAAAAAAAAAAAAAAAAGCCCTGACCTTATTGCTTGACCTTGTCCACTAACCCGAAGTAGGATGTAGAGTTCTGATAAATAAAACAAAAATGAGAGAAAAATAATCTAGCTGCATGGGTTTCAAAATTGTATTTTGCAGAGCACTCAGACTGCTTTACCAGGCGCTGGCGTTGAGCACTGGGAGCTAAAGAAACAGGAAGGATTTGTGGGAGTAAATACACTGCAGTGCTGTGGAAGAGGAGGAGGTGTTCTGAAAAACTGATGGCATTAGCTATCATTTTAAGGATAACTATTAAGCAGCTGCCTAAACAGGAGCTCATATTGCATCTTAGTCACAACGCAGCACAAGAAAGAAAACCCCTCTCAGACTTCAGAGATGAACTAATACAAATGAAAGCACAAAAACCATTTTCTCCTCTGTGATTTTTTTAAACTTATTGTAAAGGCAAGCTACCTCTAAATGCAGGAAAACAAAATCCAGGTATAAGACACACTGAATGCAGGATGAATGTCAGGTACCCTTAACACACTAAATCTGTTTATGATAAGTACCATAAGAAAATAAGCATTTTAGCAATTGCTGCTATACCCAAATACATAAATTGACCAGAGAATGCTTTTACTATCATGGGGCATGTGTCCTCCTATCAGCATGGTAGATACAGGTTATGACCTTACACATACACCAGAAGTGTATACATTTCTACATATGGGTATAGCGTTATTAAGATTACACTAGTAATCAGGGGTTCTACAACACAGGATGCTATTTGTCAAGACAACAAAAAAAGTAAAGGTTATGAAGTAAACCCTGACCTACAGGAGCCCATGACACAATTCCCATTGGAGTCAACATGGCTGGAGTCAGCCTACAGTCCCTGCTGCAGAAAGCTTGTGAATCAGATTCCTACCAGCAGCGCAGACAGAGTGGCATAAAAATGGTTGGACAGTAGGATGAGTTGAATGTAAAATGAGTATGTCTGCATAAGAAGTGGGAATCTAAATAGACTAAACTAGCAATTTTCAGAGTACTAGTATTTTACAAGTCTTCTAGCTGAGTTGAATTCAATGGGTGTATTTTACCTCCAAAGCAATGAAAGATAAGTAATGGATTATGAAGATGTAAGAGATTTTCAATTCACTTACGTTCTTTATGTGATAATGTTAAAGAAAGTGTTCAATTATGGTGCAACATTCAAGTTAACATAGAGATAACAATGGGTAAGTACTTGTTACCTGATTAGGTGAACAAAAGAAAAATGAATATTTGCAAGTAAAAAAAAGACTGGGTAAAAAATAATTAATCTTGAATACCTACACAAGTGTAGGTGACACTTGATAAGCTCATTCATTAGAATTGCAGAAGCATTCTTTTTTAAGGAATTTATTTCACCAGGATTTCTAGACTCACACAGCCCTTATTCTCCCTTACTCTTAAGAAATGTGAGATTTTTCGCAACAATCTGCTAACTAATGAGAATGTAATGATTTAATATTATTTGTTGCTTGAGATGGCTCTAATAATGCAAAGGACAGCAGTGAATCTAATGCAGAAAATAAGACTGACAAATTCCTTTGCACATTACCTGTCAGTCTTTTTACTTTGATTAGTAGAAAGTAAGAAAATGTAATTAATTCTCACAATCTATACCTACATATAAATGACTTATTGCCTAGGGCAAATAAAGAGAGAATTTAGCAGTGGTGTTCATATTTCTCTGTTCATGCAAAAGGCAAATGTCTCTTTTCAGAATGGCTATGCAGCAGTGAAACAGAGTAATCACTATTATTTACCACAAATACTAGAAATGCCTCTTACATAGAATTACATTGTTCCTAATGAATAGTAGTTTAATTTCTGAAGTGCAGGAGTCACATTCTTCCAGAAATTTACAGAAATGTATGTTACATGCAAACAAAAACATTATTGCTAAGTATGCTTCTACAGGAAAGGGTATTTCTAGGAAAATGTTTTACTCAAACTATTGTCACTGCCACTGTAAACCTGAATGGGAGATAATACTGATAATGTCCTATGAGCTAAGCTTTTTAGCTGAGAGGAATGCTACAAAACCAGTGTAGTAGCATACAATCTCCCAATAAAGCATGTAAAGCCACTCTGTCACCATAGTCCTCAGGTTTTTTCAAAGCTCTACATATTTCCACAGCTACAAGTTGCTGGATACTTAAAATCATATGCTGTTGCCAGGTGACTTAATATTATCATCAGGTAGAGCTCGAGAGGAGGAAACTATGCAAGGTATTGGGTTATCATTACAGAGAAAATCTTGTGTGTTCTGTTTACAGTGAAGCAATATTCACTATTGCCTGCACAGGCTTCTGTCTGGCTTAAAAACTGTTACAGATTTTCAGTGTTCACTTACAGTAGTCTTACTCCTCTTCTTAAAAAGCAAGGCAATTATTTTCTAGTATCAGACTCATCGCACAACACATTTGTTAAAATGGCAATTTCAGGAGCTGCTGTTTCTGGGGATAATGCCAAAGAACACAACTGCCTGAAATATCTTGGGATTTTCCATACTCTGCACTTTGCGTGTTGGAGTGCCACATTTCAGAAGCTTGGTGACTGGAGAGCCTCTGACCACTTATCAGTTATTAAAACCTCCGCTTCTGTGTGTTTCAACTTTATTTGCTAAGTTTTGGGGTAGAACAATGAGGATAGATTATCAATCACATTTAGCTTTGCTTCCCTTCATCAGTAAAGGAAAATCAGCTAGTAAAAGAAGGTCATTTCTAACAGCTTGACTTAGGAGAAATTTACTCAAGGGCAGTGGCCCTATGCTGATGTAAAACATCTTAAATATGAAGGGTCATTCCTGAATAAATATCTGGAAAACCATTCCAGCTTAGGTGATACGATAATTGTGGTGGGTTGACCCTGGCTGGATGCCAGGTGCTTTCCAAAGCCGTTCTATCACTCCCTCCTCTTCAGCTGGACTGGGGAGAAAAATATAACAAGGCTGATGGGCTTGGCCTTGGCCAGTGGCAGGTCCGTCTTAGAGCTGGCTGCTCTCAGCTCTGTCAGACAGAAGGGAAGCTTCCAGCAGCTTCTCACTGAAGCCACCCCTGTAACCTTCCACCCCACCCCACTACGAAAATCTTGCCACACAAACCCAATACAATAATCAGCTGAAAAGTATTTGATATTAGCTTCCCAGTTCTTGGTGCTGCTAATTGTGCCTGTGTCAGGAGCTGCTAAGTTAACTCAGCATACAAACTTAACCGATAATTCTAAACACAGGTAGGATAGAGAGCTAACTGGAAAATCCCCTAGCATTGAATAATTCCCATCTGTCTTCAGAAGCATAGCATCAATCACAGTGACTGTTGCACTGGTCTTCCTTTTCCGGCATTCTCCAAAGTGGAAATGGGAAAAGTACAGAACTTATAAATCATTTTGATATAAAAAGAAAGTGTTTAGGCCACCATGCAATGAATCCCTGGCACTGTCATCTAGGTTAAAGGCCATGAAAAGTTTTGTAAGGTCCTCAATATAACCAGTATAACGTAGCGTAATGGAAACCTGGTTTACAGCCTTACACAGCAATATGAAACTCCATCTTAAGCAAACACACAAGCCAAATTCTAAATAAACCCCTAAACCAATAACCATGGTAAGATAAGGACTAAGCTGTGTGTCTTAGTCTGAATCTTACTTTGGTTTTTTGCATTTTAGCAGCAAATATTGGATTGCCAATTACATCAGCCACTTGCAATTACTTCCATATTGTGAAAAATGTCTGGGTTGTTTTCAAACAGTCCTTTCTTTCCCACTAAATAGAAAGCAGGAACTCAAGCATTCAGTGGAACTCAAGATCCAAAGGTGACACTATCTCACACAGTCAAGAAAGACTGCAGGTTAGTATAGATCATGAAAACCATACAGAACAATTATCAGATAAAGGATAAAATGGTTTGTGCCTTGTTCAGAACAAAACCATGCTCCTCTCTGTTAAAAAAAAAAAAAAAAGAAAAAGAAAAAACAGGTAGGGCTGTTTTTAGGAATGAACAGGTTTTCTCCATCCTACTCAACACATGTCACCCTGGATAACTTCTAACTCATGTCAGCAAATGTTTGCTGTGGACTCTGCAACACACTGTGTCTGCAATTGCATTCTGATTATTTGTGTATTTGTGTTTTGTATACTTGGGTTTATCTAGAACCAGCGGGATAGATGCAATAAAATACACATGCCCTAAAAGAAAAAACAATAAATAAAAATTACTTTTATTTGAGCTTCTGTAAAGAAAAAAAGTTGATGTCTAATGAGGTTCTGAAAAGATCTGCAGATATGAGGTGGGTTGTACCCTCCCATCCATGTCCCTTCAGTGCTATGCCACCCAGGGACCAAAGAAATGGGTGTTTGGACTCACACTGCCAAGATCAGCCTTTCATTTTTTACACCTCAGTGGGCATCTTAAACTGCTCAGTCTGGTGGCTTACCCCTGTATGGATCAAGCTGGATATAGTGACATATATACTACACATATATATGCACATGTGGTGTCCTCAGTAATAACAGTTTGCTATTTGCCAATGAAAATTAAAATGTAAAGTTTGCATATTATTGAAGAATAATGGGATGTTGGCTTGTAGGACCCTTGGAAAATTCCTTGGCCAAAGTATGATGCAGAACAATAGACAATTTCTATAACCATGAATATATTAAGGAGAGCATGTTGAAAGATACAGGAATTTACATACAGGACTTACATAAAATTATCATGAGACTAAGTACTGATAATTTTTTTAAGGTTAATTAATATAATGATGCTGATTTCTAATATCCTTTCTATCCAGGTAATAAATATTCATGTTACTTTTAACACTGTCACACAAAGACGAATGAACATGACACACAGCTCACCAAGAAGCAGAATCTGAGCATTAAATGTATGCATTAGAGAAAGGGTATTCAACTATGACTATATAACTCTAAGCTCCATTTAATGTGGTTTAAGAAGAGATAGGCAAAAAGCCAAGGATATTTAATAACAACATTAACAAAGGCAACAAATTTTAATTCTGTTTTCTGCAACCTAGCAGCCAATTCCATATTTTAGAAGTTATAAAGATTCCTCTGTCTAAGCTGTGGATATTAATGTAGTGCTTACAAATCTGCAGATTACTCACATTAGCTTGTAGAACTTAACTTATGCTTTCATCAGGCACCATTAGTCCTTCTGGAACTTCAGATGTTTTTATGTACCTGGTGCTCTCACCTCATTCCTCCCTGTAGGATTTTCAGTGATATACCTTTAGCATATTCACCTTCATAGTATACTAAGTGGGAACATCTTTACTCCTTTGTCAGACTGAAAAAAGACTGAAAGTACTTCTACTGACCAAATGTTGACATTCTAATGGGTCAATCTGATTCAGATCTCAGGATAAGAAACAAAATAATGCCAGTAATGAGGGATTAAAAATTGAACTAAATTAGTATTTTTTCTTAGCAATTTTTCAATCTATAGAAAAATTAGGGCAAAACCAAATGAATATTGATAAAGCAGAAGAACCTCAAGGTATTTCAATTAAGTAATGTTATGCATCTGTTTAAGCCTTTTACCACTCCTAATAAAGCTAGAAATCTTGGTACCTCCGTTACTATAGCACTAGAAGGCCACATTTGCTTCTTTTAATGATTTTCAGCCATATGGCACAAATCTACCAAACACGGGGGCTGAGGGACACGTTCAACTAAATATGATGTATAGACCTTGTCCCAGGATAGACAACCCTGCAACATAGCCTATCTGACAATGAGTTTGAGTAAACAGATCCGTGATAGCTGTTGGATAAATAATACAGAAAGTCTCACTTTTGAATACCCAGCAGTAAGTTAAGAAAGTCTCCAATTCCAGGATGCAAAGATTGATTGAAATAAATGTATTCTACAAGATCACACTAATAAAAATTTTTTTTGATGGAGTAACAGTCACACAGAAGGCATTAAGTCATAATAGGAATTACCTGTTTTCACCCTCATTCCTAATAATTTCTGCTATCAAAACCTCCATATCACATGCTCCAGGTAATTTGATACACAAATCAGATAAAATCTGTACTTCTATTTGAAGCAGTAATGCATAGATCCAATATATAAAGGCAAAAAAATATGGTCTAAATTTCTAGTTCCAATAGTTTACCCAGCCAGCAATTTCTCTTGACTTTTCCTTGTTTCTTCAGAAACTCATTGATAATTTCCATCCATATCAGCAGTAATGATTCTGAAGTCCATCAGATACACTTCTAATGCAAGTGTCCACATAGTCAGCCTCAGAAAGGCTCAGTGTCAGGTAATCCTTCAATATGGAGAAACAGGTCCACATAAAACTCCTGTTCTAAACTATCAGGCTGAGGGTCATTGAACTAAATGCAAGTAAGTACATGGAGGAAATGGGTATTTATGATAATTTTCACTCCGGTTTAAAACTGACACACAGCTTGCCTTTCAAAGTCATAGGCTAAAAATACTATACCTCACTTAGAAAGGACTTTCTAAAGATTAAGCAATAACATTTACTATTAAATAAAACCTCTAGTCTACAAAGCTTTTGCTATACTTTTCAAAATGTAATTTTTCCATGAGTGCGCTGCATCAGTAGTTACCCATTGTTGTGGTTTCTTTTATTTAGCTGAAAGTGGTATGGGCCTTGTCTACCAGTATTAAAGGTGCCACAGTAATTGCTGTATCTACCTAGGATAAACAAGAATTGTCCTCAACTTTCATTGCCTCTTACTTGCATTCACTTTTAAGTTTCACTTTTGATCAGAGCACTGTTAACTACACTTTCCACTATTGCTGGAAACTTTTAAAATAGCTATATTTTCTTTTGTTTTCATTCTAATTTTCACTACAAATTTAAATTTTGCGATTGATGAGACTTAAAAACAAGCTGTCCTGATCCTGGAATTGACAGATTGTGATGAACATAACTGTTAATACACTTCAAGTCAGGGACATGTTTCAGTACATACATGGCTGTGGGCTATGATGGTTTTGCTAACTGGGACATTTGACTGGTCAGGAAAGAAACACAGATTCTGGACTGTCACAGGGTCAGTTGTTTTTCTCCCTCTGATACTCAGGATCCCAGAAAAGAGGTGACCAGGTGAAAGGAGGCAAGCAGAAGAGCTTGTAACTCGTCTGGAGAATAGCTGAGCAATCAACAGTCTTTTGTATGTTCTTGACAATGCTGAGGGAAAACTGGAGATTGGAATTGGCTGTCTGTAGTTGCAGAGCACATGAAGAATTTTTCCAAAAAAAGAGCTGTCCTGCCCCAAAGCAAGGAAGATATCTTTCTTATGACTAAGACAACAGATACAGCACAGGGAAAGCAAGCTTCTTGTGCACTCACAGCTCAAGAGGAAAGGGGAAACTAAGGGAATAGGACTCAGGGCAGCTAGACAGCCAAGAGTCAAAGGTCAGAGGTAAGACTAGCAGCTTGGTGGCCACTGAGCCAGGGCCAGAGACCAGCCTACCGCAACAGATGCTGGGATCTTGTCCTGTCTGAGACCTACAGATCCAGCTGAAGGACTATCTAACTCTTTCCTCAAGGCTCTTAAAGGAAACCAAAGAATTTGGTTTCTCTGTGTTATGGATCATATACTAACCTCTTCTAAGCCCTGCAGTGGACAAAGATCATGCCAAGTTACAGACATATAATACACAATCTAGCTTGACATTTAATCCCATACAAGATACTTGTATAGGCCTTCACCCGAGCATGCAAACCAATGGTCTCACAACAGCTGGCCACAGTCTGGCTTATGTTATCACAACCCACACAAACAAGAGCAAAGCTTATTTCATTTGGATGATGGGGTCACTGGCATTTGGCAAACGCTAGGCTAAGTGTTATTGATCACACACAAGGAAAGTAGTAGAAACCTGCTGTAGTCAATAGGATGATGTCTCAAACTTTTTGGCAACTTAACAAATGCACTGTTTTTTTTATTTGGGGCCCTCATCCATAGGTGACATCTACACATACCAATATCTGAAGACATGGATGAGGACAGGATGGCAACAGTCTTATAAAGAATACTACCATTTTTTTTTCCTGATCTTTTCTTTCTCAAAAACCATATCAAGCATACGAGAGACCCTGAAACTATGACTGCATTGAAAGTCTGCTTCTACAAATTCCTACTGTATAAAGCCTTTTTCACCATTTCTCATCTTCTATCCATTAGTTTAACTCATTTAAACCTCATGTTTAAAGTAGTCTGAAATAGGCAAGCAGCACTTTGCATTTCAGTTGTCGAAATGAACAAGTTACTTGAAGAATGTCTTCCTACTTACATCGATCATTTTTGTACTAGCTCTGAGAACCAACCGGTCTTGACAGTTTATTTTAAGATTTAGATGTTTGGTGTTAAATGATGCTGGGTTGTCGTGGTTTAGGGCCGGCGAGCAACTAACACCACGCAGCCGCTCACCCCTTCCCCCACCCCAAGTGGGATGGGGG